>JACGCM010001604.1:0-600000 GCA_014058105.1 Kingdonia uniflora | reverse complement strand
ATTGAAAGGACAGAGCATCTAAACACGCCTTCAAGGAAGTAATACATTTGAGAGGGCTCTTTTCTAGTCCAAACCATGTAGAGCCTCACTACCCTGATAGAGTGGTGCGATAGTTTGCTAGGATACAGCTAATCCCCGTGAAATCAAAATGTAGGGACCTATCCCTCGACCTAGTCCAAGCTTGAACTACCTCAATATTAGACTCACGCATTATACACGCGACATGTACAATTAGCATTGACACTTAGACCACAAAATGATAAGAAATGTGGATCCAACACTATATCAAAATATGAACAAGTCAAAGACATCTGTCTCCCACGAACTAACAGTTATACAATCAACTACCACTTACCTCATTTTCAGGAGAAAACGCTTCTTTACGATAATGAACTGCAGGTAAGGTCTATATAAAGAAAAAGTTTAAGAGGAGATAGGGACCCCAAAATTTCTATATTCTAAAACCACAAGAATTCTTATTTTTCAAGATCAAGTATTTTTAGCTCAAGAGATCACTTGCAATAAGATATCAGCCTCAAGCAATAAAAGTTACAGTTACTAAATCACCTGTGTGATTTTTTTTATTACACTAATTCCTATCATAGGTACATTCGAGTTACAGAATTAGGCTATTACATTTGCCGTCGCCTGTGGGAAAAAAGACATTTCTACGATATCCTAAGGCATATATTTACATTACTATTCATTTCCAATCATGGTCACTTCCAAGCGACCAGCAATAGGAGTTCAGCTCGATCTTTCAGTTGAACCAGAACAACTCGTTGAACTACGGGCGAATCTCCACGCCGAGACAGAGAAGCCTAATGAACTCGAGCGTCAGTTAGTTCTTGATCGTGAGCTCCACGACAAAGAACTCGAAAGCGAGCATCAAGCTCGTCTGACAGTATTTAAGAGACATGAAGAACAAATGGCAACTATGCTGACCGCTTTGCAAGCTTTACAATATACTCAACACGATCCCTTTACTAGAGATCGTGATCAAGTGTCAGCGAACTCCCAAGTTTTTGAGTGAGAAAGATTAGGACCCCGAGGAGCAACCAGCAAAGCCATTTCTAAAAATCTTCAGAACGAACCACAAGCTTCAATTTATTTGGAAAGGGAAGCTCAGTCCGATATTAATAAGGGTCTCCGGCTTTCCAAATGTCAAAAGGAAGAGTAGCGACCTCAACACTGGATACCAGCTCGAGAGCGCTTGAGCGAGGGCATAGGTACTCATCATCCTTGACCAGCTCGCCAAGTCACTCAGCTAACGTATCAAGGAGTTAATTGAAGTTCAAGCTCTAGGCAGTAAAGACGATTTCACCAAGTTGCAAGGTAGTCCGATTGGTAAAGAATTATTTGATATGAAAGTACCAACAGATTTCCATACTCCAAAAATACGTAAATACAAGGGCACTGATCCGAAAGAGCACATTCAACAATTCCGTGATTCACTGGGATTATACTCAAATCTCAACCATATTCTATGCCGTCTGTTCGCAACAAGTCTACAGGGAAAATCGTTACGTTGGTTCCATTCTCTTCCTGAAGATTCCATCATCACATTCGACGAACTACAGAAGATTTTCGTCAAGACTTAAGTTTACAATAAAGACAAGGAAGATAATTTATATTTTCTTATTAGTCTCAAACAGTCACAAGGAGAGAAGCTCGAGATCTTTGCAAAGAAGTTTCTGGAGCTCGCACAAAAAGTTGATAATCTTGATCAGAAAATAACTGTTACTGCTTTTACAAATGCGCTACAACTCGATTGCAAAACAAATGAGCATATCTTCTTAAACAAACCCGCGACCTTTGAAGACATGATTATCAAGGTTAATGGGTATGTTGATCTGAAAAGGATGACCGAAAGACATAAATTTACTAAATCCGTCATAACCACTAAAGGTCAAAACACAGAACGCAACAATATACCAAAGGAGGACCAGGGTGATCAAAAGCGTTCCAAGGCAAACACAGGTAAATCTCAAAAAGGCAATTTATTACCCAAGCTAGTTCTTCCCTAAATGAATGTCCGGATCTCCTCAATTTTTCCCGTGCTGGCAAGCGACAAATTCTACCGTGTATCTCAACCACTGGAACCGATTGAAGACAAATCTTACAGCATGCATCATAAGGTAAATTATCATGAAACGACAAAATTTATTACCTAAGCCGGTCCTTTCCTAGATGAATGTCCGGATCTCCTCAATTTTTCTCGTGCTGGCAAACGACAAATTCTACCGTGTATCTCAACCACTGGAACTGATTGAAGGCAAACCATACTGCATGCATCACAAGGTAAATCATCATGAAACTGACAACTGCTATGCTTTACAGAGGTTGTTGGAATATATTTGTAAAGACGAAAGAATGCACAATTACATTATCAATCTGGAAGCATACAAGAATGGTAGCTACATAACGTAGGTCGAAGTAGTCCAGGTCGAAGATCACGCTAAGGAAAAGCACTTATACTATATGTACCACAACAACATGATTGAGATCCATCAAATTGCCAACTCTTTCAGGTTCAAACGAATGAGATTATCTGAATGCTGAGATCTCACACCTTAAGATAAAGAAACTAAACTTCTTCCTGAATCGAGCAATCGCCGACTTGGGATTTCATTCGAGGATTACGATATTTGTCACGTCAAGTTTCCTCATCATGACATACTGGTTATCATGCTAAAGATGAAGAAATTTGTCATGCATACAATGATGATTGATACTAGTAGCGGTATTGAAATTTTCTTTCAGAACACGATCGAACAGATGGGATTAGCCGATCAAGTTATTCCAAACAACATCGATATCAGTGGCTTTAATGGCTCAAAGGAAGAATGAGTAGGTAAGACCATCTTACATATTACTGCTGGACACTACAACAAAATAGGTATCTACGTCATTTAAATTACATCATTTATTTAAAAAGTGACATTGTTGGTTTGAACTTTAGTTTTGGAGCGGTGATTTGGCGTACTCATGGAGCCTATAATGTTATCTAACGCAAAAATGACGTTAATTGTTCATTGTTCTATATTTAACGTCATTTTTATAAATGATTTGAAATATAAGCCGTCCACGTTGTTTCTTAAATGACGTGAAGATGTTCTTCAAACATTTACGCCATTTTTATATGGGTTGACGTGGTTTGAAAGGGATTTAAATTAGAAAACTAGTTGCACTATATATCAAAGGAAAAAGAGGTTTTATACCGAGAAAAGGGGAATACTTATTATGAGAGTGAATTTGAAACCCTAAGATCTAAGTATGTTCAGATCTAAGAGAGAAGATTTTGGAAGTGCAGATTACTTATGCCCAATGAGAGATTCTATTATCATTGCCATTCCTAAAAAAATATTTTGTGAAGCTTCAAAGTTATGATTAGTTTTTGGTCTAAATTTGCGAAGATCTCATCAAAGTAAAGTAAATTGATTGAGGTAAGAAAATTTTAATAACCTTTCTTCTTTCTTATTGGTTTAGGTTTTCTTTGCTTGAATTGATTGAATGTTCTTATTGCTGTTTTATTGTAAATTTGAGGGTTTATTTGTTTTTGCCAATTAAATAGTTCTTATCAATTCAGCCCAATTAATTCATTTTTTTCTTCTCTATGGTTGAAATTAATTTTGCCCAGTTAATCTTATTTTTTCCTCATTTTTACGATATAAATTTTTTGAAGTTAATTTGAGTAGTTCTAAATCCCCATGTATGGCTGTGAAAGGGAATCTTATTATTGGATTCTTACTTTTCCCCCTTTTCATTTTGACGTTTAGTTTGGTTTCTTATGAGCTATCTTCGTATTATCGATATATTTGCGCTAAATTCTTACGTGGATATGTAGATCACAAACTAAGTAGTTATCGGCAGAACGTAATGTAGTATTTTTTTGCTTTCTCCTTGTTTGTGGAGCTGACTTCTATAGTTTTATGGGCTATAAACAAGGCAATATTTGTGATGTGATTGTTATTGAAGCCCAATTTTATTGTGGACAATCTTTACCTCACATTAATTATGATGTGGAAGCAATCCTTGCCATGAACCACAACCCTAGGTTGACCATCATGCATTTTTTGCATGATCATCTTAGTTGACCATCATGCATTTTTTGCATGATCATCTTAGGCATTCGTTGACTCTCTTTTGATTGATATAAACATTATACCCAGCTACCTGCTTTGGTTTCTTATGAAGATTTTAACCTATTGAACTGTATATATAATTATATCAGTTGACCTATTTAATTCGGTTTCTTCTACACATGAATCTTAACATCAGATCTAATTGATAGTTATCACATAGCTTCGATTGAGTTTTAACAACTCTATTATTGCTAAGAACGGATTAGCATAAAGAAAGTGACAACGTTACTCTATAATCTCGTGTATCTACCTAGTTGGAACATGATTATTTGCTTTTGATTTACCTACAATACCTTCATTACACTAGTTGGAACATTAGTATGGTATTGTTTATTTATTTTTAGATTTTTATTTAAAGGCATTGGATTATTAGGCACAAGATGTTGAAATGGGATATGGACAACTTTAAGGGACTAGCATAATTAACAGTAATAAGCAAATGAGTTAACTTGCACTTTAGCTTCTTATGTTCTTCTGGCTATATATAGGTATATACTTGGCAATTTTCTTATGTTTGGCTTCCTAGCGTACAAATCCTCATGATAATTGTTCAGAAAGAATTTTCTAGTAAAAGTTAAGTGTCCAAGAGGGACTAGTATTTGAGCAAAAGGCAAATGACATCTTAGTACTTCTTGCTTTGATTTCATTATCAAATGTTAAGGCATATTTCAGTTTATAGGAAGCTTTCACGATAATGAAAGTATTTTTTTTTCTTTTTCCGTATGACAATTACGTCTATTTAGTCTTTTGGTAGCTGATTGTTCTTTACAATATTGCAATAGATTCAACCATGTTTCGGCGAGCACTTCTATTTGCTGCTTGAATTATTTGACATTGTGTTGTTGCTCAGGATATGTCGGTTTCCCAGCTGAGATCAAGTTAGTTTTAACAAGTAGAAATGGAGTGTGGTTACTTGGTCTCATATATAAGTGTAGAGTGCTTACATAGTCTCATATAATATTTTAGACCTTAAATCTTATTATAGGAATTAATTCCCATGCTTGGATTATTGCAGGTTGATAGTTTACAAATCACGGTAAGGATTGGATACAAAGCAGAGATCACATCATAAGCTTTTCAACTATGTAAGGCTCTATTCTTGTTTAGGCTAAAATGTATTTCGATTTAGCTGAAAGTGATTCTTAGAGCTCAAACCAAATGCTAATTTGTATAACCAGTATTTCATTGTTACTCTTATAGTTCTTAAATATAAATTTTTCCTTCTGAATATACTTGATGTTCATATCTTATCTTAAATGTTGCCACTTTTTCCATGGTGCAGTAGTTTTGTAAATAATATTTCAGGCAGATGAGTAAAAGTGTATGAGTGAGTGAGAGTAAGAAAGGTGGGGTAGGGGTGTAATTATAAATTTTTCTTCTTTTCGGCACATATCAGCGTCATTTATAAAATGACATGGTAACATTGAATAGACCATCAATGTTACTTTTAAACTGACTTTAAAACCATGATCACGGACTTGAAGGCTTAAAGATGTCATTAATTATGGTAATTCACGTCACTTAAAAAGTGACGTGATTACTCTTGACTTTCCAAGTCGCTGAGGCTAACGTTACTTGAGAAAGTGACGTCGTTGCCCTTTCACGTCATTTTTTTATTAACGTGAAAAGTCTTATTTGTTGTAGTGGGACCTGCCACAATTGACGTCGTATTCTACTTCATCAATGCCAAATTTCGTTACTTAGGGATTATGGGCTGTTGTTGGATCCACAACATGGAAGCAATCGCTTCCACGTACCATCAAGCACTTCGCTTCAAACACAACGATGACATCTACGAAATCAAAGTCAGTCAAAAGCTCTCCCGAGCTTGCAAAAATATTGTCTCTGCCATTTTTGACACATTTGACAGATATGCTGCATAGCAATTACAGAAAGTTGGTTACATCGATAATCAGCCATCAACAGAAGAACCTACAGAGTACATCAACATTGATGGACCTAGCAGATGTACTTATATTGGTACCAAGCTGGTCCAGCACGGCAAAGAGGCCCTCGTTTACTTCTTATGAATGAATCAAGACATCTTCGCTTAGACTTTCGAAGAAATGCTCGGAGTCGATCCATCTAAGGCATGCCACAAATTGAGCATCAACAACAACGTCACGGCGGTCAAACAGAAACAACAAAAACTATCACTTCGTCTTCGAGATGAAGTCAACAATGAAATCGACAAGTTCAAAGTGAGATTCAATCGAGAAGCTAAGTACCCGGATTGGATCTCCAATATTGTCGTAGTTCCAAAAAAGAATGGGAAAGTCCGAGTTTGTGTGGATTTTACCAATCTAAACAAACACACTCTGAAGGATAGTTTACCTCTTCTAATTATTCATCAAATTCTTGATTCCACAGCAGGTCACAAACTTTTATCAATGATGGATGTTGCTTCAGGATATAATCTAATGTTGGAGATATATCCCAACATTGGCATTATACCCCAACTACCCAAAAGTTCTCTCACGAACTTCTGCAATCTTTATTGCTAAACGCCCCTCTGACGCATAACGAGCTCTTTGAGAATGAGTCATCACCATTTTTATTTTTCTTCATCTTCTCTATATTACATTTCAAGCATTATTTATAAACGTAGATTAAGATAGCATTAGATCCCCCACATTTCGCATAGAAATTATTCTTTATTTTTCATTTTCCACAAATGAAAACCCTAAGATCATGCTAGAAAGTTATTTGAGTTTATCTTTCAGCATAGACCTCATTAAATTTTGTCCATCAATTTTTTGGACTAACTTTCACAATCTCTCCCCTATGTTACACATTTCCAAAAATATCTTCACAGCTTGATGTTTACTTTTAGCGCATTCTATTCTATATCAGATTGATGTTTTATAGTTCGATTCTTTATAACTACTCAGTTAGACAAAAGTACATGTATATCTGCACCTATATTTATCTCCAACAGGTCGATTCCTCATCATAAAGACGCCATTCTCCATATTTTTTATATTTTCCACTCAACCTACACGATTCCAATCACACACATTTTTTGGAAATTACATAAGTATGCACAAATGATATTTTTACTTCGCACAACAAAACTCACTCTTCATAAAAACGTAATTTTTTATTAGCTCGAATATTACTTACAGAATGCTTTACAAAGAACAATTTTATAGAACTTTTTTACAGATCGATCTACAGGTTATATTACATTTCAGTTTTTCGTTTAGAGGTACATGCATCTTAAAAATGAAACTCTTCTACAAGAAAAGCTGGGAAGATAGTTGTAACAGAGCCTGAACCAACCTCCAGAATGACTTACTTTTTCAAGAAACTGAGGACGCAGTTGTAACAGAGCCTGAATCTGAAGATTGGATGCAAATTTCCAATCTTCTTCAAGGGGTAATGAATGCATTAAAGAGTTGCCCTGGTTAATTAAATTGTAACATTTTTGAGATGATGAAAGTCTGTGAAGTCCTTAATCAGAAGTGGAGAGATGGTGGTATTGCAAGACAATTCGTTGCGGACGATGTCTTGAAATACTATAAGTTTAAGTATGTGAAAGATCGGAAGAGCGGATACATGTTTAGTGATTCGGCGAGGCCGAAATTCTTTAATTTTGGGTCTTCTGGGAGGCCCTGGTGCGACCATCTTGTGATGGTGAGGGGTAATTGTATGCAAGTGCCTGGGGAATCCGCGCTCGAGCTGATATATAAGAATTTTAATGAGAGTAAATATCTTCATTCTGCCTGCAGTTTGTCTCTTAACTTATTGCGAGCTACTAACATAGTTTGTTGTTGTTTTGGCAGAGCCTAATCCAAAAGTTGTTGCTGATACATCAAGTTTGTTCGACGTCGTTAGTCGAGAAGGAAGCGAACTGAGTAAATTTCTTGGAGAACTAGGAATTCGTAGAGAGAAGAGGCTTAACTGTGTAGTGGAAAAAGTACAATGAGCTCATAGAAAATGAGTTATGGCTGCATCTGGCTCTGCTTATGCTGATGTTATGGAGATTCCTGCCTGTATTGTGGGTACTTCGAGCTCCTTAGTTCGGCCACCAAGAATGAAAAAGACGGTGCCGCCTTCTGAACAAACAACTCCTGTGCAGATACCGCCGGTGGGAACTGATGGGGTGGTTGCTGATGTAAATATGGTTCCTCCTCTGAAGAAGCAGAAAAAAGAATCTGGTAAAGATATCCAAGCTTCTTCGAAGGGTGTCAACCTCGAAGCCGTGGAGTAGGAGGCGTTGGACTTGGCTTCTCGTGATCCCATCCGCCTAGATACTCAAATTCGATCCAGCATCTCTCAGGTATGCAATGTGTTATTTGATTGAATCTTTTCCAGTAATGATCCTATCTTGTAATACTGTTTTGCTGTATTTGTGGTGCAGCTTTCTGTTGCTTGGAAGTCAGCCGCGGAGGTGTTGAAGCTAGCTGCTGCATATTGTGGTGAACTTGTTCGGCAACATGATGCAGAGAAAGCTGCTCTGCAAGAACAGTTCGAGTAGGAGAAGGTGATGCAGAGGGAGCAGTTTGAGAAGGGGAAGGTGCTGCAGGGGGAGCAGATCGAGAAGGAAGATGCCGCTACAAAGCAAGAGGTTAAAGATGAGGCGAAGAAGGCCGTTGATATTGCGGTGGCTTCCCGAAAAAAGCTAATTCAAGCCTTCTACTTCTGGAGTTTGAGCAGAGAGGATGTCGACCTTTCTCTTGCAGGGAAGTATGGAGAGATCGTCATCCCAGGGGATGATGCTTCTCCAGTGGTTGAGTAGATCCTGGCTCCTCCAGTGGCTGATGATCCGACCAAGGAGGTAGCAGGATCTAAATCTTGATTATGTAGTTGTAACATAGTTCTTGAGACTTAGTCAAACTTTGTCCTTTGTATTGGTGGTAAACTATTTTTGACGAGGTTTTGAAATTTATGTGGTTGTTGTTGATATATGTTGTTTTGATGTGAATGTATGATTTGCATGTAGGAGGTAGTTTATTTGAGGGGGAAAGTGATCGAGATGGAGAAGGCCCTGAGTCGAGCAAGGGATTCTATCAATTGTACTCAACAGGTACACAATAAACTTGCATATAGGAGACGCCTTCATAAGTCAAATTTTGATAAAAACTTTAAGGAGTTATTCGAACTTCAATGTAGATATGGGAAGATAAAAATTGAGAGGGATGAGGTTTTGCAAAAAGAGACCGATAGGCTTGTTTTACTCCAAAAATCCCTTAAGGATAAACGATTCGTAGATGAGAGCGATAAGTTAGAGTGTCAAAGGTCATTATTGTCTTTGACGCTGTATTTTGAGGCCGAAGTTGATAGTGAGCGGAGTTTGAAGGAGGCATATTTAGAACTGTTAACTGAGAGAGACATAGTACCAGACCCAGCTCGGGTGAAATTCTTAGCGCAAGAAACGCGCAACCGCCGTAGTAGATAAGCGCAGAGATGCTCAGCTCGGGCTAGAGTATCCATCATATGGGGTGGTGTAGGTTCATTGCTTGATGAGCTTGACTTTTGTAGGTGCAAAGGGCACTGAACTGGAGCGGAGCAAGGGTCATAATGCATGTCTGGAGAGGGAAAAGGTGGAGTGTTCTAGGCTGTTGCAGAACTCCGAGAAGATAATGACATTATTAGATACGCGTTTACTAGATACACGACAATGTCTGCAAGTATCCCAATCACACTTGCAAATGAAAATTACTCCAAAGTAGGGGAAACGTGCTACCGATACGGGCCACGAACGTCAGATGGCCGATGTGATCGAGTTTTATGGGGAAGAGCTCGAGAGAGTAGAAAATGAATTTAGACGGTATATCTCGAGCTGTGGTAAAGATGTGGAAGTAGAGAATGATAAGGTTGAAAATATGTGGTTTGCAAAAGGGGATGAGGGTGGGGGAGCTTCAACCTCAAAACCACGAGCTAAAGAGTATGAGGAGGAGGAGATCGAAGATCTGCTGCCTCATACAAGGCATAAGACCCGTCCACAAGAGGTCATAATCTTTAATGAGCCTTTGCAAGTAGATGTTAGTAGTAGCAGGGTGCGATCATAGGCTAACTAGATTATGGCATTTGATTGTACGTTGCATAATGTAGTTGATTCGTGTATCATAGCTTGATGTTGTAATAAATGTTGTAGAATGATATGTCTTGCAGGAATAAATATATGTTGATAGATATATTGTCTCTTGTGATCTTTTCTTCTAGGTTGAAGATAAAGAAAATGACAAATTGGCTGCCTTATCCGCGTAAAATAAAAAATTGTCTGCCAAGTTGCAGCAATGATCGTTGGTGGTTGAAAGAAAGACTTTGTTTAATTCAAAGCTGAAATCTGAGATGTTGGAACTGCAGAGTCGGCGAAATGCTGTGACTGTAGAGTTGTCATGTAAGGATGCCGAGATATTGACTGCTAATAATGAATCCGAACATTGGAAAGAATCTCTGAAGAAGAAAAAGTCGGAGACCATGGCTGAGAATTAACAAGTGCTAGATCTGTTAAGTGCGATTGAAAAATAGAAGAATGATATGTTGTATCATCAGTGTGATAGCAAATAATACTGATCTTTTAAAGAAACAAGATTCTAACATTCGTTATATGCGCGAGCGCCTGAAATAGCTGAACTGGGATTTGCATGCGGCTCGAGACTCATGTTAGAGAATAAAACGACCGTGCCAAAACTCATGAGGAGGCATGTTCCAAGAGAGATTGAGAACTTAATGAGGCCATCAATAAGTGTAATTTGCGGATCGCTGATCTTGATCGGGACAAGCAAGCTTTGGTGCAGGAGTGCATTCAAGGAAATGAAGTTTTCGAGGAACTCCATGCGAAGTATAAAGAGTCGCCGAGGATGATGGACGCAGCTGAAGCCGAGATCAATTATTCGAGGGAGGTAGATAACAAGTTACATCGTCTGAAGCAGGAGATAGAGCGCAGTCTGCAGATAATGAAACAATATAAAGGCTCGTTGCTGCAGGAGAAAAAATCTCTAGAAACTCGATGTAAAGATCTTGACGATGAACTAAACAAGGTGAAAACCAAATTTTATGAAGCTACGTTGTTGATTGTGTAAAATGTTGCGTTGGGTGCTATGGCTATGTTGCATGCTGATGTAGAGAAATTTTGAACAGAGCGTGAGTCGATCTTGGCTGCTACAGCTGAATATGTTAAGGAATATGACTCACAGCTAGCATGGTTATCCTATATAGATAATTTGATGCCGAGAGTTATGGAATTGTTTAATGCACCTTCTACTATAGTGGATGCAGCTATTCCGTCCCCTGTCTTACTTTTATCTGGGCCTGAAGAGAGTTCGAATGTTATACTCCCAAAGCGTGAGCAGTAGTTTCATTGTTTATATTGTAATGAGACAGAGTGTAAGTATGTCTTTGCTGTAGAAAAATGTCAAATGTTGAGTAGATAAAAATTTTGTTGTTATCTCTATGTATAATCGAATTTGGTGATCCAACAAACAATCATATAGAGATTTAGTGATGTGGCATTATAACGTGTATAAGTCAATTTGAACAAATTAATAAATACCATAATGAGATATTTGAAGGGCGCGTTATTGCCAGGTCGAATTGATTGTCTCAATAAGCGACCCTCGGGGCAGCGCGTATGTAGATCCCAGTTATAGATCGAACTGAGCGATCGTGAGGGGACATGTATTAAATATTGCATAGCTGAATGGCGTCTCTGCTAAATCGAATTGATTGACTCAATAAGCGATCCTCGAAGAGCGTGGATAGGTTGAAGAGCTATGAAGTAGATCTCGGTTATAGGTCGATCTGAAAGACCGTGATGGGACATGTATTGAATATTGCATAGCTGAATGGCGTCCCTGCCATATCAAATTGATTGACTCAATAAGCGAACCTCGGAGAGCGTGTATATATTTGAAGAGCTATGAAGCAGATCCCAATTATAGGTCAAGCTAAGCGACTGTGATGGGACTTGTGTTGAATATTGCATAGCTGAATGGCGTCTCTGCCAAATCGAATTGATTGACTCAGTAAGCCATCCTCAGAGAGCGTGTATATTTGAAGAGCTATGAAACAGATCCCGGTTATAGGTCGAGCTGAGCGACCGTGATGGGACTTGCATTGAATATTGCATAGCTAAAATGGCATCTCTGCCAGATCGAATTGATTGACTCAATAAGCAATCCTCGGAGAGCGTGTGTATTTGAAGAGCTATGAAGCAAATCCCAGCTATAGGTCAAGCTGAGCAACCGTGATAGGACTTGTGTTGAATATTGCATAGCAGAAATGACGTCTTTGCCAGATCGAATTGATTGACTCAATAAGCGATCCTCAATATATTTGAAGAGTTATGAAGCAGATCCCGGTTATAGGTCGAGCTGAGAGACCGTAATGGGACTTGTGTTGAATATTGCATTGCTGAAATGACGTCTCTGCCATATCGAATTGATTGACTCAATAAGCGATCATCGGAGAGCGTGTATATTTGAAGAGCTATGAAGTAGATATTGTTGTAGTAATTCTCTGCAGTAGGTCTATTTGAGCGAACCATATGAAGATAAGTACACTGTTGAAATAGATTTGCAGCATAAGGATGAAAATTTGCTTTATTGAGTGAAATATGAAGTTACAGCATGTTTAATTTCGATACAGCTTCAGTCGGTGGGTATTCCATGGATTAGGTATAGGTACTCCATCATGTGTACTTAGATCGTAAGTCCCCAAACCGCTCGCGCCAGTTATGATGAAGGGACCTTCGCAATTGTCTGCTAACATTCCTGCATTAAGTACTTTGCGATGTTGGGGGATTTATTTGAGAACGAGGTCCTTGACTTGAATTCTCAATGTCGAACGCGCTTATTATAAGGCCGTGATAAAGCAAGCTGATATCTTCCCAGATTGACAATGGCTCTTTCGCGTGTTTCTTCGATCATATTCAGGTTACATGCGATCTAAAATTCATTTTCTTCATCTGTTATCTCGTAATCGTGTATTGGGTGATGATACTGAGTGGGCATTATGGCTTTTGTCCCGTAGGCTAGTAAGAATGGATTACAACCTGTTGCTGTTCTTGGAGTTGTTCGATATTCCCAAAGTACGTGTGGTAACTCGTTCACCCAATTCCCTTTTTTGTCATCTAAACGCTTTTTGAGTCCATCTTCAATCGTTCGATTAGTAATTTCAGCTTGTCCGTTTCCTTGAGGATAATTAGGGTTTGATGGGGAGTGAATGATATTGTGCTCATTGAGGAATGCAATGACTTTGGAGCCAACGAACTGTGGTCCATTATCGATTCTGATAAGATGCGGTCTGCCAAACCAAATGATAATGTGTTCCCAGATGAACTGATGACTTCTTCCTCTCGTGTTCGGCACAAAGGGACAGCCTCTACCCATTTAGTAAAGTAGTCCGTAGCGACCAACAAATGCTTTCGTTTTCCTGGTACTATAGGAAATTCTCCTACGAGATCGAGAGCCCATCGTCTGAATGGCCAGGTGACTTGGCTTGAGTGTAGTTCGAGCGCTGGGGCTTGTATCTTCGGACTGTGACGTTGGCAAGCGTCACATTTGCGAGTGAACTCTATTGCTTGTGCTTTCATCTTAGGCCAGAACATTCCTTGCGTTAAAGCTCTGTTTGAACCAGTGACTGATATTTTATAGAGGAGGTTGTCCCAAACAATATATCTACAGGCATTGTCGATTAATCTCCGCCTCCGAAAGTGGGTCATCGAATTTGTTATGAGGTCCAATGTATCTGATGAAAGGTTGTCTCCAATCACTTCTGATCTCCTCGTTGACCCCAGTATTAATGGTGTTGGACACGGTGACATTAATGCTGGGGCTAGTAATGATGCCGATTTTTAAATAGCGAGCTTCTTATCCAAGGACCCCAGCAAGGTAAGCGAGTGGATCTAAATGTCTATTTTCTCCCCTTGGAAAATGTTCTATAAAAATTGTCTGAAATTTGTTCATTCGTTCGACCACTGCTGCAACATAGTCAATCATTTTCCCATTGGCTTGATAGATTCCCGTATGATGATTGACGATCAGTAATGAATCGGTGTAGAAAGAGAGCTATGCTACAACCAGTGTGAGTGTCATGTCCAAGCTATGAATTAGTGCCTCATATTCTGCTACATTGTTGATTACTTCGAAATTGAGGTGAATGGATTTTTCGAGCCGATCATTGGAAGGAGTAATAAAAACAATCCCCACTCCTGATCCGGCTGGTCCGACGGGGCCGTCCGTCAAAACTTGCCAACCTTTCTTTATTACCCAATCGGACTTCTCTTCAGGCTGTACTGTGGGTGGTTCATCTTTGTTATCATCAACATCTTCCTCCCAATCAAGATCATCTACTGGAAAGCCAGCTAGAAAATTTGCTATAGCCTAACCATTCTCAGAGTGGCGTGGCCCAAAATGTATGTCGTGTTCTCTAAGTGTTACTGATCATTGCTGAATACGTCAAAATTTTTCGCGCTTAGATAGGATTTCACAGAGTGGATAGTTCGTTGAGACATAAACAACATGGGCTTGGAAATACTATTTCAATTTCTACGACGTATAGACGAGAGCCAAAAGAAGCTTCTCGATCTTGGTGTATCTTGTTTCAGCGGGGGCCAGAGTCTTGCTGATAAAATAGACTAGTTTCTTGGTCTTTTCATCGAGTCGGATGAGGACGGAGCTGAGAGATGTATCTGTGACGGCTAGGTATATTGTTAGCTCTTCTCCATCTGTTGGTGTGCTCATAACTGGTGGTTTACCCAAATATTGTTTGAGTTCGAGGAAAGCGGCTTCACATTTATCTGTCCACTCGATTTCGGGATCCTTCTTTGATTTTCCCCGCGATGTACCTTGTTTTAGCAGATCGAATAGAGGTTGGCATTTGTCTGATGATTTGGACAAAAATTTACTAAGTGCTGCGATCTTCCCGACTAGTTTCTAAACATCCTTTTTTGTCTTTGGTGAAGGCATAGCCAAGAGAGCTCGTATGCGTGATGGATCAGCTTCAATTCCTCGTTTTCTAATGAGGTGGCCCAAGAATTTTCTGGATTATACTCTGAACTGGCATTTGTTTGGATTCAAACGCATTTTGTAAGCTCGTAAAATCTTAAAAATTGTTAATAAATCTGCCAGATGGTCTTCTTTCTTGAGACTCTTGCAAAGCATGTCATCGATGTAAACCTCCATTATTTTACCGAGTTGATCTTTAAACATTTGTGTCATCAATCTCTGATAGGTATCGCCGACATTTTTTAGGCCGAAAGGCATGACCTTATAGCAATAGAGGCCTTGTTCGGTGATGAACGCTGTCTTGACTTAATCTTCAGAGAAAATTGGTATTTGATTGTACCCTGATGGAGCATCCATCATAGAGAGGAGTTCGTGCCCTGCTGTTGAATCGAGCAGATGGTTGATGATTGGAAGTGGAAACTTATCTTTTGGAGTGTGTCGATTGAGATCCGTGAAATCGACGCAGATTCTGATCTTTCCGTTTTTCTTTGGGACTGCGACAATGTTCGAGATCCAGTCCGGGAAAATAGCTTTGCGAATAAAACTGACCTCAATCAATTTGTCGATCTCTTTGCTTACTTCGTATTGTATTCTTGGTGCTAGAGTTCGTTGCTTCTGTTTAACCGGTTCTGCCTTTTCTTTCAATTCTAGCTTGTGGCACCCCATGGCTGGATCGATCCCTGGTATTTCGTGGAACTTCCACGCATAAACATCGGGGTTATCCGAAAGGAATTGTATGAGACTTGAACGTTCCTCCATGCTCAAGAGGGTCCCGATGTGAGTTCCTCTCTTTGCGCCGTTGATCTTGATATATTCTATTGGTTCAGCACTGGGCAGCTGATGTTCTGTTGGTACTGAATGTTGTAATTGCTATGCTAGAGCTGTTGTAGCTGGCTCAGCTTCAATTGTATTATCGCAAGCTCGGGCTAATTTTTGGATGCCTTTGATTTCGTAGATCCTTCCTTTCCAGTCGAACCGTAGAGCTTGAAGATATGTGGAGGGAATAACTTTCATGTTATGCAACCATGGTCGTCCCAGGATGCCCAGGTAACGAGATTTTGTACTGATGACGTAAAAAACTATGCCAAGTGTGACTGGTTCGGCCATGATGGGAAGTGTAATTTTTCCTACGCGTTTTTCCTTGGAACCGTTAAATCCAGAGACGTTGATGTCACTTGGCTCGACCCTATCCGCTAAACCCATTTGGTCGATCGTGCTCTGAAATAGTAGCTCGATGCTGCTGCCGCTGTCTACCATCATTATATGTAGAACTATGTTCTTCATTTTTAACATGATGACGAGAGCATCGTGATGCGGGAAGTTGACGTGACTTTCGTCACAGTCTTCAAAAGAAATCCGAGATCGCCGGTTCCTGGATTCTGGCAACAAACGGGCTTCTTTATCTACCATTGTCAGATCATGGCATTGTCCAACGCGCCTGCGCTTGGATTTGTTGGAGTGGCTGACTGTCTGAGTCTCGATGAAGTACAAATGTTTTTCCTCATTCGCTTGGTCAGTATGGACGACCGTGATTTCAGTTTTGTAGCTGCCATCTTTGTAACTTTTTACGTCCACAATATATTCGAGCATCCGACCATGAGAAAATATACTTAAGAGGAGAAATTTTAACACGAAAAATTGTTCCGTGTCATGATGGTGGATCTTGTGGTGAATGCAGTACAACTTTCCTGGTGTAGGTTGAAAAGTATTGGCATTTTGAAGAGTTCATCCTTTTGTAGTAGCGGATATATGTTTGCAATAATAGTTGTCAACTGTGGTAAGCGCGGAACTGGTCACTTTTGTCCTAGGCGTGTTCGATCATCATAGGACTTGAAACGTTTCATATCACCACTGTAGTCTTTTTTGCTATTGCAAGTACGTTCTCCGGTATGATCGTTGGTGGACAGAGCGATGCGCTGAGATTTTTGTTTCTCAGTCGTCAGTCTTTCGAGGTCGATGAAATTGTTAACCTTTTCCATCATATCCTCTAATGTCAGTGGCTTGTTGAGGATCAGATGTTCCTTGACTCGTCGATCTATGAGTAACGTATTGGTGAAAGCGGAGATCGTGATCTTTTTGTCGAGGTTATCAAGTTTTCTAGCTAGCCCAAAATTTTTTATGGTAAATGTCTCCAATCTTTCCCTTGGCGCCTGCTTGAGACTAAATAGAGAGTAAAGACTTTCTTCCTTGTCTTTATTATGTGAATAGTTCTTGACAAACAGTTCGCGAAGTTGTTCGAAGGTGAGGATAGATCCTTCATCGAGTGTGTGAAACCATTGTAGAGGCTCGTCTTTTAAGCTGACCGGGAATAGACGGCAAAGGATGTGGTTGGAGGAGGAATACAATCCCGAGGAATCTTGAAATTCTGGGACGTGTTCCACAGGATCCCTCCCTTCGCATTTTGGAATTGTTGGAGTGCAAAAACTGGTTGGTACTTCTTCGTCTAGCAACTCCTGTACGAGCGGACTCTTCTGTAACCTTGAATAGTTGCTCCTTCCAGTGAGTATTTGAGTGTCTAAGAGCTCTTTGATGCGTTTGTCCACCTGTTCTGAAGTGAGGTATTGTCGAGACGTGACAGCACGTCTCGTTGTTGGTCCTCTCGCAGGATTGAGCTCACCTATTGCATCTCCCATGCAGTCATAGACTGAAACTAGAGATTTTTCACTGTTTTACTCCTCTTGTGGCTGTAGATCTATTACCGCTCCAGCGGGTAATGGTGGATTGATGTAACTCCGAGGCAGGACTAGTTTTTGCTGAATTTGAGGAAGCGCGGTATTTCTGCCTCGATATCCAAGGCGATCATGGACTGATATCCTCGAGGCGGCGGGCAGAGCATTCTACTATCTCGGATTTGCTGTTATTTGAGCTTGGAGTGCCCTGATCGTATCCTGTATGTTGGCGAGCTATTTCTCCAGCTCCATTCATCGCTCGGTTTCTGCCTGCACAGTCGTTCGCAGATCCGTCACTCCTTCAGCAATGTCAGGCAGGGCGTGGTGTAATTTGTCTTGATTTGCCATCTTTTAAAGATAAATGCGGTGAAAAATGGATTGGAGAACGCTGAGTGTAATCTTCGTTCCCACAAACGGTGCCAAATGTAATAGCCTATTTTTGTATTGCATGAAGATAGCGCTTTACACCTTCTAAATCTAGTGCGCTTAGTTATGAACAGGAAACAAACAACACTAGATTTAGCGTGGAAAACCCTTGAATGGGTTAAAAACCACGACCTCTCCTGAGGATTTTAGAAAGAGAGATGTATATTTAGACTGCTAGCTATTACAAAGAGAGAGAGAAAGATGTAGAAAAGATCTCTTAGAGGTTCTCCAAGCAGCCTCTGTAATTCGTAGCTATCTAGTCTTATTTATAGGTCTTATAATATGATCGTTGGTTACAATGACGAGGAACATTACAATATCGGGTTTTGACGAGTCTTCATAGTGGTCTTTTGTAACGTCTTGATACTTGTTGATTTGTAACAAATCTATTAACATTCTTTACTTGTGGCTTCAGACCGTTGGGAAGATACGATCTCCTATGATGCTCGTGTGCATACGACCTGTTGATAAGTGGAGGAGTATCTTTTGTAGCGCAAAGTCACATGATGTTTTGATATCTCCGAACTGTTGATAAAGATATGATCTCTAATAGTGTTCATGTGTATTCGAACTGTTGATAGATATCTAAGTATTTTCTATAGTGCAATGTTATTGGATGCTTTGTCATCTCCGAGCTGTAGATGAGGAAGTCTGTATTACGATCTCCTTGCTTTTAGTCCTTGATTGGTTATCATTATGTTTACTCGAGCTATGTGAGTTCGAATATCAGACTCAGTACGGGGATTAGAAATAAGCCCTCACAATTGTTGTTACAGCTTTATTGATAACAAACTCAAGTATCAAATAACTACAAACTGTCAACATGCTTTCAAGCTTCAAATGGAACAATGAAAAAAGGTAAATATATAAATCAAAGATAAGAAACAACAATATCTTGATTTTCCTAGCAATTATTAACTGCATCCATCATGCTTTAAAGCTTCAATGGAGAAATGCTGAAAGGGAAATTTACATAGGGAAGATTATTGTAGAGTGAGACCTCCATTGTGTCATTCATGCTTCAAGCGTTAATTTAAAATACAGGAAAATATGATTGCCGAATCCAAAAATCACAACTTTGCAAGTGCAAATACGATTCTCTTAATAGAATCATAAAAGTAATTCTTGACATAATAATGGATCTTAGAGGGTTTGAACCTCCATCACTTGAGATATTTGAATTTTAATTTTCATCTCGAAGTACTCTACCATTTGAGCTACAGATCTATAACTGTTTTGATAGCAACTAATGATATCAAATCACCCAAAAGTTAGAAATGTTCTTAATACAAGTGGGATTACTGTAGCAGTTCGGGGTAATGTAGTTGTTACTATTCAAAGTACTGTAGTTGTAGTTGTTCGAAATTAATGTAGCAGGTCAGATTACTGTAGCAATTTGGGTTAATGTAGTTGTTACTATTCAATATACTGTAGTTGTAGTAGTTCGAAGTACTGTAGCAGATTGGATTACTGTAGCAGGTCGGAGTATTGGAAATAAGTCACCACATTCGCCCCGTCTCAGCCAATAGCACGAGAAGCATCAGAAGCGAGTGGTGTTGGTTGAGACATATCTTTGATCTTTGGATATGTAAATTGCATGGTTGAAGCAACTGTTGTAAGAGAATGTATGATAATGGATGATAATGTATGATAATGTAGTCGAATGGATCATCAAGTATGATAATGTAGTAGTAGAATGTATGTAGTAGAATGCATGCCAATATGTATTGAATATTGCATAGCTGAATGGCGTCTCTGCCAGATCGAATTAATTTACTCAATAAGCGAGCCTCGAAGAGCGTGTATATTTGATGAGCTATGATGTAGATCCCTGTTACAGGTCGAGCTGAGCGACCGTGATGGGACATGTATTGAATATTACATAGCTGAATGGCGTCTCTGCCAGATCGAATTGATTGACTCAATAAACGACCCTCGGAGAGCGAGTATATTTTGATGTGCTATGAAGTAGATCCCAGTTATAGATCGGGCTGAGCGACCGTGATGGGACATGTATTGAATATTGCATAGCTGAATGGCGTCTCTGGCAGATCGAATTGATTGACTCAATAAGCGACCCTCGGAGAGCATGTATATTTAAAGAGCTATGAAGTAGATCCCGCTTATAGGTCGAGCTGAGCGACCGTGATGGGACATGTATTGAATATTACATAGTTGAATGGCGTCTCTGCCAGATCAAATTGATTGACTCAATAACCGACCCTCGGAGAGCGAGTATATTTGATGGGCTATGATGTAGATCCCAGTTATAGGTCGAGCTGAGCGACCGTGATAAGACATGTATTAAATATTGCATAGCTGTGTAGCGTCTCTGCCAGATCGAATTGATTGACTCAATAAGCGACCCTCGGAGAATGAGTATATTTGATGAGCTATGATGTAGATATCAGTTACAGGTCGAGCTGAGCGACCGTGATGAAACATGTATTAAATATTGCTTGTAGGTTGGACCGGTTGAACCAATAACCAACTTGTAGGATGTTTGGTCGAGTTCGCCCCGAGTATGAGTTAAGTTGATTGATCTTGAGCCCGAAGTTGAGGTTGAACGTTTACATCTGAAGCTGAGGTCGGGTTTGTCCTGAGTATAAGCTTGAATAAGTTGTAATCGCCTCGAGTACCTCGACCTCGAGCGCTTTCATAATGTGGTTTGATAAGTTAGATCATTGAGTCTGAATATGAGATTGGGCTCGCCCCGAGTATAGCTTGAATGAGTTGTAATCGCCTCGAGTACCTCGACCTCGAGCGCTTTAATAATGTTGTTGAAAAGATCGGGCTCGCTCCGAGTATGATTTACGTTGATTGATATTAGCCTATTGTGCCTGAAGCTGAGGACGAGTGTTGTGTCTGAATCTGAAGTCGGGCACGCCCCGAGTATGAGTATGAGTATGAATAAGTTGCAATCGCCTCGAGTACCGTGACCTTGAGCGCCTTAATAATATTGTTGAAAATATCGGTCTCGCCCCGAGTATAGCTTGAATAAGTTGCAATTGCCTCGAGTACCTCGACCTCGAGCATTTTCATAATTTGGTTTGAATTTTCTGTTTGGCTTAAGATTCATATTAGTTTCTGTTGTTGCTGTTGAAACTGAAGTAATAGTTGTTGTTGCTGTGAACTTGGCATATTAGTCGTAGTAGTAGTAGCTGTTGGTCTTTGGCATCAGTTCGTCATTAGCATGGGACACCAAAAAAAAGTTCTCATGACTCATTGGCATTGTGAAATTATTGTTGAGTATGAGCAATCTTGTGAAGAGATTGAGATGCTAGGGTCGGATTCGTCCCGAGTATGGTTGTTGGCTTCCATATGAAGACATTTGATGATGGGAATACTTCTTTGGTTCTGAAGTTGTCGCGCCCATGAGAAGAGATGAAGCCATTTGATTCTCTGTTATTGTTGTTGTTGATCATGTTGTTGAAGCAGAGCTCGATTCACAGATAGTTCGATGGTGGACCAATTCGAACTGCAAATATCATTTGGGCCTCACGAACTGTCGGATTCGACCTGTAAATTGTGCTTGGGTTTGACGAACTGTTAATTTCGATCTGTAATCTGCGATTGGGTTTCACGCACTGTTCTTCCAATCTGTAATCTGCGTTTGTTGGTATTCGACCTGTTTGAGCTTGTTGATTCGGTCTCGTCGTCATTTAGGAGCTTGGTCGAAGAACATTGTTGTTGTTTGTTGGTTCGGGTTCATCATCTTTTACGAGCTTCATCAGCTCGATTTAAAGATTATGTCAAATCTGTAAAAAGTTTTCACGAACTGTTGATGTAGAGATTATTTAAAGTTTCACGAACTGTCAATATAAAGAATTCAAAACTTAAAGCTTCTCGAACTGTTGAAGTAGTGGCTGAATCTAAAGTCGGGCTCTCCCCGAGTATAAGCTTGAATAACGAGCTCGATAATAAGTTGTAATCGCCTCGAGTGCCTCGAGCTCGAGTGCCTCGAGCTCGAGTGCCTTAATAATGTCGTTTGATAAGTTCAATCATTGAGTCTGAATATGGAGTCGGGTTCGCCCCGAGTATAATCTTGATTAAGTTGTATTCGCCTCGAGCGCCTTAATACTGCGGTTTGATAAGTTCGATCATTGTTGCTATGTGTTGGTTCGATAAAAAAACTTGGGTCAGTACTGTTGACTGAAAGGTACATAGAGCAGCCACAATATCATCACATAAACCCGATATACAAGTGCTTATCAGATGTGATTCAGGAATACCGCGAACTAATGTTAGCAAGATCTTCGGAACCGTACTGAAATTCCCAGACATAACCTGCTTATCGAAGCTGAGATAGAGAGCCTCTTGGATTCATATGTTTGCCGGATCCGAAGCGAAAGCATGTGAAAATTTTGCACCTTTTAAGTTAATAGTAGTAATCGAAGCCAGTTGAGCATCTGAAATCAGACCTCCCAAGCTCAATGTAAAGAGTCTTTCCAAATTGTGAAACGAACTACTTCGTTGGCGCGAAATGAACTGCTTCGTTGGCGTAAAACGAGCTACTTTGTTGGCGTGAAACAAACTATTTTGAATGCCTGAAATGAACATTTTTTGAAGGCATGAAACGAACCGCTTCGGGGTTATGATATGAATTGTTTTGTTGTTGTGATAAGAACTGTTTTGAAGGCCTGAAATGAACTGCTTCGTTGGTGTAAAACGAACTACTTTGTCGGCATGAAACGAACTGTTTTGATTCTTTTAAAAGGCCTGAAGTGAATTGCTTCAGGGTTATGATATGAACTGCTTTGTTGTTGTGATACGAACTGTTTTGAAGGCCTGAAATGAACTGCTTCGTTGGTGTAAAATGAACTACTTTGTTGGCGTGAAACGAACTGTTTTGATTCTTTTGAAGGCCTGAAGTGAACGGCTTTGGGGTTATGATATGAACTGCTTTGTTGTTGTGATACGAACTGCTTTGAAGGCCTAAAATGAACTGCTTCGTTGGTGTGAAACAAATTTCTTCGTCGTTGTAATACAGACTGCTTTGTTGCTGTCGTAATACGGATTGTTCTGTTGTTGAAGAAAAAATCCCAAGCATAGTAGACATTGTCCGTTTCATTGAATCCGCCCTTTTAATTCCCTTTACGGATTAATCACCGCGAACTTGCAATAGTCATCATACTTACTCTTCCCTTTACAGAATAACACTTGAGTGCAAGATACATGGAGAGACTTGATATCTGCCTGTACAAAACTCATCGCGCTAATAAGAGTTGACGGCTGTAAATATCATTGTGAAGATCGAACAAAAATCTGCTATTAATGAGGTCGAACGAAGACCAATCTCGATTCAAGCTCGATTCAGAGAGAGAGAGAGAGAGACCTGTTATTCTTCGGCCCACGTCGACCGTTATGCACTGGAGCTCGAATGAGCCATTATTTAGAGTTCGATCAAACTCAGATGTGTTCAGAACGCTCGCAAATAACAAGCGATCGTAATCAAAATACTTCATAAAGGGTAAATTTGGGGTTGTTGAGTGACCAAAATATGGTAAAACTTGTCTTTGAGTCTGGCCATGACGATTTGGATAACGTCGTCGAGCGTATTATTGCCATCGTCGATGGTGGCTTTGAGATATCGTTCACCTTTGTTTCGATCATCGCCTGGGAAGATCATTCGATCTCGTGCTTCTTCTTAGGTTGATGAGTCCCATTGTAGGATGAACTCTAGTGATTCCATGGTCTCCAAAACTCAGAGTTTCAAATGTTCAATGTTTGGAGAGAGAGATGATAATATAGGTGACAATGAAGATGATTGTGAGAGAAGGTGGAGATTTTTTGGGGAAATTAGATTTTGTGGGGAATTGTAGATATTTTCCAAAACTCAGAGGCTCTGGTTTCACAAAAAATAAGAATGTCGAGAGAGAGAAAGAAACAGGGAAACAGAAACTCGTACGGCATTACGTAGAGAGAATCAGCAGTTTCTGCTTGCATAGTATTTTGCAGATCCGTCACTCATTCAGCAGCGTTATGCAGGGAGTTGTGTGTTTCTGGGTTTGCCATCCTTCGAAAAATAAATTAGTAAACTGGATCAGAGAACGCTGAGTGTATGCTTCGTTCTCGCAGGCGGCGCCAAATATAATACCCTATTTTCGTATTGCACGAAGATAGCTCTTTACACCTTCAAAATCTAGTATGTTTAGTTATGAACAGGAAACAAACAACACTAGATTTAGCGTGGAAAACCCCTGAATGGGTTAAAAACTATGACCTCTCCTGAGGATTTTAGAAAGGGAAAGAAATGTATATTTAGACTGCTAGCTATTACAAAGAGAGAGAGAGAGATGTAGAAATGATCTCTTAGAGGTTCTCAGAGCAGTCCCTCTAATTCGTAGCTATCTAGTCTTATTTATAGATCTTATAATATGGCCGTTATTGTTTTAATGAGGAATGTTACAATATGTGAACTTGATGAGTCTTCATAATGGTCGAGTAACGGCTTGAGTAACTCTTCTTCCTTGTAACCACTCCATAATGTGTCATAAATGGCCACGTGTTTGTTGACGAAGTCAAAGTACTGTAGGCGTATCAGTTCGAAGTACTATAGTAGGTCGGAGTACTGTAGCAGGTCAGATTACTGTAGCAGTTTGGGTTAATGTAGTTGTTACTATTCAAAGTACTGTAGCTCTAGTAGTTCGAAGTTACTGTAACAGTCGGGTACTGTAGCAGGTCGGATTAATGTAGCAGTTCGGGTTAATGTAGTTGTTACTATTCAAAGTACTGTAGCTGTAGTAGTTCAAAGTTACTATAGCAGGTCGAATTACTATAGCAGTTCGAGTACTGTAGCAGGTCGGAGTATTGGAAATAAGTCACCACAAAACTAGAACTAATCTTTAATGAGCAGATATAGAAGCCTGAAACTCAATCTATGAGATGGAAACAAACACTGTACAAAATACCATTAATAAAACTCAAAAAACTCTAAACATAGGCAATGAAACAGTCTATTGGTAACTAATATGGAAGCATACATTTTGTAGACAATGAAAAATGTATTTTGGAGACCAAAGTAAAAGTCAAATGGTATGGCATTCCATCCTACGAAAGAGACTATCTACGAACCGTACCTTTTAGGAATATCCATCTACGATGTATCGTTAATTGGGTTTTGCCTCTAAAGATGTATCAATATAAAAAGAAGTGTCATAAACTACATAAGATGAGAGCAAAACACTATACTACAAGTTAAAACATTAAAAAATATAACTAAATATAAATACTGAAAGTCAAATAGAACATTCAAAACTTACCAAAGCAAAAAAAGAAACCGGAATCTAGGAAGGCTACAATTGCTAGCATACCTGTGATCGATTTGTTGCCAAATCCATTGTTGTTATTTACCTCCAGTCTCCTCTCCGGAGGACACGAAATTCTGAGGTTGGAACCATCACACCTTACAGATGTGTCTAATAATACCTGCCCATTATGTCCATTATATAACCCTCATAGATGAAATTGTGTGGTACATTTAAAGATTACCATGTGTAAAAGTACAATTTCTGGACATTTTTTTACCTCTATTTTGTAGTAGTACATGTCCAGATCTCGATGAAATGTTGTACCACTGAGTTAGTCACGAGAATGAGGTGTTTTTGTTTAAAACAACTAAGGAATGCATATATGGATCAAGTGGTGACTATTTGATTAATGAGAAAGGGCTTTGAATTTTTTTAGTTTTCACGGGTTGAATTGTGGTTGGGTGTTAGGTACACCCATGCATTCCTCACCTTATTTCTCATGGTACTAATTAGATTTAGTTATTAATTAAGGTATTTTCAAGTAATAAATTTGTTAAGGAAAAAAATGAGAGAGCTTTTGCCTGTTCAAGCAATGTGAACATCCGGCGCTCTACTCTCCCCCTTCCACCTCCACTGACCTCCACCCCTACCTCCCCCTTACCTCCACCTCATCTTAATCATCAACATCCCTCTCCTTCTCTCACCGATCTTCTTCTCATCCTCTCTTGCTTTCCTTTCAAGGATTTTTCTCATCTCCTCACCGACTCGAATCTCACCGACCTCCACCCCTCCGATCCCCGTTCTCTAACCACTCCAACTTCCCCCTATGAGTTTCACCCGTGTTATGTGGTGATCCCGAAATTACACCATCTCGATTAATTAATTTTTCTCGACTTGGCGAACCCTCATTTGCACCAACTCGACAAATTCCTTTTGTCGATTGGCGACCCCTTTCTCCGCCGCTGGCGATCCTTGTTTGTTTCTTATCCCAAATTTGATTTTCTCAAAATTGGATTGCTCTCAAAACCTTTTAATGTTTGGGGTTTTAGATTGGTTGTATGATTTTCTTCTCTCCCTGTTTTCTTCAATAGGGAAAAGAGAGAGGAGGAAGAAACGATTTGAGTTACAACTTTCGGGAAGGAAGAAGAAGAAGAAACGGAAGAAGAAATGGAAGCTCAGTTCTGATGGGTTTCGTTGGTGTTGTTATATATGTATACTTTGTATTATATCCTGCATGCCCTGTCTTGGTATGCTAAAGAGAAAAGGTTGCCCGTTCGTCTGGTTGAAGTTGTGGTGGTTGTTTTGGTCGACGTGTTCTAGCCGTTCCCCATTTTCCTCTCCTAGTCAGTGGTGTGGCCAGAGTTCTGGCTATGGTTGTTTCCATCGTTGGAAGAACCGCTTCACGAGGGGTACGATCCCCCTCGAAAAAATTAGGATTTCAGGGGTTGATTGGTTTTTCCAGCCACGTGCTGGTTGCAAGCGCATTAGTCGCAGTTGGAGCGCCCATGGTACCGTTTATGGTATGATGCTTGAAGTTCGTCACCTCCTTGAAATGGCCGGCATTGGGGAACTTGTTGATCGAACTAGCTACGTCTGGTTTCAAATGGATGGCTCGGCAAGTGATTTATGTCTCTTTTCTCACCTCAGCATTTATCCTAGTATGTGTAGTAAAAGATGTTTATTACTGTTTTCTTTCTTAGTTGTGTTGTGTATTACTGTGACTCTGGTAAGGGTTACCTCCCCTTGAGGTTCTTTGTTATGTTATCTGTGCTTGAAAAAAAAACTGAGGAATGCATATAGTGTAAATGGAGATGAGATAACGTTACCGACATAATAACTATTTTTGACTTTGACCATCGAAGAATACCCGATTTTAAAATATTAGTATGAGCATCTTCGACTCAAGTTTGTATCACTAAGCTTTCTTCATTCAAACCTACACACATATACTGAAGAAATTTGAATAATATGCCTAACTAAAGCATTTTCATTAAACCTACATACATACAGACATTTAGGAAATTTGAGACAGCCAGATGATACCAAAGGATGTATGAAGACAGGGAAAACACTTTTCAAAGCAGGGCTTCACCGAACTGTAGGTTTAGGAAGGATTGGGGAAAATTAGGCAAATCATGAAATAACGGTTATGCTTTTAATGTCTATTATTTATGTAGTAGCACGTAAATGTAAAGAAATTTCAGAAGTACGAAACAAATGATTAGAGAAGAAACTAATGATCCAGGACTTAGTTGAATTGAGAGTGATACT
This sequence comes from Kingdonia uniflora, assembly GCA_014058105.1. Taxonomy (NCBI): domain Eukaryota; kingdom Viridiplantae; phylum Streptophyta; class Magnoliopsida; order Ranunculales; family Circaeasteraceae; genus Kingdonia; species Kingdonia uniflora. The sequence goes on along the minus strand of JACGCM010001604.1, from coordinate 572,284 downwards.
AAAATGCACATATTTCATGCGGGGCTCACTTACATCCCTAAATCATATCTATCTATACTACTAAAGGAATAGTCATGCCATGAGAATCAATCTCGGCTGTTAATTACACTACTCTACACATGTTGAGGAAAATTGATGGTTTAGGTTATAACAATAAATATTTGGAATCGTAACAATTGTTAAGATCATAAGGGTTAATTCGTCTATTCTTCCAATTTATTTAATCCTAAAATACCTCCATTTTGACTATACCAAATCCCTTAAAGAATAGACATCTCAATCGTAATTACTTGATGAAATAGTGGGTATAAATAGAAGTCTAACCTACAACTTTTCGTCTATACAAAATCAGGGGTATTTTAGGTAGTCTAAATACAAAAATAGAGGTATTTTGATAAGTCTAACTCAAACATTTAGTCTGAACCAAACCTTTTTACTTCCACACCTATACGAAACCTAAATTTCTTCCTCACCATCTTCCAAACCTTGTGTCATATCTTATTTTAGTGTTTTCAAATTGTTGAAGTTCAAGAACTGCTGTTCTTCGACCCCTACTGTTTATTAGGGTTTTAATTTCACCTCCATTTGAAGTTTTACTGATCTATTATGAATTAAAGTTTTGAAATCTCGATTAAGTCCGCGAAAAGGGATCAATCAATCGACAAGGTAAGTTTGAATTAGATTAGTTGTTGGTGAATTTTGTATTAGTCTTCTACTATTGTATGTATGGGTTTGGAGGAATAAGTTAGATTTTTAGTGAAATTTGGGGAAAGTGTTGCTTTATGATGTTTATATGAGACGTTAGATGATTAGAGAGTGATTCTTAACCGATTCCACTATCGATAATAGATTCAAATAGTTCGAGCTAAACTTAGCTGAGTTGATTTAATTTGATTTAGGTTTTAGTAGTGAAGATCTATGGGGTTACTATTTTACTAGGGCTTCGATTAGCTGTGGTAAGTTAAAGATAACAATTGATCTAACGCAAACAGAGTTCCCTGGTTTATAGTAGGGTTGGTCAGCCAATTTCTATACTCTCTATAGTGCCATGTAACTAAAGTTGGATCATATTTCGACTGAGTCTGCGAAAAGGGATCAATCAATTTAGTAATAAGTATCCGAAAAACTAAATCTCTGGTTTCGTAATAGTAATTTTATACTAGCGTCCTATGTATTGAAAGCCTTTGTCTCACATTATGTTGATTCTTCTTTGTTTTCTTCAGTTTGATATGTTTGGAGTTTGGACTTTTCGATTAACAATTTAAATTAAATACTATGAGGCGAAATAACACTAAATTACTATTATTATGTTGCCTTTCTTTTTCCCACAGGAAATGTCATGTAAATGTTAGGATAATTGGACATGTATGTGAGAATCTCATTACAGGTCATGCATCTTTGTAGCTCATATTATTATTTAATCGCTTTTTATGATTCGCAGCTTATCAGTGGCATTAGAAGGTTACTGTAGGGGCCTAACTTCTTTGGAGGGGAAGTTGGCTCTTACAACACGAGGTTGATCTTCAATCAAAGGAATGCAAGTAAATAATCTAAAGAACGCACAATCTATGGACAAATACTTGCATAGAGGTCTGAATGTGATGCTCTACGACCTCTGATGAGGATTTTTAAGTATGTTTATATTACTGATGAGTAATCGAAGGTTATAGTACTGGGTTTTACAGGGTGGTCGAAGGTAAACTGGAAAAGGGCTAGGGAGGATTTTTCTAACCCCTCCTTGGTTCCCCATCTTTCCTATTTATAAAATATAGGATGGGCTGAGTCACCAAGGTTAGGTCAGATTACAAAGGTACTATCCGGGAGTTTAGACACCGGGCATGCCACTACTGTCACTGTAACAGTTGTTGGAGATGTCTATGTACTTTGGTACTGTGGCAGTGGTTGGGCCTGTCACTGTAGTTGCAAGGACCAATCACTGCATCGTCTTGTCTGATGAGCTGGCTGCCTGTCCCATCATATTTCAACCATGTGCAGATATGGTCGAAGGGTTTCTGCTGCGATGTGTGTAATCCATCCACGAGGCTTATTTAGAGTCGAAGCTTCATCTTCGGGTGATCTTTGGGAGGCTTGATTGTGGATTGAATGACTTTGATATATTCAGGTAGGCTGCGAAGTAGCCTTCTAGTGTCTGAGTGGGGTCGAAGGCTGCGAGTAGGCTACTATATTCGCCCCCTCTCAGGGAGGTTCTCGAAGCCATGTGGAGAGGCGTTCACTGAGAAAACTATTTTGCCTTAGAATTTGAGCAATTTGACTGTTGGTTTTCGGGTAAGTAATAAAATAAGGTAATTAAGAGGTATAGGTGGTTATTGGGTAATAAATGAAATGAGGCTATAAGTATGGGTTACTGAATAGGGATACCGTGCAACCTTCTTCCTTTTCATTCTTCTTTCTTTCCTCTGTAAATTTTTCAATATCTATAGATACCACGCCTAACACGCAATATCAAAAAAGGATGGGGTTTGCCCGGGACCGTCACGTAGGGAGGAAGACTGGTGAACTGTATATAAAGTTTTTTGGGCATCATGATCTGAATTGGGACATGCCCGAACTGGTGGAGGTAGAGGCTGGAGAGATCATCAATGGGGAGCCTTATGCCTATCATTTGGACCGACTGAAGTACAACTTTACTGCTGCGGAGAAGCGTTATCTCTTTCTATGGGCTTTTGCCGAATGTCTTGTTTGTGCGGAAGAGGAGATGGAGAGCAAAGTGCGGTGAGTGGAGCTGGGCCTTCTGGAAGTAGGGCTACTGTTTGAAGTGGTGTTGATTGGTCTCTCTGTATTCAAAGGTTTTATGTAGAGACTTTTGTTTGGGTTAGTTGTATGAATGTATTTGGGTGTGAATTTTTGTTATTTTTGTTGTTGTATATGGTGGAATGGAATGAGAATATTATTTTGCTGTATATTTGTGCTTTTTGTAACTGCTAGGTATTGGAAACGAATAAGCTCGTAGTAACGATAGCCAAACTTCTCTCATCAAATGCTAACGGGTAATACTAATTAATGCTGTGAAATGTGTTCTCAAAGTATAATGATCTGGTCAAATGTAATTAACTTGTAGATGAAAAAAGGTTCGATGAAAAAGGTTCGATGAAAGTCCTCGTAAATGGTGTGTTCATGCGTATGCGGTAGAAATTGTTACGTCTAGGAAGTTGAAGAGGTTGGGTTGTTGAGTTTTTGAGGTGGGGAATTGAAGATCACAATTAATGCGGCTAGAGAAGATGGAAGTTGAAATTGGTTTTCTAGTATAAAAGGAACTATTGCAGAGAGGATTTCTCACCATTATGCATTCTTTCTTCATTTTACTTCTTATTTTTTCAGATCAGGATGGCTACAAATATACCCGCTCAGGAGAACCAGGCGGCGGTGAGGGTCAGACGAATACAGGAGAAGACTGTGGAGCTGCGACAAAGGTTCGGTATAGAAGAGGACATTGATGCTGAGATGCCAAATCTTTTTGAGGCGGAACCCGGGGAACCCATTCTTGGCATGCCCTTCGCGTACTGGTGTAGAATATTGCAGATGATGGGGCCGGTACCCGGCCATCGGTTGTCTCTTTTTGAGAGCTTCGGGAAAGACATGGTGGATGAGGAGGATGTTGGTATTGTGCCCATGGTCAAAGAGGAGCAACCCGCTGATAATTAGGGTCATCTGTCTATTGGTTGTTTTGGTTGGCTTTTGTTGCTATGTTCCTCTTTTTTTTTCTTTTTTTTTGGAGGAGTCTGTAATTTGTCCTTGATGTCATGTCTTGATGAATGAAATTGGGATTTTGCATTACTATTGAAGTAGTATTCTATCTTTTATAAGTGGCAATTTGAACTGTCGTACTAAAAGTCTGCGATATCGAAACTTAAATTTTGCACTGTTGAAGTATAGGTAATATTTGTCGAAGGAGAATTTTTAATTTCCGTAGTAGTATCCTGTGCTGCAGAAGTAATAATATAATCTGCCTAAGTAGGGTATTTGAGTTGTCGAGGGGAAGTTTTGAATTGTTAATAAGATACTGTAGTTTGTAGAAGTAAGAGGTTTAATCTGTCGAAACTGCAAGGAGTGAACTGTTGGTGCAAAAGGTAGGCATACATTTTTGAACTGTCGAAGTTTATGATTATAATTTGCCTAAGGGTGAATTTGATCTATCGAAGGAAAAAGGGTAATATGCTGAAATAAGAAAGGCATTGACTTGAAGGATATGCTGTAGATCAAATGTCGATATATTTGAAATCTGAATTTGGGGATATCTGTTGATGAGTCTTTGAGACGCGGAGTGGTTGATTACTCGAATTTGAGGAGTGTGTCGAAGGCTTTGATTGATTTTACTGGTCGTACTGACAGCCCAGACAGCTGGTCTGTTAGGACGATACGTGCGCCTGGGGCAGTGTGCAGAAAAGTCATCATGATTTTTGCTTGAATTACAGAAAAAGTTGTGACTTGACTGCTTAGATTTGACAATTTAGCTTCGAGTGAGGGTGAAAGGGTTCGAGAAGCTTTAGTTTTTTGTAGGTAAGCTGAAGTGAGTGTGCCACTCGCACGTGAAGATATGAGGGGTAAATTGGTCAAAACACATTGTAGCCGAAAAGCCAGAGTAGTGGGGCCGTGGTAATGATAATGGTTAGAAAATCGAGGCGGTTTTGGTTTTTCGAAAGAGTATGTAATGTGAGAGGAGTAATCACTGTACTGTTTACTAAGAAAAGAAATCAAAGAAAGTGAGGAGAAGAGAACGTACGCCATTGGTACTTTGAGGCAGGGGGGGATTTAGGGAGGGGCGTGGGGGGGCGGTCGCCCCCCCAAGAAATTTGTTAAAAAATACCTATATAGGTATATAAATGATTTTTTTAAAAATATGTATAATTTTTTTTTGTTCTAACGACAACAAGGAAGGTTAACTCAACTGGTAAAGTGAGGAGCTCCTAATCCAAGGAAGGTTGCCATCAAATAAGAATTATATTTTGATAATTTTTTCACGCTTTACCTTAAGCTGATCATGTCATTGCCGTAAAAAAACTTTGATTTTTTTGATGAGAGGAGAAGTCAATCCGTATAATTTGTTAGTCAAATATAATACTATATTTGATTAATTTTTAAGCTTAAAATACCGTTAAATGGCCAAAAAAATTTTTGAGGTTGCGCCCCCAAACACCCCCAATGTCCTAGTATAATTCATGATACTACCTTCGTGCCCCCCAAACATAAAATCCTGGCTCTGCCCCTGCTTTGAGAGAAGTTGTTGAAGTTGATTAATTGATATTGCTGTTCCGAGTATAGTGGTTCTAGCATAGGTATGTGACTTGAACTCTGCCAATTTTTGTTTTGATTCTCCTTTTGTGTCTGAAAGTAAAATGTCTACGTTTGGGGTTTGGAGATTATCATCGAGGATAAGAGTTTTCAAGTGTTTAGGTTTTGACCAATTCTGGGATTTTTTGGGCTTTCGAAGGAGGCACTGGGTTTAGGATTGAGGTATTGAATGTGGGTAAATCTGTTGAAGTGGGTAGATGGGCTATGGCTTATTGATGTGTAATTATCGATCAAATTGCGTGGCTCTTCTTCTGTAGGGTAAGATGCATACCCGTCAAGCTTCAAGGCAGAGGCTGATAGACGAAAATATCGAAGCATTCGAAGCTAGTATTTATGGTCGTGCCCCAATGAACGAGGGCAGCGACTTAGAGGTGTTAGATGTTGTGACTGAAGCCTCTTTTTCTATGATATTGCTCGCTGGTGAGCTACTGATTACGAGATGTCGTAGGACAGTAGTGACTGAGGATAGTGAGGAGGAGGAAGTAGTGTGGTGGGAGAGAGGCGAGGGCAATGTGGGGCCTTCTGGTGGTAGAAAGGAAGAACGGGGGCAGAGTAATGAAAGTGGGGATTCGACTGAGTCGGATAGGGTCGAAGGTGCCACTTCGGCTAGAGACAGAGTTAGATTAGATCGCTTTACTGCCAAGCTGGTGCAGTCAAAATTGGGGGTATACTTGAGTGTGGCAAGAACAGGGTTAACTTTTTAATCGGAACCTGGGGAGGGGATAATGGCTTATAGAGGTCAGATTCGATTTAGAATGGAACTTCCTCTTCGCAGACTGTTGAAAGAAGTGTTTAATTTTTGGGAGGTTGCTCCGGTGCAAATGAATGGAAATTTTTATGAGATGATGAGGGTTATAGAGGGGATGAATGCAAAATTGAGTGGTGAGGGGCGGGGTTTGATTAAGTGGTTTGATATAATTACCTTCTACTCAAAGAAGGTGAGACAGAACCCAGGTACCTACCACATCCAATGTCACCCAGAGAAGCCCTGGTTCTTTGATCTGTGTTCGACGGGTCGAGGGTGGAATAAAGATTTATTGATAGTACGGGGCAACTACGAGAATGTTGAGGGGGAGGACCTTTAAAATTTGCATCATAGAGTGTATAATCAAAGTAAGCTTGTTGTCGAAGGATTATTGCTGATGTTTGTCTTGAATAAGTGGAAATTATATTTTTGTTTGTTCTGCAGGTCTAAAGAATCTGTCGTAGAACAATCTGAGGAACTATATTGATACTTTGCTCGATGCTAGCGAGGAGTGGGTCAATTCTATTTTTGACAGTCTTGGTATCAAGAGGCAGAGAAGGAGGAAGGCAGATTCACTGGTTTGAAGCATGACCGTTACGCCGAAGCCATCGAAGAGAAGGAGAGACGAAGGTAATTCGAAGGGTTTAGAAGAAATGGGAGGGGAAGAGTTGCCAAGAAATTTTTAGTATGTTCCGAAAATGCGGAGGGGGCCGAAGCAAGCAGCGCCAGTGCCCGAAGTGGCTGGCGATGCTTTAAGATTGAGGCTGAGGCAGGTGCCAACACAGACTGAGAAGGGGAAGGGTCGAGTTGTTCCCGAAACTCCTAAGGTTCAGCAATTGAAGGTTATTCAGCGCAAAAGGTGCAGGGAGCTGGGATAAGATAATGCAGCAGATGAGGATAAAGAGATGATGGAGGCTGAACGACAGGAGCAAGAAGTGGCCAAACACGCATCGATGGTTGAGCTGTAGAGGACGACCCAGATGAGGCTTCAAAGAAAATAAAGAGGAGTATGTTTCAGGTAACTATATGTGAATTTCTTCTGTGAGAGTATTGAATTTCTTGTAGGTTCTTCGAGTTTTAAGGGGTACTGACTGTTTGAATATTATAGCAGACGGATGCTTGGGTGCAATCGTACAACAAGGCAATAAAGTCAGTAAAAGGGAAGTAACGGCAAACAGTGGAGAGTCTAGATCTTTCTCGGGGGACTGAGGCGTCATTATTGTCTGAAGACAAGAAGTTGAAGCGAAATCTAGCGGCGATTACTGACTCGTTTGATGAGAGGCCCGAGCTTCAGCGGTCAAGGCAGGAGCGGGAGTGGTCAGCCAAACTTGCGGCGAAAGAGAGGGAGAAGGCAAAACAGAAGGTGATTTTCCAGCGGCAGTTTGATGATGAATGTAAGATGACTATCAAGTTGAAAATGTTTATAGAAGATATGGGGTATAACCCCGATATTCTGGAACCTTTCCCTGTTTCCCTAGAACTTATTGATGGAGATGATTTGCAGATGAAGGAAGGAGATGCAGATGTTCTTGATGGGGCAGATGGAGGTACTGAGGGTGGTGTGGAGGCTCCTGTAATTGTTGCAATCGGTATTGGAACTGCGGATGATGTGGTTGTCGATGGTTCGATGTCAAAGCCTTCAACTGAAGGTGCTGAGGGTGCTGACGCTAGGGGATTTGTGGAGGAAGAAGGTGTAACCGCGCCGATATGAGGTATTTGGTATTGGGGTTCCATGCTTTCCTTTTATGATTTATTGTTGTGTTGTAATATTTTTTAACTATGTTAATTTTTTTGCATTGGTCCTTGAACTTGGTATGGCATTGAGCTGTTGGACTGTACTGATGATGGTTATCTGTAGAACTTCTGAAGTTGATTCTGAACTGCTTTTGAATTGATGCCTGATTTTTTGACTGACTTTGTTGTCTTGTTCTTGCCTTGCTTTATTCTGGATTGTTAAAATATTGATGCGTATTCTGCTGGCTTGGCTTGTGTTTAAACTCTTGATGACTGAACTTGGGTTATAAGGAAATTGTCTATCTGATGAATGATACTTTGAATCTTCTGTGCCCTTAGTAAAATTGTCGATATACTCGTACAATGGTATCTGTATGTACTATTTCTGTCAAATATCTGTAGAGTGATCGGACCCCAAAGAGCTTCAAGCATGTTGTGATATCTTTTTCGAAATTGAAGGATCTGCTAAACATCGAAGGCCGAAGCCACAGTAATGTAAAATGTGTTCACCCCCAACGCATTCCCGAGGGTTCGGCCTTTCAGCCATTCGTGCCCCTCGAGTTTGTCCGGATGTTGAAAACTTGAAAATTCCAAGGTCGCCCCTATGTAATATTCGGGGCGAGGGTGGACATGATACCCAGGGTAAACCAAGGAATCGACTGGACTCCAACGGTTTCAGAGCCTGATCGAAGCATAACTGTTTGCCCCTATTGTATTCTGGAGGGTCCGTCCTATCGACCATTCTTGCCCTTCGAGTTTACTCGAAATTCGGAGCTTGAAAATTTTAAGTTCGCCCCCAAGTATCAGTCGGGTCGAAGGGTTGACATGATACTTGGAAAGAACCAGGAAATTGACTGGACTTCGACGGTTTCGGAGCTTGATCAAAGTATAATTGTTCGTCCCTAATATATTCTTCGAGGGTTCGATCTTTCGACCATCCTTGCCCTTCGAGTTTGCTCAAAATTGGGAGCTTGAAAAACTTTAAGGTCGCTCATAAGTATCAGTCGGGTCAAAGGGTTGACATGATACCTAAGTTAAACCAAGAAATTCACTGAAAAGAGGAGATGAAGTATGGGTTGAAAAGTTGTTTATTGATAATTTTGTGTTACATCAGTTATACAAGGTTGAGGTCGTGGCCTATTATAGAAGACCAGCTGCATTGTGTTCTACGGGTTTGATAAAGGCTCTCCGTCTTCTGTCATATGATAGTAGGAACCCTTGTAAGCTTTATCTTACACGACATAAGGTCATTCCCAGGATTCGGCTAGCTTTCCGGCATTTCGAGGTTTCGAGGATTGGTTGACACGTCGAAGTACTAAATCTTCGATGTTGAAACTTAGTGGTGGAACTCTCTTGTTATAGGATTTCTGAAGTGATGTGTGGTAACATCCAAGGTTGGCGATAGCTCGGTCTCTGGTTCTGTCGATCCACAACATGTTAAATGCGAGCCCAAACTCATTGTCTTCATCAGGGAGGTTAGGATCTCGTGTGGGAACTTCAAATTGAGTGGGGAGCACAGCTTCGATACCATATGCTAGGAGGAAGGGGGTGCAGCCTATTGATTTTCTTGGGGTTGTTCGATAGGCCCAGAAGATATGTTGTAACTCCTGAACCCATCTGTCTTTCATTGCATCAACTCTTTTTTTGAGACCGTCGACGATGGTTTTGTTGATTACTTCGACTTGACCGTTGCCTTGGGGATTAAAAGGTGTTCAGGGTGAGAGGATGATGTTGTGCTTTTTGAGAAAGTTTCAGACTTTGCTGCCGACGAATTGGGGGCCATTATCGCATCGAATCATATGGTGGCATCCGAAGCATGGGATGACGTTTTCCCATAGAAATTTGATAACTTCTTCTTCTCTGGCTCGGCATAAAGGTACAGCTTCGACCCATTTGGTAAAGGAATCGGTTGCAACAAGGATGTTTTCTCTGCTATCTGAGGCTTTTAGGAAAGGTCCGATGAGATTGATCGCCCATTTTTTGAATGGCCAGGAGTCTTGACTGAAATAGATGTCTTGAGAAGGGCAATGAATGTCATGAGCGTGACGTTGGCATTTGTCACAGTGTTTGGCATACTCTTCGGCTTGTTCTTTCATATTCGGCCAAAATAATCCTTGAGAGATGGCTCGAAGGGCCATAGAATGACCAGCGCTATGAGCACCGCAGGTTCCTCTGTGAAGTTCGGTTAATATTGTAGAGGCTTCGGCTTGGGATATGCATCGAAGGAGGATGCCATTTGGGGATTTGCGATGTAATTCATTTTTATGGATAGTGTATCTGCGGTAATTTTCTAACAACGATCTTCTGGCTTTGGGATCCTCTGGGAGGGTGGAATTATTGAAGAAATGGTGGAATGTTGTTCGCCAGTCATCAGGATCGAGACTCTCGCCCCCAGTATTGATGGCATTGACTTCCATCTGGTCGATACTTGGGCGTTCGAGTACTTCAATATGAAGGGTCTGGGGTTCTGACTATCCGAGCATGGCTGCGATGTAGGCGAGGGCATCGGCATGTCGGTTCTCTCCTCGAGGGTAATGAGTGATAGTGGAATTTTTGGAAAAATGGTCCATACGTTGTCTAAAGAAAATAGCATAGTCAGCCATACGACCATTAGTTTGATTTTCTCTTGTGTAATGCCTCTGAACAAGTTAGAAATCTGTAAAAACGGCAAGTTTGGGAATGCCGAGATCGAGAGCGAGGTTAAGGCCGTGGATCAAGGCTTCGTATTCAGCTTCGTTATTGGAATATTTGAAGGTAAGTTTGACAGGTTTTTCTATTCGTTCATTAGTGGGTATTACCAAAACAATACCAATTCCTGAGCCATTAGGTTTAGCGGATCCATCTGTGAATAAACGCCAGCCAGTGTGAGGGTCCCAGGGATCTATTGTTTCGGGTTGGTCTTCTGTTAAGTCATCTTTGTTTTCTTCCCAATCGACATCTTCGACCAGGAAGTCGACAAGAAAGTCTGCTACTGCTTGGCCTTTCTGGGATATCTGCTTCTCGAATGTAATGTCGTGTTCGCCGTGGTACACGGACCACTGTTGTACTCGTTTGGATTTTTCTTTTTTACTGAGTACTTCTCGAAGGGGGTAAATTGTTATAACATGGATGGGGTGAGCTTGAAAATATGGTTTGAGTTTGTGGGCTGAATAAACAAGGGTGAGGAGCAAACGCTCAAGCTTTGAATATCGAGTTTCTGCGGGTGTAAGGGTTTTCCTGATGAAATATACAGGTTTCTCGATGTTTGTGTCAATTCGAATAAGCACTGAACTGATATAGGTGTCTGTAACAGCAAGATATAAAGAAAGTATTTCGCCTTCGATAAAGGTGCTGATAATGGGTGGTCGGCCAAGATAAGTTTTGAGCTCGAGGAAGGCCTGTTCATACTTGGGTGTTCAGTTGAATTCAGGGTTGTTTTTCTTTTTTGCTTTGTGGACGCCTTGATCGCGTAAGAGGGAAAAGAGCCAAGCACATCTGCCTGAGGATTTGGAAATGAAACGATTAAGGGTTGCTATCTTACCAGCCACTTTCTTGATGTCTATTATGGTTTGGGGCGAAGGCATATCGATGAGGGCCCGAATATGGGTGGGATCAATCTCGATACCTCATTTACTGATAAGGTAACCCCAAAATTTACCAGGCAAAATACCAAATTGACATTTGTCAGGGTTGAGTTTCATGTTAAATGTGTGAAGTATCTGAAAGACTTCGGCTAGGTCTTGTATGTGGGTCTATCTTTGATGGCTTTTGCATAGCATGTTGTCGATGTAGACTTCGACTGACTTGCCAAGCAAGGGTTTAAACATGGTTGTGACAAAGCGTTGGTAAGTGGCTCCTACATTTTTAAGACCGAAGGGCATAACGTTGAAACAATAAAAGCTTTGTTCAGTGATAAAGAAAGTTTTAAGTTGATCTTCGGGTAGGAGGGGTACATGATTTTAACTCGAAGCCGCATCCATCATTGATAGTCGCTCATGTCCAGTAGTAGCGTCGAGGAGTGCTGAGATGATCGAGAGGGGGATGTTGCTCTTTGGTGTGTGCTTGTTGAGGTCTGTGAAGTCGACGCAAATTTTAATCATGTCGTTCTTCATGGGAACTGCCACAATGTTTGATATCCAGTCAGCATACTTCACTTCTCTAATAAAACCTGCGGTTATGAGCTTGTCCACTTCAAGGTTCACTGCTTCCCGAAGTCGTGGTGCCAGGTCGCTCTTCTTTTGCTTGACTGCTGAGGAATGGGGAAAGAGGTCGAGGTGATGGCACGCCAGGCTGGGGTCAACACCGGGCATCTCCTGGAATGTTCATGTAAAGACATCTTTATTTGTTCAAAGGAAATCTGTAAGCTCGAGGCGTTCTGCCTCATCGAGAAAAGTTCCAATGAATGTACCTCAGCCAAGACCGTCGAGTTCGATATAAACAGTGGGTTCGATGGGTGAGGTGGTATCTGTTGAAGGTTTGGGGATAGAAAGGACAGTGATTGCTATGGGCGGCTTACAAGTTTTTGGGTCTGATCAATCTCTGGGTGCTTGCATGAACGGGAAAGGCGTTGGGAGCCTTTCAAGTTCCAAGTACCTTCGTGAGTGGTAAAACGAAGGGTCTAGTGGTAGGTCGAAGGTATGGCACACATGGCGTAGAGCCAGTCATGCCCAAGGATACCGAGGTATTCTGATTTCTTGTCAATGACAAGAAACTTAGTTTGAAGTGTGATAGGGCCTGTGGTGACTGGTAGACAGATTCGGCCGACAACGACCTCTGTGGCCCCATTGAAGCATTTGAATTTGACATTGGCAGCTGTTATGTGGTCAATTTTCATCATGGTTTCGACAGTTGGGAGATAAAGGACATCAGCTGGCTCCCTGTGTCTATGAGTATGGTGTGGAGGGCGAGGCTTTTGATCTTAGTCTTAATGACTAGTAGATAGGAATGGGGAAAACGGACATGAGATGTATCACAGTTGATGAAGGAAATGCCTTTGAGTCGAGGATGAGGGCTTGATTATGGCAGGAGGGTGGGAAGTTTCTCTGGATAGGTGAGTTTACAACATTCTTTGACGCACTTACGTTTGCTTTTAGAATGGCCATTGTCAATATTGTTGACTTCGATGAAGCATGATCTGTAGATATGTACCACAGTTGGGTTAACAGTAGGGGTGGATTGAGTTTGGAGGTAAGACCCGTCTAGGTTGCTGGGAAGGTCGGCAATATACTAGTGTAGACGACCTGCTTTGAGGATGAGTTTGAGAGAGTGCTGGAGGGTGAAGCATTTGTTGGTATGGTAATAGTTACATTTATGATTGGCACAATAAGGTTTGCCTGCTTTAACTTCGATAGGGAAAGGGATACGCCAAATGGGGTCTGCCTGTATATGTGGTAAAAGGGTACTGAGATGGGCAGTGAGTGTGGGTAATACTGGCTTTGGCCGCTTCTTGCGGGTTTCAGCGCTGTTATCGATGTTAGGGCATTTACGGCTCTTCGTCTCCTGTGAGGCGGGAGCGATCAGGGTTGGTGGAGTAAAAGGTAGGTTTTGTCGAGGTTTGTTGATAGCTGGGGTCGAAGGCTGGCTCAGTTTATGTGACTCGCGGAGGCGCTCGAGGTCAATATACCCGTTGACCTTTGAGAGCTTCTCTTTGAGTATTTGAGGTTTGTGGAGAACTAGGCGCTCTTTTACTTGACTGCGGTCAGGTAGGGCATTCGAGTATGCGTGTATAGCATTCGCGCAGTCAAGGTTCTCAATTTTTCGTGATTCATCGAGGAACCTTTTGGTAAAGGTTTCGAGTGTTTCGTTGCTGGATTTTCTAAAATTGAACAAGGCACCAACTCTGACTTCTCTGTCCTTATTGAAGGCAAACTGGGCAAGGAAAAGCTGTGATAGTTGCTCGAAGCTCTGTATCGAGCCATTTGGGAGGCTGCGATACCATCAAAGGGGGTTGTTAGTTAGACTGGCAGGGAAAAGGTAACATAATAGGTAATCCCCTGTGCAATAAAGGCTTAAGACATTTTGGAATTCGAGAATGTGTGATGGAGGGTCTGTGATGCAGTATTTGCTGAGTTTGGGGGCACAGACATTAGGGGGTATCTCGATGGCAAGAAGTTTATGGCTAATAGGGTTATTCAATCGATTTCAAGAGTTGGTTTCGGGCTCGCACTGACCCGAATGATCGGTTGTACTTTGTGGTTGAAGTCCTGCTGTGTAGCATATGCATGATGAAGGGGAGATCGAGGTATTCGAGGGTGGCGAGTTCGAGTGGGTGGAATGTATTTAGCGCTGCGCTTCCCGAGACGTTCTCGAGCAGGGCGGCGTATGGGGTGTCTAGAGGATTGGAGGGTGGAGTCAGACGAATTTTATGTGGGGTGAATGCCGAGATGGATGGAGCCGGTAGGAGGAATAGTGTGAGGAGCACCTTCGGCTTGGATACGGCCCTGGGCTGCTCCAAGGGTGGGTAGGGGTCCCAGACGGGCGCGGACAGACATGCGCGACAGATCTGGTGCTTGTGATGGGCGAGAAGGTTCTAGAGGCTGCAGTCTCTGCAGTTCTCGAACGGTATTGCGTAATTCGTTGATTGCCCGATTCTGTCTGTTCTCATCGTCCAAATGGCGGTTCCGTTCATTTTCCAGCTCCAGGCGATGATTTTCACACTCTTGGTTAAGTTGCGCATGGTGGCGCTCCTCGGCTTGAGTGACTTACTGAGATAGTAAGGCTATTTGGGCGGTCACTCCATCGATGGAGATGCCGACATGGGTTGAACTGGAGCGGAGGGTGGGAGCCATTGAGGAGAATCTGTGGAAGTTGAAAACAATGGGAGGGAAAAAGAGAAGGAGATTGGCAAGGTGGGAAGCACAGACGGCACCAATTGTAGGGGCCTAACTTCTTTGGAGGGGAAGTTGGCTCTTACAACACTAGGTTGATATTCAATCAAAGGAATGCAAGTAAATAATCTAAAGAACGGATAATCTATTGACAAATACTTGCGTAGAGGCTCGAATGTAATGCTCTACGACCTCTGATGAGGATTTTTAATTATGTTTTTATTACTGATGAGTAATCGAAGGTTTGAGTACTGGGTTTTACAGGGTGGTTGAAGGTAAATTACAAAGGGGTTGGGGAAGATTTTTCTAACCCCTCATTGGTTTCCCATCTCTCCTATTTATAGAACATAGGATGGGCTGAGTCACCAAGGTTAGGTCAGATTACAAGGGTACTGTCCGGGGGTATGGGCGCCGGACATGCCTGTACTGTCACTGTAACAGTTGTTGGAGATGCCTCTGTACTTTATTACTGTGGCTGTGGTTGGGCCTGTCATTATAGTTGCAAGGACCAATCACTGTGCCATCTTGTCTGATGAGCTGGCTGCCTATCCCATCATATTTCAACCATGTACAGATATGGTCAAAGGGTTTCTGCTGCGATGTGTGTAATCCGTCCTCGAGGCTTATTCAGAGTCGAAGCTTCGTCTTCGGGTGATCTTTGGGAGGCTTGTTTGTGGATTGAATGGCTTCGATATATTCGGGTAGGCTGCGAAGTAGCCTTCGAGTGTCTGACTGGGGTCGAAGGCTACGAGTAGGCTACTACAGTTACTTTTTTGAATGGTTTGAACTGCTTTGAATTGAATGGTCGCCTAGCCTAATCATGATTACTTGTCCACTAGCAAACAATTAGAATCCTTATTTATGGCTTTTTTTGAATAAAGTTATACTTCTCACTCCAAATCGGAGTAATAGTTTTTCATGTTGTGGAGAAAGTAGTGGTGAATTTATCGGATAATTAAGAACCTCAATGTTGGTCACAACTCAAAACAACTACAATAACTGTCTTGATAGCGACTATCGTGTTCCCCCTCTTGCATTTCACTTACAATGTATATGTCCCTTCCATTAGCTTATCGGTATTTATAAGAGCCTTTTTCTTTACCATTCGGCTATTGTCCTTGGATTCCCCATTTTGTATCTCCCTTATAGTATACAGGTCTTGCGATTACCTGATGATGGTTATATCTATGAACCATGTCATGTTCGTATCTTTGACTTTAGCTTTGCCTAAGGTTATGTCTCCAACTTTCCATCAATAATGACGCTATATCTGTAAGCCATATTACATCCTAAGAATCAATACCTGAAAGTAATGTTCCCCTCTTTTTAAGTCATATACACATAAGTCCATAACTCACTATAAAATCATGGCATAATATTAGAAAACATCGTTTAACTTAATGTAAAAACATGATCTAAAAATTTCCAATCCATGATCCATCCCAGATTAAGAAGATATAACTAAGCCATGACATGATGTCATAATAGCACATATATAATTAGACCACGGCATAATTAATTATAGCATATGAAAGCAGACATTTGTAAGAAAAAGAGAAGTTTGCCGTCCATTATATAAGCATGTTATACATTTCCTTCTATAGTTTTTTACTTATTTCAAACATAAGAGACCCCAATTGATCTATAAAATTAATCATGCATTTTTAAGTGTCCATTCGTGTTTCCTCAAGTGACGACATCATGAAACACTTCAGGAGATATCCACCGGCCTTTCCAACACTAGAATCTACCTTGTTTAATATGGTTTTCGATGATAACATTGAGCAGTCAACTTCTGTCTGTATTTAATGTTGAAATGTTTTGGCATATTGCATTACGAACGGGTCTTTGGACATGGTTTTGTGAGCACAGTCCTCAGTCTTATCCAAGTAGAATAGACTTGATTTTCATTAAAGTCGTTAAACTTTGCAGTAGCGCTACTAATAGTGTACTCAGATAAGCATTATGGCATCACAGGAGCCCTGGAACTTGGAAAGTGGCAATATGAAGTGGTTTAGCAAGGAGTTCCGGCATGGATGGACTGCACATAATATGTCTTCTTCTTCACTGTGGAAGAAGTTTGATCTTTCGCTCGTTTCCAAGGTGAAGATCTGATTGCTTAGACAATCTTTAACAAACATTTAGGAGGTCATCTAGGGAACCAAACTAGCAGTTCTTTTCCATACTATTCCCCTTGCAATTATTGCCCAATGCTACAATTTTGGAAGAGTGAGTGTTCCTTTTACTTGAGTTCTTGAGATATTATAGTTCTAAATTCATTTCGTCTTGGGGTCTCGCCTTGCCAAAACAATAAACTACGAGAGAATCTCTTTTCTCCATAGTAATTTTTTTTCTCCTTAGGGTTTACGATGTTCTTTAGGCTTTTACTCCAACCATTGTCATTTCATACTAGATTTCTTATGTACACTTTTATTTGTCTAAACAGCCATGGATATCTACTCTGAGCTTAATTGGGCTAACTCTACTTGCTGAAAGAGTCAATTTTTTAACTGAGTAAGTACTAAAATTTTATATGTTTTATCACAGTATCATTTTTCTATTTCTTATTATTCTCAATTTTATTAATTATTTTAAATTGTCAATTTTGAAAATAATTCAGACAGATTGCATTCTACACTGGTCCAATAGGTACTAAATTATCTTATATGTGGTAATTCAATTGCATTCCATCTTTTGGGTATTTATTCGATTGTATTTTCTCATATATATATATATATATATATATATTTTATTTTTTTATTTTTTTTTTTGAAATATTTGCAGTTGAAGGGCTTTTGAATGTAACATGTGGTAATTCAACCGAGTTCATAATAACAATATTTGCTCTATACCAGAGAAAATAGATATTATCAAGTACTCTCTTTTGGGTTCTATCATCTCGAACCTTCTTCTTGTTCTTGGAACTTATCTCTTTTATGGAGGCCTAGAAAACTTAAGAAGGGAACAAAGATATGATAGTAAGTCATCTAAAAAACTCTAACTTACAATATAATTTTAGTTTTTGTTACTCAAACATTTATTTATCGGATTTTCATTTTTCTCATTGTTGTTGCTTTGCCAGAAACAAGTAGACGTGAATTCCCAACTCCTATTGCTCAGTTTGTTATGCCTTATGTTGCCTTTGATGTTCAAATATGCAAAAACTTTAGGCGCTATCACAACTGCCCCAATTCTCAATTTGTCCAGAGCAAGTAACATTATCATGTTGCTTGTTAATGTCGCATATCTCTTCTTCCAATTAAAGACTCATAGGTAGCTTTTTGACACTGAAGACGTAGAAGATGAAAGTGATGGTTTAGTTACGAAAGAAGCAGTTGTGATAATTTTATGGAGTAGATTTTCCTGGCTCGTGGGAACAACAGTGGTTATCGCTCTGTTATCAGAGTATGCTGTGGGTACAATTAAGGATTCATCAGAAACTTAGGGATTGTCTGTTAGCTTCATTGGTATAATTTTGTTACCCATTGTTGGAAACGCTGCAGAACACGCCGGAGCTGTCATATTTTCTTTTAAGAACAAATTGGTACGTTAAATACGTTAAACTCTTTTTACCACTGATTTTATTCATGATTTACTATATTTGTAAACTAAATTTACTCAGGACATATTGTAGGATATCTCTTTAGGCATTGCTTTTGGTTTAACAACTCAAATCTCTTTAGGTGATGATTTGTCCTCGTTTATTCTGCCATTCTTTGAGGATGGGGGCAACCGCAAAGACAACTATCGTAAATTCCCACATCTCATTGATACATCGTCATTGAGAAAACTTAACAGATATGAGTTGCCAGAGTTGTCATGAGGCAATGGATGTTAGCACCATAACTCAGTGTCGATGATTATAATAGATCATTAGAACTGGCGCCTCAAATTAGAGCTACATGGGACATGTCTCTGGGACTCTACTAGATATATCCACTAGAACAACAATAATTTGTGTATGTGGGGGGAGGGGGGGGGGGTTCTTGTTACACATAATTTGTTGAAAAAATTACTTGGTAATGTAATTAAATCATGGAAGAGACTTGATGGTATCTGCAAAGATAAATGCAAGATCATCCATCTTAGATTCTTTCAATGCCAATCCAACCTCAATCCCCACTTCTCCATCGCTACGACCCGCAAGAGATATTTCTCCTGTATCGCTGATTGAAGCAACTTCGACTTTCTTTGGATTTCCCCATCCAAAGTCTGTGTCATACGCTATTAGATTAGGCGACCCAACAACGGTATGAATTCTCTCAGATCCAACCGATTGAATATTTGTTAAATAATTTGCTACTCTTTTAAGTAGTCCATCATCATCTTTTATTCCTTGAATACCATTTCTGATCACCTCTGCTACCACAGCAATCCCATCTTCTCCTACTAAGTTGCTCTTAGTAGCAGAGTTGAAATAACTTAGAACATACCAAAATATGTTATGGGTAATGCAGGTTCAAAGTGAGCCCTACAATCTACTGTAAAAAGAAAATGTTTTGTTGCATGACCTTCTCTTAAAGCTTTGATCAAACAAGCCCAAACATAGGCACATGTTATTTCAAATGTCGAATAATTATTCTCCTTGTAAACATTGTAAACAATGTGCTTTAAACAATATTTTAAAGCATGCGCGTGCCCAACTACTACTTGATATACAATATTCGACATATATCCTAGTGTTCATGACACTAAGTTTGTCCTTCAAAATGTTGAAGACTCGGAAGAAAATACTATTTTAATATAATGAGATATTGGCTGCCAAGTCTATAACTTCAAATATATAGGGATTGCCATAGTGAAACAAAATTTATTTAATTGATTATTGGTTAAAAAATCATCCCGTCGTGGACATCAATTACTTTCATCATTGCAGGACATCTTATCTGTAAAACTTGTATATGGGATACCATCCATTCCTCCAGGGAGAAAGCTCCCAATAAATCAAGACTAAACCTATGTCCAATCAAAAAAGAAAAACCATTCTCACACCCTCAATTACTTTCATCATTCTCACACCCTTCTGGGATATCAATCACTTTCATGATTCTCACACCCTTCTGTCTTTAACAGAAGCATAGAGTATTGTGATTAATTTAGTAACTATCCTTGCATTTTGTTGGTCATAAAGGAACACTTAAAAACTCTACAACCTCTCGAATGAGTTGTCGGAAGTCAAGCTTCGCAAAATTATGTTCTAAAGCAACGGAGAGATGCAAAATCCGTACCTTATTGTCGAGCCAGGGATTGGCATATTCCTTTTTATTGAGTCAGGAATTAGCAGGGGAAATTAATGGATCAAGTAGTTTCAACCTATAGGTCTAAAACCTAATTTATTTTCACTTTTAGGGATCTATGTCCACGGGGAGTATTCACAAAGAATATCAAGGCCGATATGTAATTGGGGAAGAATTTTAGGGGCTTGTAACCCTGGAACACTGATAAACAGTTACCAAATCTTTTGTTTAGGGAATCGAACCCAAGGACCCGGACATCATAGCCCTAGTATGTACATGACTCTAAGTTCTCCAATACATGAATGATTTAAGAGACTGCCACTCAATCAAAATGACCTATCAGTCCTTCTTCTATAGGCAAAGAGACTATATCATATGATTGGTGATCTTATGCTCAACAACCTTTCTACCCTCATAAGTATAGGAGTGGGGACTCTATCAATGATATTATACTCTGACTACCAATAATCTTTCTAACTTAAGTAATAAAGGTTATGCCAATTGAAGTCCTATAATCGTAGCTAAGTTAAGCCATTAGTCAAATATACTTTATTTTGCTCTTGAAACATTTGGCATTACTAATATGTTATAAATCAACGATCTATATAAAAAATGCCTGAACAATAATGAGGCTTAACCTCTTAATAGGACACAACACTTCATAGGCTACTCCCTGATTTGTATGGTTAAACTTGTAATGTATATATCATTATGGAAACCTTACATAGCACCATATGATGGCCTAATATTTAACCCCAAAATACTGATTAGAACAGGAAGATTATCATCCTTACATACTTCTAAAATTCCCTCCATGATATATTCAATTATGGTGTGATCACATTCTTACTGATATCAACATATATAATGCAAAAACATTATTAATACAAGCTAATCAACTACACATACAGAGTTAACTCGTTAACTTGATTACGACAAAGATTGTATGCTAAAGCGGATGATTACGAACACAAAGCTATAACTTAACAAGTATGTTCATACCAAACTATTTAAGAGTTAGATATGTAATGATTATGATGATTCGTCAGAGTATGTAGAAGTAATTGCACTTTCCTTATTCGATGAATCCAGGGGTTAAAAGAAAGGAAATTTGCCCTCAATGCTACAATAATTCTAACAATCCCCCAAAGATATGCAGAATTTTATATAGATGGTTTCTTTTCACTAATACTCTGGGTTTAATTGATGTAGAAGAGGAAGATGATACACTGTTATCTCCAAAGTAGGGTGAGTTGTTGGAGGACGAAGGGAAGAGATGGAGAAGAATTTGGGGAAAATAGGGTGGTGGGCCTTTGACTAAGCTTACAACTTAAACTCAAAAAACAAATAATATTATAGCGTACTAGAAAGTGCAAGCTAATAAATAACATCCGTAAATGATTAAACAAGGGAAAAATAACGGGGTGCTATATTCTACCCTTTTAAAAAGAAATTTCATCCCCAAAATTTGGCGTACCTAACTCGACATAAAGAGAAGGATATCGCTCGCGGATATCTTCTTCGCGCTCTCATAAAGCCTCATTGCCACCGCGATTGCTCCACTTTAAATAACGAAATGGTCTTAGTCTGAAGCACGTAATCCTCACGATCCACAATCACCATAGGTTGTTCCTCAAACGAAACATCCTCTATAATCTCTAATGGCTGCCAATCGATCGCATGGAATGAATCTCTCTCGTATTTACACAACATCGATATGTAAAATACATCATGGTCCCAATCCATCTGTGGCGGTAGTGTTAAGTGAGAAGCGATAACCCCAACCCTGCTCAGAATTTAAAACGGCCCAACAAACCTAGGTGCCAAATTACCCTTCTTGCTAAAGCGCATCACCACTGTTGTAGTAGCCTACTCCCAGCCTTCTACCTTAGTCAAACACTCGAAGGCTGCCTCGAAGCCTACTCGAACACCTCAACGCCTACTCAATTCATAAAAAAGTCTTCCAAAGATTATCCGAAGATGAAACTTCGACTCTGAACAAGCCTCGAAGTGTGACAAGACAGATAACCAGCTCACTAGACAAGACGGCGACGTGGTTGGTCCTTGCAGTTACAGTGACAGTCCAAATAGTTGCTACAGTGTCAGAGTACAAAAATAGACCTAACAACTATTACAGTGACAGCTCCGACATTTCCGGCGTCAATACAAACTCCAGGATACCCACTCGATATCCGGATGGTACCCATGTATTGTAACCTAACCTTGGTGACTCAGCCATTCTTATGTTCTATAAATAGGAGAGATGGGGAACCAAGAGGGGGGGTTACAAAATTGTAACCTAACCTTGCCCCCCTGAACCTTGCAGTTTACCTTCGACTAATTTGTAAAATCCTAGTATTCGAACCTTCGATTACTCGACAGTAATATAAACTCTCTTAAAAATCCTTATCAGAGGTCGTAGAGCGTCACATTCGGGCCTCTACGCAAGTATATTGTCGGTAGATTACGTATATTATAGATTATATGCTTGAATCCCCTGATAAAGAATAAACCCCGTGGTGTAAGAGCCAACTTCCCCTCTGCCCAAAGTTAGGCCCCTACATTTGGTACCGTCTGTACTTCCCACCCTACCACTCTCTCTTTCTCATTCCCCTCCCATTGTTCTCAACTTTAATAGATTATCCTCAATGACACCCACCCTCCATTCCAGTTCTACCCACACCTGTAACTCCGTCGGTAGAGTGGCCGCCCAGCTAGCCTTACTTTCTCAACAATTTGCCCAAGCCGAGGAGCGACATCAGAATCAACTGCACCAAGAACGTGAAAGGCACCGGCAGCAATTTGAAGAAGAATGGCATCATCGTCTGGAAAATGTCGTAAGACAGAACTATGCAATTGATGAGCTGCGGAACACGGTCTAGGAGCTGTAGCGTTTCCAGCCTCATGATGTTCTCTAACCATCTCAAGAACCAGCCCCGTCTCGCATCTCCTCTAAAGACAGATTGGGACCCTTACCGTATATCCCATCACCGCCGGCTCATCGTGGTGCCGAAGGTGCTGCCTTTACTGTTCCCCCACTGCCTCCATCCACCTTGGCATCCACCCCACAAAAGACTCCTCTGATTCCACCTTTCACTCCTCCAGACACCCCAAACGCCGCCCTGCCAGAGAACGTCTCGGGGAGCGCAGCGCAGTAAACATACCACACACTCGACCTCATCACCCTCGAACCCTTCGATCACCCCCTCATCCTGCCTACTGTGCAAAGCAGGATTTCGACTATAAAATCCAACCTGTTATTCGTATCAGCGCGAGCTTAACTTCCAACTCCCAACTCCCAACTCATGGAGTCGACTGAATAACCCCCTTTGCCCCAAACTCATCGCCATCGAGGTGCCTCCAAATTTCTGCACTCCCAAGCTCAGCAAATACCGCAACACCGACCATCAATCCCATATCCTCAAATTCCAAAATGCTCTCAGCCTCTACTCTACAGCTGACTACCTGATATGCCGCCTTTTTCCCACAAGTCTCACAGATAGCCCCCTACGGTGGTATTATAACCTTCCCAGTGGCTCTATTCGAAGCTTTGAGAAACTATCCCATCTTTTCATTGTACAGTTCATCTTTAACAAAGACAGAGAGGTCAGAGTTGATACCCTCTTCAACTTCAAAAAATCCAGCAATAAAACCCTTGAAGCCTTTACCAAAAGGTTCCTTGAAGAGTCACGAAAAGTTGAAAACCTTGACTGCACGAATACTGTACTCATATTCTCAAATGCTCTGCCAGACCACAACCATGTCAAAGAGTACCTGGTCCTCCATAAACCTCAAACCCTCGAGGAGATGCTCTCAAAAGTCAATGGCTATATCAACCTTGAGCGCCTCCACGAATCACGTAAACAAGGGAAACCTTCGACTACTACCATCCATAAACCACGACAAGGCCCACCTTTTACTCCCTCACCCCTTATCACTCCCGTCTCATAGGAGACTGAGGGCCGTAAACACTCTCATAATGACAGCAATGCCAAAGCCCGCAAAAAATAGCCAAAGCCGGTTCTACCCACACTCACTGCCCTCATCAACACCCTTCTACCACAGATTCAGGTAGACCCCATCTGCCGTATCCCTTTCCCCATCGAGGATAAACCAGGTAAATCTTACTGCGCCAATCACAAGTATAACTGCCACTATACCACTAAATGCTTTGCCTTGCAGCGCTCCCTCGAGATCATCCTCAAAGAAAATCGTCTACACCATTATGTTGCCGACCTTCCCAGCTACCTCGACGGGCCGTACCTCAAACCTCAATCCGCCCCAACTGTCGACCCGGCCGAGGTGCATATCTACTAAATAAATTTCATCGAAGTCAACAATATCGATAGCAGCTGCTCCAAGAGTAATCGCAAGCGTGTCGAAGAATGTTTCAAACTCACCTACCAGGAAAAGTTGCCCGCCCTCCTGCCAGAATCAAGACTCTCCCCTCGACTTGAAGATATCTCTTTTATCGAATGCGACACATCCCATATCCATTTTCCCCATTCCGATCCATTAGTCCTTATGATTAAGATCGAAAACCTCATCCTCCACACAATGCTCATAGATACAGGAAGTGCAACTTATGTCCTTTTCTACCAAGCTGTCCAAACCATGAAGAAAGTCGACCTCATCACTGCTGCCAATGTCAAACTCAAAGGCTTTAATGGGGCCACAAAAGTTACTGTTGGTCGAAACAGCCTTCCAGTTACTACCGGCCCAGTCACACATCAAACCAGTTTTTCTTATCATCGACAAAAAGTCAGAATACCTCGGTATCCTTGGAAGCGATTGGCTCCATGCCATGCGTGCCATACCTTCGACATATCATCAAACCCTTCGTTTTACCACCCCCTTGGGTACTTGGAATTTTAAAGGCTCTCAATGCCTCGCCCGTTCATGTAAACATCTAGAGATTGATCAGACTCGGAGGCTTGTCAGCCGCCCATAACAATCACTGTCTCTTTCTATCTCCATACCTTCGACAGATGCCACCTCACCCATCAAACCCACAATCTATATCAAACTCGACGGTCCTGGTCGAGGTATATTCATTGAAGCTTTTCTAGACGAGGCAGAAGGCCTCGAGCTCTTAGACTTCCTTCGAGCAAACAATGACGTCTTTACATTGACATTCTAGGAGATGCCTGGTGTTGACCCCAGTTTGGTATGCTACCGCATCGATCTCATTCCCCATTCCACAATAGTAAAGTAGAAGAAGTATACTTTGGCCCCATGACTTTGAGAAGCCGTGAACCTCGTTGTAGACAAGCTCATAGTCACAGGCTTTATCAGAGAGGTCAAGTATGCTGACTGGATATCAAATATTGTTGCATTTCCTAAAAAGAATGGTAAGATCAGAATCTGCGTCGACCTTACAGACCACAACAGGTACACACTAAAGGACAGCTATCCCCTTCTAATCATCTTAGTACTTCTTGATGCTACTGCTGGACATGAGCACCTATAAACGATGGACGCTGCTTCGGGTTACAATCAGGTACCCCTCATCCCCGAAGATCAACTTAAAACTTCTTTTATTACTAAAAAGGCCTTTACTGTTTTAATGTCATGCCCTTTAGCCTTAAAAATGCGGGTGCCACCTATCAATGCCTTGTTGCAACCATGTTTAAACCCCTGCTTGGCAAGTCGGTCGAAGTTTATATCGACGATATGTAATGCAAGAGCCTCAAAAAACATACCCATATCCAAGACCTATCCGAAGTCCTTTCGATACTTCGAACATACAACATGAAACTCAACCCAGACAAATTCCAATTTGGTGTTTCAGCTGGTAAATTTTTAGGCCATCTCATCAGTAAATGAGCTATCGAGATTGAACCTACCCATATTCGGGCTCTCATTGACATGCCTTCGCCCCGAACCAAAAAAAATGTCTAAAAAGTGGCTGGTAAAATAGTGGGCTTCAACCGTTTTATTTCCAAATCATCATACCGTTGTGTTTGACTTTTTTCTCTTTTACGTGACCAAGGCATCCAAAAAGCAAAAAAGAAAAATGACCTTGAGATCAACTGGACACCCGAATGTGAACAAACCTTCCTCAAACTCAAAACTTACCTTGGTCGACCACCTATTATTGGCAGCCCTATCGAAGGTGAGACACTCTCTTTATATCTTGCTGTTACAGATACCTCCATCAGTTCTGTCTATCTTGGTGAACATGGCATCACATTGAGAAACAGATATCCCAGAAAGGCCAAGCAGTAGTAGATTTCCTTGCTGACTTCCCGGTCGAAGATGTCAATTGGGAAGAACATGAAGACGACCTGACAGAAGACCAGCCCGAAGTAATAGATCCATGGAACCCTAAGACTGGATGGCATTTATTCACAGATGGATCCGTTGGGCCTAACAGTTAATGGATTGGTATAGTCCTGGTTACACCTACGAATAATCGAATATAGAAGGCAGTTAAGCTAAAATTCTAATGTTCTAATAAAGAAGCTGAGTATGAAGCTCTGATACATGGCCTCAACCTCGCACTCAAACTCGGCATTCTGAAACTTACAGTTTTCATAAATTCTCAAATTTTTCAGAAACATTACACCGGTAAAAATCAAGCCAACGGTTGCATGGCCGAATATTCTTCCCTTGTTCGACAGCGCATGGACCGTTTTCCAGAAAAATCAATTATCACTCATTACCCTCAGGGAGAAAATTGACACGCAGATGCCCTAGTTTACATAGTAGCTATGATAGACCAATCAGAATCCCAAACCCTCCATATCAAAGTACTCAAATGCCCAAGTATCGACCAGATGGAAGTCAATGCAATCAATACTGGGGGCGAGCGCCTCGATCCAGCAATTGGCATACACCTTTCCTCTATTATTTCAACAAGGCTACCCTCCCAGGTGATCCCAAAGCCAAAAGATCATTATTAGAGATCTATCATAGATAAACCATTCATAAACATGAGTTACATCGCAAATCCCCAAATGGTGTCCTCCTTCGATGCATCTCTCAAACCGAAGCCTCGAAAATTCTAGCCGAACTCTATGAAGGTACCTGCGGTGCTCATACTGCTAGTCGATCTATGGCCCTTCAAGCCGTCTCCCAGGATTTATTCTGGCCAAACATGAAAAAACAAGTCGAAGAGTACGCCTAACACTATGACAAATTCCAACGCCACGCCCATGACATCCGCAGCCCTTCACAAAACCTCCATTTCAGTCAA
Organism: Kingdonia uniflora; assembly: GCA_014058105.1. Taxonomy (NCBI): domain Eukaryota; kingdom Viridiplantae; phylum Streptophyta; class Magnoliopsida; order Ranunculales; family Circaeasteraceae; genus Kingdonia; species Kingdonia uniflora. Next base: position 545,254 of record JACGCM010001604.1, on the reverse strand, counting down.
GTCTCCTGGCCATATAAAAAGATGGGCCATCAAGTTCATTGGTCCTTTCCCAAAGCTTCGGGCAGGCGAGAGAACATCCTTGTTGTAACAGATTATTTTACCAAATGGGTCGAAGCCGTGCCTTTGTGTCAAACCAGAGATGAAGTCAGCAAATTCCTATGGGAAAACATCACCACACGCATTGGATGCCCTCATATGATTCGATATGATAATGACCCACAATTCTTCGGGAACAAAGTCAGAAACTTCCTCAAAAAACACAATATCATCCTCTCACCCTTCACACCTTACTACCCCCAAACGAATGGTCAAGTTGAAGCAATCAACAAAACTATTGTCGACGGTCACAAGAAACATGTTGATACGAAGAAAGGCTGATGGGTTCAGAAGTTTCAGCATGTCCTCTGGGCCTATCGAACAACACCAAGAAAATCTACAGGCTGTACCCCTTTCCTTCTAGCCTATGGTACTGAAGTAGTGCTCCCTACTCAATTCGAAGTACCCACACAAGATCCCAACCTCCCAGACGAAGGCAATGAGTTTGAGCTCGGATGTAACATGCTATGGATCGATGAGACTAAAGACCGAGCCATCACCATCCTCGACCATTGCCATATATCACTTAAGAATAAGAGAGTCCGACCACGCTATTTCAACATTGGAGATCTAGTACTTCGACGCGTAACTCAATCCTCGATGCCTCGAAATGCCAGCAAGCTTGCTGAATCCTGGGAAAGGTTCGTACTACTTGATGACAAAAGATGATGAACCTTTACCTAATCCATGGAACACAATGCAACTGGTCTCATACAATAGGCCATGGCTTCTACCTTGTACACTTGATGTAAACACAAAATAATCAATAAACAGTTTTTTTTCCATCACACTTCGTCTTCTGCTTTCCAATAAATTTCTTGGTTAAGCCTAAGTATCATGTTAACTCTTCGACCCGACAGATACTTGGGGGCGACCTTGTAATTTTTCAAGCTTCCAACATTCGAGCAAACTCGAGGGGCACGAATGGTCAAAAAACCAGACCCTCGGGAATGCGTTGGCGGTGATCACGTCTTACTTCGTTGTGGTTCAGGCCTTCGAAGTTCAGTAAATTTCCTGGCTTTCTCTAAGTATCATGTCAACCCTTCGACCCGAATGATACTTGGGTGCGACCTTAAAAAAATTTATGCTTCCAACATTCGAGCAAACTCGAGGGGAACGAATGGTCGAAAGACCAGACCCTCGGGAATGTGTTGGCGGTGAACACGTCTTACTTCGCTGTGGCTCAGGCCTTCGAAGTCCAGTGAATTTCTTGGTTTTGTCTAAGTATCATGTCAACCCTTCGACCCAACTGATACTTGGGGGTGACCTTGAAAATTTTCAAGCTTCCAACATTCGAGCAAACTTGAGGGGCACGAATGGTCGAAAGACCGGACCCTCAGGAATGTGTTGACGGTAAGCACGTCTTACTTCGTTGTTGCTCAGCCTTTTGAGTCTAATGAATTTCCTAGTTTCCTCTAAGTAACATGTCACCCTCGGCCCGACTGATACATCGGGGCGACCTCAAAAATTTTCAAACTCCCAACATTCTAGCAAATTCGAGGGGCACGAATGGTCGAAAGGCCGGACCCTCAAAAATGCGTTGGGGGCGACCACGTCTTACTTCCCTGTGGCTCAGGTATTCGAAGTCTAGTAAATCTCTTGGTTCCACCCAAGCGCCAGGACCATCTCGAAGTTCTTCAAAGTTTGATCAATCTACAATTATTCGACAGTTATAGCATATGCAGACATAATTATTCAGTTATATCTACAATTCTACTACATACAAGATACTCCAGTACATTATCAGAGCAGCATTTTTAATACAAATCAAGTGAAATCATGTTCAGAGCCTACATCAAGTATCTATCACAGCAATTCAATACAAATCAGTTCAAGAATAGTCTACAAGTCAGTTCCAGCACAACAATTTTAAGCAAGCACAAGCTCAAGATCAAGTACATTGAGAGCTCAACATTATTCAAATATTACAACCGAGCAGAAAAATTAGAAAAATAGGCATGGTACTCCAGTAAAAATACCTCATATAGGCGTGGCTGTATCTTCTCCCCCAACAGGCTCTTCAACGCCAACATCCTCAACACCTCCAATAGAAGATTTCAACCCTTTACCATCGACGACCACATCAATTGCACTCCCAGTAGCAGTATCATCGATCATAAAATCCTCCACACCACCTTTAACACCTCCATCAGCAACATCTACCTCCATCCCATCCATCTGTAAATAATCTTCAGCGACAGTATCTTGGGTAACAGGCAAGCATTGCAAAGTATCAGGATCAAACCCTATATCCTCTATGAACTCCTTCATCCTAACATTATCCGAAAGTTCCTTATCAAATTGTTCTTGGTAACGCTCCTTTAGTGCTTTCTTTTCCTTCATATGATCAGCAAACTTCGACCTCATCACCTGCTCATGATTGAAACGTTGACCCTCCAGTCTCTTCTCAAATGCATCATTGATAGCCTCAAGATTTCGCTGCAAAACTTTGTTATCAGATAACAACGACGCTTCTGTCCCCCAAGCATGCTCGAGACTGTCAACCGCCTTTTGCAACCTCCTTTTTCCTACTTTTACTGCCTTGGTGAATGACTGTGCCCAAGCATCTTTCTGCTAGAGTATTCGAGCCGCCAGTATTTCTCAAAGAATAAAATACTTAAGAAAATTTCAGAATTTCACAAACAATAATAGACACTTACCTGATACATACTCTTCTTCATCCGCCTCAAAGCCTGGTCTGGGTCAGCGTCGCAGAGTTCGCCATCAAAGCAGCCTTGGCTAGAGCTGTTCTTCTCACTCAACCTCCGTCATCTCTTCACCCTCATCCTCTGCATCATCTTCCTCCAGCGCCCTGCACCTTTTGCGTTGCGTTAACTTCATCTATTGTACCTTCAGAGACTCGGGAACGACCTTGCCCTTCCCTTTCTCAGCCTTTGTTGGTACCTGTCTTGTCTTCTATCTTGAAACATCACTAGCCACTACGGGCACTGACGCCGCCTACCTCGCCTTCGAAACATACTGAACCTTCCACGCCAAATTATCTTCCTCCATACCTTTGACTACCTTTCAAATACCTTCGCCTTCCCTCTTCTTTGATGGCTTCGACGTAATGGGTACTTTTCGAAGCTGGGAATCCATCTTCTTCTGCCTCTTCCTCTTGATACCGGGACTCTTGAAAATAGAATTCACCCACTCCTCACCTAAACCGATTAAAGCGTCAATATAATCCCTCGAATTTACCCAAGTGCAGTTTTGAGGAGCTACAGAAAAACATAAATATAATCACAGTTTATTTGAGCAATACATTAAAAAAATCTTCGACAGCAAACTTACTCGAATTGTAGACCTTATGTTATAACTTATAAGGGTCCTCCCCTTCAACATTCTCATAATTCCCCTGAACTACAACCAAATCTCTATTCCACCCCTGACCCGTCGAGCACAGATCAAACAACCAGGGCTTGTCTACATGGCATTGAATGCGGTATGTGCCCACATTCTGATTCGCCTTTCTCGAATCGAATGATACCGCATCATACTACTCAATTAAATTTTTCCCCTCACTCCTCAATTTGGCATTTATGCCCTCGATTACCTTCATCGTCTCATAAATGTTCTCATTTATCTAAACTGGAGCCACTTCCTAGAAGTTGGAAGGTTGACTGCTGCATGTTATAGTTTCGAGGGAGCTAATAAAGAAGGGAAATTAAAAACTTGAAGTTGAAGTTGAAGTTAGGTTTTGCCAGAGACCGTCGGATAGAGCAAAAAACTGCAGAACTAAAGTCGAAGTTCATTGGTGACAAGGAGCTTGATTGGAATATGCCTGACTTAGTGGAAGTAGAGCCTAGGGAGTTGATCAGCGGGCACTCCTATGCGTACTTGTGGGGAATGTTGTAGTGGAAGTTTACAACTGTCGAAGAACGGTACATCTTCCTGTCGGGTTTAGCTGAACATCTTGTGTAGGAAGAAGATCAGCTGATGGAGGGGCAGGGCACGACAGGAGGATCTGGCTTGTCTGAAAATAGGGTAGGTTCTTCATAAGCTGGTAGAAGGGTGGTGGTGGTGATAGGTTTTGTTATTTTTTGTATTACTGTATTTGAAGGTTTCTATTTTTTTTTTGTTCATGTAGATTTTCCACTTTTTCGTTTGTCTTCTCTTTGTTATAATCACCGTAATGGAATGAGAACAGCACTTCACTGAAACTGTGTAATTTTGCATCTGGTAAATATGGTAGGCGAATAGATTGTAGATGCGGTATCGAACATACAGCTTCGAATGTTAACAAGTAGAAACAGTTACCTTCGGGGGGAAATTGACTTCGAAGTATAATGAGATGATCATAGACATTGGTCAATATTTGGCCTGAACTGAATAATTGACTCTGTATTGTCGAAACTCGATGAAAGAGGTATGAGACAATGTATAAAAGGGATCGACGGTTTGAGGCTGGGGATTTGCCAACTGTAAGGCCTCGAAAATGGGGGTTGAATGTCCATACTGATAAAATGGTTGGGTCTGGGAAGTTGTAAAGTTTTGACTGTTGAGATTTCGAGGAAAAGAATTGAAGATCGTGATAAATGTGGGCTGGGATTATGGAAGGGTTAAATTTACCTGCCTTCAAGTATAAGTAGGGTGTTTTAAGGAGAACTTTACACATCTTTTCCTTCTCTCCGAGTAAAATGTCTGCGTCTTCATCCCAAAGTAACGGAAATGCTCCTAACACCAAGTACCAAAACCGGGTGGCGACAAGGGTCCTTCGTATACGGGAGAAGACACTCGAACTAAAGCATAGGTATTTTGGCGATCGAGGCTTGGATTGGGCTATGCCGGATTTATTTGAAGTTGAGTCAGGGGAACCCATTTGAAGGATGCCCTATGCGTACTGGTGGGGGGTGCTACAAATGATGGGCCCACTTTCTGGTGACCAGATGGCCTTCCTGGAGTCTTTGGCTAAGGAGGCGGTGGACAAAGAAGATGTTGAGGCTGAGTCTTCAAAGAACTGTCCCATCTATAAATAGGGGATACTTTATTATGGTAAAGTAGGATGGTAGGAGTGTTTGCAGTTTCTTTTAATTGCTGATTATTTTCTTTTGTACTTTGGTTTACGGGCGTCTGCCCGAATAAACTTGACAATTTATGAGATGACTACTAAGTGAGATACTGAACTGTCTTTATGTAAGTAGGACAAATATAATATTCGAAGGTAATTTAGGCGAAAAAATAGTTTTCTCGAGACACGCATTATTGGCATGTTTTGAATTCGAATATCAGGTTATCTGAGGACGAATGTTCGTGAGGTGATGTTGACGAAGGTTGATTAGCTTCAATTGGCAAAACTGACAGTCCAAACAGGTGGCATGTCAGAAATTGTATGGAGCCTAGGGCAGAGTGTCTTGCAGGCATCATGATGCTTCCTTGGATTACGAAAAAATGTTGATTTGATGTAAGGATATGATTTGACAGTTTCGAGTGGGGATAAGAATGTTTGAGTTGTTTTATGTTTATAAAATTGTGGAAATGTGCATGTGAGATGCGTACGTGGGGTAATGGAGGGTAAATTCGGCAAAACACAACGTAGCTGAAAGGTAGGGGTAGTGGGGTAGTGGTAATGATAGCAGTTTTGGAAATCGAGGCAGTTTTTGGTATTTCGAGAAGGTATTTATAGTGGTAAGGGTGTAGTTATTGTTCCTGGTTAGCCACTTATAGAAAGGCCAGAGAGTGAGAGAAAGAGAAACATATGCCATTGTTCCATAGAGCTTAGTAGTTGTTATGGGATCGTCTGAATTGTTAAAAGGAAGGAGAGATACTTTGCTCAAGCAGGTATGTCCTTCTTACTTCTTTCTTGTTGCTTCATCTTCTATTTCTGTTAGTTGAGTACATAGTAGTGTAGAGTCTGCTAGGGTTTGTAGTTGTGAGTATATGACCAAGGACCGAGGGAAAACATGTATCTGTAGGTCAAGTCTTTTGGGGTTCTGAGGGTATTGACGGTATAATAGGGATAATGGCCGAGCATTCGACTATGATGGTCTGAGTTGGAGAGGGTAGGTAAAAATAGGTTATTGACATAGAATAGTCGAATATTTTGATCTAATTGCGTGCCTTTTCTTTTGTAGGATAAGATGCATACTCATCGATCTTCGAGACTGAGGCTAATAGATGAGGAGATCGAAGAAAATGAGGCTAGTGTATCTGGTCGTATTCCTATGGGTAAGGGCAACGACGTTGAAGAGTTAGATATTGCAAAGGATGTCCCATTAGCAATGGTGTTTCCTTAATTTGGGGCTTCAAGAAGTAAACATCGTAAGACAGTAGTGACCGAGGAGCGTGATGAGGGAGAGATGGAGGGAGGAGAAAGATGGAGATGCAAAGGTAGTGTTGAGCCCTCGGGTGATGAAAGGGGAGAGTGGGAGCAAAGTAATCATAGTGAAGAATCGACTGATTCTGATGATGCCATTGGTTCTGTCTCGGCTAGAGAGAAGCAGATACTAGATCAATTTGTGGCTAAATTTGAGCTGTCAAAGGTAGGGGTGATATTATATGTTACGGGATTAGGGTACAGCTTCCTGTCGAAACCTCAAGAGGGTACTATGGTGTATAGAGGCCGAATTTGGTTTGGAATGCAGCTACCCCTACGAAGGCTAGTGAAGGAGGTGTTAAACTTTTAGGAAGTAGCCCCGTGCCAGATGAATGAGAACTTTTACAAAATGATAAAGGTAATTTAGGGTATGAATGTAAAACTATGTGGTGAGGGGAGGGGGTTAATTGAGTGGTATGATATTGTCTCGTTCTACTCCAAAAAAACAAACCAGAAGGTCAGCACATATCATATCTAGTATCACGCGGATAAGCCCCAGTTGTTTGATCTGTGCTCGATGGATCGAGGGTGGGATAAAGATTTGGTTGTAGTACCGGGTAACTATGAGAATATCAAAGTAGAGGATCCTTATAAGTTACAACATAAGGTCTATAATCTAGGTAAGTTGTTTGTCGAAGATTTTTTTAGAAGTATTGATCGAATAGACTGATAATTGTGTTTATGTTTTTTTTGTAGGTCCTAATACCCAGACTTGGGTAAATCTGAGAGATTATATTGACGCGTTAATCAACTCGGATGAGGAGTGGGTAAACTCTGTGTTCAAGGGGATTGGTATTAAGAGGATAAGGCAAAAGAAGACAGATTCCCTGCTTTAAAACGTACTCATTATGCCAAAGCCTTCAAGGAAGCAAGGTATCGAAGGAATGGAGAAAGTAAAATTGTCGAGGAAGGTAAATTATGTGTCGAAAGAGTAGCAGGCGTCGAGGCGGGTGGCGCTAGTGCTCGAAGTAGTTTGTGATGTTTTAAGACAGGCGTCGAAGTAGGCGTTGACGTATGCTGACAAAGGGAAAGGGAAGGTCTTTCCCGAATCTCCAAAGGTACAACAGCCAATGGGACCTTAGCGGAAGAGGCACCAATCTCAATAAGTTAAAAGGTTTTAAAAGGTTGACAGATCCCGAAAATAAAAAATTTACAGCCGTTAACCCGGCAACAAATCGTAGGATAGCCACCTGCCTCAGAGTATGGCAATAATCCTAACACAGATGAATTATGACTTTACCGTCATAACATCCGAAACTCATCAGTCTCTCAAGACTGGAACCCAGTACACAAATAAACCATCAAAACAATGCACATACAGTTTCTAACCAAGCTCAACGACCAACACAAACAAAAACCCAAGTCACAGAAATAACAAATAGGTTTAAGAACTACACTGGAGAATATATATAGGCTATACTATAGTTAATTCACATTCACCTCTCTTACACAGAGTAATTACTCTAAAATAACATTAATCAACTAGTAGAAGGAATTTAAGAATGAAGGGAACTCGCCTAATAATAATCTAAGTCCGGTAGAAAACTAACTCGGAATACTTAGCCTAGAACCGACGACGAGCCAATCGGAACAACGAACAAGCTAACACAACCAATAACAACAACAAGCAAACAATCAATATAAGAAACGACAACAAAACCCAAACCTTAGAAATCAAACCTTACGCCGAATCGAGCGAAAAGAACGGAAAGGAATCGGGAATTACTCACCAAGGATAGGAGTGAAGGATGCAACGAAGTTGGCGAAGAATCTCCGAGTGATGGGGAAAATTAGATCAAAAGTGTAGAGGAGAGAGGAATCGGTTAGGGAGAGGAGAGAGAGAGAGCGTGAGTTTGAGGGAAGAGAGGAAGTGAGGAAAAGAGAGCATTAAACCCAACTGGTGATCGAAACACGCCTCTGTTCGAATAAGTATTATTCCTATTCGAGCAGAGAGAAAATTCATATTCGAACAGAGAGAAGGCTTGTTTGAATAGAAAGGGTCAGCAAAGAAAGCTCAGCTGAAAAAGGAAAGACTTATTCGAATAGAGAAACATCATATTCGAATAAAATAGTTCAGGGGAAAAATAGCTGTCCTAAGAAGGATCCTATTCGAACAGAGGGAAGTCCTATTCAAACAGAGAAAGTCTTGTTCGAATAGAGAGAAATCCTATTCGAATAAAGCAACTCAGGGAAAAATCTAACTGTACCAAGAAGGATCCTATTCGAATAGAGAAGGTCTTATTCGAATAGAAAATGTCAGTTCATAAAAAGACCCCAGAAATCCTATTAAGGACACACCCCGGAAACGCCCGCTACGCCTCTATCTCAAGCAACGCCAAAACACCCAAAAGCATCACGACCCCCAAACCTCACTAACAACAACCACACAACCACCAAATACAACCCAACTAAGGGTTCCCATATATCACAACACCGCCCTATTGCCTAAAACTACCGGAACGCTAAAAAAGGAATCTAATAGACGAAACCTACCGAAAGGAATAATGGATGCACAATGGATGAAGGAGTAGATGAAGAATATGTACGCGAACTTAACGTGATGGAATAATATGCAGATGTGATAAAGAATTAGAATATATATGGAATTATAATATATGCAAATAAATGAAATAAATAAAACACGGGTCATTACAACTGAGCTCCCTCTCTAAAGGCAAATTATATTTCGTTTAAGAGCTCATAAGTCAGGGTACATCTCATTAAAGTGGTATTGTTTCGAAGAAGCCAAATTTGATAAAAAGAGTTCAGTATTAGAGCTCCCCAAAGGTCCTTAAGATGAGAACTAAGATTACTGCCTAAGGCCAGCATAGTCTTGAAAAAAGATACAGATCTGCCCATTGAAATAGTAATCTGGAATAAAGAGAAGCACCAGTCTCTAATATCAGAAGCAAAAGCACAATCCTTGAAGAGATACTAAAGAGTTTCAGCTCCATTTTTGCATAGATAACATATAGAGACCATGGTGATACCTCTACTTTGAAGAGTGCAGTCAGTCAGGACAACCCTATTCATAAGTCTCCATCATAAATTAGAAACTTTAGGCAGAGCAGAAGATGCCTAAACCCACTTGTGCCACCAAATAGCAGGCTTACAATCTCTAATCTAGTTGTAAGCTGAATGAGCATAGAATTTACCTTACAGATCAGGAAGCCAGTGGCAGCAATCTTCATTAGTATCATCAATAGGGACAGAGTTAATAATTAACTCAAAGTGGGAAAAAAATATATGTCATATCCTCAGGAAGATGCCATCCATCGTCAGAAATAAGTTGGCCAACAGAGTGAGGCGCAGGGAGGCCGATAATGTGATCTCTGAGGGTTGCGTCACCAATCCAAAGATTGTCCCAAATATTGATATTTTTTCCATTACCCACTGCCCATTGAATCTGATTTTTCATCTGACAAAGAACATCCTTAATAGCATACCACATCGAAGAGGATTTATAGAAAGAAATCTGCTCACCATTAGCATTGTAGAATTTTTCTTTAATAAAATGAGCCCATGCAGACTTACCAATGAAGATTTCCCAGCCAAGCTTCATCAACAGAGAAGTATTAATGTCCTTGAATCTCCTTAAGTCTAATCCACCTTCTTTGTAGGGTCGGCACACTTTGTTCCATCCAACTATAACCACTTTATGTTTTTTAAGGTCACCACTCCAGATAAAATTCCTCAGAATAGTCTCACATTCTGTGAGAATCATACTTGGATATTTATAAATGGACATGTTATAAATAAGAATACTGGAAAGGATAGATTTAGCAAGGATTAGTCGTCCTTGATATAAAAGAAGTTGGCCAATCCAAGAAGAAGCTGTATTGCCTTGACTAATCGTGTACATTACAATAAGATTTTGAGATTAATACTAGGAATATATGTGTGACGTACATTATTGGTAGCTACCTTAGCATTTAACAACCCTAGTATGGAATCATTCCTTAAGAGTTTAACCCTAGCCTCTACTCACAAAAAAAATCAAGATTGTTCTTTTCACGATTGGAGGAAAAGAGTTTGAGAGAGAGAGAGATAGAGAGAGAGTAACAACCCATAACTTAAATAAGAGAGACCTTCAGCCTACTTCTATCGTGGGAAAAAGAGTAAGGAGCAAACCTTTTGTGCATTATCATAGGAGTTGTTGGTGAAATTCGTGGTTTTGCTCCGCATTGATTTTACGAGGCAAGTGCATCGATCTGTAAACTCATAATGATAGATTATTGCGTATAATGTCAGATTGTCACGTATTATAACTTTATTGAGTCGTACTTGTTATTAGCTGAGTTTCTCTTACTGGATTTCATCATATAACTCTTAGATATTTGACCCATGTTTAATTAAAGAAGAAACTATGTAAATTAGCATACTATGTTGGTAGTAGAAATCATCATTTAAGTTGAATAGTTTACTTCCATGATTACATCATTAGAGCTTAGCCCATGATAATGCGTTTGAAATGAAATGCAACCGGTTGGTACTTGGTAAAAATCATCACATACATTTAAGTTGAATAGTTTATTCTATAATTTCATCATTAGACCTTGGCCCACAATAATGCATTGCAATGAAACACAAACCATAAGTATCTGCATTAAAATAGAGTTTTGAGGGCGCCTTTAAATAGTTAGACAGAGATTAGTACGTCACTAGCAATCTTACCAGTATAAATAATTGACTAAAGTTATGTCTAAATCCCAGGTTAAAGAATAATCCTTACTTGACAAATCTTAGCGTTACGTATGATTAGCCTAGAAAGAGATATGTACAGGTATGTTCATCATAAGTAGAGAACTTAACTATGATATATATTGCGAGTGAGTAATACGAAAATTACATAAGTATTGATGCGTACAAGATTGCATTTAATCCAAAACAAGATATCCCTAAGATGATATGTGTACTAAAAGAGTTGGTCCGGTCTACTGTAGGTCTTGGCATTTTCATGGGTTTCAACCCCTGAAAGAGCATTGGTCAGGTCATAGGAAATAACAAAGTCCGTGACATTTCCATGGGTTTTAATCCCTGAAAAAGCATTGGTCAGGTCATTGATTTTAACTGTAGGCATCTCCTTGGGTTTGCCTCTAAAAGAGCTGGCCAGGTCCTTGGATTCCACAGAACCTTGGGCATTTCCAAGGGATTTTAGCCCTAAAAGAGATGCTAATCTGGATATGTCCTAGATTATCTTCCGAACAAAGGACGGAAGATTTCTAAAGCATGGTTAAGCCATATGAGAGGACCCTATATTACATGCTTTGTTGAGATTAGGCAAGCCTTCTATATTGTACTTTTATCTTTTATGATGAAATTTATGGATTGCGAACTTCCTTAGCTGTGGCTTGCTAATGCCTTGCGCGATATAAACTTCAGGATCAGGTCTTTAGCGGGGTGTTCAGGACCGTTAGGAGAGTAGTTGGGAGTGTGTTATTGCGACACTATTTTAAAACCTTTTTCATTTATGTGAGATTCTATTTTAATTCTTTAGTTGTAGCCATGTTCGTGGCTAACTTGTATAAGTAGTTGGCTGAAAGTTGTTGATTGATATTTTTGTTGCGTGTATTTTTGGGTAAATGTAGTTATGCTATTCCTTTCCATTACTACATTGTTGGAGTTATCCATTTGGGGATGCCCGACCTGTTCACGGCCTTGGAACGCATATTCTGATAAGTTTCAGATTATAAGTTTTGGGACGTGACAGATTGGTATCAGAGCAAAGGTTTATCCTTCAGGATGGATCCTGCTCTATATCACACACATAAAATTACATAGGTTAGATGGGGTAGGATCGTTATTTTCATTGATTGACGTCGTTGATGTTGATATTGCATATAATATTTTTGTGTGCTGACAACCACTCTTCTCTCCCCTGAGCTATGTACAGAGAACGTGGCGGTTATGTTGGTGATACCGTTGATGATGGTTCCAGGCGTAGTATTCGCATTGTTGACCGTCGTATAGGACGGGGTGGTCGTCGAGGCAGTAGAGGTGGAGGTTGAGCCGGATGTGGCAACGTTGGTGTTGAGCCGATTGCAGAACCTGTTACAGAGGTTCTGATTGATGCTCCATAGGACGTTCCTCAAGTTACTGCAGAGGTTTAGGATGGTCAGTTTCAGGTTGATCCGGCCGGTCCAGTACCAGCGGCGCGTGCTTATGCTACTCAGGCTGACCTAGGTCAGATATGTCATACTTTTGGTGCCTTCATGCAGCAGCAGGAAACCAGGGATGAGGCGCGAGCCTTGTTGGCAGAGAAAAGTATTGGTAACGGGTAGATTGATGTTATCAATAAGGCTAAGGGTCAGCGGTTCAGTGCAGATTCGCATGGTCCAAAGGAGGCAACGTTTTAGTTGAAGCATATCGAGAAGAAGATGAGATCGATTGATTGTCCTGAGGATCAGAGGGTTAGAGTGGCTTCACACTTGTTGGATGGTAATGCTGACAATTGGTGGGAGATGACTGAGAAGACATTGTAGGGTCAACAAATCACATGGGCACTGTTCAAGGAGAAATTCTTCGATCAGTACATTCCAGAAAGTTATCGGGATGAGATGGCTGCACAATTCTTTCAATTGGAACAGAAGGAGAACATGATGGTTACCGAGTACGAGGATAAGTTTACTGAGTTGTCTCGTTATGAAGCTTTTCTTGTTGCCGATGAGGTTCGTAAGGCGAAGAAGTTTCTTGGTGGACTTATAGAGCCGATCAGGGGAAAACTTATAGGACAGATGATTAGGTCATATTCTAAGATGGTGGTGAAGGTACAGTTGATTGAGAGAAGCTACAATGAATCCAAAAGAGCTAGGGATAGGAAGGTCGAGAAGAGGACTGAGCCAAAGGGCAAAGAGGTTGTTACGACAGCGACCAGAAAGTGTTATCAAGGGAACCAAGGCTACCAAGGGAACCAGGGGAATCAGGGTTATTGGAAGAAGTAGAGGACAAAACAAGGATCAGGTAATACTAGAGCGGTTACTTCTGGTGGAGCACAGGGTATACAAATTTCTTGGAGTGTTTATATGTGATGAAGTTGGGCATCAGGCTCATCTTTTCCCTCGTCGTACTGGTCAGCATCAACAGAGACAAGGAGTACAAGGCCAAAGACAGGGACTACCTCTACAGGGCAGAGTTTTAGCTGTAGCGCAGCGTGAGCAGCGAGGTGACAACCAAGTGGTAGAAGGTACACTTCTTGTATTTCACTCACCTGCTAGAGTTTTATTTGATACTGCTGCTACACATTCCATTATAACTTAAATTAGTATGCATTCATTTGGCTTAACACCTGAGATACTAGAGAGCGAGTTATCTTTGATTGCACCTATAAGGAGATCAGTTACACTAAACCGAGTTTGTAGAGACTGTCCTATTACCATTGGTCGCCTAGTGTTTCCAACGGATCTTATCGTGTTTACGATTTAGAAGTTTGATATCATTCTGGGTATGGACTGGTTATCGAATTATCATGCCGGTGTCAACTATTTTGAGAAGACAATCACATTTTCTATTCTGGGTAGTAAACCGTTTCGATTCAGGAGTTTAGGTACTGAGGACTTGATTTGTTTGATGATTGTACTTCTTGAGGTTGGGCCCCCAGGGCCGATGCCTATTGAGCAACTTTCGGTAGTTTCCGAATTTACAAATATTTTCGAGGAGATGCCAGGCTTTCCGCCTAAGCGAGACATAGATTTCTGCATCAATTTGGCGATGGGGACTGAGCCCATTTCCCGAGCAACTTATCGTATGCCACCAGTCGAGCGTAAGGAGTTGTTTACGCAGCTTGAAGAGCTGATGAAGTTTATTCATGAGAGTGGTTAGCCATGGGGTGCACCAGTTCTGTTTGTTAAGAAGAAGGATGGTTCGATGAGGCATTTTGTTGATTATCGACAGTTGAACAAAGTCACGATATAGAATCGTTATTCGATGCCATGAATTCTGGACTTATTCGATCAGTTGTGAGGAGTATAATACTTTTCTAAGATTGATTTACGATCTGGTTATCACCAACTCAGAGTTAGGGAGGAGGATATTCCAAAGACGGCATTTTGAACTAGATATGATCATTAGGAGTTTAGGGTTATGCCTTTTGGACTCACTAATGCTTCAGCTGTATTTATGGACCTTATGAACCGGGTTTTCAAACCCTATTTGGATAAGTTCATTGTGGTGTTTGTTGATGATATCTTGATATATTCTCCTTCGAGGAAAGAACATGCCAAACACCTGCGCATTATTTTAAAGATACTTAGAGAGCACAAGTTGTATGCGAAGCTCGAGAAGTGTGACTTTTGGCAAGAGGAAGTCAAGTTTCTAGGGCATGTCTTGTCAAGGGATGGGGAAGCGGTCGATCCTTCCATGGTTGAGGAAGTTCTTGATTGGCTGAGGCCGTCTACGGTTACTGAGATACGTAGTTTTATGGGATTGGCGGGATATTATCATAGATTTATATTAGACTTTGCCAGGATTTCTTCTCCTTTGACCAACCTGACTAGGAATGAGGTCAAGTTTGTCAAGGATGACAAATGTGAGACAGCTTTTGCCAAACTCAAAAGACGACTTACTTCAGCTCCGGTGTTAGCTATTCCATCTGAGGGAGTGAAGTTTGTGGTTTATTCTGATGCTTCAATACGTGGGTTGGGTTGTGTACTGATGCAGGATGGTAAGGTTATTGTGTATGCATCTAGACAGCTGAAGATCCAAGAGAAAAATTACCCGACTTATGATTTAGAGTTGGCGGCAATTGTCTATGCATTAAAGATTTGGAGGCATTATTTGTATGGAGAGAGATTTAAGCTTTTCTCAGATCACAAAAGTTTAAAGTACCTCCTCACTCAGCCCGATCTTAATATGAGGTAGCGTAGCTTAATGGAGTTCCTTAAGGACTTTGACTACGAGTTCGTGTATCACCCGAGTAAAGCTAATGTTGTAGCGGATGCCCT
The DNA here is from genome assembly GCA_014058105.1 of Kingdonia uniflora. Taxonomy (NCBI): domain Eukaryota; kingdom Viridiplantae; phylum Streptophyta; class Magnoliopsida; order Ranunculales; family Circaeasteraceae; genus Kingdonia; species Kingdonia uniflora. The sequence goes on along the minus strand of JACGCM010001604.1, from coordinate 529,903 downwards.
AAGTCGCGAGCCGCATGACATCGGGGAGCAGTTAATGATTAGAGAGTGGGAGATGTTAGTAACAATCTCAGAGGTTGATCCACAGTTAGGTTCTCGATCTGCAGGGGTATTCATGTTTGGTATTTCAGTACAACCTTTATTGATTTGTAGGATCACTCAGGCTCAGTCAGTCGATGGGGAGTTACATGTTAGGGTTGCTGATAGCAGTCAATCTGCCTTGGTTGTTAGTAACAATGGGGGTATTCATTTTTGTGGTAGATTGTGCATACCATATATTGGAGAGTTACGACCAGAGATTCTAGGCGAGGCTCATCGATCTAGGTTCACCATTCATCCGGGAGGTCCTAAGATGTATCGTGACTTGCGTAGGCACTATTGGTGGAACAATATGAAACGATAGATCACTGATTATGTATCCAAGTGTCTGACATGTCAGCAGGTGAAGGCCAAACATAAAATGCTCGCAGGGCCACTCTAGCCTTTACCTATAGCAGAGTGGAAGTGGCAGAACATCTCGATGGACTTCATCGAGGGGTTACCGAGATCAAAACAAGGTTTTGGCTCTATTTGGATTATTGTAGACCGCTTGACGAAGTCGGCCCATTTCTTAGCTATTCGTAGTACATCGTCTTTTGACGACTTCGCACAGTTGTATATCAAGGATATTGTGAGACTCATGGAGTACCTATATCGATTGTTTCAGATAGGGATTTTAAGTTCACTTCTAAGTTTCTGAAGAGCTTCCAATTAGCATATGGTACATCGCTGGATTTTAGTACTACTTTTCACCCACAGACTGATGGCCAAACAGAGTGAGTTAATCAGATCTTGGAGAACATGCTTCGAGCTTGTGTGGTAGATTTTAAAGGGAATTGGGTTGATTATTTACAATTAGTCGAGTTTGCATGCAATAACAGTTATCAGTCAAACATTGGCATGGCACCTTTCGAGGCGTTGTATGGTAGGCCGTGTAGATCTCCTATCTGTTGGGTAGAGATCGGTGATTGGAGTTTGCTTGGACCAGAGATTTTTCTTCAAACTACCGAGAGTATCAGCCTGATCAGAGATAGATTACGTACAGCGCAGAGTCGACAGAAAAACAATGCAGACATTCGTCGGAGACTGTTGGAGTTCGTGGTTAGAGACCATGTATTTCTAAAGGTTTCACCTATGAAAGGGGTGATGCGCTTTAGTAAAAAGGGTAAGTTGGCACCTAGGTTTGTCGGGCCTTTCCAGATTCTAAATCGAATTGGGAGTGCTGCTTATCGTTTAGCTTTACCGCCAGCGATGGATCGGATTCATAACGTTTTTCATGTATCGATTTTACGTAAGTATGAGCGTGACCCATCCCACGTTATTGATTGGCAGCCTCTCGAGATTCAAGAGAATGCTTCTTATGATGAGCATCCTGTTGCTTTTGTGAATCGCAAGGAGAAGGTCCTTAGGACTAAGACTATTCCATTAGTCAAGGTTCAGTGAAACAATCACAGTCGTTGTGAAGCTTCTTGGGAGTGAGAGGATGAGATTCGAGAGCTTTACCCTTCCTTGTTTACGGAATCAGGTACGTTAATTTCAAGGACAAATTTTTTGGGATTAATCGTGTACATTACCATAAGGTTTTGTGATTAAAACAAGGAATATATGTGTGACGTACATTATTAGTAGCTACCTTAGCATTTAACAACCCCAGTATGGAAGCATTCCTTAAGAGTTTAACCCTAGCCTCCACTCACAAAAAAAATTAAGATTGTTCTTTTCACGATTAGAGGAAAAGAGTTTGAGAGAGAGAGAGTGTGTGTGTAACAACCCATAACTTAAATAAGAGAGACCTTCAACCTACTTCTATCGTGGGAAAAAGAGGATGGAGCGGACCTTTTGTGCGTTATCATAGGAGTTGTTGGTGAAATTCGTGGTTTTGCTCCGCCTTGATTTTACGAGGCAAGTGCATCGATCCGCAAACTAATAATGATAGATTATTGCGTATAATATCAGATTGTCACGTATTATAACTTTATTGACTCGTACTTGCTATTAGCTGAGTTTTTCTTACTGGATTTCATCACATAACTCTTTGATATTTGACCCATGTTTAATTAAAGAAGAAATTATGTAAATTAGCATACTCTGTTGCTAGTAGAAATCATCATTTAAGTTGAATAGTTTACTTCCATGATTATATCATTAGAGCTTGGCCCATGATAATGCGTTTGCAATGAAATGCAACTGATCGGTACTTGGTAAAAATCATCACATACATTTAAGTTGAATAGTTTATTATATAATTCCATCATTAGACCTTGGCCCACAATAATGCATTTCAATGAAACACAAGCCAAAAGTATCCGTATTAAAACAGAGTTTTGAGGGCACCTTTAAATAGTTAGACAGAGATTAGTACGTCACTAGCAATCTTGCCAGTATAAATCAATGACTAGAGTTATGTGTAAATTCCAGGTTAAAAAATAATCCTTACTTGACAAATCTTAACGTTACGTATGATTAGCCTAGAAAGAGATATGTACAGGTATGTTCATCTTAAGTAGAGAACTTAACTATGATATATATTGAGAGTGAGTAATACGCAAATTACATAAGTAATGATGCGTACATGATTGCATTTAATCCAAAACAAGATATCCCTAAGATGATATGTATACAAAAAGAGTTGGTCAGGTCTACGGTAAGTCTTGACATTTCCATGGGTTTCAACCCCTGAACGAGCATTGGTCAGGTTATAGGAAATAACATAGTCCATGATATTTCCATGGGTTTCAATCCCCGAAAGAGCATTGGTCAAGTCATTGATTTAAACCGTAGGCATCTCCTTGGGTTTGTCCCTAAAATAGTTCGTCAGGTCCTTGGATTCTGCAGAACCTTGGGCATTTCCATGGGCTTTAACCCCAAAAGAGAAGCTAATCTGGATATGTCTTGGATTATCTTTCGAACAGAGGACGGAAGATTTATAAAGCATGGTTAAGCCATATGAGAAGTCCCTATATTACATACTTTGTTGAGATTAGGTAATTCCTTCTATATTGTACCTTTATCTTTTATGATGAAATTTATGGATTGCGTACTTGCTTAGTTGTGGCTGGCTAATGCCTTGCGCGATATATATTTCAGGATCAGGTCTTTAGCAGGGCGTTCAGGACCGTTTGGAGAGTAGTTGGGAACGTCCTGTTGCGACACTCTTTTAAAACCATTTTTGTTTATGTGAAATTCTATTTTAATTCTTTAGTTATAGCCATGTTCGTGGCAAACTTGTATATGTAGTTGGTTGACAGTTGTTGATTGATATTTTTGTGTGAATGTAGTTATATTATTCATTTCCATTACTACATTGTTGGGGTTATCCGTTTGGGGATGCCCGACATGTTCACGGCCTCGAAACGCATATTCTGATAAGTTTTAGATTATAAGCTTTGGGACGTGACAGAAGCTCTCTTTCTAATTTTGCCAACAATAATCCTGAACTATGTGTGGATCACGAGAACATCCAAATAGTTTTCAGGGAGAGAGCCCTCCTTAATTCCAAATAAATCAGTAATTCTTCTTCTACGAGCTGGAGACATGGACCCGAAGAAATATTTACTTTTATCCTTACTGATAACTTGACCAGAAGCATGCTGATAGGAGCAAAGGAAGGGATAAAGATGTCTCATACCTTTGTAGGCCCCATTTATAAAGATAAATATATCATCCGCAAAAAGCAGGTTTGAAGGGCCCAAGAAACATCTCATAGAAATCATAGGAAGAACCAAGTTTTTCCCTCTTAAAGAGTTCATGCCCTTACAAAAGACTTCCTCGGCAAGAACAAACAAAAGAGGCGAAAGAGGGTCTCCTTGCTTCAGACCTCTTGAAATTCCAAAATAGCCACAAGGACCTCCATTCACTAAAATAGAGATTTTAGAGTTGTGAAGAATAGTAGTAATCCATTGGCACCGGGTGGAGTTGAACCCCAATCTTTGAAGAACTTTGAAAAGAAACTCCCTGCCAATAGTATCAAAAGCCTGGGAGATATCAATCTTCATACCCAAATTTCTACCTCGTCTTTTCTAAGGAATTATATTAATCATCTATGACGCAATCCCAATATTACCTTGGATATTTCTACCTGGGATAAAGGCTCCTTGCTCTGAACTAGTAATTTTGTCACCCAGCAGTTTGAGTCTAGAAGCAAGAATTTTAGTGATAATTTTGATGTTTAAATTACTCAAGCAAATAGGCCTATAGTTTTCAAGGATCTTGGGGTTTTTTGCTTTAGCTGCCAAAACAATAAAGGTTGGAGTTAAACCCCAAAGGAATAATACTCTCTCTAAAAAAAGAAGTGATAGCTCGATCAACTTCAGAGTGAATAATGTCTCTGAAAGCCTGACAAAAGATTCCCCCAAATCCATCAAGACCAAGGGAACTATAAGCATCCATACTGAAAACAACATCTCAAATCTCAGAGAAATCAAGAATTTTGGTAAGATTAGAGTTATCCAAAGCAGAGATCTCAGGGGAGAGAAGAGAGTAAATATCATCATTTGGATTACTCAGAGAGGGAGTTGTGAATTTACTTTGATAAAACTCCGCAATATACTCAGCAATATTAGCTTGGTTGTATAGAGTCCTCCCATCCTTAGTTTCAAGAAGGTGAATAATGTTCCTGTCTATCTTAATTTTAGCCATGGTATGAAAGAATCTTGAATTTTGGTCCCCATCTTTAGCCCATTTAGTTCTAGCCTTTTGCCTCCACAATAATTCCTTGTTCACTCTAAGAGAATCCAACAATTTAGTTTTTTGAATAATCTAAAGGCGCAACTCATCATTATCATTATTCTCTTCGAACGCAGCTTGCAAAGAGTCAATCTCAGCAGCAACGAGGGAGATTTGAACTTTAATATTGCCAAATACTTCAAATTTCTATTTTTTGATATCAGACTTTAATCTTTGGAGTTTACTTTTGAGCACAAACAGAGGAGCCCCTTGAATATAGATTCCCCAACTTTAAGAAACTAAAGTCTTGAAGTATGGATGCTCAATCAAACCTATAAAAAATTTAAAAGGGAAATTCATGGGTTTAGCTATTGCAGTGCATCTGCCCCATAATAAGGAATGATCAGAGCAGGTTCGAGAGGAAATTTTAATCTTCCAGCTTTCATACTTCTCCATCCATAACTGGTTGTAAAAAGCCCTATCAATATGACTTTAAGTTTTGTTGACTCTTTGTTGACCATTTGTCCAGCTGTATCGTAACCCATCTCTAGGACTTTTAATGACCCCCATCTGATCAATAGCAGATGATAAATCTTGGATTAATCTGATATTAGGACCTCCCTTGCCTGTCTTTTCCCCAACTCTGATATTAGAGTTAAAATCGCCTATAACTAGCCATGGATAAGGAAAGTTTTTAATATTAAGGAACAAATTCCAAAGAGGAGTCCTTTGTGAAATCATGGACTTTGCATGCACCACAGAGATCATATTATCATTAGCAATAATAGTAATAACCTGAGAATCAATATGAACAACATCGGGGTCAGTAATGTTGTTTCTCCATAAAACCCAGAGATTGCCAAGTTTATTGGGAGAATAATTATGAATAATTGTATAGGACCATAGAGACAATCCCAACCTTCTAACAGTATCCACTGAAGGTTTGATTTTGGATTCAGCTATACATAACAACTCTGCATTAGAATCCTTAAGAGCCTCTCTAAGAAAGAGGATAGATTTGAAGTTACCTATGCCTCTACCATTCCAGAAGACAACCCTTATTTAAATTGTTGGTTTTTGGCAGCACTAGCCCTGGTTGTGACTTTTGCAGCACCAGACACCTTCATAGCTGTGTAATTCTTTATGTAGCCTCTTTTTATTTTTTTAATGCCAATCCTTGATATTATCAGGATTTTAAATAGTGTTCTCATTTACATTAAATTTCTCTTCTTCGATTTCTTCTTGCTCAACAAGGGTAGACCACCTGTTATCAAGAGCTGGAGGAGCTGAAGCCCAAAGCCTCTTAGAACTACAGAAGTTAAAGTTAGAGAGAGGGGTTGCGAATATGTTTGCTCCACATATAGGTGGTGCAGTAATCATCAGAATCTTTGTTAAGCCCTCACCTGAAAAGAACATCCCATTATCTGTTCTGTCACTCACTTTTATAGGTTATGCAAAAAGGATAATTTGAGAATTGTTGGGATTTTCACTTGCTTCAAAAGCAATAGAATCTTCCACAGCTTTAATAAGATCTTTAGAAAACTTTTCTTGTAATCCTCTAAATAGCTCACTGCATCCAGGAAACTTTGAGGCTAGATGTTCAAGTCCAGGAAAGAGAATAATTGGGGAATCTTCTTCCTCCTCAACAGCTGTAGAGATCTCAGGGGCTTTAGAATTTATTGATACCTTTTGTTGATACAGAGCTGATGGAGCTGGCTCAACAAACTTGAAAACCTTAGAATTATTGGCTTTAGGGACCTCTCTAGCTTTAGCAGCATTTCCTTCCTTATGTACAGGGGCTTTTGGGTCAACAAAATTGTTTTTGGCATTTGCCTTCTCAATAACAGCTTTTTGTTGTCTCATAGTATGATGTAGGGTTTTGCATTCCCCCAAATGATGCCCTACCATCTGACAATGATTACAGAATTTAGGAAATTTTCTTATGATAACCTCCTGCCAAAACTCCTCATCACCAGCCTTTATAAGGATTTGGCTTTGAATAGGGGCTGACAGATCAATATCAATAAGCAAACTTGCAAAAAAGCCAAATTCAAAATGCTTGGTAGCATCATCGATCTGGACAGGGGTCCCCAAAGCTCTACTAATGGAATCAGGGTTTGGGGTTCCCAATACTCGCTGCTAAGGCCTGGGAATTTCACTCAAATAAGAGCATTGGAATTTTTGATTATGTGGGCATAAATTCTTATACCAAGGCATAAGTCAAATCAAAAAACCTTCAATACTCTAGGGGCCTCCACTCCAAATATACATCTTATCTTCCTCATATAACAGTTTAATAGTAAATTAGCCCTTCCTCAGAGGGATGATAGAAACTGAGCCCTTGAGTTTCCATAGCTTAGGAGCTTTCTCTTTAATTTCTGTATAATGCAATTTCTGCATATCAATTCGCCCAATAAGAGAGAATTTGAAAGCATCAATTCCCCTAGAAAGAGCAGAGCTGGGTATTTTAGTTGTAAAGTAATCTTCGCTTTTACCCGGAGTTGGTAATTCATCGAAATTTAAAGGAACCACGACAACTTCTCCCTTTAGTTTATTAGCATAAGACGGCTTCGGTACCCCTTTACTAACATCCCCAAGATCCTGATTGTTAATCTGAGGAAGATCTGGAGTAAGGATTTTACACGGAGTAGTAGATTCACTACTCGCAACCTAATATTCAACGGCCTCAGCAGGATGATGAGATGGGCATCCAGTCTTCACAACGTTCAGCGCTTTAATCCCGCTTTGTGATTCGATGTCGAATAAGTTTATAGAAGCAAAATCCATGATTAATTTATGATAATAAAACCTTAATCAAAACCCTCTCTCATGATTCGATGTCAAACAACTTCTCTTGACCGGCTTACACCAATCAGCACAATTCCCCTAATTTGTACCTGCAAGATGCAAAAAAAATCAGTTTTCTAATAATTAGTTCACAATTAGTCTTCCTAATTGATAGATTTTTTGTTGATCATCAATAAGGAAACTATCGTCCCTACGATGATAAGTACATGAGTACTTTCAAATGGGATACCAAGGTAACTTTTATGGAGGGAATCCATGATCAAATACCTTTATACAAATTCCAATTTGTAAGCTTCACAGATATACCTTCAGGGCAACATCAATATGTTTCTAGCATGTATTTCACATTTTTAATTTAATAATTATATATTTTCTCATAATAATAATGAAAATTTTCATATATATAAATAGTAACTACTATAAATATTTTTAATTACATATGTAATTGGAAAACTACATGCAATTTAAAAAATAAAAAATTACTATTAAGATGACGGGAAGAGCTTTAGGCGTAAAGACATGATGATCAAAGAAGAAAGGTTTGTTTAAATTTTTATCTTCTTTATGAATGAAATATATTTAATTTTTTATTTATTCTAAATTAGCACATGCTTTATCAACAGTGGATTTATCATAAAAATCACTTTATGGGATGGCATTGTGGAGCAAATTCCATAAAATATCTTTGAAGAAAATGATGCAAAAGTGTTAGTTATTGTTATTTCAACAATTGTCAAAGAATTTCAAGGTTTTCCTAAATCATCTTTAATTTTTTATTTCAATTTAATAAGCATCTTCTCATGAACTATGGACATTTACACGTCTAATGTTTATGCAGGGATTTTTCACTTATCGTCGACAATATCGACAAAACTATATTTTAATCTACCAATTCCTGATGTGGAAAATTTCAAAGATTTGTAATCATTATTTTTTAAAATATCTTCATAACAAAGTTATTTATTTTAAATTAAAAAATAAGTAGTAAATAATTTATAATTACTAATGTAACTTACAGTTGAATGGAAGGGCATGTAACTAGCATTACGAATGCTACATCAAATTCCCCTTCAAAAGATGAGTTAATGTTCAAAAACAGAAGAAAAATATATATTATGGATATAAAGAATGAAAATGAGACACGTGAACAAAAAGGTAATATACTATATATTACATTTAATAAAAAAAAATTATTTATTTATTTATTTTGGTAAATCATAAACAACTCATTGTAATACAAGAAATGAATTTTAGTTGTAATGCTTCAGTAACGAAGGTCCTCAATGACACTACATGGTTCTACATGAGTTGTGAACAATATATAAAAAAAATATGTTAATGTTGAAACAAATTATTGGTGCCCATCATGTATTATGCCTGTATCAAACTCCAGCAAAAGCTTTGTACGACCTGTATAATCAAGTGTGTCCAACATTTAGTACTTTCAATTATATTCATGGAAAAAAACTTTAAATATACCAATATGTGTGTCATTACAAACAGAAAGACGAACATGACACAGCTTTCTCAATCTTTGACAATATGATTGGAACTAAAGGGATTTTCCAAGTGAAGATTAAAAGGTCTAACACAAACGACTCTTAAAGTTTGTATACAATTGGAAGAGTATTTCCAATTAATGAAGAGCTTGAGATGGGTTTCAATCAACCTTTGCTCACTGAGGTACCAAACAACTTCTACAATATGCTAGCATTAGTGTGTCTAACATGAACATATCTGATGTTGCTTAATGGTTGATTTTTATATGTTCCTTTAGAAATTTATAAATCCTTAATTTTAATTCAATAATATTTGAATTTGGATAGCAACAATGCTAAGTCAGACAAACAAAATTTAATCATATGAATGTTGCTTGATGTTTAGATTACTAATATGCAGGAGTAGGGTGATTCAAGTCAAACTGCCATTAACTCAAAAGTTAAACAAATTGATGCAATTGGATGTGAAGAAACACCAAATTATAAGCTAAAGAAGCGAAAACTCAGAAAAATCATATATCATGTAAGTTTCTATTTATCTTATAAAAGGTTATAATTAACTATAATTAATTAGATCAAACTAATGTATTTTCTTTTCGATACAGGACAACAATGAACAGGAGAAATGAGGTGCATAGTAAATGAAGGATTTAGTGAGAATTAAAATTAGTCTACAAGCACAAATTATGTTTAATAAATGAAAGTGTACAATTATTTTTTATTTATGCTATTAGTTTAACAACAATTAAAATATAGTAAGTGATTTTAAAATTACTTATCAATATGCAAAAATATTGATTTTCCATTTTCTTTCTATATCTTTTAGGAAAGAAAAATCATCTTCATGTACATGTCAAACAACTATAATGGCCATTAAACAAATATACTATGGCGTTCAATGGACATTCTAGCTCACCCTCTGAAATACACAGGCTTCCTAGTGTGACACTATCTTATATGCTTGTTAAATTATTTCCTATACGTTGTTAAATGTTTCAAGATGAATCATGGCATGTTCTTAGTCCATCATTGCAAGAAAGGTGACATGAGAACAATTATGATCAATTGCACATTCATCCAGTTTCTTTCGGTGGTATTTTTTTTTCTATGTGAACACTGATATGCATTTGCTAAAATTAAGTTCAAGGGGATTAAGATTTTGCTTACAAAAGACAATATATGATTGAGTGAATGCATGTCATGTGGAAGGGTATTTTCAAAATATTTGTAATGGGAAGGGACGCAACTAACATTTCTATATAGAATGTGGTTCATCATAGTTGATTTGTTGTGTATCCTAATGTTTCCTTCAGCACATATAAACCACATTCAATCTGAATTTTTTTTGCAAACTATGATTTATGCTCAAGCACTAAATCTTTAATAAACATGCTTTTTATACACCCACAACCCTCTACTTGCAATCATGGAATATGATAAGCTTCCAACATTTAAATTTCAATCCCCAAAATTCAATAATTAGAGCATATCTAAAACCATGTCATCCAGGGCGTGCAGGTCAGGGAATCAAAAGATTCGCCCCCACAAATAACCTTGCTAATAGGAAATAGCTCAGTCATTCACTATAGCAATATCATCATAGTGAAAAAAATAATAACGCGGAAGCAAAAAAAAAAAAAAATATATATATATATCAAACTGAAAAAATAGATACACAATGTCTTGAATAATGTACAGCGTTAAAAGCTAAGATCATACACGAAATACTACAACAAGAAAAGAATCTGCAGCTGCAAAAAACTAGAACCAATACAGCTGAAGCTCTCAGCAAAACCGGCAACTACTCTGCCTCTGAAAGGGGGGAAAATGCGAAAGTGAGCAAAACCACGGCTTACTAATGCCCAACAAAGCTAAATAACCTACTAATAAAGCGGTGCAGAGAAAGAGGAAGAGGTGAATTATATATAAGATATTAAAAGCACAATAATATATATGTGAAGAGTAGAGCAAGGAATAGAGTAAGGCATGGATAAGAGAAGAGGAACATAAATATATATATTGATTCAAGGATGAGATGATATGATATGATGTACTATGATATGATATGATTCTAGAATTGTCCTAATGCTGGATGCTTATGATATGCGGAAATCAAAGGACTAGACCCTATAATCAATGTATTGGGCTGATCAGCCGCTAATGCATAATAACCTTAAAGAGATCTCAATTGGATACAATGGGTACGATTTTTGTCAAGCTCGGCCACGCTCAAGGATTTATCACTTGATCAGAGTGTTCCGGGCTTTTCAACCCACGGAGCCAACGTCCGAACTGTATTTCACTTATTCCAAAGGATTTCAACCTCACGGAGGATAAGACGAGTACCAAAAGAAAATTGTTTCATACCATCCCACGCTCCCGAATGGGTAATAGGCATGATAGTACCTGCCCGAACTTCACCTACTATTTTAACCCGATGTAGGAATCCTAAAACCTATTGAGGGTTAGCCGATGTAGAGCTTTATTATGTATTTGATCCCATTAAGTTAAAAGAAAACAAAAACCCACACTGTAGACAGATCCCAAGGATCAAAACACAACAGCCACCGACACGGCCAACACACATAGGATAACCCTCTGCCTGAGAGAAGGGCAAACAATCCTAACACAATAGCCCCAATGTGGCCAGCGCACACATAGGATAACCACTTGCTAAGGAAAATGGTAAACAATCCTAACACAGATGTAAACAGTGACTCGCCGGTCACACCATCCAAACTACATTAGTCTCTACAAGATTGAAACACAGTATTCAAGGACAAGGCCACGATAATACCACACGAAAGCACAACTCCTAAAGGGCAAGGAGAAACACAACTCAACATGCAAAATAGTAACCAACAAGTAGTCGACAAACCCCAAGAACAAAGCTGTAACCTATCTCTCTAACTACTATGTACTTAAGTCTCCACAGCAGATGGATAGGAAAAAACCATTAGGTCCTAACCTCACTGGTGACAGTACAAATATAGCAGAACCCCCTGACGCTCAAGGATAAAGCCAAGAGAACACCACACGAAAAGCACAACCTCCTAAAAGACAAGAGAGAGCACCACTCTAAATGCCTAACAATAGGTAAACAATACTGAATAACCAACATAGTTTATAACTAATCACATAACACCTCAATGCCAAATGCATGATCACTCTAACTAATACAAATTAAACTAGTAGATAAATTTAGCAAGGAAGGGACACTCGCCTGGTAAAGACAAACCGCAAACCAATAATCGACAGGGTAACCCAACCTCAACATCATAGGTAACAATCACACCAACGCCAACAACCCAATACCTATAACAACACAACTCCGTAAACTCAACAAATACCGAAATCGCGAAACCCTAAAACAACCCAAGCCACAAGGGTTCCAACCAAAGCCAAAATCGAATCAATAATAAGGAGAGGAATAGGGAAATTACTCACCGAAGGAAGTGCGACTAAGCTCGACAAGGAAATGCGACGAATCGGCAAGCAATGGAAGAGGGGATTTCAATTTGGAGAGTGAGTGAGAGAGAGTAAGCGAGAGAGAGAGAGAATGAAATGAAATGGGTAATAAAATACTAAAACCAACACTCATCTCGAGGAAGGATCAACGGCCAAGAATCGCATGAAAGACCCAACCTGGTCGTCAAAACATACCTCTGTTCGAACATAATACATTTCTATTTAAACAAAACAAGATAGGTAGAAGTCTATTCGAACAGGAAAGGGCCTGTTCGAACAGAACCAAACTGAAAGAAATATATTGAAACAAAAAGGAGTTTTTCGAATAAAATGAAGTAGATAGAACTCTATTCGAACAGGAATAAGTTTATTCGAATAAAATAAAGCAGATAGAAACTTATTCAAACAAAAATGAGTCTGTTTGAATATAATATGTAAAAACTCAGAAAACTCAGAAAACCAAAAAGATTCCCTCAAGCGAAAACTGGGAAAACCCAAAGGAAAATCCTTCCTAAGATCCCCCCCCCCCCCCCCGAATCACACACCACACCACACAGCCACCTAAAACAATAGCAACACACCTCAACCAAGCCAACCACAGGCTCCAAAAACCTCGACACAACCTCCTCTGCTAAACAACCACCAAAACACATAAATGAAGAAAGAACAAGACCTGATAAAAGAAATAATATGAGGATGCATGATGTATGGTAATGATATGCATAATGATAATAATAAATAATAATAATAAATAAATAAATAAAATCTGGGTCACTACATTAAACCTCAGTACATGATTATGTAAAATTTATCATCTATAGTCATTTAATTTATGACATAGCTCCCTACTGATGAACATAACAACATCTGCAAAAAGAAAAAATTTGAATCCTTTCTAAGTACAAACCACCAATCCCACACTGGCCCACTCTTCCGCGCGAAAAACAGCTTAAAATTTCACAAACACAACCGTTTCATCCCCTAATCCTTCACGATTTCATTACAATTCCCTCAATCATACCGATAGAACACTCAACCACAATTGCAACTCAAAGTACTCATCACAAGGGAAACAAACAATCAATAATGGCGGTAGAAAATAGGGGGTGGCACTAGTGACATGGGGAAGGGGACTTGCAGCACGACATTTAATGGAAATGGTTATCCGATCTCGAAATTGGACTGTGAGAATTGCTGATTTGGGTCCTTCTATCAATCTTGAACCACACGAAGAGCAAGTGGTTCTCGGTGGAACTCTTCGATCAGGCAATGATCAATATATCTCCGCTAATCCCTGCGATAAACCTCAAGTACTTAAAGGTAGGTATGAGTTTCACTCACTCACATGTTATTATCATCAGACATGAAACACACTATAGAGAATAGAGAGAAATACTCGCTCACTCACTATCTCTCTCTCAGACAACCCACAATGAATGGGCTCCAAGTTTTTTATCAGTCCAAATGAATGGGCAAGAATTTTTAAGTTATCCTTTTCAAAGCCTATAAAACACCAAATACTAGACAGATATACAGTCAAAAGAACAAGTAGAATCCATAAAGCTTTATGAATGGATAAGGATTATTAAAGACACCAAAGCCACTACACAGCGTGGTATCTATTTATAAACATAAATCCAAACAAAGTACAAAAATGACTATTATTCAAACTCCATCACCCGAAGAAAAATAAAATACATTAACCAAGAAAATTTTCCTAAAAATTTAGAAACCCTCAACCAAATCATAAACCATATCAAAAAATCTATGACAACTATGTTGGCAATAATGAAAAAAATGAAGAAACAAGCTGAAAAAATGCATCAAGTCATCAACAGCAGATGTTGTAAAGAAGGAAATGTTGTCATCATAAAACAATCAACGTAGTCGTCATCCAAAGTAGACTGCAAGAATTTTAGCTGGCGAAAAGGCACAAAATCATATTCTTGCTTCAAGGACATAACGTTCGTTGGAGAAAAAAATTTCAAAATATGTACTAATTTATTTCTACTACAATTTTAGTTGCCATTATCAGTGTATTTACTACTTCTATGATACATGTTTGTTTCAAAATGTGTAAGTGATCAAACAAAATATAATGGAAATGTGTTTATATCCACATACCAATGGATTATTCTTTATTATAACTTATAAGCCCCATGGAAATTATTCTTACTGAACATATATACAATATTACTTAATATACAATATTTAGGGGCTTATAAGCCCCAAGGAAATATCCCCTTCGTAGATGATTGTAGCTTGATTTAGGGGATATTTAATTTGTGATATGTTTGCTTTGTTTAATTTATGTTTTTGGTGTTGTCATGTTGACTTCTACTCTATATGTGCTTTAGAGGTTCTTAGCGAGGATTGCTTGATATATGTTTAAGCAAATTGGATACAAAAGGTACTATGCCTATATTATAAAATAAGATTTAAACTTCCCCTTCCTATTTTCATTTTGTTGAATATAGAATATATGTTGGATATAGAATATACCTAATATAGGATATTTACTAAATATAGAATTATCTAATTATAGGATATTCATACTTAGAGCCTAAGTAATTGTAACTATATAAGGAGAAGGTCTTCTTCCATTGCAATCATCGAATAATAATAAAGTTAGTCCTTCTCAAATCTATTATTCTTTGTATTACTTTCAGTGGTGACTTATTTCTAATACTCAACCTGCTATAGTAACTCCGAACTGTTACAACTACAGTACTTTGTATACCAACAGTAATTTTGAACTGCTACAGTAATTTCGACCTGCTACAGTAACCTCGAACTGATACAACTACAGTACTTCGAATACCAACAGTAATTTCAAACTGCTACAGCTCGATTGGATGTAAGGGCTAGTTCCGAATCTCAAGCTCAGGCCTCAGTATACGACCATCACGCATTTATTCGACCTCGTCAACAAACACGTGGCGCATTTATGACACATTATGGAGCGGTTACAAAGAAGAAGAGTTACTCAAGACGTTATTCAACCATTATGAAGACTCGTCAAAACTTGATATTGTAGCATTCCTCATTAAAGCAAATAACGGTCATGTTATAAGACCTATAAATAGGCACAGGGAGCTACAGTTTAAAGAAAGGGAGCTTCACTGACACACCTGGGGGACATAGCTTCTGAGAGACCTTTTCTAATATCTTTCTCCCATGTAATAGTTAGCAATCTATAAACAACTCTTTCTCAAATCCTCAGGAGAGGTTGTGGCTTTTTACCCATTCAAGGGTTTTCCATGCTAATTTTTTGTGTTTGTTATTACTTTCACTCTCATATCATTCAAAATTCTATGGTGTAAAGCAATTTTTGGTCTCTACAAAAATAGGCTATTACATTTGGCGCCATCTGTGGGAACTGCAACGATTAGCCATGGCTCAACAACCAAACCAAGACGCTAAGCTTAAACATTTGAGGTTCTTGTTCGCCTGTTATTCTCTCTTATACAAAAGTTACTCTCTCTCTCATAATTTCTAAACATTTCTGACGAAAAAAAAAATTCACCACTACTGTTTTCATGTCCATCTCGCTTACACAACTCCAAAGATCTATAACAACAATAGCAATAAACTCTTTTTCTCAAATTACAGACCCTAGTTGTTCCAATCATGGATTCCTTCAACAACAAGCATTTCAGCGATTAATGTCGATTTGGGAACGATGTACACCTGCGTTCTTGGCCCAGCTGATAAACCCATCTACCAATTTGGTTTTGTTTGATTCAATCAGAGGGTTGGCCTCTAATTCACCCGCTGCAAGGCCAAATTTTCCATCGCCCCAAAATCTGCTAAAAGTTCGAGCCATTGGTGAGAGATTTTTGCTGAAAGTTTGAACCTACCAGGTTGTGGGTCCTCCAGATTAATCTGTTGTGATTTTAATCAAGGTCAAATTAAATCGAGATCAACAGTTGGTGAAGCCCAAATGATGAACAATGAGATTTGCAGGTCAAATCATATCTATAACGACAGTTCTTGAAGACCTAATAAAATTTACAGTTCGTGAAGCTCCAAGTTCTTGAAGCCCCGTGAGATTATAAGTCGAATTATGCTCTAAATTTGAATTCAACAGTTTGTAAATTCCCAATGAAATTTACAGGAATTGACCTCAACAGTTCGTGAGATTACAGGTCGAATTATGCTTTAAGTTTGGAATTTATAATTTAGCTCTAAGCTCGCAGTTCGAATTATCTCTACAATCGACAGTTCGTACAGCGACGAGGAATTCTACAGGTCGAATGATCTTCGACATAGCCACAACAGCATCAAATAATTCGTGAAGCTAGTTCCAATTATATCAACATGAACAGTTTGTGAAGATCCAATTTATAGGTCAAATTATCTTCGGCAGAACTACAGTTCGGGAAACTCTGAGTTCGAATGATCTCTGCATCAATAGTCCCAACGATTCCACTGTTATTACTGTAGCGTCAAGGATCACAAAAGTCGCAGTTGTTAGCCACATTCTAATGGATATTCGAAGGAGTAACTTTATCACCTCCGACCAGCTCGCCATTCTAATATAATACGTTCAACGGGTTTGCAACCAAGTATGGTGCTAACGTTACTCACTTTTATATACTTGATGCTCATGTTCTATCATTTGGACATTCATCCGTTTCTCTCTTTGGTGACCATTTGGGTATTTGGTGTATGATTTTAATATGGAGATGTCTTCGATGGAATCTAGAAGAGGCAGCAATGGATGACCTCCCAGTTACAACAAGAATTCAAACAAGAGATTTCAAGATCCTTGTGGTGAATTGTGGAATCCTAAACACAACGCCTTCGTTATCCGCAAGGGTGATCAACCACTATAAGATTTTTCATAAGAACAGCATCTGTAGTGGGAAACCAGGAGGCTTAACTCCTCCCCACTAATCCTTACTCTGTACTCAAGCTGGGACCGTAATGCTTGGTATAGAATATATAGTAAAGGACGAGGTGTTCGTCAATTCAAACAGCTCTCCTTCAACGATTGGAATGGATCGTTTGTGACAGTTGACGAAGCTCATATGGAGGATTTTCAGGATCATATGTTGACCTCCGAACAGTGTCTTGCTCAACAAAATACTACAGTTGATATCACTTAACTATCTGCTAATGCTGCGACCTCTTCTCATTGGCGCGACAACTTTAGAACGATGGAATTATTCCCATCATCGAATGTCTTCTTATGGAAGCCAACAACCATACTTAGGGCGAGCCCGACCTCAGCATCTCAATCTCTTCACAAGATTACTCATACACAACAAGAATTTCACAATGCCTAGGAGCCATTAGAACTTTGTTTTGGTGTCCCATGACGAGCACCAACAGCTACTTCATCTCACTCGGAGGAACATCTCACTCGACTACTTCATCTGCCACAACTACTATACCAAGTTCACAGCAACAACAACAGAATCAACAGAGACTAATATGAATCTCAAGCCAGACAGAAAATTCAAACTAAATTATGAAAGCGCTCGAGGTCGAGGTACTCGAGGCAATTGCAACTTATTCAAGCTATACTCGGGGCGAGCCTAAGATTTTCAACTACATTATTAAAGCACTCGAGGTCGAGGTACTCGAGGCGATTACATCTTATTATCGAGCTCGTTATAGAAGCTCAGACTCGGGGCGAGCCCGACTTTAGATTCAGACACAACGCTCATCCTCAGCTTCAGACACAACAAACTGAATGACAATCGACGTAACTCATACTCATACTCGGGGCGAGCCCGATTTTAGATTTAGACACAAAGCTCAACCTAATATTTTCAAACAACATCAAACCACATTATGAAGCCGTTCGAGGTTGAGGTACTCAAGGCGATTACAACTTATTCAAGATTATACTCAGGGCGAACCCGACTCCACCTTCAGACTCAATGCTTGATCAAATCACATTATTTTGAGCTTATACTTGGGATGAACCCAACCTTAGCTTCAGATGCAAACATTCAACCTCAATTTCCGACTCAAGATCAATCAACTTAACTCATACTCGCGGCGATCCTGACCTCAACTCCATACTCAACACTCAATCTCATACCTCATCTTTTCAACAACATTAGACTACATTATGAAGGCACTCAAGGTCGAGGTATTCGAAGCGATTACAACTTATTCAAACTCATACGGGGGGCGAGCTCGACCAAACATCTTACAAGTTGGTTATTGGTTCAACCAGTCCAACCTACATTCAACATTCAACATATCTCATTACAGTCGCTTATTGATACGCTCAATTCGACCAGTAACTGAGACCTCCATCATAGCTGTTCAACATATACTCTCTCCGAGGGTCGCTTATTGAGTCAATCAATTCGATCTAGCAAAGATGCACCATACAGCTATGCCATATACAAAATATCTCATTGCAGTCGCTTATTGATACGCTCAATTCGACCAGTAACTGAGGCCTCCATCATAGTTGTTCAACATATACGCTCTCCGAGGGTTGCTTATTGAGTCAATCAATTCGATCTGGCAGAGATGCACCATACAGCTATGTTATATTCAAAATATCTCATTACAGTCGCTTATTAATACGCTCAATTCGACCAGTAACTGAGACTTCCATCATAGTTGTTCAACATATACGCTCTCCAAGGGTCGCTTATTGAGTCAATCAATTCGATCTGGCAGAGATGGACCATACAGCTATGCCATATTCAAAATATCTCATTACGGTTACTTATTAATACGCCCAATTCGATCTTTACATGAGACTTACAACATAGCTCTTCCAGTATACACGGTCTCCCAAGGGTCGTTAATTTCTTTGCTCAATTTGACCTGGCCGAGACCTGTCATACAGCTATTTCAAGATCAAGATCAAGATCAAGATTTTTTAGTACAAATCTCCTTAGGGTTGGTTATTTGATTCATTCAATTTGGCCTATACTCGAGACATACTATCATACATTCCAATCATGCATACTATCATACATTCTAATAAGGCATACTATCATACATTCTAATCATGCACATTATCATACATTCTACTGCATTATCATACATTTTACTATATTATCATACGTTCTCTTACATTCGAACAGTTGGTTATTGGTTCAACCAATCCAACCATGCAGTTTACATATCCAAAAGTCAAAGATGCGTCACAACCAACACTACTCGCTTATGATGCTCCTCGTGGAATTGGATGAGACGGGCGAATGTAGTGACTTATTTCTAATACTTGACCTGCTACAGTAACTTCAAACTGCTACAACTACAGTACTTCGAATACCAACAGTAATTTCGAATTGCAACAGTAACTTTGACCTGCTACAGTAACTTCAAACTGATACAACTACAGTACTTCGAAAACCAACAGTAATTTTCAACTGCTACAGTACTTTGACTTGCTACAGTAACTTCAAACTGATACAATTACAGTACTTCGAATACCAACAGTAATTTCGAACTACTACAGCTCGATTGGATGTAAGGGCTTGTTCCGAATCTTAAGCTCAGGCCTCAGTATTTGACCATCACGCAATTACTCGACCTCGTCAACAAACATGTGGCACATTTATGACACATTATGGAGCGGTTACAAAGAAGAAGAGTTACTCAAGACGTTATTCGTCCATTATGAATACCATTATAAAGACTCATCAAAACTTGATATTGTAACGTTCCTCATTAAAGTAAATAACGATCATGTTATAGGACCTATAAATAGTCATAGAGAGCTGCAGTTTAAAGAGAGGGAACTTCACTGACACACCTGGGGGACATAGCTTCTGAGAGACCTTTTCTAATATCTCTCTCCCATGTAATAGTTAGCAATCTATAAACAACTCTTTCTCAAATCCTCAGGAGAGGTCGTGGTTTTTTACCCATTCAAGAGTTTTCCACACAAAAATTTTATGCTTATTTTTACTTTCACTCTCATATCAATCAAAATTCTATGGTGTAAAGCTATTTTCGGTCTCTACGAAAATAGGCAATTACAGTTTCTACATGGCATCAGAACGGGTTCGATAATAGAACCTGGATCTTTCGAATTGAATTGAATTGAAATGAATTCCACTGCGAATTGTTGCCACGAAGCTTAATTATGTTGTGAAGTTCGAAGTACTGTAGCTGCAGCAGTACGAGGTATTGTAGCAGTCCGAAGTACTACAGCTGTAGCAGTACGAAGTACTGTAGCATACCAGAAAATCACTGTAGCAGTAGTATTCGAAATTACTGTAGCAGTTCGAAGTACTGTAGCAGATACCATAAAATCACTGTAGCAGTTCGACTAATGGGTTCCAATGATGATACAACAATAGTATCATCAAACTCAAACCCTAATCCTCCTTCAGTGAATATTGCCCAGTCAGGTATAAAAACTAAAGGTAGTGTTTTAGTTGTAAATTCTTTGATTAGTACTTGGTTAATTGATACTGGTGTATCAGATCACATAGTAAACAACACTAGCATATTATCATCCATTACACCTTCAACCCAAACCTCTATATACACAGCAAATGGTAGTTCCTCTTCTGTAATTGGAGAAGGATCCACTGACATATCTGAATCCCTGACATTAAACTGTGTCCTTATTGTTCCTGCTCTAGAGTATAATATCTTGTTTGTCAGTAGAATCACTATTGCACTTATATGTACCGTGACGTTTTGGCCTCAATTATGTATTTTTTAGGCCATAGTGACTCGGTAGGTTCTTAGCAGTGGTGTTAGAAAAGGCAATCTCTACTATTTAAACCTGACTAATAGTGGAGAGCAGAGAATTTATCAGGTGAATAAAGTTAGAGGAATTGAAGAAGCAAAAGTTAATGTGTGGTTATTGTAATAGCCTATTTTTGTATTGCACGAAGATAGTGCTTTACACCTTCGAAATCTAGGGTGTTTAGTTATGAACGGGAAATAAACAACACTAGATTTAGCGTTGAAAACCCTTGAATGGGTTAAAGACCACGACCTCTCCTGAGGATTTTAGGAAGAGATGGAGGTATATTTAGACTGCTAGTTATTACAAAGAGAGATAGAGAGATGTAGAAAAGATCTCCGAGCAGTCCCCTAAATCTGTAGCTATCTAGTTTTATTTATAGGTCTTATAATATGACCGTTGGTTACATTGATGAGGAACGTTATAATATCAGGTTTTGATGAGTCTTTATAATGGTCGAGTAACGGCTTGAGTAACTCTTATTTGTAACCGCTCCATAATGCGCCATAAATGCGCCACATGTTTGTTGACGAGGTCGAGTAAATGTGTGTACTGTAGCAGGTTGAAGCACCGTAGTTGTATCAGTTCAAGTTACTGTACTGTAGCAGTTTCGGGGGTACTGTAGCAGCAGGGGGGGGTACTGTAGCAGGTCGGAGTACTGTAGCAGTTCAGGTTAATGTAGTTGTTACTATCCAAAGTACTGTAGCTGTAGTAGTTTGAGTTAATGTAGCAAGTCCGAGTGTTGTAGCAGTTCGGGTTAATGCAGTTGTTACTATCCAAAGTACTATAGCGGCAGCAGTTCGAAGTACTATAGCAGTTTGAGTTAATGTAGCAGGCCGGAGTACTGTAGTAGTTCGGGGTACTGTACCAGGTCAGAGTATTGGAAATAAGTCACCACATTCACCCTGTCTCAGCCAATAGCACGAGAAGCATCAGAAGCGAGTGGTGTTGGTTGAGACACATCTTTGATCTTTGGATATGTAAATTGCATGGCTGAAGCAACTGTTGTAAGAGAATGTATTGTAATGTATGATAATATATTAGAATGGATAATAATGTATGATAATGTAGTAGAATGGATGATCATGTATGATAATGTAGTAAAATGGATGATCATGTATGATAATGTAGTAGAATGGATGATCATGTATGATAAGGTAGTAGTATAATGCATGTAGTAGAATACATGCTAGTATGTATTGAATATTGCATAACTGAATGGTATCTCTGTCAGATGGAATTGATTGACTCAATAAGCGACCCTCGGAGAGCATGTATATTTGATGAGCTATGATGTAGATCCCCGTTATAGGTCGAGCTGAGCAACCGTGATGGGACATGTATTGAATATTGCATAGCTGAAGGGCGTCTTTTTCAGATAGAATTGTTTGACTCAATAAGCAACCCTCGGAGAGCGAGTATATTTTGATGCTTTATGAAGTAGATCCCGGTTATTGGTCGAGCTGAGCGACCGTGATGGGACATGTATTGAATATTGCATAGCTGAATGGCGTCTCTGCCAGATTGAATTGGTTGACTCAATAAGCGACCCTCAGAGAACGTGTATATTTGAAGAACTATGAAGTAGATCCCGGTTATAGGTCGAGCTGAGCGACCGTGATGGGATATGTATTGAATATTGCATAGCTGAATGGCGTCTCTGCCAGATCGAATTGATTAACTCAATAAGCGACCCTCAGAGAGCGAGTATATTTGATGAGATATGATGTTGATCTCAGTTACAGGTCGAGCTGAGCGACCGTGATGAGACATGTATTGAATATTGTATGTAGGTTGGACTGGTTGAACCAATAACCAACTTGTAGAATGTGTTATGTTTGATCGATTTGGACATACCAATAATCGACCTGTAAGATGTTGGTCGAGCTCGCCCCGAGTATGAGTTAAGTTGATTGATCTTGAGCCCGAAGTTGAGGTTGAACTTTGTGTCTGAAGATGACATCGGGCTCGCCCCGAGTATAAGCTGGAATAAGTTATAATTGCCTTGAGTACCTCGACCACGACTGCCTTTATAATGTGATTTGATGTTGTCGAAAAGATGATATCAAGCATTGAGTCTGAATCTGAGATCGGGCTCGCCCCGAAGTATGATTTATGTCGATTGATATTCAGTCTATTGTATCTGAAGCTGAGGACGAGCGTTGCGTCTGAATCTGAAGTCGGGCTCGCCCCGAGTATGATTTACGTCGATTGATATTTAGTCTGTAGCTGAAGATGAAATCGGGCTCGCCCCGAGTATGAGTATGAATAAGTTGGAATCGCCTCGAGTACCTTGACCTCGAGCGCCTTAATAATGTTGTTGAAAAATATCGGGCTCTCCCGAGTATAGCTTAAATAAGTTGTAATCGCCTCGAGTACCTCGACTTCGGGCGCTTTCATAATTTGGTTTGAATTTTCTATTTAGCTTGAGATTCATATTAGTATCTATTGTTGCTGTTGAAACTGAAGTAATAGTTGTTGTTGCTGCAAACTTGGCATATTAGTTATGGTAGTAGTAGCTGTTTGGACTTACTAATACTAGGTCCTTTGCTTGTTGATGCGCTAGTTTAACAGAAGGATCTGTTATAACATGGATATGTCTTCTGTCTATTGGTATGATGAATCGAGCTGAAAGACCTGCCATTTATTGAGATTCCAGACTCGATTTAGAGGGAGAGAGGCCGTATGATCAAAGGCCCGCAAGTTGTTCGACGAACTCACTCCAATTTCTGATTTCCTCTTTCTTTGTTCGATGTTGATTGTATTAGAGAGCTCGGTAGTTGATTTGAAGTTCGATGGAGGCTGTAGTGGTGAGTTCTATCGAAGACTTGTAAATTGTGTAAACAGATTTGACCTGATGAATCAATTTGGTATTTGTTGATGTTGGAAACAAGAGCACATGTTGTTAAAAAGATGATTTACGAACTGCTGAGGTCGAATTAGAATTCGAACTGCTGAGGTCGACTGTCGAATTTGAGCTGCTGAGGTCGAACTGTCGAATAATATTTTGAATCAACCTGTACGAGCTACTGAGAACCCACCTCGAGAACACTGACGGGAGGGGAGTAAGAAGCACTGTCGAACTATCGAGAATTATTTTGATGATGTTGTTCATGTGGTTCAAGAGGTGAAATTGATGGTGTGTACGAGTTGTTTTGGCTGCAGGTTTTGGAGGTAACGAGGACAAAGACTGTTGTCATTCGATCTGTTTGATGGTATCATTATTCTGTTTGTTGTCAATTCGACGATTTGTTTCATCGAGGAGAACAACACGGCCAGCGCGGCAGCCGCAATTCCGATACATCTGCGGCTCCGAAAATGGCATTGGGAAATGCATATCCATCAGAGATTGATGAAGATTTGCATAGTAGATAGCTTGGTTTTTATGGTCGATATGCGGCATCTTTTTTGTGTCCAATATCCTCATCTCAGAGATGCGCGGACTGAAATCGAAATAACCTCATCCTCGCTGGTGTGAAGTCTGTGATCTTCTTAAAAGGATGATGTATGAATAAAACGAGCACTTGCATCTCTTCATGAACTATAAGAACTTAACTGGATTAACACCCTCTGATTGCCTTGATCAAAACTGAAGTGCGTCTTTTCGGGAGTGTGTTTTGCGACTTTGGATTGAAATTTTACGGCTGTCGATGTTGATGGTAAAGAACTAACAGTGTCTGAAGGAGACAAGCCAATGGTGGTGGACATGGTTGTACGATCAATTACAGAAATTATTTTCTTCGATATTATTGTTCTCCTTCAAATCAGATCGAGAGATCTAGTAAAGTGTCTGAAGCTGAGGACGAGCGTTGTGTCCCGAAATGTAGCAATGAAGTTATCGAGAATATGACGTCTTGGAAGAGCATTTCTTGCTGCAACAGAGCATTTTTTGATGAATTGAAACTAAGAGCACTCGGTTAGGCTCTCCCTTCCTACCTAAAAATTTTTGCTACATTGTTTATTAGTTCTTGGTGCGAAGAAAACTGGATATAAACTTTTCTTCCCCTGATGTGGGGCAAAACATCGACATAACATTGTACTGCCCTGACAGTGGATGCAACATCGTGCATCTACAGAAGAGCCTGATCTGTGTAAATATGAAATAAACCAAAGGATGACCTTCAACTTGCATAAGAACAAAAACCCCAATACCGCCTCTTAAAGCATCGCAGCCGAGGTAAAACTCCTTTGAAAAATTTGGAAAACTGGAATCGTAATCTGGAAATCTGATCTGGAATTGAAATCTGGAAATCTGATCTGGAATTATAATCTGGAATTGTTGATCCCTTAAGAAATAGCTTAGAGTCCGAATCACGATCCGAAGATGAATATTCTTTCTAAGAGAAGAATATTGAGTGGGGATTGGATCGGGGCAGAAAGGGTGCCAAATCGTTCGCGGTTCCCACCTTCAAATCCAAACTTTTTGTCATCTTGTAGATCGTCTGATTGAAGCGCGAAGAACGATGATAAGATTGTTAAGGTGATGATGAGGAAGAGACTGAACTCATATCCTGGTTTCACGAGCTGTCATGAAAATTCGAACTGCTAATGTAAATATACTTTGAACTATCTGTCCAATTCAACCTGTAAACAGATTCTTCCTGCGGATTAAAGGTAGGCAGTAGAGTGGATTTCCCCATTTGAACTATCTTGATTCACCATATCATCACGAGAGAAAAGAACGTCATCGGATCTGAAATCAAACCCTCTTAAACCAGAGCTAGTTAAATAGTAGAAGCTAAAGCTTTTGGGTTGTTGTTGCCATTAGAGCAAACTCCAATCGAGTTTTAGAGAGACTGATGATGATGATCATGAGAGAGAGACATCAAACATTATGGTGAACAAAAAATAAAAAATTCTTCTAAAATGTTTTGAAGTTATGAGAGAGAGAGTAACTTTCGTATAGGAGAAAAGCATAAAAACAGGAACCTCAAACGTTTAAGCTCGGCGTTTGGTTCGGCTGTTGAGCATTGGCTAATCGTTGCGGTTCCTACAGACGGTGCCAAATATAATAGCCTATTTTCTTATTGCACGAAGATAGCTCTTTAAACCTTCGAAATCTAGGGTGTTTAGTTATGAACAGAAAACCCTTGAATGGGTTAAAAGCCATGACCTCTCCTGAAGATTTTAGAAAGAGAGAGAGGTATATTTAGACTGTTAGTTATTACAAAGAGAGATAGAGAGATATAGAAAAGATCTTCGAGCAGTCTCTTTAATCTGTAGCTATCTAGTCTTATTGATAAGGAACGTTACAATATCAGGTTTTGATGAGTTTTCATAATGGTCGAGTAACGGCTTGAGTAACTCTTATTTGTAACCGCTCCATAATGCGTCATTAAAGGGCCACGTGTTTGTTGACGAGGTCGAGTAAATGTGTTACTATAGCAGGTCGAAGCACCGTAGTTGAATCAGTTCGAGTACTGTAGTGTAGCAGTTCGGGAGTACTGTAGCAGCAGGTCGGGGGGGGTACTGTAGCAGGTCGGAGTACTATAGTAATTCGGGTTAATGTAGTTGTTACTATCCAAAGCATTGTAGCTGTAGCAGTTCAAAGTTACTATAGCAGTTCGAGTTAATGTAGCAGGTCGGAGTGCTATCGCAGTTTGGGTTAATGTAGTTGTTACTATCCAAAGTACTGTAGCAGTAGCAGTTCGAGTTAATGTAGCAGGTCGGAGTACTGTAGCATTTCGGGGTACTGTAGCAGGTCGGAGTATTGGAAATAAGTCACCACAATTATGATATCGGCGACTGGGGTCATCTCTCCTTCGGATATCTTCATAAATTAAATTCGTCGTTATTTTCGAATTGCAGTATTTTAGAGTTTAAGTGCGATATTTGTGAACTCGTTAAGAGTCATCGTATTACATACTCTCCAAGTTTCAATAAAATTTCAGAACCTTTTAGTATAATTCGCGTTGATGCATGGGGTCCTGCACGTATTTCTTCATTGTTTGGAGCTCGTTATTTTGTGACTTTAATTGATAAGTGTACTCGTATGATATGGGTATCCCTAATTACCCATAAAAGTGAAGTATTTGAAGTATTTTAAAAAAATTATCAGATTGTTTTGATCCAATTCTAAAGGAGGATACAAGTGTATCAATCTGATAATGGAGGAGAATTTACTAGTAATGACATGTCGGAGTTCTTGACAAATAATGACATTCGACATCAAACCTCTAATATTTATACCCCACAACAAAATGGGTTAGCTGAACGAATGAATAGACAACTGTTAGAAGTTTTTCGTGCATCTCTTTTTGGAATGAATATGCTATTGAATTATTGGGGAGAAGCGCTAAAATCTGCTGTTTTCTTGATAAACCGCACACCATCTAGGGTCATTGAATTTCAAACCCCCTTCCAAAAACTTCAGGATCTTATCACCATCCCTGCAATGTCAAACCTAGAACTACGTATTTTTGGATGTGTTATCTTTGTTCATATACCTAAACATCAGCGAGGAAAATTGGATCATTGTGCTCAAAAGTGTGTGTTTCTTGGATATGTTAATTTTAAAAAGGGTTATCGTTGTTATGATCCTGTGAAGGGGAAGGTGTATATCTCTTTGGATGTTTCATTTCGAAAATTGGAGGCATATTTTGTGGGATCTTCCCTTCAGGTGGAGAAAGATAATGATGGTAAAGGAAAGATCCTTATTATTGGGGATATGTTTCAGGAACTAGAGGATTTGATGAGTAATTTGAACAGGCGTAGTAACCTAACTGATGATGAAAAAGAAAGTGAAGCAGAGCAGATGATAGAGGGAGATCAGGGTATTGAAGATGAACTTCATATGAATGGAGAGGATCAGACGACAGGGGGAAATCAAGCTGAAATAGTAGAAGTTGCATGTGACTCCAACATTCTAGCACCATCTACAGAAGCACTGCTGCGGAATATCGAACCTCAGGTATTACCTAAATCCTAACACTGTTAATGATATTAAGCCTAGACATTCAGAAAGGCCTACTATAGGTATTCCAAAATCTACTTATGAACCAGATATCAATTCTAAAGCCAAATACCCAATTTTTGATTATGTGTCCACCCATAGGTTGGTTAAGTCATTTACATGCACTATGAATTAATTATCCTCTGTATTTATTCCTAGTAATTTGCAAGAAGCACTATCATATCCACGATGGAAGAAAGCCATGAACGAAAAGATGAATGCATTACAGAAGAATTCTACTTGGGAACTTGTTGATAAACCCCACGGATATCGTATTGTTGGGTGTCATTAGATCTTTACTGTAAAGATGAATTCAGATAGAAGTATTGACCAATATAAAGCAAGATTAGTTGCCAAAGGGTATATGCAGACGTATGGTATGGATTACGAGGAGACCTTCTCCCCAGTGGTAAAGATAAACACTATTCATGTACTCATTTCTCGTATAGCCAATCAAGGTTGGCCATTACAACAGTTTGATGTGAAGAATGTATTTCTCAATGGAGACTTAGAAAAAAAAGTATACATAGAGTTACCACCTGGAGTCACGAATTCTGAAGGAGGAAAAGTATGCAAATGAAAGAAGGCATTGTACGGGTTAAAACAGTCGTCACGGTTTGGTTTGAACAGTTTTCGAAGAACGTGAAGGCATTTGGATATAGACAAAGTAATTTTGATCATACCTTGTTTATAAAGCGGAAGTCTAGAAAGCTTACCGCTCTTATTGTTTATGTTAATGATATGGTTATTACTGGAAATAACTCAGTAGAAATGGGGGCACTGAAGAACTATTTGTTACGGGAATTTATGATGAAGGATTTGGGAAGTTAAAATACTTCTTAGGCATTGAAGTTACAAGATCAAGTCAAGGTATTTTCATGTCTCAACGAAAATATATATTAGACCTTCTTGCAGAAACTGGGATGCTTGATTGCAAACCGGTAGGTGCACCGATTAAAGCGAATCATTAGTTGGGAATGTTTTTCGACCAAGTTCCATGTGACTAAGGAAGGTACCAACGCTTAGTGGGAAGAGTAATTTATCTCTCCCATACTCGATCGGATATTGCATATGTCATTAGCGTCGTAAGTCAATTCATGCATAATCCAAGTGAAGAACATATGAAGGCGGTCTTTCAAATACTAAGGTACTTGAAGAAATCTCCAGGAAAAGGTCTCTTATTCTGGAAAGGTGGTGATATGGAAGGGATATACCAATGCAGATTGGGCAGGAGATATGATGACCAGAAGGTCAACCTCAGGCTATTTTACATTTGTATGTGAGAATTTGGTGACATTTAGAGCTAAGAAGTAAAAGGTTATTGCTAGATCAAGTACAGAATCTGAGATTCGGGGTATGGCTCATGGAGTATGTGAACTACTATGGATGCGGAATATATTGAAGGATCTTGGATTTAAACTCATGAAAGCAATAGATCTACACTGTGACAATAAAACAGCGATTATGATTGCACACAATCCAATTCAACATGACCGTATGAAACATGTTGAAGTGGATCGGTTCTTTATCAGAGAAAATATTGGCAAAGAGTGTATATATTTTCCATTCGTGAAGTCGGAAGATCAACTTGCAGATATTCTTACGAAAGGAGTTTGTGGACGAATATTTAACGACATGATTGACAAGCTGGGCATGATTGACATCTATGCTCCATCTTGAGGGGGAGTGTTGAATATAGAATATACCTAATATAGGATATATACTAAATATAGAATTCTCTAAATATAGGATATTCTTACTTAGCGCCCAAGTAATTGTAACTATATAAGGAGAAGTCTTCTTTTATTGTAATCATCGAATAATAATAAAGTTAGTCCTTCTCAAATCTCTTATTCTTTGTATTAGTTTCTACACATTTCTCAATAAGGAATGCCTATTTTAAACCTATCCTCATCAAAAGGAAATAGAATGGGATATTGCAATGCCATTAAACTTGGATGAAGCTCAGTTATTCTCATCAACCCAAAATGTATTTATTAAACAACATCCCGACCATCATTATATTCATACCCATAACCAGCTAAAATTACTACAGCCTCTGATGATGTTGGCAAATTGTATTGTGCCCCATCGCAACGTCGAGTTAAAAAAAAATCTACATCTCGGAACCTATCTTTTGCCATTCTAAATACTTTGGTTAACTCATTATTTTCATCGAGCATTTTCATAAGACTATGTATTACATATGTATCAGTATTATTATGTTCAACGGTCTTTACTATCGCACTACTCCAATTTTTTACTTCATTCTGAGTGTAGAACTCAAAATTACATATTATTTGATTATTTGTCTCAGTCCTCTAATTTTTCGTTTCTGTAGGAATATATTTCCAGGATACAATTAGGGGATTTCCATTATTTATTTCAAGATTTTGTTCATTGAAATTAAGGTATTCATTTTTTATTTTGTGTAGTTAGTTTCAACTCTAATTTGATATGCTTGCTTAGAGATTCCCTAATGCTTTTGATCTTTAATTGGATATTTCAATCTCAATTTTTATCCTGCCTTGTTGTAAGTAATTTTACTGAATATACACATACAAAATAGGATATTCGATTCGAGATTATGATTTTTCAAGAAAATTAGGTACTTATTCTTTCACAATTATTTTTTAAGAGTTAGCTGGAGATCACAATAGGGGATATGGCTTTATTTAGTGGAGAGTTGGAGGTACATTACACCTTTCGCTGTTGTAAATAGGAATATTATTGAGGTTGCATGATAAAGGATGTATGCCATTGGTTTTAAATATATCTATTTTAATCGCGCCATTAGCAAAGCAAAGTAGAAGAAATTACCTATCTATGCCATCTAACATTCATATTCACTTTGAATTGCACATAGGGGAATGCATATGCAATGAAAATGTTCTTTGAATATATTATGTTCTATTATTTTTCTTTTTATATAGTTAGAACTTAATAGCTACACGCAACTTACTTCAAATTTGTAACTCCGTAACACTGCAAGCTGTCTTTACTTTAAATCTTTGTCATTGATCTTTGTAGTTTTACATACTCAACATATCAACAACATGTACAAGAGTCAAGATATGCTTCTAGAGACAACATATACTACGTCTTATAAGGTCAAGTAAGGCATCTTTTTTACAACTTGCATATTTCCCTGCTTAAAGCTAATTTCTATGCTTCATATATTATATCTTAAATTGCATAAAAGACTCTCAATTAGACATTGAAGTAGTTATGAGTACTTATTCATTGTGTTCTTAGAGTAATGTTGATAGTCATTTTGTAGGTATGCCACTTTATATTTTGTCTTTCTTTCACGTTTTTTCATTCTCAATTTGCTACTACCTACAACATTGATGAGCATTTTTAATTTTAGTTTTAGCTGGTCGTATTTCTCGAGGATTTTAATTCTAGGATTTGTTTTCAATATTCAATTTACACGACATGGTGACTTAATTTTAAGAAGGCGATCACGAGAAACAAGGTTTAAATGAAATGTTGTTGCTAGCAAAGGGGGCAAGCCGGTGTAAAAAGCATAGTTAGAAGATGATGATATTATGTTAAATATGTTATAAATAATAAGGTTTAATGATAATACTCTATATGTTAAGATATACAACATTTTTTTTTATCAATTTACACTTTTTTTTTACCTTTTAAGCCATCAGGTAACGACTCATGAAAGGTATGCCTCAAGTAAAAGAACAAGAATTTGTAGAAAAGAAGCCAAAGAAGCCTGTGTCATAAGATTTTGGGCTTTGTGTGGGAACCTTCAGGGTTGAGTTGCTATATATATTTTTTTATGATCATGGGTCTACCTTAACCCTTCTATAGTAGGGGTTCTGCTTAACCTTGGGTTACCGGCCTCTTAATACTGGCTTGCCATCTTTAAATTTAAAAAAAAAAAAAAAAAAAAACTGATGTGATAACACGTCAACATTTTGTGGTTTCTTAATTTTGTTTTGAAGACCGCCATTGGGCCAATGGATTGAGAACGTCATATTCGCTTATAGAAAAATAAATAGCAATAATAACGACCTTCAATACGCAAAAGTGACTATTTTCTTATATTTTAATTTTCAGATGGTAATTCTGATGGCCATATCTCCTTTTGTAGGGTTTGGTTTTCTAGATTAACTTATCTTTTATTCAAATGGTGAATAATTGTTTCGGAAAAGAAATGGTATGAGTTTACTAAATATAAAATAGGGAGTTTAGATGGAAATTGAGAACATTCCGTGGACAGATACTTTCATATCAAATCAGAGCATATAATTGGGTTTTTTTTAATCTTTGAATGTCAACTCTTCAAACGATCATTGTACATATCAAAGAATAGTGTTAGGTTTCTTACCACCTATTGTAAATCACCTTCCATGTTACTTTCAAATGTGTTCGATAATGTGAATGTAATGGAAATTTTCATTTGGAAAGAGTGTTTAATATAAGTGCAAAAGTAACTACTGTAATGCTAGAAAGATATGAAAAGACGAACCAGTAATGATTTCCTCAAATTTTACTTTTCCTTTCTCTATGTACGTTTTGCATACACTGTATTGATCTCAATTCGTTTTGCAGGTTGCTGCTGAAGGAGAATAATAAACTCCATGAAGAATTCCTTGCATTAAGGGAAAGCAAGATAATTTTCAAACTCTTAGAGTTACCAAAATATATATAAACATTAGTCAGGTTTGTGATTAAGAATAGTTGATCCACACACGATTCTCATGGAGCGGAAAAAGTTTGTGATCCTTAACACAGATAACACCACGATAAATAAATCCAAAACAAGTAAGTAAAATTCTAACTAAAATTTTGTATTATAAGTAGATGCAAATAACTTTTGTGTACCCTACTTTGAACTAAAGGAAGGGTTGATAGTGGACAGAAATATAAATTCTAAAGTACTACAAGCCGAAAAAATTTAAAAGTAACTATTTTGAATGACGACTGCATTACCAACACTCAATTTTGTTTAATCCTTCCAAGAGGGAGAAATCAATTGCTCCATTTACATGTGAAGCATCTGAATACTAACCCTGTAAATCAGTTTCGAGTAAATAGAAATTAAGTCTGAACAGATTTTGTTTGAAAACAAAATGTATTTAATCTTTACCCCCATTACTAATAGACATTCTTAAGTGCGGGTTAGACGACGGCAAGTTGTTACTTCTTTGGCGAGCTTCAACCCATTCAGACAATTGTCACCCCGTCAAACACATTAAGATTCAAAACTATATTAGATTATGAAAAATCATGCAACATGTTTTTGTAAGAAGCTTACTAGAAGTGTAGGTTATCTGAAGTCTTTAGTCGCTGAACTTTTAAATATTAATTTCCTTAATTTTCTTTTACTTGAATTTCAACTGACTAAACGATATGGAGATATGGAACGAAGTGGAGTTCTACCTCAAGGCATTACTCGTATCGTACTTAATTATCATCAATGATTACGTAATAGGTTGGATGAAGCGCTTATTAGAAATATAAAGAAGGATAAACTACTAGAATCTTAAGATGGTCCAAAAATTCTATCCCGAGCAAGGTAAACTGATTGATAAAGTAATTCCTCTATTATTCATTTTTTGATGTGTTTCAATAATGTTTCTCAAATTTTTCGCTTAAACTAAGGTTATTTTTCTACATAATCTACCAGCAAATTGATGCTAAATCTATATCACAAATGACAAACTGAGAATTAGCATGAGTCTGTGAAGTGTGATATCGACGCTCCTGATCAAGCTTATTCTAAACTCACAATGGAAAACAGTCGTGGGTCTCAGAGAACTAGAGTTAATGTTTAAACAAGACGATGTGCATCATTCAATTGTAAGCATGTCTTATGGATACATGTCACTTTTACACTTTGTTTTCAAATTCATGTATATACTCTAATTCCAAATGCACTAAATTGGAAAGTTCATGGATAACCATGGAAAATGATTATGGAGATGACCATGGAAAGTAATTTAAGAAACTTACATCACTTGAAACTAAGTTGCACCAATGCTGATATATTAAATCTTAAACTTCCTACAGCTTTATATGTAAAAGGTATATAGTATTTTTGGCCATTTATAAATTTTACTTCACGTGTATACAAGCTTTTCTGAAATAAAGTAACCACATACCTTATATTGAACATCACATGTACATAATCCGTATTTTTTTACTGTTGGCATAATTATTCAATAGGATTGTGACATTTCATAGTTGTTAAAGATGGTATTCAAAGACCTCCAATCCTTTTTCGAAGAATAACATTTGGGATTCATAAGTAGAGATTAGATAGGTTTTTTTTTCATGACATGTTCCTCATGATCAATATTGCAGGTACAAACATAAAGGAGGCCAACAACATCACGTTAGTTGTGGATGATGGATTCAGAGATTCATTCCAAACAACCAACTTTGATAGTATCTTGAGAAGAGGTATTTTAGGAAGCAAAAATTTTCGATTATATCAATGGGGCGATATTGGATCCCAATGAAGCCTATATATGATTCCTAAAAATAAATAAAGCCTTCATATGTTACTGAACATACCAACCAAAGCTTATAAAGAAAGAAGAATATTCTTATGACAAATAAAAAGGGGATCTCCAACATAATGAGAAATGTTCAAAAAGTATGTACCCCCATTGCTCTGATTTGATATGACAACTGAATATCATATCCTTTTTCTTATGCCCACTCTACATGGCTCATGAATTTCTCAAGCCGTTTTATGTTGGAGCTTTGATCTTCACATTCATTTAGTGTGCAATTCAATTTAAGCTTAGTTTTTTTTATTATTCACTTAAGTTTCATCAATTCTTCATTTTTCTCTCTTTACTATTTTTTTTTCCAGGTTTATAGCAAGGACAAAGAGTATTTTCTAAAAGACATAGGTCGGAATATTACTTGAATAAGGAAGCAAGAAAATACGAAGCAAATAATACATGTTGGCTCATTTGATACTGCAAGCGACTTTCACGAACTATTGCAAGTCTTTTTTTTTTTTTTTTTGAGAAGTAAGCTGGGGTTGAAAGTAGAACCCCCTGTTCCTCTATCTTCTTAATAAGTCCTAAAAGACTAACTCTATTCAGCAACCCTAATAAGATTATTTAGTTATTCAAGGATTTTTAAGTGTTGGAATATTTAAATGAGTGAGATCAAATGGCAGGCTGGATTTCATGCTGACTGAAGATCCTGTAAAACATAGTCGATGTATTTGTATAGCTGTTTCAGATTGTTGAAAGGCTTTGAGGAGGAAATTACAACTCTTTTACAGTCGTGCATTAATGAAATCGTTGAAGGGGTAAAGATGACTTGCCAACAGTTTAAGGAATATTAATACACACAATAAATCATGTGAGGTCTGTAATTTGTTTCAACATAATATGCTTGCTCAAATTCTACCAGAGGGATGATTATCAACACACTAAAACTGAAGTCAAACATGATTATTTACATTTACCAATGTGTTTATAATGATGCATCACTAAAGTATTCTCATGGTGCAATTTTTTGCTTAGGAAATGGAGTTGACCTCTTCATGGACATTAAACATGTCTAACAGCTCAAACTTATTTAACCTCCAAAATCTTCATGGTGTACAGTATTTCTTACAATTTGTTTGTCATTCCCTCCGCCTCCGTTAACCTCCATTTCGCACGGGCTTTGTAAGGCGCTACCATCTCATATGCTTCATTAAGTTTTTCCTATACACCATAACATGCATAACTTGGGATCATGGCCTGCTGTTAGTTCCTTATGCGATCAGTCACAATCCATCGGGTATTCAACCAGCATTTGAAGGAATTCCCATTGAACAACAATTTGCACTTGCTTGAATCCAGTCCAAGAGGATTGAGAGTTGTTTCCCAAAGCATGTATGTGATTGTGGGAATGATCTCATGTGGTGTTGGCATGTCTGAGTTCTAGAAAAGGTCCAATGATATTGGCAATGTAATTGAATCTTCCTAAATAGCAAAACAGAAAGCATAAATTTATAGTCTTAATTAAGCAACCTTGGCTATCATCATCTTGCTCGACACTCATGTACATAACTAAACCGTAAACTTCCTAATACAGAGGAAATGTACTTAACTAACCATAAACTAATCCTAATACAGAGGAAATAATATTCCTCTCATTGTGGATTGTGTGGGCAGGGCTGATTGCTACTAGTAAAAATAATAATTAAAACTTGTCAAGAACAAAAATAAATTAGAGCTACATGAATGTGAATTGTTTTAACCTCATTAGAGAAATCCTGATAGATGGTAGACATATAATATAGCATATATCAAGATGCAATGCAAACAATGGCTCCACTAGAAAGGTGTGCCTTCATGCATGACAGCTTTGCGTATGCATTCCACCGGTACACATTATATTGAGACGACGGAATAGCGTTCTCTTCATTAATTACTTTCTTCTTCTTTGTGCATATCTTCCTAGAGACATAATCTACAAGAGATTGCAAGAAAGTTAAGATAAAATTAGAAAATAATGCATATACATGATTGAAATTGTCAAACTGGTTACTAACTGCCGGTAGAAAATAAAATAAAAACTCACCGCAAACTGAGATCGGAGTTATCGGAACTATCTTGATCCAGAGGAGGACCCAGAGAGCTAGTATATGTAACTGAGTTTGATGATTGGCCTTCGTCAAACACCGGGTTCTCCGGTTCAGCCTCCACATTATTTAATCCTTTAGAATTGTGGGCTATCTAAAATTCAACAAGTAAAAATAAATTAAGGAGATGGGAACCAAAAAAAATTAACAAAAAAAGGTCAGAAGCTCACTTGTTGCTTCAATTGCTCATTCTCTTGCATCAAAAGCATTCCCTGCATTCATTAGGAAAATTTACCCTTAATCAATATTTCTAATTACGACAAACGGCTAAACATTGCTGAGAAATAGGGATTATCCTTCAGATATTTTATGTTGCGTAACCTCTTCTAGCACTTGCAGTGCTTTAAACCGGCACCAAACATCCTTTGTAGCTTGTTCAACCGCTTTTAACTCTGCTTACTACACAAGAAATGTTTGTAATCGGAATTATTTCTGGTGATTTGGCAGTTGCTGACCAGTGAAAAGCAACTATTACCTCAATTTAATGGCTAGCAATTGCCTAATCACGGGAAATATTAGTGATCAGGAGTAATTTCTTGTGTTGCCTAAGTGTAGTGAAAGGATTAAAAGAGTTAGGATTCTAACATTTCTGTTAAGTGTACTGATCTCTTTCTTAATCCGCTCGCCCTGAAACATTTCAATAATCCAAAAGGAAAAAAGTTAAAAGTCGCAAGTTTATTACCGAACTAGACTTTTCATGAAAGAAAAAATAAGCACATACTTTGGTCTCAAGCACTCGACTCAAGCCAACTTCGAGAAACTTTTCTAGTTGTTTTAGCTCTTCTATATTTAAGCTATGAATCTCTTCTCCCCTCATCTGCCTGTCAAAGACAAATCAATATCACGTTTTGGATCCAGTGCATCACACCATATAGAGTCTATATTATTGACATTTAGGTCAGATGAACGTTAGTCTATTTAATCTAATATACAGAGATTGCTCGCTGTAGTCCTTGAGACGAAACATATTTACCTCAGTTGATGGCTTTTCTCTGCAACTTCCTTGCTCAACCTGAGAAAGTTGCTATTCTCTAGCTAAAGAAACCCACAAGTCATTGCTAATCAATTTCAATATCCAAGTACACAATAAAGTTGGAAAAGCTTGAAGTTCAATCGCCTTTTTTTTATTTTGCATGTATAATATTGCAACTAAATGAACAGAAAATAAAACTAGAAGCAATAGTGACTGGAGAGGCTTGATGAGGTTACCTGCAGCTCTAGTGATGGTTGTACGAGTTTCTGAAGGTTTTTCGAGTGCAAATTTTGCCTTTCAAGAATCTCTTTCATACTTCAAAATCAAGTGAACAACAATGTTACTTCAAAGCGTACAAGTAAGAATATTAGCTGCACCATGTTTAGTACCACTAAAATTGCTGCAAAACGGAGATTACGCCTATATACATTCCTAGTTTAGCAAGGTGGTGCCATGTCGGGACTAGAGGACATATATGAGCAGGCATAAAGGCACAACTACGGCTCCACTTGGTACAACGTAAATGATTCATTTCTGGTGCACCAAGCGGGACCTAAGAAAGAAATTTCCTGAATTTTCCTCGAAGGGCAAGGTTTACTTTTTTCTTATACTTCTTATTCCTCTCTTGGAAAGGAAAATTATTTTTTTCCATTAAAGTCCCTATGTGTTGTCCAAGGTTTACTTTGGAGAGAATATGTACGCCATAATCACTGATTCGCTGGAAACATTAACCCCTAGTGTTAGACCACTTCAACAATCTCTACCTTGACCAGAAATTCCTCGTATCTCACCCGGAACACTTCTTCCAGAACATTATCCTTGAGCATCACAACCTACAAGATCGTATTTCCCTAAATCATAATTTTGCTTCAATCACAACCCTATTTTACAAATTTTGTTGATCTTATGTATGGAATTCACACCACACCGAAAGGAGCCATGTTGATCTTATATCG
This sequence comes from Kingdonia uniflora, assembly GCA_014058105.1. Lineage (NCBI taxonomy): Eukaryota > Viridiplantae > Streptophyta > Magnoliopsida > Ranunculales > Circaeasteraceae > Kingdonia > Kingdonia uniflora. Next base: position 491,240 of record JACGCM010001604.1, on the reverse strand, counting down.
TCCAACTTACAAGGCCTTAAGTATTCGGTCTAGGATAAGGCCGCCGATCCAACAACATACAGACGAGAAGAGTATAGTATAATAACTTTGATATTAAGGTTCAACCATTAGAGAGGAAAAAGATCTACTATGTTGTATTAGAAGAAGATAAGATAGAGTTGAGTTACAACTACATACCCAAAGCCTAACTACAAAGAAAAAACAAAAGACATAAATACCCTCAAGCCAATACCAACTCTAACACCCCCTGTTAAACTCATGATGGTACAGTAAGTAACATCGAGAGTTTGCTAAGAAGAAAGCGAAAGCGCTGCGTAGTGTGAGACTTCGTAAAGAAATTTGCTAAGTTCATCTGAGACGATATATAAGGCAAAGATAAGGTGTCCTTCTCCAAATGATGACGAGTAAAGTGACAATCAATCTCAATGTGTTTTGCTCGCTTATGAAACATAGAATTGTGTACAATCTGAATAGCAATTTTGTTATCATAATGTATTGGGGTGGGAGCAGATAGAGAAAATCCTAAATCACGAAGAAGCCAACGGAGCCACACTATCTCCCCCGTAGTCACAGCCATAGCACGGTACCCTGCCTCAGCAGAAGATCGAGAAACAACATCCTGCTTCTTACTCCGCCAAGAAATAAGTGAATCACCCAAAAATACACAAAACCCAGTGGTAGATCTACGATCTGTAGGGTCCCCTACCCAATCAGCATCAAAATAAGTTTGAAGCACTAAAGATGAGGAAGGCAGAATCAATAAAGTTTAAAACAAAGTACCCCGAATGTACCGTAGTATCTAAATAACAGCAGCCCAATGCAAAGTTGTATGAACATAATCAAGCTGACTGACAATATGAATAGGATAAGTGATATCAGGTTGGGTAATAGTCAAGTACACAAGACTACCGACGATGAACCAGTATAAAGTAGGATCTCCCAAAGGTATGCTATCAGGAATTAGATGAATATGAAGCTCAAGAGGAGTGTCATTAGTCCGAGAATCAGTAAGTCGGGCTCTTTTAAGAGCATCTAAAGCATACTTGGGCTGAGACAACAAGTAGCCTCTAGGAGAGGAGGCTACCTCAATGTCAAGAAAATAACGAAGAGTTCCCAGATCTTTCATCTAAAACTGAAGCTTTAAAGCACAAATGCCAGCAATATCATCACCAGTCAAAATCATATCATCCACATATCGGAGTAGAAACACATTACCCGCGACAGTCAACAGCACAAACAAAGCATAATCATGTTCACTAGGCCGAAAACTATAGTGGCGAGTAACTGATAAAAACTTCTCAAACCAAGTACGAGGTACTTTTTGAGACCAAATAAGGCTTTGCGAAGTTTGCAGACTTCACGAAGTGAATGAGGAACTCCCAGTAGAGGAGTCATGTATACTTATCAGTCAAATCACCATGTAAAAAGGAATTTTGTATATCCATTTGAGATAATCCCCATTGACGAACAGAGACAATAGCAATCAAGTGACGAACAGTGGTCATCTTTGCAACAGGAGCAAAAGTTTCCTCATAATAAATTCTATACTCTTGAGTGAAACCACGAGCTACAAGCGAGCTTTATACCGCTCCACTGACCCATCAGATTTGGTCTTTATTTTATAAATCTAACGGTTACTAACAACATGTTTCCCTAATGGTAAGGGCATCAAGTCCCAAGTCCCTATTTATTGCAATGAAAATAATTCCTCATCCATGGCATGCCACCAAATAGGGTTAACATTCGCCTCTTTAAAAGAGGTCAGTTCAGAGTGACCATGGATAGTGGTCAGAAACGAAGCAAACTCAGTGGAATAACAAGAGTTAGAGAAACCAAACTTATCTGGAGGATGATGGTCGCGCACTAGATAACGTCGAGGAGGTAGTCCAATAGAAACAGGAGTTAGTGGAGTAGTCTCAGAAATAGGAAATGTAGTGGGTGTGACAGATAAATGACTACTATTATCAGCAGAAAAAATGGTCAACAAAACGTAGGGCTGGCAATTTAACCCGCCCCGCCCTTAATGAAGCGGGTTTGGTATGACTATAGCGGGTATGGGGCGGGTTTGGTTTTAAAAAAAAAACTCATTTATTTAATGGAACGGGTCTGGTTTAAGCCTTAAATAAATGGGGGCCCGTCACCCGACCCATTTATACATGATATGACGTGAATACCCTTACATACAAGTTAAACATAATTCTGATTTCTAAACTCTGAAGACCGAAGACATGTTATTTCCTCCTCTCCTACAGTCCTGCCTTCATAACTTCATTTCAACCTCCATCTGTCCATAAGCTTCTCTTCTTCTTATATAGACCTATCGAAACTAGCTGGCTTCATTTCAATCTTATTCTGAAGACATGTTTTCAGTCATGGCTCAATGCAAAAATGAGGGATAAATTACTTTTGATCCTCAGTTGGCTCAAGTGAGAGTTAAATTGCCTCTAATCCTCAGCTCGTTTTTTCTCATTCTATTGAAGATTAAATGAAGAATTATCTTAAACTTATTCCTAACAGCTCGTTTTTATTTTTTGTACAGGTGATTTATGATTTTTAAACGGGTGCCAGAGAGGGTTTGGTATAGGCAAATTTAAACGGGGCGGGTTGGGTATTTCCCATTTAAGTTAAATGGTATTGGGGCGGGTTTAGGGGTAGGGTAATTTGGCAGGTATGGGAATGGTATTGCTCCATCTGCCCCAAACCCGACCCATTGCTACCCCTAACAAAAAGCAATTCAGACTCATGAATCTCGCGTGATCGGTCAAGGATCAAGTATAGAGTAATACGTTTCTGAAAAACAACATGCCGATAAACGTATAACTTCCGACCAATAGGATCATAACATATGTAGCCCTTCTGACTATCATCGTTGCCAAGAAAAACACACATAATAGACCAACGAGATATCTTACCACAATCAACTCGATGACACATAACAAAACAAGTAGATCTAAACACTCTCAAAAGAGAATAATCTGAAGATCTCCTGTATAAACGTTCATACGAAAAAATATTACCATTAAGAGCCGTCGAAATCTAATTAATAACATAAACAACTGTAAGGGTTGCCTTGCCCCAAAAAAATACTAGAAACAGATGTATAAATAAGCATAGATCGTGCAGTCACCATAATATGTCGATGTTTTTCCTCAACAATACTATTTTGCTGGGGAGTTTTAGTACAAGAAGATTGATAGATCGTCCCATCTGAGGCAAGCAAATCTACAAAATCACCAGAAGTATACTCTCCTCCCAAGTCACCTTGGAAGCATTTAATAACAGTAAAAAACTGTGTTTGGATCATAGTACTAAAGGCTTTGAAAACTAAAAGAAACTTAGATTGACATTTCATTGAAAACACCCAAGAATAGCAAGAATAATCATTAATGAAAGAAACATAATATCGAGACTCTCCCTTGGTAGGATGAAGAGCAGGTCCCCACACAGTATAATGAACTAAATCAATTGGAGCAATAGATACATATGTGCTAACAGAGAAAAGGTAAAGCAACAAATTTTATGAGTTTACAACTAGAACATTCAGAAATATCATGACAATGAACATTACCTAAAGCACAAGTATAAACTAGATACTTTAATCGGGATCCAGATACATGACCTAATCTAACATGCCATAAGTAAAAAGGACTAGACTAAGATCCCAAACAAAAAGAAGAAAAATCAATAGAAGAACTGATAGATGCTGCTTTGGCCAATGGTTGAAAACTTTCTAAGACGTACAAACCGCCATCTCTACGACCGGTCCCAATCAACCGCTGAGAATGACGGTTCTGCATAAAATAATGAGAATCTGAAAAATATACGAAATATCCAGAAAGATACAACTGACTAACATAAATCAAACTCAAAGTAAAATGAGGAAGGAAATAAATATCAGAAAGGGACAAGTTTGGGGTGTAGACAGGTCTAACACTAACTAAGGGCATAGATGCGCCATTAAATGCAGTAACACTAATTATAGAGGAAGGACACGCAAGACACAAAAAAATAGATCGGTCAGTGGTCATGGTGTGTGGCACCCGAATAAAAAATCCAAGTAGTACGATAAATACCTGAAGGTGCACTGGATGAGGTAGAACAAGCATGTAGAATAATATTAGGACGTTGAAGAAGAAAATTTTCTATCTTAGCTGCAACATCATAAAAGATGCATCACTATATGGTATTGTTGCTGAATGTGTAGGATGAACATAATGAGTTGGAGGCACAGGTGAGCATTGCTGATATAGTACGGGGGTCTAACATACTACAGTGTATGTGGTCCTCCATAAGACTAAATCTGAGGAGGACCTCTGTACTGCCGTGGAGAAGTTCATGGAGTTGATCCTCGATTTTGATGTTGTAGTCTTTTTGGGCATTGACTCTTCCAATGACCTTTCTGGTGACAAAAGGCACACACTCATCACGAGGTCGCAAATATAAATTTTGTTGCTTATGATAAGAAATATGGGATTGAGACTCAACTGGTAGCTGAATAGCCAAAATTGACTGAGTGGGTATAGTAAGTGCCCCTTTGCCTACTTGCATCCTACGATCATCTTCTGCAATAAGCTCAGTAACAACAAATCAACACTTGGAAGAGGATCTCTATGAAGAATAGAACCTCGAAGACTCTCAAAATAATCACGTAATGCAACCAATAACTGTACTAGTCGTTGTTGCTCTCGATATGAGATCCAATCCCTACAAGCAGTAAGCCCTATTGGCTCAGTTAAAGAAAGTTGATCCCAAAGTGTAGTCATCATCCCATAAAACTCTTGAATACTACAATCACATTGTTGAACACCGCGGACATCAATTTCCAACTGATATTATCGCGCAAAATTAGATTTCATATATAACTTCTTCAAGTGGTCCCACTTCTCCTTTGTCGTTTGAAACTTGGCCTTTTCTTAAATCACTTGCATATATTAGTTTTTCCGGATCATTCGGCATTATAATTGTACCATCAACGTATTCTCATAACCCTCTACCTATGATAAAGTGCGTCATGGAATCAGCCCAATAAACATAGTTAGGTCCCAATAACTTTGGACCAATTGCTTGGAAATCAAATTTATCATCTTCCATTTTGTCACAATTAAGAACTACAAACTTAATATCAAACGATACCCAAATACCCATTTACTTAGCAACAAACTTGGAGGTAGATCAAAACCCAAATGCCAAAAAAACTCTAGTAACAACTAATTCAGCAACAATCAACAACTAAGTAATACCCAAATATCTAAACAACTCCACTAGCAACTAATTCAGTAACAAACAATAACTAAACTATACCCAATCATCAAATCAAACATACAAAATCATCAAATCAAACATACCCAATCATTAGTTGAGTGAAAGATTGAAAGAGCTTACATGTAAGGATAACGTCAGAGAAAGATTTAAAATCCATTAGTAGAGATTCAAACCCCAAAAAATTTGATTTTTTTTTTCAAATCAAATACTCTAATTATACCAAGATCAGAAATCAAAAAAGAAATCTTGTCCAAATCAACCGGAGAGCACCCTAATCGTTTTCAGATAACAACCAACGAAACTAATCTGGCTCTGATACCGAAGCTTTGATATTAAAGTTCAACCATTAGAGAGGAAAAGAGAGCTACTATGTTGTATTAGAAGAAGATAAGATAGAATTGAGTTACAACTACCCAAAGCCTAACTACAAAGAAAGAACAAAAGACGTAAATACCCTCAAGCCAATACTAACTCTAACATAGTCAACGTCGACGTAGCTCTTGGTGTTTAAACCTCAAACACAACGAACAAATCTTAAGAAGTTATTCTATGACCCGTCAATGGTATAACAAAGGAAAGAGATCATAGTAGTACTAGGTGAATATATCAATTACTAGTCGTAAGCTATTGTACACCCTACTCAAATGCATTCTCTCCTGTTATAGCAGAAATCAACCATAACCTAACTCTTAAACCTCATTAGCATACTGAGTCTTCAGATGTTGAGGCAGGTACCCGTCCCATAAGCAACAATTGTAACACCTTCAAGTAAGATTCCCATACCCATAACGTGATGAGCATAATCGTATCAGGATCAATATATGGAGATAATCAGGGTTCACTTATTTTAAACAATGACGATGTCATTGAAACATATAAATGCAAAACTAGCTCCACAATAATCAAGAACATCTTGTAGATATGTATATTATTTTATCCCCAATCATCGTTCTAGAGCATAATTACCGGTAGAAACATTGCAACCGATCGCAGCGACGATTCTCGAATCTTAAACTCAAACTCGGATGTTACAGTCAAGACTCCCCAAATAAAAACATATGTTATTTGTGGTTAGATTAACGAATCTGCAAACATTACCATCGTGAAGTGTTTCATTTTGGAGTATCAAAGATTCTGACTTTTATGATAGAAGATCAAACATCTAATTCACGTACGGAGGTTGGGAAAAGAGAACCCAGTTTTAAACAGTCCGAATTGTTGTGATGTCCTATTTTTAACTATCTATAGAACATGGCTCACTAGTTTCCCTAGCATTTCTTTCCCAAGCGAATTTGGAGCTACGCTTTATAGGGCAGGAAGGTAGAAGTTGCAAGAAGCTGGACACAACAGGTAGAGAAAGCTAGGGGCATCCGTCAGTTCGTGCTTCGAAGGCAACACATGCATAACGACCTTTTGTAATGCAAACTTACTATAACCAAACAACCTAAGTAATCAAAATATGTTTGCTTCCATTTATGACATGCTCCCTACGTTATAAACAGTCTCATGTTGCGCCACCTTCACAACTCCACCAGATCGAAGCAAACTATCACATAATGAAAATTATTTTCCAATGACTTTAAAATCGCAATTATTGCAGTCGCAAGCACTAACTTTTTCAAAATCTTAAAACCGGCTTCAACATATTAGAAAGCGTTATACACCTCATATTGGACTCCAACATTTCCAACTCAATTAATCCCACATGGTTTTTGCGTATGGTGACGGGATGCCAAATAGCTAGCGGTACTTCAATAGGACTCAAAATTAAGCCACCCAATTTACAACGCTAGCTACCATCCAATTTCAACAATTAGTACTTCAAATTCCACGATTTCAAGCAAACAAACAAGTCAAATAACCTACCATTGAAACTAACTATTAAGGTCCAAGTTTTGTTATGCTAAACATGAAGGATTAAGGTTTGTTAGAACTCCACAAATACAATAAATGAAGTAAGGGTTACCACACCCATACCCCTAGGGTTTGAGACTCTTTAGTCAAATCCGTACTCATGCACTCACTCCCCACTATCGATTCAAGAGACACCATTTCAAAACTGAAGACATCTGCCTGGAAACCATATGGGAGTGTTGTACTTGTGCCTCCAAAACCTCAATATTTTATAGTAATTTTAATTAATCTCTTTGTACCATAATAACAAACTTAATATTTTGAGATCTAATATGAAGCTAATTAGATAAAGGGAAGAAAAGTTTGGATACCTTGAACTTGAGTACTCAAAGAGCTTTCCGGTAGCCGAGAAGATGATGAGAGCAACCTTGGCCTCACATAGAATCGATAGCTCTTCGGCTTTCTTAATAAGTCCTTTTCTTCTCTTGGAAAAAGTCACTTGTCTCGCATTTGTGTTGTCGATCTTCTTGATCTGAATCTTCTCTCTCGCCATCTTCCGAAGATCGCGAAAACCCTTCTTCACACAGGATAGAGAAGAAAGCAAAGTCAACTTAAACCTATAAACAAAATCTAGTGAAGTAGAGGAGTTTTCCTAATTAGGGCGAAGAAACTAAAGGGATAAACCCTAAAAATAGCAATAAAAAGTATAGATCTTTTTATGGGGTTTGACGTATGAGAGATTGGAGTGACGTATGAGAGATTGCCTTTTTTTTCTTAGTGTTTACCTATTTTGGTTTCTTGAAAGCTTTTCAGAGCTCCACCAATGGAGAAGAGAGAGAAACTCTGAGGAGAGAGAGAGAGAGAGAGAGGCTTTTGAGAGAAGAAGTGGTTGAAAGACCAAATGTAACCCCTTATAGCTAAAACATAACTCCCTAAATTCTAGGGGAAAATCACAATATCAGGGAAGATCACATTAATGTCAATTGAAAACTAAATCACATTAATGTCAATTGAAAACTTTATTGACCATTAGGTTTTTGCTAAAGGGATAATGGCTACCTACGCCGGGTATCCCGCCTGATACCCGCCTGAAACCCCAACTCTATCTTTTTAGAACATCTCCAACAGCACCTCACTCACTTGATTTTTGTGGTGCTATGTAGGATTTTCGTTCTTCAAAAGTATCTAACTCACTTAATTTTTCTACACACAAAAAGTAAGGTTGGACCTTTCTTTCCAAGGTACAACCTTGCGTTTTTATGTCCCGATCGATCGAGGGCCCACGTGTTGAGTGTTTGTTTGTTTTCTGATCGGGCGCCTAAAATTTGGGTGCTCAATTATTGTAAAAACCTAACAGTTAGGAGCCTGATGAATTAATTTTTTTCAAAGAAAAAGAAATGGGTGCCCAACATTTAGGTGATTGTTAAAAAAACCAACTGAGGTTCTGTCGCATGAAATTGGACCTCTCTCAGTTGGATTTTGGCTTTTTTTACTCAACTGAGTGAGGTACTTTATGAGATGCTTTTATGGTTAAAAACACCATTCCCCCAACCTCGAGATAATAAATAGAAAAGGAAAACCAAAAAGAAACCTATCGGCAACCTCTATTTCTATGTCGATTTTGCTGGTCAGTTTTAACTAGCGCAAAATTTAAAATTTCACCCCAAGATTGTCATCGCACAATTGTATCGTTAAACCCTTTAAATTTTTTGATTTTTGTTTGTAGCAAATTGGAATATAACATTTAGAGTTTAAAAGACCCTTCTTCCTCATCGTTAAATAGGTATGTTATCCCTCATCTTCGTTTCAATATACTTGATTCAATCTTACGATAGGTTCAATAGGTATTTAAGATATGGAGAAATAAAAGCAAAAGTTGAAAACCTAAGGTATCTCTAGTTTTCTACACACTCAATGGTATCAAATGATTGAGTACACGGGAATATTGGTGGATACATCTTCAAAATTCAAATTGAAGATCCCGAAGTAAAGAGCAAAAACATGGGGATGGTTGTCCGATGTTGGTTTGAAAAGGAGGGCAATCGGCAATCTCACAAAATAAATTAGGGCAATGGAACGTCGTATTAACGAATAAGAATGGTCGACAACGGAGTCATCAATAAGTATACTTCACAGTCAAATGTGTCAAACGAAGGATCAGGCAGAGTATGAAGATGATGTTTCAGCAAAGGTACCTAGTGCCATAGACAAGCCGAACGCCTCTGATAGTTTGCGTGATTCATTTTGGGAGAAATTTAAGAGTAAAAACCATTATGCATGTAAACATATTAACCAAAAATAACAGTATATATGTTAGGAAAGATAGTATAGGGAACCCGTATTTTTTTGGAAAGATAGCCTCCTTATATAAGGCATATAAAACGGATTCTACTTTTAACAAAATTGGTTCATCAATAACAATAACAAAGCTCCCTCTTCTATATCAATTATAATACGCATCTTATACTTGTGATTGTGTGCGAGTTCTTTTGATATCTAAAACGTTATAATCACCTTGCATGGAGATATTGGGATTTTGTTTTCTAGAGTTATTTTGTAGACAAAATTAAGGTAATCTGTAAACTCTACTACTTCAAAGTTAATCTATATGTATATATTGTTAAATCTAATTGCTAGGGTAATTAGATATCTATATTTGTGATATATAGATGCTTATGAGGTAGTATTTGCATGTTTGATCAAAGTATTTTTTTTCCAAAGCCAGGTTTTTTGTGTACATTTATGCATGTTTGTGAAAATTAGGTATTAAAAGGGCCATTTTGGCATAATTTTCCCAAAACTAGGGTTTTATGCATTTTTGCCATTAACATTAAAATATTTTTGCGTAATATTGGCCTTAAATACATCCCTGATGGGAAATATACTTTTTTTAGTCATTTCTAGAGGCTTTGCGAGGTCGTACTATCATTGAAAAATGGCTTGCAGCATTTATAGCCGCTGACATCACTTTTAGGGTGAACCCTTGGCGGGTAACATCATAGCTAGGGTTTCCCCATGTTGATGTCACTACTAAGGTTGACCTTGACGGCTGACGTTACACTAAGGCTTCCGATGCAAAAGTTATCGATTTAAGGACTGACGTCACCCTGTTTGATCGGATCAATGAGGGTTGACCAGTCAACGCTACCTGACGTGACACGTCATGTGCCCCACCCATCTAGTAATGTAGACCCACTACTATACTGAGGAACATGGCACTTGCAAGATAAGGATGATAACGTGACAATGGGATAACCTCCTGACATGGAATCATGTGTTGAGGGCATGCGTCGCTGACACGGGAGGTCCCATACATGCTAACAAGCATGGCCCCATATTTGTGACATGGCAGGGCTCATGTGTTAATGTGGCAGGCCTTACGTTGCTGATGTAGCATGCCTCGCTACCTCTCTGGGAGGGATCTACATTGCTGACGTGGCAGGGACCCCCGTACCAAAGTGGCATGCTGACGTGTCATGCATAGTATTCTGCCAGACGATGAGACGCTAACATGTCATGGAAATGTATCTGTCAATGACTGGGTTGATGTGTCACACACATAGACCACACATGTGAAGGGAATTATCACACGTGCCAGGGGCACAAGATTATATGCCAAGGCACGAACCACTTGCTAAGGCGCAAACGTGTCAGGTGCACAAACCCCTATCACCGTGCTACCCACCTGCTACTCACATGTTTGAGGGACGTGCACAACACAAGCCAAGGGCATCTATATCCCACGTCACTAGGGGTTGCCTAGTACATGCATAGGTACGTAACAGGGCACGGGACCCATATATGGTCCTGACCTAGATCTAACCCAACCTAATTAGGTAGATTAGATCAGACTTGATCAGGGGGGGGGGCGAATTTTATTTAAAAAAAACATTTTTTTTAATTGAGAAGGGTGCCTACTAGTTTTTATGACCACACTTATATATATACTAGGCTATAAGCCCGTGCTACGCACGGATGCGTTAGTTTATATTGTTTGATAAATACATAGCTTGTATAGTATTTGGCTAATGCATTTCGGCTTTGGCTAATTTCAATACTAAGGTTTTAATAGAAGTTCATAATATAGTCAAAATGCATTATGAATTTTAAAGAAAACCATATGTTCTTAGTCCTTCAACCATATTTTGTTAGAGAAATCATTAGCAAACTAACATTTAAAAATGTTTACTTTAGGTAGAAGATGTTATATGCACACCAATAAGATTTTAGCAAACCATAATTTGGAGTCTCCAATTGCATACTTTTAAATATACATATAATTTGGTGTTATATGTACACCAATAAGACACCACTTGGAAAGAACAATAATATTAAAAGTCCACAGACTCATTACGGGTCAAAGATATTAATAATGTAGATACTCCAACAATTTACTACACTGGAAAGGAATTACCGCACTTGAAAGCAACAAACACAGAGAAGATAACCTCAATAAACAAAAAAAAATGTTAAACATATAAACAAAAGAAAAAGCTATGGAGTAAACATACAAAGATAGTTCAATGCATAACCTATTTGAAACAACCATTAAAAATTCTCTTTTATAGATACCATGTAAAATCACATCACCTCAAAATAGCTTTGCAAAATAATTTAGCAAGTATGAATATAATTGCAAAGGTGGAAACATATTCATTCTAATCGAAATAAACATAATAAGATCTTATTAAAATCATAGAGATATTTGAAAGTCTTCATTAACATTAAAGACAAAGTAAACATAATAAGGCAAGCTTGGTCTTTGGAGATCTTCTAGAAGGATTCATGGCAACCGCAACATGATCTGCATTAAACATTAGAGAAGATCAGTTAATTTACAATTTTTATAACTTTGTGTACAAATATGAAATAAATATGTTGGACTAAAAATATCTTGTAAAATTTACCTTTTAGCCAGCGTTAGACGTTTGTGGACATCTTTCAGAGTGGTGTTTGATTTATTTCATTTTTTATCATAAATGCCCTCATCAGTTGAAGTTGACATTGAAAATTTTCTCTATAAATTTTATTAAAGAGTAAAAGGCATTAGTATAATTATTTTAACAAAAGTATACAATTATTTCAATTGCATATATATAGTTAGTAAAATTAATTGGCGAGTAGATAAAATTAATACCTTCAAGCTAGTTTGACAATCGTATAAACCTTTACTCGAATTATTTGTATCTTGTTTTGTATGTTACAAGTGATTATTTATTTGAATAAAAATTCTAAAAATAGCATGAATATATCTATAATGTATATGTGACTTACACATGATGTTTTGTTCGCCAACTCAGTAGACTCAAGCGTAGCGTCTATTGCCCACAATTTTGACACTATAAAGTTCCTTTTCCCACTCGTTATATTATACTCAGTTATTTTAAATTGGAAGATGTATGTAGAACCAACTAATTTTTGAAGAACTTTTTCAACCAAGTCATGCCCATTTTCCTATAAATTTTAATACACAATCATTGGGTAAAAAATTCAGAGTATGTAACAATAATGAGAGAATGAGCTATATAAATATATATAATTGGTCATAATATAGCAAATCCATTTCGAATATATGTTTTTTATAGAGTCAAAAACTAATTTTCTTGCCTCCTGTTCAAGGTATATTAGTTCTTGTACTGATTGTGGAATTATTGTCTTTGCTTCTCTTTCAAATGTTGTTAGAGTTGCAGTTCCTGTTAGATCATCAACTTGCAATTGCAACTTGTATCTGTATTTTAGTATAGCTTATTAGAATATATTTTCATCCATGTTTAATAAAAAAAACAAGTTTTTACCTTGGGAACGGGTTCGTTAATTAAGATTTACAGAAATTGCAATTGTATTCAGTGTTTGCATAAATCACCTTCCTAAGACATTTTGAACATGATAGATAGTATCATCCGTAATTTGCAAAGACCTTTGTGATTGTTGCTTTGCAAGTGTAATTTTTTGTTGTAGCTAAAAACCGAAGTACCCATAAATAAAAGGTAAGTACATCTTTTGATATATATGGCTGATATAATTGTAGCACAATTTGAGATTCATCCATAATAGTAAAAATTTCACACAATTCCTTTCTATTTTCAAATATCAAATCTGCCTTGCTTTCTGTACTTTTGTCTGTATTCTCGAGCATTTGTACCGAGCCATCATTCGAAAGGGTTTCACTAAAATTAAAATGACATTGAATTAGATTCGTTGTTTGATTAAAAATTCTACAACCTTGTTAGAAAAATGCTATTACTAAACCTGCTTAAGAGCGTTGATACTTCTGAAATTTACAAATTATAATACATCTTTATTGCGCTTGTGGGCTTTAAGTAGCAAGCACCTAAGTATATTATAGAATTTTAGTAGTAAACTATATAATTTTAGTAACAAATTATTAAAAAAATCATATATAATTGAGTAAAGGTGGAGTGCATACCTTTGAACATGTCTACTGTCGTAGGCGTGATAATCAAAACTATTGGAGTTGAAGGCATTTCTGAGAGATCAAGCAGTATTTTTTTAACATGTCATCCCAAACAGTAATTTTCACTGTTGATCCGCTATATTGAAGTTATAAAGAATAGCTATAAAACTATAGGTAACAAATTTTGTGCATGTATATAATTTCATATCAATTGATTTTTGTACCACATATTTTTAAGAATTAGATCCCATTTTGGGAATGTATCTCTGTTTCTTTTGTTAACCAATTCAATTTCTGTTACGGCCTTCAGCTTCCCGACAATATCTGTATTAAATTTTTATTGATAAAATTTGAAATAATTCACTATTGTAAGAACTACACAGAATAAGGTCAGTAGTGAATACCTGTAAGATATTTTGGTTGGTTATATCTGTTAGGTATTTCATTGAACTCTACGAATGAGAACTTGTACAACGGTATGGGTAGAGTTTGATCCTTAAATTGTTTCACGATGGTGTCATTTTTGAAGTAAATCTTATATTCACCATAAAAAATGGATCGATAAGTACCATTAATTTTAGAGACGTTAAACTTCTCTATAAGGAAAATATCTCCCTTTGTAAGTATGTCGTTGAACTGCGGAATACAGTCTCTTGGAGCTGATGCATGTATTTGATCCTCCTGAGAATTTGTTAACATAAATATGGTTAAAATCTAAGCAAGAAAAACTATATTTCCTTCTTAACATCCAGGCTAACTTTCTCTAGTTTTTAAACGTTTCCTTAGTAAATACCTTTAAACATAACAGTCAGGACTCAGGACTGCTAATGTTGTATACTTTAGTTCGAGCCAGGAAATTTTACTCTTAAGCCTCCACATACCACTTTTTAGCTCTACTTGTTACTTTAATGTCGAAGTTTTTATTGACATAAAAAAATATTGGATTTGGCTCAAAAACATTAATATCCTTTTTCTTATTCTTTTATTTTTTGAGGGAAGGTAGCAAAGTAGGTGTTTGGTGCCTCTAGAGTTGCAGCTACTTCCAGGACTGGGAAATTGGAGTTGTTGAAGATCTTGGGTGTTGATTTGGCAATAGACTACCCCAAAGAGAACTTTGAAAACCTACAGGAGAAATACGATGTGGTATTTGACGCAGTTGATAATACATACTACCAACTGTCGACTTCAAATCAGAGTTACATTCTTTTGTACATATCTCCCTTAGCATCACCATATAATATTACAATAAGCTCATCTTTTTTGGATTTAAGAAAGTAGATTTGATAAAATCACAATTATTCCTTTCTTACAAATAACAGGACAATGTGATAGAGCCGTGAAGGTGGTGAAAGGAGGGAGTGTTGTGGTGTTGACTGGTGCCGTCACTGCGCTAGGTTTCAGATTTATGGTCACTTCCAGTGGCGATTTTCTAAATAAACTAAACCCGTACTTGGAAAGTGGGAAGATGAAGCCATTAGTTGACCCTAAGTGCCCGATCTCCTTCTCCCAGACTGTAGAAGCATTTTTATATCTGGAAAAGGGTAGAGCCACTGGAAAGGTTGTCATATATCCAATCCCATAAGCAGCAGGGAAAACATACGCATTTTTCTTATAATCTTATGTTAAAGTAAGCATGTTCTTTCGAATCGAGCCAATCGCAGAGGCTCATTTTCTTGCCACAATCACAATGTTTGTTCATACTTATTGATAAAGACCAAAATAAAATAGCAAGAAATGTATGCATTTGCTAAATGTTAAGGTTTGTAATTTATGGATGAAATTTGGCTTTTATTTTATTTTGAGTAACATGGGATGTTAGAATTTGTTTGAATTTCTTTTGGGTAGTTTGTAAGTGTTAAGGAATGTACTTACATTCTTGTCAATGAACAACATATCTAGACCCAAGCTTCTTTGCTTGTGAAGTTTCTTGTGGTCCATTTTCTACTCAAGCAGACTTTCAAGTGCCAACGGTCTCGTGAAGGACTTAGCTGCCGCAAAAGAGCATAATGAACCTAGGTCATGGTGTTCGAGGCTGCAAATTGCGGTAAAGAGAAAATAATGTTAGAACTAAGTTAAAATAACAATAACTCATATATTTATACTTGAAAATAAATGTCACGCCCCAAAATCTAGTAATCGGTAGCTTGACCAATTACTAGATTCTAAGTAGTGTAGGTCGGGGAATCCAAAGATTCTACCCCACAAATAGCCAAGCAGTAGACAAATTCTGGCTCGGCTATTTACATATAGCAATAATCATCAGAGTAAAGAAATGAAATAACAACATAGCGGAAGCGAAAAACATATATACATATCTGACAAAAATATATACAATGTCCAAAATAAGGTACAACAACATACGCTGAGATAACAACAGAAGTCTAAACTAAAACTGGTCGGCAGCGTCAACTGCTCCAAACATTACTGAGGCTCTCAGCAACTCAAGCTACTCAACCTCTGAAAGGGGGGAAACAATACGAGAGTGAGCAAAACCACGGCTCACTGAATACCCAACAAGTCTAAATAACATACTAGTAAACAGATACAGATAAGGAGAGTGAAGTAAAACAAATAGAGTAAGTTAAAGTAGAATAATAGTAACTAATAGATTCATGATCCAAGTAACTGAGTAGTAAGAACGGAAAGAAAATATAAGAATAACTAGAGTAAAAATAAGGAATATAAGAAAAAGATGAAATGTGACGATGAGGGAAAGATGTAATGATATGCCAATGATGTGATATGTGATAAGTTCTAAATGCTAAATGAGTTAATGTTGAAAACGTGATGCAATCCTATTATAATAATTAATGGTTGATCAACCGCTAGCATGTTTGACTTAAAGAGATCTGTTAAAGGGATACAATGGGTACGATTTTTGTCAAGCTCGACCAAGCTAGTGGTACTCACTTGATCAAAGTGTTCCAGGCTTTTTAACCCACGGAGTCAACGTCCGAACTGTTTTTCATTCCGAGGAATTTCGACCTCAAGGATAAGCCCTGTACCGGATTGTAAATACTTTCTCATACCTTCCCACACTCCCGGATGGGTTTATAAGGTATGATAGTATCCATCCTGGACCCACCTACTTTTTTAACCCGATGCAGGACTCCTGCGATCCTATCGGAGGTCAAGCGATGTAGAGCTTTGTTATGTATCCGATCTCGATAAGTTAAAAGAGTTTGCATGATTTGAAAAGATGCAACAGATCCGGAGGATCACAATGTAACAACTGTGAACCCGACAAACAAACATAGGATAACCACCTACAGAAGAGCGTGACAACAATCCTAAACAAAATGCCCAATGACTCGGTTGCACCATCTAAACCGATGAAACAGCAACCTAACCGTCATCACAACTAAACAACCTTAGTCTCTAGAAGACTGAACCCAACAACAAGAATGCAACTACTAGTAACTACACTAACGACTTCTAGCAAACCCAAAGCTAATGTAACTATAGTAACTAAAGAGTTAACAATTACGGAGAAGTGATATGAAAATAAAACCTAACTGATCACAACACTTCTATGCTCAGAGTACTACTCAAATCAACATCTATTAACTAGTAGAGGAATTTAAAAATAAAGGGAAAACTCACTTGAAGGAAATCCCGAGTCCTGCGGAAAACCAACCCGGAAACCCAACTACGATCCGCAAAAAAGCAAATAGAACGCCTGGCAATCTAACACACACCAGGAACAACAAACAACCAACAATTTAAGAAAACGAGAATAAAATCCAAACCCTAGAAATCAAATCCTAAGCCAAATCAAGCGGAATTGACAGAAAGGAATAAGGAAATTACTTACCGAGGATAGGAAAAGAGATCGCGGCGAAGCTGAGGAAGAATCCACGAGCGAAGAGGAAGGTTGGATTAGGAGTGAGGAGGAGAGAGGAAAAGGTTAGGGAAAGGAGAAAGTGAAGGAGTGAAGAGAGGATTGAAGAAATGAAGTATATAAACCCAGACGCAGCTGAAATTGTGCTTCTATTCAAACAGGAAAGATCATGTTCGAACAGGACAAGGCTTGTTCGAACAGAATATTGCAGGAATGAAAGAAAACTATCCCTGGAAGATCCTGTTCGAACAAACAAAGTCCTGTTCGAACAGAACTGGTCTGTTCAAAAACTGGACTTACCAGAAAAACTAAGGAATTGCCGGAAGACACCACGGACCACCCCGGGCACCCCAAAACTCCACGGACCACCTCTACCACCACACAAACACTTCTACGAACCCAACCAAGGTTCCCCAAGGTGAACACACCACCTATACCACCCCTCGTCAACCAAAATACCTAAGCCCCCAAAAAGGAATCTTTTCCTCGGGCGACCCCGAAAATCCACCGGCCACTCCAACGGTTCACCAGAACCGCACCAAATCACACACACAACACATAAATACCACTACCAAACTTTCTATAGGCTCCCAAGGCCTCAAAACCACCTCTAACTCCAAAACACCTTCGAACCGCCCAAAACTACTAAAGAAATCTAATACTAAACCACCGAAAGGAATAAATAGATGCATAAAGGATGAGTAGAATGGATGAAAGAGTACATGCGGAAAATGAATGCGGAACTTAACGTGAAGGAAAGGAATCTAATATGCCAATGAGATTAAGAATAGGATTAAGAGTGAATATTAGGAATAATTAAATACGGGTCATTACAATAAATAAAAGTGATATACCAAAACATGAAGATTTCCAATAGTTGATGTACAATAGCTTATTCCCGATTTCCATTCTAAAAACTAATTAGTTGAAAAAATAATATGTAATTATCCAATCCAAAAGATGCTAATTAAATAATTGAGAAGAATCATAAGTTCTCCTCAATGGCCTAAAAATATACATCTAGAGCTTTTAAAGTTGTAAATGATGGGAAAGTTTGTATGAGTGTAATGTTTGAAGTATGTATTGGTGCACAAATGTGGATTCAAAATTATCCAACAAACAATAATTGGCACAATACATGTTATGTTTTTACATTCATGGAAAAGTATATAAATGAGCAGTAGCATCATTAAAAACATTACATAAATGTATGCTCGAAATATATCCAAATTGAAATTATATTGAAATTCACACTCTCTGAAATAGCGTAAAGAAGATAAAGTTTATAGGATGACCTTTATTTAAATTCATTAGAAAACAATTTATGGAATCGAAACATAAAATATCAGGAGAAATACCAAAACAGACATTAGTTGTGCTCATTTGAAAAGTTATCAGGTAGGCATAATTAATAAAAGAAGGCTGGGTTTAATTAGACAGGATCAACCTGGGGAATTATATACAACGTAAGCCAAAGCCAACTTGGAAATAGGGCACAATATATTATTGTATTGTTAAAGAGATCATGATCTAGATTAATAATTGTGTACTTATCTTTGACAGTGATATGAGCTTTGCTTTTTCATTGGTATTTTCAGGATAGGATGATGGTGGAGCTACACTTGCAAGGGAAGACTATTGAAGATATCGCGAATTGTTTGAAACGTGTTGCATTAAATCAGCTCATGCTCTTGGATAACTTTCTAAAACACCCCTTTCAAAATTGATGTTTATTCCCTTAAGAAAAATATTCACGTAACTTTGTCATATGATGTTTAGGTGTGATTTGAGAATCGTGAGTCACGTGAACGTCTTTTTCATTGAGACAATTTGGACATCATGGCCTAATGCATTATTTTTTGGAGATCAACACAAACCCGAGTGTCATTGACAAAGAAGGGAGGCTTAGGATCCTTCCTTACCATGATATGGAAACGTCACCTCGTTGCTCTAACCCCTACCCTCCTAACATGAGCAGGGGTGTCATAATTGAACGAATTAGGGAATCTATTTCTTCCGAGGGGAGAAAATGACTCATCTATGTTGGGGATGGGAAGGGCGACTTTTACCCAAGTTTGAAATTAGAAGAAGGTGATCATGTGATGCCAAAGGAGGATTACCCACTATGTGAGCTAATTTGCAATGACTCACTGCATATGAAGGCGAAGGTTCACAGATGAAGCAATGGACAGGAGTTAGAAAATTTTCTCCTTCACCTCATCAAGACAATCATCGCCGAGGAAACTAAGAATATCGACTTGTCTCAAGTAAACTCTTCTAATTGGAAGTTCTCAACCAATCCAATTTATCCCATAAGACTTTTTCCTGTAAGTTTATAGTCCTTTGTTTAGCCAACACCTTTATATGACCAATGGATCAAATGTTAATTTCATTTACTATAATTCAGATACTACCATTCAGCAGGGACATAGAGGTGGTGGTGCTAATATAGTAGACACCTCATACGGTTATAAATACGGCCTACTTAATTTAGAAATTTGTAGAAGGAAGCTGCAATAGAAAGCTCTGTCGAGCATTCTTAATAGTCTGCTTAAAACATTATGTGGCGAAATTTCTTAAAACTTAAGCACTTATTCCATTCCAAACAACAAAGGCTAAAGTGTGGCACAAAGACTAGTAAAACAGGTATGGTATGGTAGGTATGTCTTATGTTTTCTACAGCAGAATTTGCTTGTTATATAACTTTTCTTGTCGAATGTAGTAAGAGATGATTTAACAGTGACAATAGACTGTAGATGATGCTCACATATTTTGGTTTTGGTGAGATGATGCTCCAATGAGTTTCTAAAGAAGTTGAAGATGCTTGTGGTATGGAGATCTGCTTACTCTGTCATTTTATGTTTCTATTGTAAAACAAAGGATCTTAAGCTTATTGAAGGTTCCCAATATTTAAGAAGATGCACTGCACATTTACTCAACGTAAATGACACAATTTTTAGGAAGTTTTTATCAAACACTTTCTAGTGGCTATTTGTGTTTAGGATTCGTGTTTAAATATGGTGTGTGGAATCTTCTCCTATGCTATGGCTTAATTTCCTGTAGGAGAACCTAGCTAAAGTTGAGAAAAATGGAATCTTACAGGGAAGTTTGGAAAATAAAGTTATTTCTTTGTGGAAGGGGAACATCGTGAATAAGTCAATATCAAATTTTTTGTACTCTGTCTGTCTATGCCTTTTGTCTTTCAATGAAAAAAGATATCATTGTCTTGATTAGTGGATCTTCGTAGTACATAGACATAGTATTGACTAAAGGTTATTCTTTAGATTGAAGAAATGTTTGCTTCTTGGATATAATGGAGGCTAAGATTTGAGTTGGCTGAAAATAGCTTGAGAAGGAGCCTATAAATTTAGGATGCAAAATTAGGTTGAATCTAAAGATGAATCAAATTTAGGTTAAAAAGTTATGGCAGAGGAAAAAATCAGGAGGATAATTCAAAAGAAAATAATGAAAAGATGATGATTTTTTAAATTTAAGGAGCTTAAAGTTTTATACTAAATTAATAAGAGAAAAATAGAAGATCAAAGGGGGATTATAAATATGGATGTTGGGGAGGAGTCCTTATGTTAACATCAAGAGTTAATTGCTTAAGAATAAACTTAACAAATATGGAAAAAAAATGTGGGAAACTATCTAAATTATCTGATTATGATGATGAAGATAATAGAAAGCATACCTTGACAAATCAGTTTCCTTTATCAATGATCGTGTGCTTATCAAATTATTAGGCTATGAAAGATGTGAGAAAGAGTATGGAGAGAGAGAGAGGATGAGGTGAGGAGATGATGTTATAAACATGATTAAGAGGGGATTTAGTGTGTAACGTTTTGATTTACAATTTGGGTATAGGAAGATCATCAATACATCCATAATGAGCATTAAGAGAAATAACATTAGTGCTTTGGGAAGTTTTGGAAGAACATTAAGAGAGAAGCGCCTCCCTCAAAACCCTTTTTTTTTTGCAGAAGTGGTTTTGACAACGTCTACTATGACACAAGGATTCTTACCGTCACTCCAAAAAAAAGACATGATACTGAGGAGTAGTTTAGAGGAACACATGATAGATAGCCTCTTTCACTGAGAATCAGATGATAGTGAAAGCTGCCTCCAATCTGATAATTATAGGGTATCCTGTAGGAACACCTCTGCCATTCTAGCACCGTTCCCTCCTTGATATGAAGAGCTTCACAAACTCTCTTGTTGTTAGCCCAATAATACGACAACATATATCCATAGCTCTGTAGGTACATAACATTAGGAACATCTTGTGATGATTTGATGCCTTCAATACATACAAAATAATATAAACTGAGAATACAAACAGACTTACTCTACACTTGAGTTTATGAAAGGCCAGTGGTGAATGGAGCGGAAGGTGCAACTTTCCATCTTTTTCAGCCAGAGATGTTATGTACTCTAAATTCTCATTCGGTCTAGGGGAGACCAAAATGCATTTGGGTTCCAAAATATGGGTAAAGTTGATTCCTAAAGTACACTACAAATATAGAAATGTAAACTTTCATCACATTATTCATGTAAAAGCGTACGAAGAAGAGACTGATGCATGCACATTTTTGAAATAATGGGCTTGAATACTAAATAGGCACCGAAACATTTTCAGGTTATTATTTTTGAAATGTATGTATTGACCATTTTCCAAAAATGTACTTTAACCTCAAGCAAATAGGTCCTCCACCTTATGATAAGCTTGAAGATCCTTTAAGCACTAAGTGTTGCTCGGATTTACATGTGTACTGGTAATATCATAAGTTAATCAGATTTTACACTATACTTAAATGTTAACTAATTGAGAGGGACTAAGGAGTAGTTTAGAGGACAGACCCGAAGCGTACTCTAGCTACTTTTTATCCACGAAGACCTGCGTAGTTGGTTAATTCCCTATCGCTCTCTGGTAGGTCACTCTTTGTTCCTTAATCATGATATACTTGAGAAGCATTTCGAGAAATACACAATATCTCAGTAACATATTATGAATGATGCACCTCTTATTTATATGATATATATATTTTATTAAATATTAAGGTTAAGTATGAGAGAGTAAGGTGCGAAGTATCGGGTTTCTCAAAAAAATTGTCATTACATTTAAACCTAAGTTGTTCAAGCATTGGTTATAATCCCTAACCTTAATAAGTATATTTTGATTTCCTCTCCAACAGCCATGCCTAATAGAGTATATTATATGTGAGGAAATGTGTCAAAGAAGAAGAACATTATTGAAATGAATTAAAGAAGAACATTGTTGAAATAATTAGTTGTTGGAATCTAAGACCGACAATAAGGACATTTCATTTTCTGTGAAATTGAAATCCACTGGAGTATACACCATAAGCAAAATTTGTGTCCACATTGGGTAGTTGTGACATTTTGACCTTCTGTATAATAATCCAAGCAAATTGGGCAAATTTTGCCTCTTCCTTCATCGGTTTCACCTGGTGTAGTTCCTGAGGGGTTGATTGTAGCTCTGGAATCCATGGCCAGAGTTATAATAGCAACCCCTGGATCAGCATAATCTTGGACGGTTGTAACGATATCTAATTCTAGCTTCATGGTTAACTCTTCTGACTCCCGTAATAGTGTATCGAGCACAACATCAAGTGAGATTTGGAGAAAGGTATCTTTGTTGCTAACCCAAAATTCTTCACCAATAAGATTGTTTGGCCAAGATTTTGTTTGAGAACAAAGGTCTTGTATTAATTTATCAGGACCTAGTTCGGTTAGAAAACCAAAAAAGTCTATTGAGAATTTCATAACTTTAATGAGGTCATCATATCTTATAAGGAGTTCATGGTTCAATGATCTTCTAACCTCGAGGACACTCTTTAGATGTATTTCTACGAATGCTTGGGTAACACTAACGTGGTAAGCATACTTTTCAGAAATCATGCTCTCCAAATTGGTGATGCAGACAACGGCCATTTCTGTGTATGAATGTGATGCTAGAAGAGTATAATAGTTGGGACAGACAATAAAGAATTTGTACATATGCCCAACAATGAGAATGCAATAATGTTTAACTTAGAAAGAAATAGAAAGGGATAATTATAAAATAGGCGATTTTAAGTAGTTGTTGGTGAGAAAGTAAGCTTCGGTGCATAAGAAAATCTTAAGACCAAAGACAAATATCAAAAGGATTACTTACCACAAAGGGACACAAATGTTGGTTATGATAGAGGTGGAAGAAGAAGAAAGTGAACTTATATAGAGTATGGGGATGTGAGTTACAAAGGCTATACATTTTGGTAATTATGTAAGAAATTATTAGATAGATTAAGATTGTTAAAGGTGGTGTAAAAATAGTTTTTTTTTCTTCCATGCAGATGTTATGTAAATAGCAGTCATAAAAAGGGAGGAGTTACCTTTGTTATGGATGTTATAGAGGGGACTTAAAAGGGGATATAAAGAGAGTGAATTATTATAGAGTTATGAGATTATATGATCCAATGCTCTGGATCCTAGGTTTGTATGCTTTCTAAGCCTCCAAGGGAATAGTATAAGATCAATAAGATAAGCCACATCATCTACTAAAATCAAAATAAAAGAATTGTAGAATTCAGGAAGAGAGGAGTTGTAATAAGAATAAGATTATTTTGTTATTACATATGCCCAGCAATGAGAATGCAATCAACAGCAATAGGAACAGTTTAACCCCTTTATTTTCATATAATCTTACAAAAGTGATGCTTTCGGCATTCGACATAATGTGAGGCAAGATAAATCAATCTCATAAAATCATCATAATATGAGGTATTGTTAGAAATATTTGTTTACATCACGATCTAAGTAGAAGACGGATAGTTGGCTAAAAAATATGCCCATAGTGCATAAATCACTACCTTACATCAAAGTTTTCTTATATACTCTTTTCGGTCTCTATTTATTTCAAGCTCATCAAAGTACAATTTAAAAATGTGCAAGACCTGGCAATAATCCTGCTCATCTTTGATGGAGACTGGCCCATTTGTCCCTTCTAGTTCTAGGAGCACTTCAATAAGCTCGAGGAAGAATAGACCATACTATTATTGGCATTCTCGCCGATAGGCCTGCCATGTTTTGCAACTTGTGAGTATCAACAATTTATTGAGGGATGTCCTGTCAGAAATGAGTAATGGATCCATTAGAGTAAAACTACAAACTAATGTTTTAGAACATATTAATAACATGAGAAACATTTTAGACCCAATTTTAAAAGACTGAGACAATTCATGCAACATGCTGTTGAAAACTAAAAGAAGATCCAACCTTGCACACGAAATGAAAGAGAGCAGATATACCTCTTTGATTTTGTCTAGAAATATTTCCTTTTAATTTGCAAAGAACAATTTTTAAAGATCTACAAACAGGCGAGATAAATATATTTATATATGTGATCGTGAGGTCTGGCAAAATTAATAACTCTATCGAGGATGACGACTTAGCCACATTTTAAAGATCTCTGTCCCTTATTATGTTGCAATATAGCATAGTTTCTAAATCTTCAAATCCCAGTCAGCAAAGTATGGATAGGGTATCTTGGTGACATTGTCTAGACCCCATTTATGATAATGTCAAGAAGAAGATACCTACCCGTAAAATGCATTCTAATGTTTTAGGTATCAAGGCAATCATTTCGTAATTAAGGTTGTATAATACTAACAGAAGTGTTCTTTCTAGCTCTCCCCTTGGCTTTGTCTGCACTGATCCATGAAGTTCCTGCAAGTATACATTAATCATTTTTAACAGAGACAAATAAAAGCTATAACCCCTGCTTATAGTGGAATAAAAGCATAAACCCTTTGATGTTAATTTCAATTATCCTGGGTGGTTTTCTATCGCATTCCAGTGAGGGATAAGACCACCAAAGAGGAGGTTTGCCTTAAATTATTCATACCTTGCTTGTATCTGGAAAAGAGTTAACACCAGGTAACTTGTCCTTGTAAGAAACATAGACTCCCTTTAAGAGGATATTCCCATTCTGAACCATTCTAAGGCTAATTTTGTTTTTTTTATTTTAGTCGTGGTCAAACCAGGGGCATCCTTTTTTACAATAAATCTGTAAGATGAAAACATAAGCAATAGCATGTTAGAAAAATAAACTACCAATGTGAAAAATCATACTGTAAGAAGAAGAATAAAGCTGTTGACTTTGCAATATTTTCAAGAAACCAGGGGATATTCCCCTAACGCTAAGAATATTATGGGAACTTATGGAAATAGCTTCACTAATGTTTGACTTCCACTATGTAAAAGAAAATAAGGGTCTAAACTTAATGTACTTTGGACTTGATAGTAAACCTTAAGATTTTGACTTGCTTGAGAGGAAAATGTCATTATTGGGGTTTGTAGAATGCTTCATTAATGCTTTTGTAAGTAAATAAATACAGAGGTAACACTATCTACTTAGACTATTTGTACTACTGCGAAAAATAAATTATACACTTTGTGTATTAACCTTTGTGTCAATTGATTTTGTTTTCATTTTCTGTGAATGCAGGAAGCCGCTGTTGAACAGTACTTTAAACCGTTGGATAAAGAGGTGGAGAAAATAATGAAAATGCAACTTAAAGGGGAGTACTTTTGTGTATGAAGGGGATTACATGGTTAAATATATGTTAATCATTTGTGGCAAAACAATTTACCTTCGTAGAACTGCAGCAACGCCAAAAATGAACTTCTAAAGGAGAGTTCGGTCGTACACATATCGGTGTCCTAAGTGGAAAAAATATTGCAAACCTGTTTGAAAAACAACAATTAAACAATTTTTACTTATTCACCGAATTGTTTTTATGCTTGACAGATTTGGGCCATAAATAAAAATTAATTATCTCATATACCTGCCATATTAGAAGAAAGGTTAAATAAGTATACCAGCTAAACATGTTTGGTGTTGCAATTGACGGCTCAATTCCAAGATGAACATCTTTGTAAAGCGTTGCATCAAAATAACCGGCAAATCCTGGACATAAGGGTCAAAAAACATGTCAAAAATTGACGAACAAGCTAAAAAATGTATTGTTCTTGCAGATTATGTAAGAAAAAAAATTAGGATCCAAGGACTCGACCATTGCTGATTTAGATTTAACATACTATTATTGAGGCAATGGAAAATATGCTGAT
The DNA here is from genome assembly GCA_014058105.1 of Kingdonia uniflora. Lineage (NCBI taxonomy): Eukaryota > Viridiplantae > Streptophyta > Magnoliopsida > Ranunculales > Circaeasteraceae > Kingdonia > Kingdonia uniflora. The sequence goes on along the minus strand of JACGCM010001604.1, from coordinate 464,736 downwards.
CCATATAGTCTTTTTTTTCCAATAATATATCAGTTTTACTAAGAATATTTGGTTAACTAACCCATAATTTAATCAGGTATATAAGCAAGTAACTTTAAACATGAAGTGTTCTCAAAGTGGCATGTCCTAGAGAGCAACCAGAGGGAGACTATAATTAGAGAGCTAATATGAAATTGGAAGGTGGCAAACCTTGCTGGCACAGGTATATAGGCTAGTAGCTTCAAACACAAAGTGTTCTCAAAGTGGCATGTCCTAGAGAGTAACCAGAGGGAGACTATAATTAGAGAGCTAATATGAAATAGGAAGGTGGCAAACCTTGTAGGCATAGGTATATAGGCTAGTAGCTTCAAACACAAAGTGTTCTCAAAGTGGCGTGTCCTAGAAAGCAACCAGAGGGAGACTAAAATTAGAGAGCTAATATGAAATTTGAAGGTGGCAAACCTTGCAGGCAGGGTTAAGGCTATGTGGCATTCCATTCATTTTGTAGTAATGGACAATTTAGCTAGAACGCTACACAATGAAGTTCAAAGTGTTCCTCTAGATGTGCTGGGGAGGATAAGGCATTTCCTTTTGCTTTTGGCTTTCTGCTTGGTTTCTCTTTTCGGGGGAGGCCAACAAAAAGAGATATCCAAAAGCATGGCTGCTACCACTTTACATTTTTTTTTCAAAAGTAGAAGCAACATAGTAGCTTCATTTGGGAGAAGGTGTCCACATAACTTTAGCAAGAAACAAAGAAGATGAGACAGTAAGTAAATTAGCTTGATTTTGCAATTTTGGAATGGTTTGAGGATAACTAGATTCACATTTACAACTTGGAATAATGCTTGGAAGGCTTTAGATGTCTTAGGCATTGGTGAATCCCTAAGGAATGAACATGACTTTGTAGGGTATATAGTAAATAGAATGTCCTCTGATCTTTAATGACTTATCTCTCACACTTTCCATATACAATTTGACTAAAGAAATCCTAACTCTGGACCTCCAATATTGCAGAATGGTTGACTGTGTATTGTATAAAGGCATAAAGTAAGTTTCTTCCTTCTTCATTGCTATTTAGCATGAGAGTGATGTATAGATGACTGTGTATTATATCTTTAGATATGGTTTCTAATTGTACCTTTATAAAAATGTCCTTAACAGGTTTGATAGTATCATTCAATTGCTCAGGTACAATAATGTCCCCTCACTGCTGACATCCATTATCCTGCAATTGATTAGAGTGCGTTAGATACTAAATATTAGAGCATACGGAATAACTATGTAACTCTACCAAAAAGAATGATAAAAGTTAAGAATGCATTATAAAAATTTCTTACCTCTAACAAAACATCTGGTTAAACGATATTTGTTGTTGTATCATCATTGGGTGGTAAAAGAACACTAATTCTTTTTGGGGAGGTACATCTTGATAATGCCACGTAAAGTTGGCTATGACTGAAAAATGGAGTTCTTAGGTCGATTCCAACAACTTTGATAGATTGGCCTTGTGACTTATTGATAGTCAGTACAAAAGATCAATGTAATGGGAATTGTCTCCTGGTCATAGTAAATGATAACTCCCCCGATGTTGGAGATAAAGATATCCTTGGAATAAATACAAAGTTTCTGGCCTTTTTTCCTGTCAAAATCATTGCCTCTGTTAATCGCGTTGCACATCGTACAACCATTAATCTTGTTTCGTTGCAAAGACCATCTTCCAGTGTGATATTACGTAATAACATTAAAGGACATCCCACTTTTAACATTAACTTAAAAGGGGGTAACCCAGGAGGATCAAGTGAGTTTATGTACTCAGTTGGATATCTATTTGTAATCGTCCGATCGTCAGAGTCTTCTTTTGATAATATATTTGCAGTAAGATAGCCGATCTCTTTCCCGAGCATCATTTCTAAAGCTCGTGTGTTGATGGAGCTGACGTCATCATTACACGCTGATAGATTAGTATGTTCTGTCAAGTAACTCATTGTCACTGTTCCAAATTCTTGGAACTGCGGGTAAATTGAACATATGAGATCTTTTAGGGTTTGAGATTGGTTGATTGTAGATGGTAGACGAATAGCTTCTTCCGGATTGGTTCCAATCTATAACAATGTCGCTATCAATATAATTAATAAACATTTATTTTAATTGAAAAAAATAAAACCAATCAAATTAGTGTTAACTCTAACAATGTCTTTGCAAACTTTGCATTGTCCAAGCTGATATTACTTAACCTCATGTTCTGCGACAATGAAAGAACTTTAACATATCTCTATATATAAGATCGCCTTAAAGATGCATAAATTATATCTTCACGAACACCTTTTGGTACAGCTGGAAGAATTTGTCGAAAATCCCCTCCTAAGACAATAGTGATGCCTCCAAATGGTCTCCTATTATTAAGTATATCTTGGAGGGTTCGATCCACCGCCTCAACACAATTTATATGTTGCATAGGTACTTCATCCCAAATAATAAGTTTTGTATCTTTGAACAACTCAGCATGTATTGATTGCTTTGAGAATCTGTACATTGTGTTTTCGAAGACCTTTATAGGTATTTTGAAAGTTGAGTGAGATGTTGGACCTCCATTTAGTAGTAATGATGTAATACCGGATGAGGCAACCGTTATACAGATTTTATCTTTGCTGCGACATTTAGCTGCTATAGAGTTGTATACAAATGTTTTTCCCGTTCCAGCAGCCCTACTTAAGAAAAAAATGGGCCCTCTAGTATTTTCAACCGAATCTATTACAGCATCATAAGCCTTACGTTGTTACTGGTTTAGGTGGATAAAATTTTCAAGAGATTCCTTATGTCGATCATCATTCTTTAACTACTCTTGCTCCCATATTAGTTAGTTCTTAGTGTTTGCAGACCACTTTCCAATTACTGTTGGCATTGGTTTAAAATTTGTTAGAGTTTTATCTGACTCAAGGAGTAGTTTTTCTAACAAATATAGTCCATTGTCCCTAACCTGATCCTCAGCTGGTTTGGGAATTTTATATATATCTTGAATTTGCTTCTTAAGATCATCACATATGTTGCCAGAGAATTTATCCCACAACTCTTCTGGACTGACAGGATTACAATTGATTAGGATGACAAAAAAGAGTCGACGGAATTGATATCCAATTTTCATGATTGAAGCTTCTTCTAAACATTGTATCTATTTTTTATCATCTTCAAGCATTACCATTGCTGTACATGCAACTTTAAACGTATTGTAGACGATGCCATTTATAGTGCGCAAGTATTCGAAAGATTGAGGTCCCTTTACAACGGTCAAAAGCATGCAAAGGTAGAACCTCTCTCCTGAATTTGGAGCTGCAAAATAAACCCTTCCTATTACGTTACATTTAGATCGTGGCAACCATATTCCTTGTTCTTTCCGACAAACATGAGATTCTGGGAATTCTTGATAAGTATAAACTCTTCCATACTCATTTGCAACACAATATGTAAAGAAGCCAGTAAGTGTTGATTTCTTCTTTGATGCCCTGGCAACAATATTTTGGATTGGCTCCCTTTCGTCGAAGACTACTTTGTACATATCAGGTAAATGCAATGATAATCTAATAACTGATGGCATTTCTTCATGCAACTTATAACCAAATAATTTCCATGCTTCTTCTAGCGGTTCAATATATCATGCATCAAGATATTGCTGAATTTCGTCCTATCCGGTAAAAACCAGTGTCGTACGGTCATAGCCTTTGTAAATATATTTTACACATTGGACTCCTGCATATACATCCACATTAATATGACAATCGAACATCCTAGTCAAGTATGGATTATGGGGAACTACATCTCTGTTGTCGACCCTTTTCCCATTTACCAATTCATGTACCTTTTCCGATTTTCGACGGCGATACACAGGTTATCCATCTGTAGCCATAGTGACAGTTTCAGCAAAATCTCTCAAATACCATTTTGTACACTTACCATTGTCCATACATGGTGACTTAGGATTTCGGTTTCCGCATGGACCATGAACCATGCACCTTTTAATAGTTTGAAACAATGCTGGATCAATATTTTAATCTGGGAATTCAGCTGATACTATCTTATCGACTTGATTAGCAGTACGAATCTTGGACGATTATTCCAAAAAGAATAGTACATGTATATGTGGTAAACCACATTTTTGAAACTCAATCGTATAGACATAGGCAACAACTTTTTCGAAGACTTTGTTCTTTTTTATTTCTTTCATCAAGGTGCATATCTTTAGTTCAAAAATGCGTGCGACTAAATCAGGAAGGTCAGTAGCATTTTTGTGTGGCAGAAGCGCTTTTTGGATTTCGGGCCAATTTGGATTTGCAGTCATCGTTAAGAAAATATCTGGATGGCAATTGTAATGCGTGATTGCCATTGAGTCTTAAAAGTTCTTGGACATGTGTCTTGGACCACCAATGAAAGACGAAGGAAGAATTATTCTTTGGCCCACTTCATTAGAATTCAATCCAACCCCAACCAAATCAGCGAGTCCACCATATAACTCGAACCGAAGCTTTCGTTGATGCAGTTTATGATAAGTCAGTTGATTTTGCTCGGTTAACGCCCAAGCATCCACCAAAACTTCTTGAAACGACCTTCCTCCCCGTAAAATAGAAGAATATTTTGTAGGACGTTGGAAGAGTTGATTCAAATAGAACTCCTTTTGGGTTAGTCGATCCTCTGAAGGTTTATTGTACTTAACATCCCAATACAATAGATCGGGTTCCCAACCAAGTTGTCTGCGAGGGAATATAAGCACATAGTGTAACGGCAAATAAGTTGGGTGACATTCACTTATCCTCATTAGCTCTTAGCCTGCATTAAGGTATAGAACAATATCTCTCATACTACATGGTTCATAGCCATCCCCTGGAAGTATAACTGCAATTTCATCTATTGACGGGAGGTTATAGCGTCGACGGTCTGTTCTTGAGGCATAATGAAGATGTGCTTGAATATTCATATCTTGATTAGTTACCATGGATGCTTCTTTAAGAACTTCGAATTCTTGATGATAAATTCAAGCAAAAGGATTATGTTCCAACAAATTATCCTGAATAATATTCAAGACATCAATTCTCAATTAAGGGTTTCGTTCCGCACGTTCATTTAGGGCCGCAGAAGAGTCATAGATATAAAGTTGGGCATATTTTGCATGTTCATTTGGATCAGGTAATACTGATCCAATTCGATGTTGCAACTCTCCATGGATAGTAAATGGTAGCGGGCCTCATCCATTTATAACTCGGTCATTCAACCTTACTCCAAGACTCGTGAAAGCATTGAAGGCATTATACTGACGGATATGTTTACGAAAAGAATTTGCTTGGGTAGAGGCACCATCAAACAATGTTTGTATCGCAGGTGGAAGTGGCTCAAGAAGTGGTAATCTTATTTTTCCTTGAAGGCAACATGTTCCAAATAGAGGTTGATTCTTCGGTGACTTTGTCAATTGTTCATCCATCCAATTTAGAGGACTACACGAAAAATACTCGATATCCATAACTCCTAGATTATGTCGCGCTTCTTGGATTAAATGATCAATCACATAGTCAATGTCTGAGTTGTAGTCGTCATCATTCTAGAATATGTCCTTAATAAATGGTTGTTGTGGCAATGGGTTTGATCTACAAATGGAACATAGATTACAATTGTGAACAAAAAAGATATATATCATTATGGAGGAGAACCTTACATGTCATCATTTCCCTTTGAAGATTCTCCAATCTCGAGTGTATGACTATAATGCTCAGCAAGGTTAACACTGAAAAGAAAAAGTTGGATGGGTTATTCGGGTATGGTCAGGCTATAAAATGTTTAAACAAATTTAAAGTGTTGGACTTACATTGTATTTAGTGTAGATACACAAACTTCAGGGATTGTATGTGCATTAACTCCATCTAATTCCTGGCTTAAGGACCGCCAACGCTGGGGTACTTGAGCTTGAGATGTATAATTTGTGTGTTTTTCAACGAGAGTTCTTTCCTTTCTCTCCCTTTCTCATCTTGCATGTTGTGCCAATGCACACTTAGATGACATTTGCTCCACCACAACCTGTATTCCATTTGCTGTAACGTTGTTGGCTTCTGTATATTTTGAAGTTGATCGAGATATTTGTCGTTTGCTCCTTTTCTTAATTTCTCCATATTTTTTACTCTCTCATATACACTGCGGTAATGGAACATGTTTTGGGAAGCCATCTTTCCCCAAACTTTTAAGAATTGCAGTAGAGGTATTTTTTTGGGTGGGGGACCTTCGAGTTCTTGTCCAATTGAAGGGGTGCTTTCCGTTGATTGAAATCGAGTGTTTCTTTCTCTTTCTTGTCTTGCACGTTGTGCCAATGCACGAAAGTTGTGAAGAATATCCTATTAAATAAGATTCATATGTAACGTATTAAAGGCTTGAATATAGAAACGGAAAATGTCTTACCAAACGTAGACTTGGCAATATAACATGTAAAAATGTCAAATAGTTGAAATAAGGCATCTACTCGTATACATTCTCAAGTAGCTCAGTCATAATATTTTTTCCATTACGTATTTGGGCCGATTCTCTTGTACCATCTTGAAGGCCCTGAATAGGTTCATTGACTTCACTGAGTCCATTTTGATGTTGCTATATATTAAGAGAAGGGTTATTTCCAACAACAGCAAAAAAATCATATATTCAAGACTGCGGAACATAAAATAAATACACATGAACATGTATGGTTTGTGTAGTAACTGAATTAGCGGGATGAGGTGAAAGTACACTTTCTCCTTGAGGCGTTGTTTCTTGAGAAGGAATCTTCATTGAACCTTGTTCACTTTGCTGCATCGTACGTTGATTATCATTGGTGGAGTGAAAAACTTCTGACGCATTTTATGCTATTTCCTAAATGAGAAATTTAGTTCACATCATTATTATTATTTTTGTAAACATATTTGGTGAATTTATGTGAAGTAGTTTTAAACCGTATATTTCTTTCATAATTGAGCCAGCAGCTTTGTTGTCCTTTTCATCTTGTCTACATATTGGTGAGTAGGATCATTTCCCATAGATTGATTCTGTATTATACAAAAAGAAAACAAATAATGATTGAGTTGGTGTAAGTTATTAATTACAGTGGTTGGACACCATATTAGCTCGGTTGCTGTTGTGGTGTTCACCTGAAAACTAAGATTGGAGTGAAAACTATAAAATGGCAAAAGTTATAGTGCAAGTCAAAGCGTGATTGGGTATTCAAGAAGTGTCCCTCTTAGCTTTAACTACTATGAAAAATTAAGCTTAGATTCTTGCTATTATTAGGCTGATGGGGGTATAATCATTTGATCAGCATTAATAAGTTTGAAGTTTTATGGCAATAAAAATATAAAGATTGATCAAAATAACTTCGAGCAAGCAAGAGTAAAAATCAAATGCCATTCACTATAAATAGGATTTAACAATAAAAGGAAAAGTAATGTTCCTAAAGTTAGATGCAAACCTGATTGGGTTCAAAATTGAAATTGGATATAGTTGATTCACTCCTTTAACTCTAAATGGGAATTAGCAGCTTGCAAAAATTTAACACTCAATTTGTAATAGAACGGACTCATCTGATGGCATCATCACATGGTTCATCCTCGTCACTTCCTTTATGACCAATTTTTTCCCCATCAAAGTTCTTCCTTGTCTCACAACATAAAACTGAGAATAATAAAAAATAATTAGCATTCTAGGAAAAGTAAAAAATTGTTACATAAAAATAAATCATAACTTAAGTGCAAATAAACAATAAGAAATGTTTGGCCAAAACTAAAGAACACAAAATAAGATTCAAAAATTTAATGCTAGCCAAACTGAGGCAAATCGTGGATCAAAAATATATATATTGGCAGTTTAATTACATACAGTTTATACATTTCTCCATGAATATGGGTTCAATGTCAATCTTGGTAAACTCCCATCGTACTCCGCGATCACAAAATGTACTGGACCTGCAACATTCAGAAGCAAAGTCCACGACCGCCTTATGGACCTTAAATATCAATTTCATTCGTGATGTTTATAAAGTTGAATTAAACGTCTTTCGTATATTTTTCATCAAATGTTTTAAACATCACAGCCTTCCATGATATAACTATTTTCAGTTTCTATCCCAACTAAAGAATTGCTCGCACATATTAGACTACTATTAGCCTAAGATATATAATAGACCAATCTTTTTCGCAAATTATAGTTTATAGTAGTTTACTAAGTAGGTATGCCCATGTTCGAAACATCTTGAGACGGCTTTGGGTAGTTAAAGAATTAGGTCCTTGTTGCATAACGTGATCGGCATGCACTTTTAGGTATAACCTTGTACTATTTTTACGAAGCTTTCATAAATGTGCTTTGGATAACCTTACCTTTTGGTGGGCTGAACGCTGGTGGACATGTGTATGAAACATGATTACCCCACAACCTTCTCATCTTGATAAAAATGAAGGCTACTTGAATTGTTTGATGAATAAAGAGGTTTTGTTAATAAAAAGAAGTTCATGTAAAGAGGAAACATAAAATGAGCATCCAACTGAATTCACAAAACGTGCAGAAGGTTTAGTCACTATGTATGTGAAATGCCGAATGATATATTCCCCGGCAGTAGATAAGGCCTAGTCATCTCCAACAGAAATAGAAACTCTTGTTATGTGACCCATTCTATTTCATATGAATTGGGAATTGCCACGATCATATATGATATTGATTCCTTTGTATTTTGCTGTTGTATACCTAGGCAATGGGGAGAGCAGCAACATCTCTTTCGAAGCTGGCAGACACTGTCCGCGAGGAACTTCCAAGTACAATGGATGCAATCAGTCTTTCGGAAATGGAAATTAGCGATCTTACTCTAGAATTAAGCGACTTAAGGTAGCGGCGCTTTGATTTTTGAAATAAGTTGTTTGCTTACGTTTCTAGCTATATTAGGCATACCTAAATCATGGAAGGGGAATAGGGCAGGGCTGTCAATTATATTTACTTGAATTCTAGCTATTAATCTTTATGTGAAAGGTTTATATATGTAGCATTTGCAGCTACTGAATAAAATTAGTACTGCATAGCTGAATTATGTGTTTTGTCATTTCTCTAGCCTCTGCTTTTGTTTATCCTTCTTTCGGTCATCTAAATTTTTTCAACCATTAGTAATTACATAATTTACTATAATATAGCAAAATGGAATACCACTGGAGCCTTGTAATAGGACAATACAGCCCTTCTTGTTATAGGTGTAAAAGAGGATTTTTTTAAGTTACGTTTCTCATTCTTTTGCTCTTTTCCAATCTTTTAACTCAAAGTCCTATCTAAAAAAATACTCACCGAGCTCAGATAAAGGGTACAAAATGGAAAAAGAAAATCTAATGAGTGAATGTTTGGAAAGAGATAATTGAGAACATACAGAGAGGAAGGTTATATGTAAAAGGCCAAATAAAGAAATACAAGTCATAATTGGGAGAGAGAAGCGAGAAGAAAACCCAATTGTGGAGAAGAGACTCAATTATTCATATATATTTGAAATGTAATATAGAAAAAGTACATCAAGAAAGCAAGAACAATGTAATGCACCCATTAATATTAAGGGTACGCTTAATTCGTAGATAATGACATAAATAGTATTTCCACATTAAAGTCAGTGTTCCCTCCGACTTAAATACCATAAAGGTGGTAAAGAAGAAAACAAATTGCGGTGAGGCCTTGTCGTTGGTGAGTAAGGATTATGAGGTAGGAAAAGAAAGAGATTGGGTTCCTGGAGGTAGTTCAATAGAAGAACCTCAAAAGGAAAAAGGAAAGAGCTAAGGAAGCTTGCTAAAGCTAGTGTAAAAATAAAGCGCCAGAGTGAAATAAGAGTCAAAAGAAAAGAACCTCAAAAGGAAAGAAGAACTGTAGAAAAGGCAAGCTGAGAGAAGACGGAACAGGAACACCAACGGCGAATGTGAGTCCAGAAAGAAGCCTGAGAGAAAAGAAGGTAGCCTACTATTTTTAAAGCGCCAAAGGAAAGAAGTGCAGATATAAAGAAAAGACCTTTAAGGAGGCCAAGAGTTCCTACTTATAAGGAGGCCGAGAGGCAAGCCTAGACTCTAACCATTTTCAAGTCTCAATCTAAGGTAACTTGCGTACGGAGAAGGTTAGGATAGGAAAAGGGAGATAGTTCAAGCCCATATCTCTGTCGAAGCAACATAGCTCCAAAAAAACTCGTTGGAAAATGCTTCGAGAGTCAAAATAAACTTGCTAGTCTTCTGTCCTAGGATTTCTTGTTGCTCTTGTTAGAAAATGCCTTTCTTTCTTCGTACGCAAGTTTAGTGGGTCTCGTGTCCTTTTAAAGCCCTGGATGGAGCTATGTTGCTAAAGAACGCGTTGTAAAGGCATGTGTTGTAGACCTCGGCCTCTATTGCATAGTAGGTTTGTCTCGTTCTTTACTCTATTGCATAGTGGGTTTGTCTCAACCTTTAGAAGGAGTGGCTCTCTCCGACTTAAATACCATAAAGTTAAGCAAAAATGCCTACGGCAATATCATAATGTTCTCGAACAACTCTTTAACTCATTCCTTAGTTCACAAACAAATAACAACAGCATCGTCAGCTCTAACAAATAACAACAACATCACTCTACATATGCATGTTAAATAAAATGTATACTTTGAAGTACCTTTTTACACCCAAAAACTGCAACTTTCAATTAACATACTCCAACCGCGATTTCCACCTTGGGTCCAATGCGATTTCCACCTTGGTTCCAATGCAACTACAACAATGAAGGAGTACATTAAAAATGTACAATTTGAACAACCACCTGTAGGTGATGAAAAATAGCATATACAATTATCCATTAGAACAGAAACTAGCATACAAAATGTATAGAAAAAATTTGAACAAATTAATGAGTACCCTATTTTGTAGAAACTCGATTTTGTTGTTGAAGAGAATGAGGGCTTGGTGGTGATGAAAAATAGCATACAAAATTATCCATTAGAGCTGAAACTAACATACAAAATGTATAGAAAAAATTTGAACAAATTAATGAGTACCTTATTTTGTAGAAATTGGATCTTGATGTTGAAGAGAATGAGGGCTTGGTGCAAACTTTACAATATGGAGGGAGGTGGCCAGGGGATTGAATCAAAAAGAGGTTGCTGCAAACATAGAAAAAGCCATCATAAAAAATCAGGAAACAACTAATGGCAAGGATCGAACAATTTAACAGTTTATACATACCGGGAAAGCCGAATGTCAGAGAGTGTTTCATTGAGATAAACTTGGTTATGGCAGACACCGTAGAGGAAGGACATAGAGAAATTGATTTCACGGTAGATTGGGAGAAACAGTTCAAATAAATTGGTTATCCCTCTTAACTCCAAATTAGAGTGAGATATTATGGTAATCAATTATGGGAGAGTTGAGGAGAGAAGAAAGAGGGGAGTTGTGGAGAGAAGAAAGAAGTGAGAGATGTTTAGAGGAGAGAGAGCGAGGGAGTCGGTTACATACGTTTATAAATAAGAGGAAAAGATGGCTTAACCCTTTTAAGGCATTTTATGAGTTAAAAGGAAAATAAGAGGGATATATAAAGTTAAAAGTTGTTAATGCCACATCATCTTGTCCCAGTCAGCTCTTTTAAGAGGAAAATAAGAGGAATGTAGAAAGTATAAAGTTGTTAACGCCATGTCATCTTGTCCCAGTCAGCTCTTTTGCGCCACGTAGGACAATCGTTGAGATTTATAATATATATATATATATAACTAATACTCGTTTAATACATAACAAATTATCTTATGATAGCTTATATCATATTAGAGCTCCATTATGCCCCTATGATACTAGTTATTATAACCGGAGGTCAGAGATAACCCGAAACTACAAACTAATTTAGATACGCCAGGGAGTGATATCTGAATCTGTAACATCCCAACAATTTAAACCCTTAAATTAAATAACTTAAAGAGCTACTGATATAATAATGAATAGTAAATCATAGGCTTAGAAATGGACCTAGGTGATTGAATAATAGTTGTAGAGTACGATCTTAGGAACTTAAAGGATTTAAGAGAATTTAAATCGGAGATCGGGTGTGAGAGATTAAGGCGAGTGAAGTTCATGGATATAACAATAATTTTTGACAGCTTATAAGCGAAGTTTTGCGGGAAAAAAATCGGTACTGGTGCTTAATTATTGGTGCCATGGGCTAAAGTTATGAATTGCCATAACCTAGCTAATGTGTTCTCATAAGAGTAAAGGCATTTAACACCTTATACTTAGCTTATATAAAACACCTTATGCTTAAGAACAATTGTAAATAATTGTACACCAACACTTCATACTCCTTTGATGCTTTTTTTTTACGCAAAAGAGAAGGATGAAATTACTCGCCTGAGAGCAAGGGGGGGGGGGGGGAGAATTTACATAGGAGTTGGCCTCTTAGCCTACAAAATAACCAGAAATAGGGGAACCAACTCCTCTAGCTGCTCAAGAGTGAGCTGCAGTATTCCAAGTACGATTAACATACTCGAATCTAAAATCTAAAAAAAAAAATCTGCTGCAGCTCTCGTATCCGGAGCAAGGATAAGAGCTCCTCAACTAAGATCCTCTGACCTCTCTCTAAAGGCTCGAACGATCCTCTGGCAGTTAGACAAAAGAAAAATCCTCTGGAAACCTAAATGTCAAGCCGCCTCCAGTCCTCTAAGCGCTACAAGCGCCTCAGCCTCTTCAGTGTCAGTTGCTCTGGCCCGTTCGTAACCTGCACAGATAAAAAATTTGAATGATTTTTAATAATGAAACCCGAACCCCCAGGCTTATCCTAGGCGTTCCCGGAGGCATCTACGTTGACAATATGCCATCCCTTCTGGACTTGGTATTGGGTCTGAGTCTGCCTAATGGAAAGGTTTGGGTTCGAGGGAGTTTAGGGAATGCTGCAGAGCTTTTTTGCATGATGCAGAATATCCCTCATTGTTTTAGCTTGTTGCTTGAATACGAGAGAGTTCCTACTGGTCCAGATAGCAAAAGAAGTGGTGCTAAAAGAGTTACAATAAGATGAAAAATTATAAACATTCCCATGATTTTGATAGCCTCTTAGGAGAGTGATAGGGACCGATTCTGTGTAGCTCCTATTTCTGAAGTCGATCAAGAGGTCTGACTTGAGCAGATGTCACTGATCTTGGGGCAGAAGAATAAAGCGTGGGTAGTAGTTTCCTCTTCCAGGCCGCATCGGGGGCAATTAGTATCCCAATCAACGTGACCATGCCAAAGGTTGAATTTGGTAGGGATACCATTCTGAAGGATTTTCCAAAGAAAGAGTTGGATACGGAAGGGGACTTGGAGTTTCCAAATTTTTTCCCAGGGTATAGAGGGTGGGGTTATTTGAGGGAGGGCGAAGAAATCTCCAGGTGAAGTGCCGGTTGAAAAATTATGAACGGACCGGACCGTAAGGATGCCGTTATTTTCTTTGGTCCATCTTAGGACGTCTTTCACAGGATGTTTGCTGAGGGATGATAATGTCGGCAAGGTCAAGGTGAAAGGTGGATTGGATGAGGTGCATTTTACAGGTTTGGCTATTGGTCCAAATGAGGTTCGCAACTTTGGTGACTTCTCTGACAGCGGGGACAGGGCCAGTCGGTTTCCTGAATCTAATACCCGGGATCCATGGTTCCAGCCAAAGTTTGACGCTTTCTCCGTCTCCTATATGCCAGCGGAGCTCGGACCATATGTTGTTACGGGCTTTAAGGATACCTTTCCAGATCCAGGATTCGGTAGGCTTGGGGAGGGCCAGCATAACGGAGTCTTTGGGGGTATAATTTTCTTTCAGGTTTTTAGCCCATACCTTATCTGGCTCTTTGATGACCCACCAGAAGAGTTTGGCCATCAGGGCTTGATTATGGTTAAAAGCGGTGTGAATGCCAAGACCCCCAGACTGATTGGGTTTGTAGATATTTTTCCATTTGATAAGGTGGGCTCGTGATTTGACCCCCAAAGGAAACGCGCGCTCATAGAGTCAAGTTGTTTGCAAGTTTTGCGGGGGAGGGGGAAAACAGACATGAGGAAGGTTGGAATTGCTGAGTTAACAGTTTTAATAAGGGTGAGGCAGCCAGCTTGGGAAAGGAATTTTGCTTTCCAGCCCTCAATCCACTAGAAACCCTGGTGATAATATCCTGGAAGTTAAGGCTTTTGGCACGATCGAAAGTAAGAGGAGCCCCGAGGTATTTGTCCCCAGATGAATCTCTCTTGATGTGCAGGATCCTCTAGATGATCTTATGATGACGGTAATGCCCGTTCTTGCTTAAGAGGATGCAGGATTTGTCAAAATTAATCTCCTGGCCTAACACCTTGGTGAAGGTCTCCAGGGCTTGTTTGAGGGTGTCAGCTTTGCTAAGGGTAACATTACAGAAGATAAAACTATCATCTGCAAAAAGGAGGTGAGAGACTAGGGTATTGCCTCCAGCAGTCTTAATAGCACGCAAAGTACCTTCTTTTTCTTTTTAGAGCAGGATTCTGGATAAGACTTCTGAGCAAATAAGGAATAGGGAAGGGGAGAGGGGGTCGCCTTGGCGAATGTCCCGCCCAGGTTTCTAGGAAACCATAAGGAGAACCATCCAAGGTAAAAGAGAGCGCGGTGGTGGATATGCATTGGTGGACCCAGTTACACCATTTATCACAGAAACCCATGACACGCATCGTGTCCTCTAAGAAATCCCATTCCATGCGGTCGAAAGCTTTACTGAGGTCAAGCTTTATGGCCATGCAGTTACGCTTTCCTTTCTTCTTCTTCAAGGTCTTGGGAATCTCTTGGGCCATAATGATATTGTCGAAAATTTGCCGGCCAGGAATGAAGGCATTCTGGGATGGGGAGATAATCTTGTTGAGGAGGGGCCAGAGCCGCGTAGCCAAAATCTTGGTGATGATCTTAAACTTGACGTTGCAGAGGCTGATGGGTCTGAAGTGCTCTGGCTTCTCCAGTTGTTTGTGCTTGGGGATGAGGGTGACATTGGTATGGTTGAATTCGCCCAGCAGGTAACTGTTTTGAAAGAAAGCGATCGTGGCAAGGTGGAGGTCATGTTTAACCGTGTCCCAGGATTTCTGGTAGAAAAGAGGAGTGAAACCGCCTAGACCGGGTGATTTATGCGGGTTCATGGAGAAAAAGGCTTCTTTGACCTCTTCCATACTAGGGTCTCTCCTGAGCAATGCGTTGTCTTCTTCAGTAATGGAGGTATCGAGGATGTTAAGGTCTCCTACTTTGATAGAGGGGTGTGACGGCGTGAAAAGGTCTCTGAAGTGCTGGATGAAGGTGTCACCGATGTCTTTTCTCCCCTGCCCCCAAGAGCCATCGGGGAGCCTGATCTTTCTGATGGTGTTAATACGTATGCGCCCAAGGGTAAACAGGTGGAAAATTTTTGTATTCCGGTCGCCGTCCCGGAGCCACGTTTCGCACGATTTCTCACGCCATATGGATTCTTCTATGTCTAAAAGGTTATGGAGACGGCGTTGGAGGTTTTGTTCAATAGTGGTGTTGGCTTCGTTAGGTTGTTCTTTCTGGATGTTGGCGATCTGGCTACGGATGTTGAGAAGAGAGATCGGGTTGGCATTGAATTCCTCTTTATTCTAGGCGAAAAGCTCCTTTTTGGTATGTCTAAACTTGTTACACAACCGAAGTGGCCGAGATCCCGGCTGGTCTTTTGCCCAAGCTTGGTTGATGATCTCTTGATACCGAGCGTGCTTGGTCCAGGTGGAGAGGAAGTGGAATTGCTTGGGAAAATCGATTCTCTTCAGTTCAGTGTTGAGGACGATGGGCCCGTGGTCTGAGCCGATGATAGGGAGGTTGCGTAGGGTGGCGTAAGGGAAGCAGAAGCTCCATTATGCGGAGCTGAGGGCTCTATCAAGCCATTATTTAATGAGTTCTCTACATTTCCTCTTGTTCGACCAGGTAAACGGGATGCCCGAGCAGCCGAGATCAATCAGACCGGAGTCAAAAAGAAAATTGTTAAAAGGATTGGGAGCTCTCGGGTCAAAAGGAATTTTGTCGAATTTCTCGTTCTGATTAGATATAATATTAAGGTCGCCCAAGACCAGCCAAGGGACCTTGACATTGGGGGCCATGACACTAATAGCGTTCCAGTAATTCAGTTTGTTCTGTTGCTCAGGGGGACCGTAAGTGAATGTGCAAAACCAGTGTGTATGATCACTGTTAGAAGGTTGGTTGGGTGTGGGGGAGGAGATGAGGGCATCGATCCCCCTCGGGGATGAGGATAGAATGGTAAGGTTGATGTTATCGTGCTAGGCCAGCCAGAGGCCGCCTCCATGGGTGAGGGTTGCATTAACCGAATGGGAATGGGGGATACCTAAGCTGGCCAGGTTTCAGAGAGAATCTGTGTTGGCGGCTTTGGTCTCTGAGAGGAAAATGATATCAGGGTGGAGCTTGTTGTTGTGCTTCCTGAGTTCCCTTGGGGTGGACGGCTTACTTATCCCCCTACAGTTCCAAGAGAGAATAATCATTGGTAACCGAGGGCTGGTGTCGGGCCCGCTTCCAATGAGATTCTGAGAGGGGGTGTAAAAGAAAGAGACTTGTTAATATGACTCTTGAGTTTGGGATGTCTGCTATGAGAGTATGAGTGCCTCAGAGCACCAATCGTAAAATAGGATGATTGGGTTTTTTGTGAAGTAGACTGCTTCTTTCTAGTTTTCTCAGGTTTAGGAGGGGTGATAAGCAGGTTGCGGGATTCAGCGATGATTTGTCTCTTCTTGATGTTGGGTAAATGATCACCATTCCTACCTGTGTTCGTTCGTCCGTTGTCGAGAGAGTATGCTTGTCTCAGCCGTCTAGAAAGTTTTTGCTTAAAAGTGTTGGACTTAATGCCAGAATATCTAGTGTGGGTAAGTATGGTGTGGGGTTTCCAGAGTTGTGGGTGTGTGCGTGGTGTGTGAATTACAAACCGGTGGCTATGAAAAGTGCAATTAATTGTGTTAGGTTGTGCATAAGTATGAGCATCCATTTGTGACTTTGGAAGTTTAGTGTAGTAATGTGCATGCCTGTGCTCTGTGAATTTTTTCATACGCCATCGTTAAAAGAATATCCCAAGTGGAAATGAGAGAGATAGGTTTGCAGCATATTCAAACTGAAAGAAATGTGTGTGTGTTCTAAAGGTGAGTAAACCCAAACCTTAGAGGGTCGGCTTGTATCGTCTGAATCTGCATCCTCTGGTGAAATCTGTCTTCTTCTCTTTCGAGTGTTATTTTCTGGTTCAGGTGATTCAGGTGAGCTTTCGATGAGCAGCAGCGAGTTTTTTGTGGATTTCAGTCTCGGCGTGTGACTGTTACTGGTGATCTTTAGACGGTTTTCGGAGTCGAAGATGTCTTCACTTGTCGGTATGATCCAACCGGAGCTGCCTTCGGAGGAGAGCTCAATTATCGGAGATATGTCCTGAGGGTTGGGCGCCCGGTGAGAGCCAAGGTGAGTGCCTGAATCTTTCTTAGTATTCTTGGGCATGGGGTGGGTCAGGAGGAAGGCTTTGGTAGATGACTTAATTTGTTTGGGTTTTAATATTTTGCATGTGGGTTCCGGATATGGGCTTTGCTGCTGCCCCGAACAGATGGGCTGGTTAGATTTCTTTGTGATTCTGGGTTCGGTTTGGGTCGTAATTGTTTGGTGATGTGGGTCTTTTATGATAAGTGGGTTTCGGCCATGGTGGGTTATAGAATAAAAATCAATTTGTCGGGCTTGTAGGGGTGAGACCACCTGTTATCCATAATCTATAAAGGCCTTGCTAAAAAGATGTGATAGAAGGGGCTTTGTTTGGTCGGGTGGAGGGTTTAAGTCTCATTTGAAAAGGTGGGTGGGACCCGAGAGGTATGGGTGATTTGGGGTAAGAGGAGCCAACGGCTCACTGCCACGTTTGGAGACAAAGGAGATTGATTGAAAGGGTGATATCTGATTAGGTGGCTCATAAATGCCATAAGCATTTAATGACTCAATGTTGTTCCCCAAATTTACCATTCTGACTCCTTCGATTCCCGAGAGCTGCGTACGTTGCATGCAAACCCTAACTTCCAATGCTAGCTTAACTCCGGCGTGTGGATTGTCGATGGGGGCGATGAATAGTTTCTCCAGAGCGGGTTCATATCCAAGATGCCGAGAGTCAAAGTTTGAGGCGGGCAGCAATCCGGTCGGGGGTGGAAGACCGGGGTAAAGTTGTGTATTGCTTTTTGTTGATGAGACCATTTGGAGAGCTGTTGCATGGCTGTTTGTAGGAGGGACCCAACCTTGTATTGATTGGCTTCTTCTCTCTGTTGCTGTCCTCCGGTCTGTTTAGATGTCAAGGAGCTCAAGGTTTCCGGCCGGGCCTGGTTGTTGAGTAGGCTCGGATGAGCCTGTTGAGATAATAGTTTCGCCGAGACCCTAGTAGGGTTTACTTAGATATTTTTACCGTAAGGAAAAACAATGGGTTCGTCGTTGCCCTGTCGAGCACGGTCTTGCCTGAGTCGGATAACTTTTTTACAGTTTGCGAGGGTATGAGAAATTAGTCCACAAAGGGGGCAGTATCCTTCAAGCTGCTCGTATCTAATGGTCAGGGTTGTTGTGTCGTAGCTCCTAGGTCTTTGAACCGAGATGGAGGTGATCAAGGTCTTGTTCGTGAACAAGTTAACCAGAATTCTAACAAAGCTGTTGCGAAGCGGTTCCGCATCTCGTTTCCTAAAGTCGTCTTTAACGTGCTCTCCAATTTTGTTCCCTATCATTTTAAGGGTATCAATATCGTGCATACAACAAGGTAAACCGACCACTTGCACCCAGCAGAGGTAGCGACTAAAGTTCATCTCCGAGGGGTGAAGAAGAGGATCATAGGGCTGTTGTAGTATTGAGAAAGCAAACACGTTCGCCGGAGGCGAGGAGAGGATAGTTTGGTAATCAAGTCGGTTGCTAAAGTTTGTCGTGAAAATTTGGGATTCTTTTTCATACGAGATAGGAGGTATATTACGGATCAACTTTGCCCATTCACGTTTGACTCCTTCGTATACAACGTTTTCTTTAAGGTTGGTCGAGAGTGATTGAAATGCCACGGCAAATTGCCACCCTTTTTGGAGGCTAGCCCACCGAGTGGGATCGGGCTCGACGACCAGATTAGGGTCATGAGTAGTGCAGAGCTGCATTAGGTCGACCAGATCGCTGTCTCCTTGTTGGGTAGGGCTATGCCGGCTTGACGTATACGACATAACGAGGAGAGAAGTGGTTAGAAATAGAAAGTTGATAAGGAGGGTATGGTGATTTTACGTAAGCTGCATGGAGAGTATGAAGGTTCTGTAGGGTTTTGAGGGGTAGGTAAACCTAGGTGTGTGGAAAGAGGAGTGATGAGCAAGAAGGAGAGTAAGGGGTGGACCCGTGATGGGGGGGAGTGGGGGATAGAGGTGAGAGGGGAAGATGCAGTGGAGATGGATACTGGAGAGTTGTACTCCTTTGATGCTTAAAGAAATGGAAAGCTAAGATATGAAATTCTTCACCCTCGTCACCATCCTGTCATTAATCTTTATGCCCAATCCATCCTGTATTCAACCTATCTTCAACAAAATAAATACGTAGAAGAGAAAGCATTGGATTAAAGGTATATGAGTTGAAATTATAACCACATATAAGGAGGATTTAAGGCTAAACAAGCAAGAAACATAGAAGAAAAGCAACGAAGAATCTAAGGTTTCGAGAAATCGAGGAAGTATTTAAAATTGGGGAAAACATGGGTAATGCAAAATTCACCAAAGAGGCAAGTAATACCATCTATAGTAGCAGTAGAAATGATCTTGAACGTTCATTTTCATGATATTAGCTTGGCAAAATTATTGCTCGAGTATTCAATTTATGTATGTTGCTTTTCTGAAAATTTTCCATATATAGTTAGCATGTATATTCTGTTATGTTTATGGAATTATAACTCCTAGAATTTTTAATGAATGAAGCTAAAACAGTGGATATAGATTCACTAAGGTCTCAGATAGTTGTGGTATAAATTTTTGAAAATATAATTGAGTTTCGAGTATAAAATTAATCCAATAATGGAGGAGTATATTAGCTATTATCATTGGGAATGTTCCTGGACCTTTGAGTTGTGGACAAGTTTTGATACCTTTACCTTCTGATTTTGTAATTAGTCATGGTTGATGAATTATAGGCATGGATTTTCTTATTCTGTAGGATTTGATGGTTATTCGATTCATGTTTTACATAACGAGATATGCATGTTGTACAAAAACTACTAAAAATTGGAATTTTGCGCCATCTTGAGTCGTTTTGAAACTTAACTTTGGTTTTAGAAAAATAAATGAAATTTTACCTTGGGTATTTGGTGATCAATCCAAGGTTGACAAACTGGTGAGGTTTTTCAAAAGATGATTTTTAAAGAAATTTTTTGGATAAGTGAAACTAGAAAATATCTTTTCTCTCTGCATTGCATGAGGGGTGAGATGCGACCTAGTTATATCGAGTGAAATAAGACTACCTTTCTCTTGTTCCACCTGACTGGGGATGTTCTTTCAGTTCACCAATGTCGACTGACTAGCTACCCTAGGGTTGGGCTCTGAAGTTCACCAATGTATGAAGGGTGGTGAGAAGCCAGTATTATTAACATCGTGTACTAGGATTGTCTAGGGAAAATGACAACATAAAATAGAAAGTCAGGCTGGTAATAGATGGACACGAGACATAATTGTTTGAGATATAACATGATCAAGTGATAAGATGAATTGTATCGTTTTCTTATATTGAATCTGAGTTGGCCAACGAGGAAGCCAAGGAATGTTTACTGGACAAAAGTGGGGTTAGAGCAGAAACTGTACATCTTGCAAACACACAAGATGTCAATGCAATGGTTCGATAAGCCCGTAGTGACTAGGGATTCCCATTTATGTGTTTCTGGTTTCCCTCACAAAGGTATTCAGCCTAGTTAACCTCTATAGAGGGCCTCTAAAAAGGGTACAACAATGTGAGGTACTCTACCTTGGTAGCATCGGCTGCCAAAATAGATGGTCTTTAAGGGCAACGCGGTACTTTGCCTTGAAACCATAGGCCATCAAAAGAGATGATTTGTTTAGGCAATGAGGTACTCTTCCTCGACAACATAAGTTATCAAAGAGACGGTCTATATGGGCAACAAGGTACGCTGCCTCATCCGTTTCAGATATCAAAAGAGCTGGTCATCTATGACTCATATGCTTTATGTCTTTCGAATGGGAGAATAAGGGAAATGGTTGTGTAATCTAGGTGAGCTTTAGCCGGTGTCTCAGCGAGTAAATCTAATAACTCTCTAAAATACTAAAGGGATGAATAGGGAGGTAATCCGACATGGATTGGTAAACTAAACAAGCCCAAGATACCTAAAATCCATTATACGATTATTATATAACATCTTTACATGTTTTTATATCTATTTAAGTCAGCATGCTTTACATTGTCTATTATTATGCAAATGAATTTAGACTTGATTATTCCAATTATTAGCCAGTATTAGGATTGCTTTCGAGAACTTGGAGTGTTTGCTCACCGAGTCCAATACATTTTAGATACATGTACCGAAGATAATAAACTTATCAAGTATTATGGGATTCCATTGTAGAGATTTACTACAATTACTATGACTAATTACAGAAGGATGGATAGATTGATACTAACCTTTTCTCCTACTTTAGCAAATCCTCCTGAACTTAAGTGAAGTCTTTCCTTAGATTGGTTACAGACCTTAATGGGATGTTTTTATGTGTTATAGCCTCTAAGAGGGACTTCTCCTCTATTTAACCTAATAAGGTTTGAGTAGTTTTCCCATTATACTCTCAAACCCTAATAAAGGGTAATACTAGGTCCCACCAACCTTAACTTGGTGTAATAATTGAGCACACCCATATGACCTATTAACATGTGTGCTCGTAAACTGGAAGAAAATATTGAGTGGTGTCGGTATAGATGGAAAATCCAATAATATCCTACCTGACACTAACTCAATTTTTTTAAGAAAAAGTATTTAACCTGATTCACGATTTTATAAAAAACGGATGACCATCCTTTGTTTTTAAAACCACACATGATAATTTGTTGAAGGCACTGTTAAATCGAACCTGATTGTCACTCTATAACTAAAAAAACTTCTAACACGCTTTACAAATAAATTTTGGTCAGGCCTTTGAGCACATGCCTAATTTATAGCGTAGACATCGGACTAGCAACCTCAATAACTTTCAAGTTAAATTTCTTTACTGGTGGAGTTTAGCGTGTGAATGGCAAATGTACACATTAATGATGTACTGGTACATTTCCATTAGTGTCCTGCAATATGCGTTTACCAGACACATGTCATTTCAATACTTAGACAAACTATCATATGAGACCATTGCTCATACAGAAATGAAGGCCAAAGGATGGGGAGCCTACCCATATCCAGCCCAAGCATACTTAAGAAACCTTTTAATATTTTCTATAGGCCTTTAATACTTATACAACCATCATATAATAAAATAACTCCTATCTAAAACTTTATTGCAATTGCATATCTATAATTAAAACTGAATATGTTCACATATAATAACAGATCCAAATATAATAGCAGCTAAATAATCAAAATCAAAACTGAATGTCGACAAAAAATAACAACTAGGAATAACTCCCACGGGGATAAAAAATCCTAATGCAGTAACAGTAAATAAAACAAATCAATAACTACTCCCATATAAAAGAGTAATCCTCAAAGAGACTCTAGCAATCCCATACACGTAACATATCCCCTGAAAGCTGATATCAAAAGTCCCTTAGCCACCTCGATAATATGTTTATGTATTTTATCAATGACAACGTGATACTTAATGTCAATATACCTGTTATCCATAGTCACGTTATTATTCTTAACATACTTAACGACAACCTCATTGTCGCAAAATACTTGCAACAATCTAGAAATTGAATTCATAACCTTCAACTCATAAATAAATTGGTTTAGCTATAAAGCTTGTCTGATAGCCTCATAACAAACCACATACTCCGCTTCCATAGTCGAGAAAGCTACAAGAGATTGTTTGACACTTCTCCTCGAGATAGCTCTATGAACAAGCATACGAACATAACCAAAAGTGGGCTTCTTGTCATCTTTATCGTCTACAAAATTTGAGTTAGAATAGCCCAAAACATTGAGCTCATCCGATCTCCTATATACCAATTTGTAATTTGTAATCTTCTTCAAATAGCGAAGAATCTTCTTGGTTGTATACCAGTGAACAATAGAAGGGTTATGTTGGAACTTTTCTAACATCCCAACAATAAAACTAATGTCAAGTCTCATACATATCATGCCATACATGAGGCTACCAACTACTGAAGCATACTCCTTAACGTTGTCTGAAGAAACTTGCTCGTGCAGCATCGTCTACCAATATAACTTTATCGATATACGCACTCTAAAATATGCCAAGCATCCTTCTAGTCTTGTCTCACTCAATCTCAATGCTAAAAACATAATTGGTATCTCCTATATTCTTCAAATCAAATTGCTGAGATAAAAAGGCTTTCGTCTCCTAAAGAAATCGCTACTAGCAAGTAAAATATCATCGACGTACAAAACCATAAATATAAAATGTCTCCCACTTTGTTTGACGCATATACAATGATCTATTTTGTACTCGACAAAATCGTGGTTCAAAACCACCTCGTAAAATTGTAAGTACCACTGTCTAGACTCCTGCTTGAGACCACGATAGAGTGATTAAGTTTACAAAAATGTGATATAAGAGCTAAAATCATCCGTAATATATCATTCTTCAAAACTGATGAGAAAGTCTTATCAAAGTCAATTCCTAGACGCTGTTTGAAGCCATTCACAACAAGTCTCACTTTGAAACACTTAACCTTCCCTTCAGAATCACGCTTGGTCTTAAAGATCCATTTGTATTCAACTGCCTTAGACTCTTTAAGTAAATGTGTCAACTTCAACATAGAGTTACGAGACATAAAATCCATCTCCTTACAGTGTCAATATCAGATAAACGCATAATAATAGTAATACTGATCGGAATAGCAGTTGGACTCGAAGTCTTAGAACCCTCTTAAATGATAACCTCTCTATGAATAGTACTGGTAAAGTGATCTCTCTCTATGAAATGAGTACTGGTAAGGGAACCTATAGTTTAATACACAAGGAAAACATTTTTGTTTTTTTTTTTCTCTCTTTCTCTATCTCTAATAACTCTATGGGGAGCTTTATAATCAAGGAGATATTTTTGTAACTATAAGGAAATTTAAATTTGGTTTATAATTTTGTAATCACAAGGATGTGGGCCCATCAACTATCTAATTATCCAAATTCCCCAAAATCTTACAAAACAGAAATGGAAACTCTCTCTCTCCGAAGAGTAAATTTCTCTCTCTCTCTCTCTCTTAAAATATTTTTCTCTTCCTCAAAGCTTAATCGATTGGGTTGCTGTAAAATCGTTTCTCCTTAAAATCGGCAATTATTGTTAATCGCCGGATTATTTAAGCCAATAAGACTATATCCCTCAATAGTTGAACAATTTGAAAATTCTACAACACTTTCATCCCCCTTGGTGGGCAAATTTAAATCGAGTAATTTCATATATTGTTTTTACTTTTTGTGAAATTTTAATAAATTTTTCTATGAAGTTTTAATTAGGTTTTTATGAAGTATTAATGGTGTTTTAACTACAGGGGCCCTAGAAGAAAGATAAAAAATTAAAAAGATGTGGGGGATATATTTTTGTTTCAAAGTTCCCCCTCTTTTTGGGAAACTATTGAACTCCCTATTATTTTAGAGTTGTTGGTTGGTAGGCCCTATACTTGCCAATACTAAAAGAATTAATCCGAAATATTACTTTAAATTCTCCTTGTAGTTACAAAAACATTTCCTTGCTTATAAAGGTCCCCTAACTCTATCTCTATTTGATGCAATTAAATTTTTGCGTTTGAATCCAAGATAGATTAATTGAAAGTGCAAAGTACGATCAATCTCCATCTTTGTAAAGGGTAATTGAATTATTTTCGAAGCTGTTTTATCCTGGAAGGCGTGCAACAATTTAAACTTTTATCAAATTGGGTAGTACAGCAGAACATCGTAAAGTGAGAGACCTAGTACTCAATGCAACTATTCTTAGCAGTTCCTATTTTCATCTCAGTTATTCGGTTTCTATGTATTGAACTCCTTTGCTGGAAACGAGGAAACTTAGTTTAATTTTCCAATTATTTAAAGACGTTTTCTACTGCTACGGCGGATGATAAGAACCAATATGTCTTCAGCAACAACAACAAACCCTTAAACTTTGATGGTTTGCACTTCAAGCTGGGGAGACAAAAAAATGCACTTCTACCTTATGACAAAATGATTCTCAATATAAAAATTGCATTATGAATGCCGTAGCTGAGGATCTCTATGATTATTTTGTTGCAATGAATTCGTCCAAGGATATTTAGGATGCAGTCCAGAAGAAATTAATACTGAGGAGGCCAGATCAAAGAGGTATGTGGTTAGTGCTACTTTATGTTCCAAATGGTTGATGATTAATATGTTATAACCCAGTCTCACGAATTAAGAAGATAACTCAGAAGGTTGTGTTAGAGGGTATAAAACTCGATTATCAGTTTGAGGTGGCTGCCCTTATAGACAAGTAACCACCTGGATGGAAGAATTTATGATTTCCCTCAGACACAAATCGAAAGAGTTCTCTATAGAATATCTCATCATTCGGCTTAGGATGGAGGAAGAGGCTTGGAAACAAGACTAGAATTAGAACTAGAATAAGAACGGTCAGAATCTAATTAGGAACCAGGGTGTATCCTCTTCTTAAATAGCTCCTGCAATTGACTCAGTTCAGTTCATTTGCTATAAATGTTACAGACCTGTCCATATGGCTAAGTTTTGCTAGAACCCTAGGCGTCCTGGTACTACACTGGCTCAGGTACATGTGACCGAAGAGCCAATTCAAGCTATGATATCAGACATTAATTTGATTAGTGGGAGAGAGGGGTGGTGGGCTGACACTGGTTCTACCCCCATGTCTGCTATGACAAAGCCTGGCTAAAGACCTATACTAGGGCTAAAGATATGATTGTGCTATTGGGAGACTTCTACATTACAAAGATACTCAAAATTGGGGAAATAGAGCTGAACTTCACCTTTGGAAGAACACTCAAGATAAAAAATGTCCTGCACACTCTAGAAATGAGGAAGAATTTGGTTTATGGATTTCTTCTTAACAAGGATGAATTTGCATCTTCTTACTCTGTTTATACATTAAATTTTTGACATGCTAGACTCTGTCACGTAAATCAGAAACTTATTAAAAATATGGGTTATCTAGGGCTAATTTCTAAGTTCTCATTGGATAGCTTCAAAAAATATGAATCATGTAGTCAACCAAAGATTACAAGGACTTCACACAAATTTGTTTAAAAGGAAACAAAACCTCTAAATATTTTACATTCAGATATATGTGACATGGATGGTGACTTAACCAGAAATGGGAACATATACTTTATTACCTTTATTGACGATTATTCGAGTTTTACTTATGTTTACCTAATGGCACATAAAAGCGAAGCTCTAGAAATGGATAAATCTTTTTAGCTAAAATTGAAAACCAATTTTTAATGAAAATTAATCATTTTTCGTATCGATAGGGGAACTAAGTACGACTCTAGGGTTTTCAACGATTTTAACAAATCAAAAGTAATTATACATGAAATAACTGCACCTTATTTTCCTGAAATGAGCTGTACATCATAGCTGAGCGGAAAAACCGTACCCTTACTTACATTGTTGTAGATATCATGGTTAGTTCATGAGCTGCTCCACATTGGCTGGGAAAAATTATTTTGATTGTTTGTTATATATTAATATAATTCCTAACTCTAAGACACTTATTTCGCCACTTGGCTTATGGAATAAAATGAAAAACAAATGTTTCTAATTTTAAGGTTTGGGGATGTTTAGCTTATGTTACAATTCCTTATCCTAAAAGAGTAAAACTTGCTAGTTGTGCTTATGAATCTATTTTTATTGGCTCTGCTATTAATAGTAAGGCTTTTAGATTTTATGACTTGCAAAATATGGCTATTATTGAGTCTTTATATTCTAATTCAGGATATTAAAGTTAATGAAATATTATGCAGTGATGGTACATGGAACTGGAATTTACTTGATCAATCCATACCTGAACACTGAAAGAAGGTACTTTCTAACAGGTATTTTCTGTCAAATGATGCTGATTAGCAGTATGGAATCTGTCAAATAATTGTGCTCTTACTGTAAGATCTACCTAGAGTTTTGGAGAAATATCTATGACAGTCAGGATCACATGGATTGGATTTGGAATACTGCTATACTTGCAAAGATTCAAATTATGGAATTTGGGAAAAAAAAATAGTCTGTTGACACTGTTATTAAAAGGCATTTTCACATGGCATCTAAGTACTTGTGTTGCAATGATTGCAAAGTGGAAAGTATGGATCACATTTTTACTCGGAATACCACTGCTCATCAGGTGTGGAGTTACTCTAGTTTTGTGTATGGGGTTTACAATTGCAAGTATGAAGGTCATTGGACTAAGAAGACTAGATGGTTCATTCAGGCAGATAAAAAGACTCACTTGGGAATAGTTAAGGGGCTGATTCCAAGTTTCATTAATTGGGAACTCTAGAGAGCCAGATGGTGTAGGTTGAAGTATGACAGTGTCCAAATGAATAGTGATTTAGTTATCAGAAATGTGCTACACTGGTTACATAATCTCAATTATAAGTTGAAAGTAACAGCAGCTGGTGTTTTTTTTTTTTTTTTCATTACTTATCTCTGCAGGTACTCAGACTACAGAAAATAGGAATAAGAAGTAAAATATCAAAGGCTGTCAGATGGGTGCTCCCTAATCCTGGTGTCTATAGGCTTAACTCAGATAGATCTTCACTTAGTAATGGTCAAGCTGGAGCTGGGGGAGTAGTTAGGGATTGCCAAGGTCTGCTAATAGTAGCCTACTCTAGTATCCTAGGGCCTAGTTCTAATATTATTGGTGAACTGTATGACTAACACATTGAAAATCTGCAAATATCATAACTTGGTTCCACTGGTTGTAGAAATTGATTCTAAAGTTGTTGCTAACTGGCATTACAAGATAGGCAATGTATCACCAAAGTTCATGGGGATTTGGAGAAAAATTGATGATTTGATTAGGTGGCTACAGTGTGCTTTAATTTATGTGTTCAGGGAAGGGAACACATTAATACCACAACTTCTTGAAACATTAGTGAATCTATATAAAAATATTTCGCTTCATACGTACAAATTTCCTGGAGTTAAGATTCGAGAACGTAAAAGAATATTTAGGCTAACTATATGTGCAAGAATTTCAGAAAAGCAACAAACATGAATTGTATACTCAAGCAATAATTTTACCAAGCTACTGTCATGAAAATGAACCTACAAGATTATTTATACTGTTTCGAGAAGGTATTACTTGCCTATTTTGTAAAATTTTGCTTTACCCGTGTTTTTCCCAATTTCAAATGCTTCCTCGATTTCTCGAAACCTCCGATTCTTCGTTGCTTTTCTTCTATGTTGCTTGCTTGTTAAGCCTTCAGTCATCCTTATATATGGCTTTAATTTTAGCTCTTATAGCTTTAATCCAAAGTTTTTTGCTCTAAGTATTTCTCTTCTTAAAGATAGGTGGACTATGGGATGGATTACGCATAAAGGCTAATGATATGATGGTGATAAGGGTGAAGAATTTTAGATCGTAGCTCTCCTTTTCTTTAGGCATAAAAGGAGTATGACGTGTTGGTGTAAGTTAATTTATAGTTGTTCTTAAGCATGAGGTGGTATTAAGCTAAGTACGAGGTGTCAAATACCTTTATTCTTATGAAGACACATTGGTTAGGTGATGGCAGCCCATAATTTTAACACGTAGAGCCAATAATCACGTGCCAACGACAATATTTTTCCCGCAAAACTTTGCATATAATTTGTCCAAATTACTGTTTTATCCTTGAACTTCAGACGCCTTTTACTCTCATACCCGATTTCCGATTTAAATTCTGTAAAATCCTATGAGTTCCTAAGATTGTACTCTACAACTCTTATTCAATAACCTAGGTCCATTTCTAAGATTACAATTTACTAATCATTATTATATCTGAAGATCTCTATGTTACTTAATCTAAGGATCTAAATTTTTGGGATGTTATAATTATCCCCCCTTGAAAGAAATTTTGGCCTAAAATTTAGATACTGAGTTAGTACCTTAATCCTCGAAGAGATGTGGATATCTTTCCCGCATCTCTATCTCTCGTTCCCAATTAGTTACCTCAACTCCATGGTGTTGCCACACAACCTGTATTAACGGAATCTTATTGTAGCGTAGCTCCTTTAATTTTGGATCAATGATTGATGATCTATTTGATACCCAATCAAACATTATAATATTGTAACACTATAATCGCAGGCTGATACACAATCTGAAAGGGTCTATATTTTTTAAGTTGTATATGAGGTTCTCCTATAGTAGTAGCTGAACTGGGAATTGAAGTTCCTCCAGAAGTCAGACATGGGATGATAATAATAAGTTGTACATTATTTTTAAGTTTAGGAAACTGAATCCCAAAGAGCATGGTATATCCACAACACCTAAAGATGTTAATAAGTGGATAGAAGGCATGGAGTTGAAGTTCCAGTATGCTAGATTGGAGGAAGGAGCGAAGGCAGGGACGGTAACCTACTATTTTACTAACGATGCCAGATACTAGTGGCAAAATATCCAGAGTTGGGATCCAAGAAGGGTGTTCACTTGGGCAGAATTCAAAGAAGTGTTTCGTGATCGATATATTTCTGAAGCTACTCGAGCTGAGAGACACACAAGGTTCATGAACTTGATGCAAAGGGAAGGATCGGTAGTTGACTATGAGAAAAAAAATTATGTACATGTGTCGGTTTGCCCAAGGGATGATATATACTGAAAAGTTGAAGATTATGAGGTTCTACAATAAGCTGTTCTCACCTCGAGGTAAATTATCTTACACCAGCACTTCATACTCCTTTGATGCTTAAAGAAAAGGAGAGCTATGATATGAAATTCTTCATCCTTATCACCATCATATCATTATCCTTTATGCCTAATCCATCCTATAATCCACCTATCTTCAACAAGAGAGATACTTAGAGGAGATAGCATTGGATTAAAGGTATAAGAGCTGAAATTAAAGCCATATATACAGATGATTAAAGCTAAACAAGCAAACATAGAAGAAAAGTAACGAAGAATTGGAGTTTCGAGAAATCGAGGAAGCATTTGTAATTGGGGAAATTACAGGTAAAGAAAAATTTGCCAAAAGAGGCAAGTAATACCATCTCGTAACAGTAGAAATGATCTTGTAGGTTCATTTCCATAATAGTAGTTGTAATAGCCTATTTTCGTATTGCACGAAGATAGCGCTTTACACCTTCGAAATCTAGTATATTTAGTTATGAATAGGAAACAAACAACACTAGATTTAGCATGGAAAACCCTTGAATGAGTTAAAAACTACGACCTCTCTTGAGGATTTTAGAAAGAGAAAGATGCATATTTAGATTACTAGCAATTACAAAGAGGGAGAAAGAGATGTAGAAATGATCTCTTAGAGGTTCTCAGAGCAACCTCTCTAATTAGTAGCTATCTAGTCTTATTTATAGGTCTTATAATATGACCGTTGGTTACATTGATGAGGAATGTTACAATATCGGGTTTTGATGAGTCTTCATGGTAGACTTTTGTAACGTCTTGATACTTGTTGATATGTAACGGATCTATTAACATTCTTTAGTTGTGGCTTCAGACCGTTGGAAAGATACGATCTCCTATAATGCTCGCGTGCATACGGCCTGTTATCAAGTGGAAGAGTATCTTCTGTAGCGCAAAATCACAAGATGCTTTGATATCTCCGAACTGTTGATGAAGATATGATCTCTAATAGTGTTCGCGTGTATTCGAACTGTTGATAGATATCTAAGTATTTTCTGCAGTGCAATGTTATTGGATGCTTTGCCATCCCCGAGCTGTAGATGAGGAAGTCTGTATTATGATCTCCTTGCTTTTAGTCATTGATTGGTTATCAGTATGTTTACTCGAGTTATGTGAGTTCGAATATCGGACTCAGTACGGGGATTAGAAATAAGCCCTCACAACTGCCCCCTCTCAGCCAATAGCAGGCGAAACGTGTGTTGCGAGTGGTGTTGATTGAGAAGTCCAGTCGTCTAAATTGAATATTGTATTGATGGCCTTCAATTTATCTTGGAAGGATAGTAGTTTCAACTTTTGGGTCTCCCAAAAATTCTTCTTGAGACGTGCACTTGTAATGAATACCTTATTGGAAGTTGTGGAGTGCATTAAATGCTGCTGGTATAAAATATGGTGAATAGTTGTTATTACTGTTCACCCTGGTTAACGTTGTCAGTCATTCAGGTTGGGTTGAGTAGTAGTGATGGTGACAACTCGACGCCAAGCATATGAAGTTAGAGTTCAGAAAAAAATGGCAAGTCTGCAAATTCGCTATTTTGGCACCCAAAGTCTTTCTCTGCCGACTCCAATCCCTGTTCCTCCAACTTTCATGGGATGTCGTGGGAAGAAGTAGAGGAGGCAGAGAATGATTTTCATCAACTGTGGCAATTCTATTATGTGGTTTTGTTTGCTGCTCACCATCGGTCCTGTCTGGAGATGCTTGTAAAAGATGCGATGTTGGCGGAAGACGAGAAGGCGGGGAAGTCGTCTAAAAAGTACTGTCAATACCCTGCGAAAGATTGGGTATTATAATGGTGGAGGAGGTCCTTCGTTGGAGGAGGAGGTCCTTCGTTGGAAGCGGAGGTGAGGGTTATGGAGGAGTGGTGGGATTAATTTTGTCCTCTGCTTCATTCTAATTCCCATCCTTAGGCTTTAAGTTTTTCTACTGGGCCCGCCATTGTTTCTTTTCAAGTATTGCTCAATCATCTGCAACGTAGGCTATTCTTTGTAAAAGACAAAATTGTCTGTAGAACTTGTAATCTTTATCTCCGAACTGGTTGAAGTGTTTATTCTTGTAACTTGTTTTCCTTGAATAATAAATTCGAACTTTATTATCTTATCTTGTAAGTGCTTGAAGCTGCTTTTAGAACTGTTGTAAGACACCATTGAACAAATATCGAACTAGTCACCGATGACATAGGTCAAAAATATGTAGGTCGTAGTGTTGATATATCCGAACTGTGTAGGTCACTCTTATATATGTATGGCCTTATTGAGATATAGTGTTGTTATGTCTGTGGAGATGACAAGGTCGTGATTCCTTTCGTGCTATGAGTTCTTTAGAGCCATGCCGTTGCTAACTTGAATACTTGTTATCATCGGTGGAACTTGGTCGGGCCTTTGAAAATGCGCTAGATAAACTTGCTAAAGAGGATCTGAGAGCTCTTTGATATTGAAACCATTCCTCGTGGTGAAGAGAGTTATCCGTTCTGTCATTGTATATAAGGTCGGATGATTGATCATAATAAATTGATTTTCTTGTGTTGAAGTCGGCTCATCATTGCTTTCTGTATCTATGATAATTTTTGATTGAAATGGAACTGAAGAAGGATTTGCTGCTGATTTTTTGCTTCTATCAAGCCGATATTGTGGTAAGTGACAGCTGTAATAGCTCTACTTAGGTTTTTGAACTGGAACCATGCTATAAAAAAGCGTAGCAGGATCGTACAGCCATAGAATGTTGTTGCTGTAAGTAATCGTGTTGTAAGATATGTATAAATCTTCTTGGGCAGTGAGTCCGTAATAATGGCAAAGGAGAGGGACAAATGTGATAACAAAACATGTTACACCAAAAACCATTATGAGGGGAAACGAAAAGACGTGCCTGTTAGGAGAGATGACGTTGACACGTGTCCCGAAGAGCCGTCGTTTCAGAAACCGAGGGGTAATATAAAAGTTTTTCTTCCCTCTTCTCTTAAACCACAATTAGTTACAGACATAGAAAGAAGCATTTCTAGAGAGAGAAAATCTTTGAATTTTGAACGCAGTCCTCCAGTGTTGTGTGTTCTTACTAAGAAGGATAAAGTTTTGTTGCCTGAGGTGCGAGTGGTGACCGGAGTCGACGACTATTGCTCTTCTAGTACAGGTTAGTGTCTCTGCTTCCATATTTTCTTATGTTGTATTAGTTTCTTAAAAAACTGGTAGGTTGCATTTGTGAGCTTTTTGGGTAGATTTATAACGTGTTGGGTACGGCTGAGGGAGGAGGCCTATTTTATTAATAAAATCTCTGAATATATTTTCCCTTTATGTGTGGTAGATGCGCTCAAAAAACCCGAAACCCAGTAATAAATTTGTTGTATTTGCCAGTAGTGAGGAATCATCATCGTCTGATAGGACTATAGATGATTCTGTGGTAATTGGTACTGTGACTGCTGAGAATCCGTCAGTGTCTTCTGAGAGAGATGTGGGATTGCATGCGGGGGATGAAACTGGGCAATTTTTTAAGTATCCCAAGAATGTAGACGTAGCTAAGAAATTTTTACAGTATAAAAAGATTTTAGACGGAGAATGGGGGGATTATGTGATGAATGCAGGTCTGTGGTTTAGAACTCTGGTGAGACCAAGTGGTAATGTAGAGCATTATCAAGTGCCTTCTCTGGATCGTTGGAAGAGAAGTATGGATATAGGAAACGATATAGATATCATTTATTATAATAGAACTGGATCAGAGGTCGTAGAGGAAGGATTTCTCTGTTATTTGAACCAGGTCGCATATGGGTTGAGTATTCCCCTAACCTTTTTCCAAAAAGGGGTAATGAATGCACTAAAAAGTTGCCTTAGTTAATTAAATGGTAACATCTTTGAGATGATGAGAGTCTGTGAAGTCCTTAATCAGAAGTGAAGAGATGGTGGTATTGCAAGATAATTCGTTGCGGACGATGTCTTGAAATACTATAAGTTTAAGTATGTGAAAGATCGGAAGAGCGGATACTTGTTTAGTGATTCAGCGAGGCCGAAATTCTTTGATTTTGAGTCTTCTGGGAGGCCCTGGTGTGACCATCTTGTGATGGTGAGGAGTAATTGTATGCAAGTGCCTGGGGAACACGCGCTCGAGCTGATATATAAGAATTTTAACGAGAGTAAGTATCTTTATTCTGTCTGCAGTTTATCTCTTAACTTATTGCGAACTGCTAACATAGTTTGTTGTTTTTTTGGCAGTGCCTAATCCAAAAGTTGTTGCTGATACATCGAGTTTGTTCGACATCGTCAGTCGAGAAGGGAGCGAACTGAACAAAGTTCTTGGAGAACTAGGAATTCACAGAGAGAAGAGGCTTAACTCCGTAGTTGAAAAAGTGCAAAGAGCTTATCAAAAATGAGCTATGACTGCATCTGGCTCTGCTTATGCTAATGTTATGGAGATTCCTGCCTGTGTTGTGGGAACTTCGAGCTCCTTAGTTCGGCGACCAAGAATGAAAAAGACGGTGCCGCCTTCTAAACAAATAGCTCCTGTGCAGATACCGCCGGTGGGAGCTGAGGGGGTGGTTGCTGATGTGAATATGGCTCCTCCTCTGAAGAAGCAGAAAAAAGAATCTGGTAAAGATATCCAAGCTTCTTCGAAGGGTGTTAACCTCGAGGCTGTGGAGCAGGAGGCGTTGGACTTGGCTATGTGTTATTTGATTAAATCGTTTTCAGTAATGATCCTGTCTTGTAATACTGTTTTGCTGTATTTGTGGTGCAGCTTTCTGTTACTTGGAAGTCGGCCGCGGAGGTGTTGAAGCTAGCTACTGCGAATCGTGGCGAACTTGTTCGGCAACATGATACAGAGAAAAT
Source organism: Kingdonia uniflora (assembly GCA_014058105.1). Lineage (NCBI taxonomy): Eukaryota > Viridiplantae > Streptophyta > Magnoliopsida > Ranunculales > Circaeasteraceae > Kingdonia > Kingdonia uniflora. The sequence continues at coordinate 429,958 of JACGCM010001604.1, read as the reverse complement.
TGTTCTACAAGAACAGTTCGAGCAGGAGAAGGTGCTGCAGAGGGAACAATTCGAGAAGGAAGCTGCCGTAACAAAGCAAGAGGTTGAAGATGAGGCGAAGAAGGCTGTTGATATTGCGGTAGCTTCCCTAAATAAGTTGATTCAAGCCTTTTACTTCTGGGGTTTGAGCAGAGAGGATGTCGACCTTGCTCTTGTAGAGAAGTATGGCGAGATTGTCTTCCTAGAGGATGATGCTTCTCTAGTGGCTGAGCAGACCCCGGCTCCTCTAGTGGATGATGATCTGACCAAGGAGGTAGCACTCTAAATCTTGATTCTGTAGTTGTAGCATAGATCTTGAGACTTAGTCGAACTTCGTCCTTTGTATAGGTGGTAGAACTGTTTTGGACGAGGTTTTGAAATTTATGTAATTGTTGTTCATATATGTTGTTTTGATGTGAATGTATGATTTGTATGTAGGAGGCAGTTTATTTGAGGGGGAAAGTGATCGAGATGGTGAAGGCCTTGAGTCGAGTAAGGGATCCTATCAATCGTACTCAACAGGTACACAATAAACTTGAATATGAGAGACGCTTTCATAAGTTGAATTTTGATAAAACCTTTAAGGAGTTATTCGAACTTCAATGTAGATATGGGAAGATAAAAATTGAGAGGGATGAGATTTTACGAAAATAGACCGATAGGTTCGTTTTACTCTAAAAATCCCTTAAGAATAAGCGATTCGTAGATGAGAGCGATAAGTTAGAGTGTCAAAGGCCATTATTATCTTTGACGCTGTATTTTGAGGCCGAAGTTAATGGTGAGCGGGGTTTGAAGGAGGCCTATTTAGAACTGTTAACTGAGAGAGACATAGTGCCGGACCCAGCTCGGTTAAAATTCTTAGCTCAAGAAGCGTGCAACTACCATAGTAGAGAGGCGCAAAGATGCTCAGCTCGGGCTGGAGTATCCATCATATGGGGTGATATAGGTTCATTGCCTGATGAGCTTGACTTTTATAGGGGCAAAGGGCAATGAGGATTCTTTTCTTTAATATAAAAATGGTGGATAGAAAGATCCATGCACAATTAGAAATCGATCTGAGGCATGCTTGTGATGAACTGAAGCGGTGTAAGGGTCATAATGCATGTCTGGAGACAGAAAAAGTGGAGTGTGCTAGGCTGTTGTAGAACTCCGAGAAGATAGTGACATTGTTAGAAGCGTGTTTACTAGATATGCAGCAACGTCTGCAAGTATCCCAATCACGCTTGAAGAAGAAAATTACTCCAAAGCGGGGGATACGTGCTGCCGATACGGACCACGAACGTCAAATGGCCGATGCGATCGCATTTTATAAGGGTGAGCTCGAGAGAGTATAAAATGAATTTAGAGGTTATATCTCGAGCTGTGGTAAAGATGTAGAAGTAGAGAATGATAAGGTTGAAAATATGTGGTTTGCAAAAGGGGATGAGGGTGGGGGAGCTTCAACCTCAAAACCACGAGCTGAAGAGTCTGAGGAGGAGGAGGTCGAAGATCTGTTGCCTCATACACGGCATAAGACCCGTCCGCAAGAGGTCGTAATCTTTAATTAACCTTTGCAAGTAGATCCTAGTAGTAGTAGGGTGCGATCATAAGCCAACTAGATTGTGGCATTTGATTGTACGTTGCATAATGTAGTTGATTCGTGTATCATAGCTTGATGTTGTAATAAATGTTGTAAAATGATGTCATGTAGGAATGAATATTTGTTGATAGATATATTGTTTCTTGTTATCTGTTATTCTAGGATAAAGACAAATAAAATGACAACTTGGCTGCCTTATCCGCGTCAAATAAAAAATTATCTGCCAAGTTGCAGCAATGTTCGTTGAATTCAAAGCTGGAATCTGAGATGTTGGAGCTGCAGAGTCGGCTAAATACTGTGACTATAGAGTTGTCATGTAAGGATGTCGAGATATTGACTGTAAATAACGAATCCGAACAGTGGAAAGAATCTCTGAAGAAGAAAAAGTCAGAGACCATGGCTGCGAATCAACAAGTGCTAGATTTGTTAAGTACGATTGAAAAATTGATGAATGATCTGTTGTATCATCAGTCGGTGATAGCAAATAATACTGATCTCTTAAAGAAGCAAGATTCTGAAATCCGTTATATGCGCGAGCGCCTGAAAAAGCTTAACTGAGATTTGCGTGAGGCTCGAGATTCATGTCAGAGAAAAAATGATCGTGCCAGAACTCACGAGGAGGCATGTTCTAAGAGAGATCGAGAGCTTAATGGGGCCATCAATAAGTGTAATTCGCGGATCGTTGATCCTGATTGGGACAAAGAAGCTTTGGTACAGGAGTGTATTCAAGGTAATGAGGTTTTCGAGGAACTCCATGCAAAGTATAAAGAGTCGCAGAGGATGATGGACGCAGCTAAAGCCGAGATCAATTATTCGAGGGAGGTAAATAACAAGTTGCACCGTCTGAAGCAGGAGATGGAGCGCAGTGTGCAGATAACGAAGCAATATAAAGGTTCGTTACTGCAGGAGAAAAAATCTCTAGAAGATCGATGTAAAGATCTTGACGATGAACTAAACAAGGTGAAAACTGAATTTTATGAAGCTACGTTGTTGACTGCGGAAAATGTTACGTTGCGTGCTATGGCTATGTTGCATGCTGATGTAGAGAAATTTCGAACAGAGTGTGAGTTGATCTTGGCTGCTACAACTGAATATGTTACGAAATATGACTTGCAGCTAGCACGATTATCCTATATAGATAATTTGATGCTGAGAGTTATGGAATTGTTGAATGCACCTTCTACTGTAGTAGATGCGGCTATTCCTTCCCCTGTCTTACTTTCATCTGGGCCTGGGGAGAGTTTGAATGTTGTATGCCCAAAGCGTGAGCAGTAGTTTCATTTGTAATGAGACAGAGTGTAAGTATGTCTTTGCTGTTGAAAAATGTCAAATGTTGAGTAGATAAAAAAGTTTGTTGTTATCTCTATGTATAATCAAATTTGGTGATCCAACGAACGATCATATAGAGATTTAGTGATGTGATATTGTAAGTCAATTTGAACAAATCAATAATGACTGTAATGAGAAATTTGAAGGTCGCGTAACTGCCAGGTCGAATTGATTGTCTCAATAGCAACCCTCGGGGCAACGCGTATGTAGATCCCAGTTATAGGTCGAGTTGAGCGACCGTGAGGGGACATGTATTGAATAATGCATAGCTGAATGGCATATCTTCCAGATCGAATTGATTGACTCAATAAGCGATTTTCGGAGAGCGTGTATATATTTGAAGAGCTATAAAGCAGATCCCGGTTATAGGTCGAGCTGAGTGACCGTGATGGGACATGTATTGGATATTGCATAGCTGAATGGCGTCTCTGTCAGATCAAATTGATTGACTCAATAAGCGATCCTCGGAGAACGTGTTTATTTAAAGAGCTATGAAACAGTTCCCGGTTATAGGTTGATCTGAACGACCGTGATGGGACATGTATTAAATATTGCATAGCTGAATGACATCTCTGCCAGATCGAATTGATTGACTCAATAAGCGATCCTCGAAGAGCGTGTATGTATTTGAAGAGCTATGAAGCAGATCCCGGTTATAGGACGAGCTGAGCAACCATGATGGGACATGTATTGAATATTGCATAGCTGAATATCGTCTCTATAAGATTGAATTGATTAACTCAATAAGCGATCCTCGGAGAGCGTGTATATATTTGAAGAGCTATGAAGCAGATCCCGATTATTGGTCGAGCTGAGCGATCGTGATGGGACATGTATTAAATATTGCATAACTGAATGGCGTCTCTGCCAAATTGAATTGATTGACTCAATAAACGATCCTCGGAGAACGTGTATGTATTTGAAGAGCTATGAAGTAGATATTGTTGTAGTAATTCTCCGTAGTAGGTCGATTTGAGCGAACCATATGAAGATAAGTACAATGTTGAAATAGATTTGCAGCATGATGATGAAAATTTGTTTTATTGAGTGAAATCTGAAGTTACAGCATGTTTAATTTCGATACAGCTTCTGTCGGCGGGTATTCCATGGATTAGGTATAGGTACTCCATCATCTGCTAACTTTCCCGCATTAGGTACTTTGCGATGTTGGGGGATTTCTCTAAGAACGAGGTCCTTGATTTTGAATTCTTGATGTCGAACGCACTTGTTATAAGACTGTGATAAAGTAAGCTGATATCTTCCCAGATTGACAATGGCTCTTTCGCATGTTTCTTCGATCATATTCAGGTTACATGCGATCTGAAATTTGATTTCTTCATCTGTCATCTCGTGATCATGTATTGGGTGATGATACTGAGTGGGTATTATATGGCTTCCGTCCCGTAGGCCAGTAAGAATGGAGTACAACCTGTTGTTGTTCTTGAAGTTGTTCGATATGCCCAAAGTACGTGTGGTAACTCGTTCACCCAATTCCCATTTTTGTCATCTAAACACTTTTTGAGTCCGTCCACAATCGTTCGATTAGTAATTTCAGCTTGTCCGTTTCCTTGAGGATAGTAAGGGTTTGATGTGGAGTGAATGATATTATGCTTATTGAGGAACGCGATGAGTTTGGAGCCAACGAACTGTGGTCCATTATCAATTCTGATAAGATGCGGTCTGCCGAACCGAATGATAATGTTTTCCCAGATGAATCTGATGACTTCTTCTTCTCATCTTCGGCACAAAGGGACTGCCTTTACCCATTTAGTGTAGTCTGTAGCGACCAACAAATGCTTTCGTTTTCCTGGTGCTGTAGGAAATTCTCCTACGAGATCGAGAGCCCATCGTCTGAATGGCCAGGTGACTTGGCTTGAGTGTAATTCGGGCGCTGGGGCTCGTATCTTTGGATCGTGACGTTGGCAAGCGTCACATTTGCGAGCGTACTCGATCGCTTGTGCTTTCATCTTAGGTCAGAACATTCCTTGTGTTAAAGCTCTATTTGCAAGAGATCGTCCTACGGTATGGGATCCGCATGTGCCTTCGTGTAGATCGTGCAAGAATTGTTGTGCCTCTTTTTCGGATAGGTAGAGGAGGTATGGACCGGTGACTAATATTTTGTAGAGGAGGTTCTCCCGGACATTATATCTATGGGCATTGTCGATTAATCTCTGCCGTTCTGTAGGATCCTCAGGAAGTGGGCCATTGAATTTGTTGTGAGGTCCAATATATCTGATAAAAGGCTGTCTCCAATCACTTCCGATCTCCTCGTTGCCCCCAGTATTAATGGCGTTGGACAAGGTGGCATTAATGCTGGGATTAGAAATGACGTCAATTTTTAAATAACGAGCTTCTGATCTAAGGACCCCAGCAAGGTAAGCGAATGCATCTGAATGTCTATTTTCTCCTCTTGGCAAAGTTCTATAGAAATTGTCCAAAATTTGTTCATTCTTTCGACCACTGCAATAGCTTAGTCAATCATTTTCCCATTGGTTTGATAGATTCCCGCGTGATGATTGACGATCAATAATGAATCGGTGTAGACAGAGTGTTCTGCTACACCCAGTGTGAGTGCCATGTCCAAGCCATGAATTAGTGCCTCATATTCTGCTACATTGTTGGTTACTTCAAAATTGAGGTGAATGGATTTTTTGAGCCGATCCCACTCCTGATCCGGATGGTCCGACGGAGCCGTCCGTCAAAAGTCGCCAGCCTTTCTTTGTTACGCAATCGGACTTCTCTTCAGACTGTACTGTGAGTGGTTCATCTTTGTTATCATCAACATCTTCTCTCCAATCAGGATCATCTACTGGAAAGTCAGCTAGAAAATCTACTATAGCCTAACCTTTCTCAGAGTGGCGTGACCCAAAATGTATGTCGTGTTCTCTGAGTATTACTGACCATTGCTGAATACGTCAAGATTTATTGCGCTTAGATAAGATTTCACGGAGTGGATAGTTCATTAAGACCTGAACAGCGTGGGCTTGGAAATACTGTTTTAATTTCTGCGACGTATAGACGAGAGCCAAATGAAGCTTCTCGATCTTGGTGTATCTTGTTTCAGCGGGGGTAAGAGTCTTGCTGATAAAATAAACTTGTTTCTCAGTCTTTTCATCGAGTTGGAAGAGGACGGAGCTGAGAGAAGTATCTGTGGCTGCTAGGTATACTGTTAGCTCTTCTTCATCTGTTGGTGTGCTCATAACTGGTGGTTTACCCAAATGTTGTTTGAGTTCGAGGAAAGCAGTTTCACATTTATCTGTCCACTCGATCTTAGGTTCCATCTTTGATTTTTCCCGCGATGTACCATGTTTTAGCAGATCGAATAGAGGTCGGCACCTGTCTGATGATTTGGACACAAATTTGTTAAGTGCTGCGATCTTTCTGACTTGTTTCTGAACATCCTTTTTTGTTTTTGGTGAAGGCGTAGCCAAGAGAGCTCGTATGCGTGATGGATCAGCTTCAATTCCTCGTTTGCTGATGAGGTGGCCCAAGAATTTCCCGGATTGTACCATGAACTGGCATTTGTCAGGATTCAAATGCATTTCATAAGCTTGCAAAATCTCAAAAGTTGTTCGTAAATCTGTCAGATGGTCTTCTTTCTTGAGACTCTTGCAAAGCATGTCATCGATGAAAACCTCTATTGTTTTACCGAGTTGATCTTTGAACATTTGCGTCATCAATCTCTGATAGGTAGCGCCGATATTTTTCAGGCCTAAGGGAATGGCCTTATAGCAATGCAGGCCTTGTTCAGTGATGATTGCAGTCTTGTCTTGATCTTTAGGGAAAAGTGGTACCTGATTTACCCTGATCCAGCTTCCATCATAGAGAGGAGTTTGTGCCCTGCTGTTGAATCGAGCAGATGGTTGATGATTAGAAATGGAAAGCTATCTTTTAAAGTGTGTCGATTTAGATTCGTGAAATCGATGCAGATTCTGATCTTGCCGTTTTTCTTTGGAACTGTGACAATGTTCGAGATCCAGTCCGGGTAAATAGCTTTGCGGATAAAACCGACCTCAATCAATTTGTCGATCTCTTTGTTTACTTCGTCTCGTATTTTTGGTGCTAGAGTTCGTTGCTTCTGTTTAACCAGTTCTGCCTTCTCTTTCAACTTTAGCTTGTGGCACGCCATGGCTGGATCGATCCCTGGTATTTCGTGGAATGTCTACGCAAAAACATCGTGGTTATCCGAAAGGAATTGTATGAGACTTGAACATTCTTCCGTGCTCAAGAGGGTCCCGATGTGAGTTCCTCTTTGTACGCTGTTGATCTCAATATATTCTGTTGTTTCGGCGCTTGGCAGCTGATGTTCTGCTGGTACTGAATGCTGTAATTGCTATGCCGGAGCTACTGCAGCTGGCTCAGCTTCAATTGTATTATCGCAAGCTCGGGCTAATTTTTGGCTGCCTTTGATTTCGTAGATCCCTCCTTTCCAGTCGAACCGTAGTGCTTGATGATATGTGGAGGGAATAACTTTCATGTTATGCAACCATGGTCGTCCCAGGATGCCCAGGTAACAGGATTTTGTATTAATGACGTAAAAAACTACGTCAAGTGTGACTGGTCCGGCCGTGATGGGAAGTGTAATTTTTCCCACGCGTTCTTCCTTGGAATCGTTGAATCCAGAGACGTTGATGTCACTTGGCTCGAGCTTGTCCGCTAAACCCATTTGGTCGATCGTGCTCTGGAATAGTAGTTCGATGCTGCTGCCGGTGTCTACCATCATTGTATGTAGAACTATGTTCTTCAGTTTTAACATGATGATGAGAGCATCATGATGCGGGAAGTTGACATGACGTACGTCATAGTCTTCGAAAGAAATTTCAGATCGCCGGTTACTGGATTCTGGCAACAAACGAGCTTCTTTATCTGCCATTGTCAGATCATGGCATTGTCTAATACGCCTGCATTTGGATTTGTTGGAGTGGCTGACTGTCTGAGTCTCGATGAAGTACAAATGTTTTTCCTCATTCGCTTCGTTAGTTTAGACGACCATGATTTTAGTTTTGTAGCTGCCATCTTTGTAACTTTTTACGTCTACAATATATTTGTGCATCCGACCATGCGAAAATATACTTAAGAGGAGAAATTTCAACATGAAACATTGTTCCATGTCATGATGGTGGATCTTGTGGTGAATGCAGTACGGTTTTCCAGGTATGGGTTGAAGAGTATTAGCATTTTCGAAGAGTTCATCCTTTTGCAGTAGCGGATATATGTTTGTAATAGTAGTTGTCAACTGTGGTTAGCGCGAAATTGGTCTCTTTTGACCTTAGCGTGTTCGATCATCATAGGACTTGAAACGTTTCTTATCACCTCCGTAGTCTTTACTGCTGCTGCGAGTACATTCTCCGGTATGATCGTTGGTGGATAGAGCGATGCGCTGAGGTTTTTGTTTCTCAGTCGTCAGTCTTTCGAGGTCGATGAAATTGTTGACCTTTTCCATCATATCCTCTAATGTCAGCAGATTGTTAAGGATCAGATGTTCCTTAACTCGTCCATCTATGAGTAACGCATTGGTGAAAGCCGAGATCTTGATCTTTTTGTCGAGGTTATCGAGCTAGCCCAAATTTTTTTTTGGTAAATGTCTTCAATCTTTCCCCTGGCGTCTGCTTGAGACTTAACAATGAGTAAAGACTTTCCTCCTTATCTTTATTATGTGAATAGTTCTTGACGAGCAGTTCGCGAAGTTGCTCGAAGGTGAGGATAGATCCTTCATCAAGTGTGTGAAACCATTGTAGAGACTCGCCTTTTAAGCTGGTCAGGAATAGACGGCAGAGGATATGGTGTGAGGAGGAATATAGTCCCAAAGATTCTTGAAATTCTTGGACGTGTTCTACAGGATCCCCCTTTCGTATTTTTGAATCGTTGGAGTGCAAAAATTGGTTGGTACTTCTTCATCCAGCAACTCCTGTACGAGCAGACTCTTCTACAACCTTGCATAGTTACTCCTCCCAGTGAGTATTTGAGCGTCTAAGAGCTCTTTGATGTGTTTGTCCACCTGTTCTGGAGTGAGGTGTTGTCGAGACGTGATAGCTCATCTTGTTGTTGGTCCTCTCGCAGGATTGTGCTCTCCTGTTACTTCTCCCATGCGGCCATAGATTGAAACTCGAGGTTTTTCCCTGTTCTGCTCCTCTTATGGCTGTAAATCTATTACCGCTCCAGCGGGTAATGGTGGATTAATATGACTCCGAAGCAGGACTGGTTCTTGCTAAATTTGAGGAAGTACGATATTTTTGCCTCGATGTCCCAGGCGATCATGGACTGATATCCTCGAGGCGGCGGGCAGAGCGTTCTGCTGTCTCAGATTTGACGTTATTTGAGCTTGTAGTGCCCTGATAGTATCCTGCATGCTGGCGAGCTGTTTCTCCAGCTTTATTCGTCGCTCGATTTCTGCCTGCACAGTCGTTCGCAGATCCGTTACTCCTTCAGCAGCGTCAAGCAGGGCGTGGTGTGATTTGTCTTGATTTTCCATCTTTCAAAGATAAATGCAGTAAAAACTGGATTGGAGAGCGCTGAGTGTAATCTTCGTTCCCACAGACGGCGCCAAATGTAATAGCTTATTTTCATATTGCATGAAGATAGCGCTTTATACCTTTGAAATCTAGTATATTTAGTTATGAACAGGAAACAAACAACACTAGATTTACCATGGAAGACCCTTGAATGGGTTAAAAACCACGACCTCTCTTGAGGATTTTAGAAAAAGAGAGGTATATTTAGACTGTTAGCCATTACAAAAAGAGAGAGTGATGTAGAAATGATCTCATAGAGGTTCTCAGAGCAGCCTCTCTAATTCGTAGCTATCTAGTCTTATTTATAGGTCTTATAATATGACCGTTGGTTTTATTGATGTGGAACGTTACAATATCGGGTTTTAATGAGTCTTCATGGTAGACTTTTGTAATGTCTTGATACTTGTTAATCTGTAACGGATCTATTAACATTCTTTAGTTGTGGCTTCAGACCGTTGGGAAGATACGATCTCCTGTGATGCTCGCGTGGATACGACCTGTAGACAAGTGGAGGAGTATCTTCTGCAGCGCGAAGTCGCAGGATGCTTTGATATCTCCGAACTATTGATGAAGATATGATCTCTAATAGTATTCGCGTGTATTTGAACTATTGATAGATATCTAAGTATTTTATGCAGTGCGATGTTATTGGATGCTTTGTCATCCCCAAACTGTAGATGAGGAAGTCTGTATTACGATCTCCTAGCTTTTAGTCCTTGATTGGTTATCAGTATGTTTACTTGAGTTATGTGAGTTCGAGTATCGAACTCAGTACGGGGATTAGAAATAAGCCCTCACAGTAGCCTAGTAAAATAATTGCTATGCAATTTGTGTTTGTTGCTTTTACAAAATTCTTGTATTTATAGTTAGCCTGAATATTATGTTATGTTGCTAGAACTTTAGCTACTTGAAATTTTCATGTATAAAGCTAAATTTTTTGATATAGATTCAGTAAGGAGTCAGGAAGGTGTGGTATACATTTCAAAAATTATGATTAAGTTTTGAGTATAAAACTAATCCCATAACGGAGGAGTATATTAGCTGTGTTTTGTTGGGAAAGTTTTTGGACCTCTGAGTTGTGAACAGGTTCTGATGCCTTTACCATCATATTTGATTATTGTTCTAGCTCGATGAATTGTTGGCCTCAGTTTTCTAGTTCCGTAGGATTTGGCGGTTGCTCGATTCTAGTTATACATAACGAGATATGCATGTGTTACAAAACAACTCAAACCTAGATTTTTACGCCATTGTGAGTCATTTTGGAACTTACCTTTGGTTTTTTAAACATAATTGAAAATTCACTTTGGGTATTAAGTGATCAATCCATGGTTAAAAACTAGTGGGATTTTTTAAAAATGATTTCGAAAGATATATTTTTTTTATAAAACTAGGAATGTTTGGACAAGTAAATTAGGAAATATCCTTTCTCTTTGCATTGCATGAGGGGTGAGATGCGACCTAATTACATAGAGTGAATAAGACTATTTTCTCATGCTCTTGTTGACTAGGGTTGTTTCGGTTTGCCAATACCAATGAACTTGTAACCCTTGGGTTGGGCACTGAAGTTCGCTAATGTATATAGAGTGGTGAGAAGCTGGTCTTATCAACAACATGTACTATGATAGTCTAGGGAGAGCGACAACAAAGAATAGAAGTCCAGGCTGGTAATAGATGAATACGACGCAATTGTTTTATGATATTACATGACCAAGTGATAAGATGACTTGTCAGGTTTCATTCTAAAGAATCTAAGTTGGCCGACGAGGAAAGCAAAGAATGTTTATTGGACAAGAGTGGGGTTAGAGTGCAAACTGGGCCTCGTGCAAGGCACAAGATTCCACCACAATGGTTCAAAGAACACATACTCACTAGGTATTCACAGTTATGTGTTTTTGGTTTCCCTCGCAAGGGGATTCAACCTTGTTTACCTCTATAGAGGGCCTCCGAAAAGGGTACAACAACACAAGGTACTTTGCCTTGGCAATAGAGGCTGTCAAAATAGGTAGTCCATAAGGGCAACGAGGAACTCTGCCTCAACAAAAAGATGGTCTATATGACAATAGGGTATGCTACCTCATCAGCTTAGGCTGCCAAAAGAGATGGCTTGAAAGGCAATGTGGTACGTTGCCTCATTGGCGTGGGCTATCAAAAAAGTTGGCTATCTTTGACTCAGAACTTTTATGTCTCTCGAGTAAGAGAATAGGGGAAAGGGTCGTGTCATCTTGGTGAGTTTTAGTCGGTGTCTTAGGGAGTAAATCAAATAACTCACTAAAATACTAAGGGAATGAACAGTAAAGCAGTCCGATGCGGATTGCCAACTAGAGAAACCTAAAATGCATAACATTTATTACGTGAGTATCATAAATCATCTTTACCAGTTCTTATATCAATTTAACTCAGCATGCTTTTCCACTGTTAATTATTATGCAAATGATTCTAGACTTGATAATTACTATTGTTAGCTCACTTTGGCATTGCTTGTAAGAACTTGGGGAGTTTACTCACTCAGTTCAATTTTTTTTGGATATAGGTACCGAGGACAATGAACCAATCGAGTATTACAAGATTTTAATTAATCAAGCAAGAGAGTACATACTTGATGGAGGTTATCCACAGTGACAGAGATCTTGGACATCTGTGGGTCCTTATAAATATTTTGCTGTATAATAAAACGTAGCTAGATTTACGATCTTTTGATGTAGATCATGTAGATAGTGGTACTTGGCTTTCGTATTGTTCATATAAAGGTTTTTCTATGTATCATAATAACTCATATATATATATATCATGGTTCCAGTTGTGTAACACGCTTTATTACAACAAAGTTACTTAATTAGATAGTTGAGAATGCATGGAAAGAATGTTTTTGAAAGTATAGATTTTTATACAAATGTATTGTGAGAAACCTTGCTGGCAGTTCAGCAGCTACTTGTTGCACTTTCTGCAGCGGAGTGTTACACAAAACCACACTGAGGTTCTCCAGAAGTTCAACATATAAGTTTCAATTAGAACTTGGCTAGTTGGGATCTTTTAAAACTGAATTCTTAGTTAGCCAATAAACCTACAAGATGGACCAACATTCATTATCTATAAGGAAAGCAAATCAAAACCCAAAAAGGTAGTAGATTCTGGCTACCTTCCGTCGGCGATCGCCGCCGCCTAAAGGGCAATCTCTTGCAATCGCCGACCACTTGGCATCGGGGGCAGTGATACTTTGGCATGAATATCTAAAAGGTCGATTTAGGTAGAATCTTTAGCGAATGCATAAACTTAACTACTGTGAAAAACTGAGGCGTAGTTAGGACATTTTAGAATTAAAATTTCTCAATTTAATGATTTTTTTTCCTTTCCAATCCTACATTTCATTTTTGCTAGGTTTTGGGGAGCTAGAGAACTGAGTTTTGAAACTTTAAACTTAGTTTAATTTTTGAATGAAAGCTAGATCTTATTATTTAATTATCTGTTATTGTTTGGATGTTGCAGGTCTAATCCCCTCATACTAGAACTGAGGAGGAAGTTCTTTTGGTGTATGTTATGATTTTTTGCAGGTAATGGGTCTGAACTGGAGGTCTTTGATCACACTTTAGGGCTATTTTTCAAATCTCCTAAACTCGATAAGTACATAGGGGAATTTGAGAAAAATTCTAATATGGAGAAAAAATGACATATTGAAAAATGAATTGATTTCTTAGTTTACTTTGTGACCTCTAGACCTGGGGATTGTTCTCATTTTCACAAAAAAAGAGATAAACCCTAGGTTAGCAACCTAGAGTTTGAGCTTAGACCCCGACAGGTAGGAAAAAACTCTAAGCTGCTCGAATTTGATTTAATAGTGAGAATTCGAGGTGAAGACCGGAAGCATAATAATTAAAACCTAATATGCTAATATAGGGCCAACTCTAAAATATTTGAATTTCAACACCTAAGCTCCTCTAACACCCTGGAAATTTAGTGTGATTGACTTTGAATTAGGGTTTATTGGACCTCAGGAACAATCGATAAAAAAATTAGGGGACAGGGGCCCTACCAATAAGCGATCATCTCTAACTCAAGGCTTGCCTGTAGCAATTGCCGACCACTAAGCTTCCCTGACACCCAATTTTTTGCATTTTGTTCCCAGCCCCTAGCTAGTTACATTAGCTGATCAGTATATTGCTTTTGTTCTCACAGGTTACTGAATAAATTGATCTTTGCTTTGAACCTTTCTACATTTTCACGCTTTAAAGGTATATTTTTCTGACAAGAACAAAGAAAGGTAAAAAAGATTGTTGTGCCCAAGCATAGAATTAAAGTTTGATATCTTTTTAATTATGTTAGTTAGTAATTAATGAATAACTAAATAAATAAATAAATTTTTTTGATAATCGTATTTTTTTTCCTAGGATAACATAAAATTAGTAATTAATTATTATTCTAACACTACTATTTTATTAATATCACTAATAGTAAAAGTAGTAGTGTGTTTTCATATCTAATACTTCTAAAATTAATTAGTAGTAGTACCCTATTATTAGAGTAAAATTAGAAAGAACTCCAAGGTTAGTTTCTTTAGTTTATGAAAAGTTGGTCTTGTGAAGGAACCTGTTTAAATCGCCAAAACTCACCTTTAGTTTACTCCACGGTATTAAGAGAGCCCCATGATTGGGATAGATGACAAACATCTACTTGATTAAGATAGACTAATGGCAACCAAAACCCAAGGTGAATATTTCAGTCCTGTACCCAGGACAGACCTCTCTTGCATTGCTTTGTCTATGCTACCCGAAGAAGAGTAGCAATTTAAGCTAAAAATTGGCTTCATCAACGCCTTACCTTCTTTCTATAATCGTAATCATGATGACATTTTTCTATACATTACTGAGTTTAAAGAGTTGTGCGCTATACTTCACTATAAAGATTTCACAGATGACTCCGTACAACTGTGTCATTTTCCATATTCTCTAAAGGATAAGGCTAAGATTTGGCTCTACTCTCTTCTACCTAAAATTATCACAACTTTTGTGATTTTACAAAAGGTATTTCGGAAGAAAAATTTCCTCATTCATAAAGCAAACCTTTTACATAACGAAATTTACACCGTCGCTTAAAAGGAAGACAAACGCATCTAAGACAGTTGGGAGAGATACAAGATTCTTTTACTTAAATGCCTGCATCATGGACTGGATCTATGGCAACAAGTACATATTATCTATAATGAGTTGTCCCAAATTGACGGATTAACGCCTGGTGGATGCTACCTGTGGAGGTTCGATAATACGTAAGTATATCTACTGAAGCATGAGTTCTCTTTGAAACCATGAGCGAGAATTCATATGTATCAGACTACCCTGTTCAACGAAAGAGAAAACCTATGAAAGGAGGACTCCTTGAGTTGTGATACTAGCATCACTATGTTAGTTGCTATCCATTCGCAAATAAGCTTACTCAAGAAAATGAGCGATGCCTTCACAAAACCAACTTTGCCTCTAGCTCAACGTGAGATATGTTGTTACTGTAGATGTACTACTTAAGTCTGAGAGTCCTGTCCCACTATCCAACCTGACCAGGAAATTGAAGAGGATGAAATTCAAGTGTTCAACACATACAATCAAGGGAGTTCCAATAATTCATATCTATTCTTTGTACCGAAACATCCCAATTAATCTTACAAAACATGACAACATCAGGGAAGACCCATTGGTAACTCAAACATACTACAACAACAATATCAAAAGCCATAACTACAACATCAATAATCACAGCAGCAACAGTACCAGTCGCAACAATACCAACCAAATCAAGCCAATACTAGAAAAATTGGGAACCTTGAGCAAACACTTAGCACATTCATGAAGTAAACAAATCTTTCCCTTAACACATTGAATCAATGAGTAAGCCACATGAACATAACTATTTCACAATTTGCAAAGGATTTTGCAAGTCGTGTGCAAGGAAAACTATCAAGTTAGCCTGAAGTAAACCCAAAAGGGAAATATGGAGTAAAGTCCAGTCATAGCACCAAACCAGCTAAACAACATCCTGCTATAACCACTGTTAGGAGTGGCAAGGTTTTTAAAAGCAATGTAGCAATGCCCACCAATGAATAACAAATGAAAACACCAACTAAAGGTAAGCAATCACAAAACACCAATGAATTACCTGTCCAAACACCACTAGAGAGTACACACTGTCAATCCCATATCCTTAGAGGTTATAACCAAGCATCACGAACCCACATTATGCCGATCTAGTGGAGACATTCAAACATGTACCAATCAATATCCCACTGCTCAAGGCTATAAAGCAAGTTCCCTCGAACATAAAATTCTTAAAGGAAGCCTGTGCGCGCAAGAGAAGTCTGAATATCAGCAAGAAGGTTTTTCTTATTGAAATTGTGACACCTCCTAAGCTCAGAGATCCCAGATATCCAACAATCTCATGAACCATAGGAGAACATAACATCAATAAAGCTCTACTAGATTTAGGCGTAAGTGCCAATGCCCTTCCATGCCACGTTTATCAGCAATTGAGACTTGGGGATCTGAAGCTAAAAAAATGACATTACAAATGGCAGGTCATTTACCAGGGTAGGGATATTAATATATGTCTTTATTAGAGTCGAAAGGTTATAATTCCTTGTTTACATTAGTATTACAGAAACAAAAAAATTAGGGGATACAGGCAAGGATATACCAATCATCTTAGGAAAAACATTTTCAGCTATTGCACATGCGGTGGTTAATTGTTAATCAGAAGGGCTATAACTCTTTCTCTGGGAAGCATGAAGGAAACATTGAATGTCTTCCACAATAAGACTCCAATGATTGAATCTGAAAAAATAGAGGATTGTAATGTTATCGAAACAACATTAGCCAAACCATCGACAACAAGTAAAACATACAATCATGAACTCCACAATGGATAATGGGCACGCAACAATATTGCAGACTGCCTCTAACAAATTCTACTAAATGAGCAACTCAATTCTCTTTCATCATTAGTACGACTATAGTATGAAGAGATAAAGAAGTATCTATTAACAGGTGAAATACCTTGACATTGGTCCCAGGTTGCCATACTGGATTTCCTACTGGAGTTAAAATTTTGCATGGGATTAGCCTTATCTTTACAGGATTGGTTTATACTATATTATTCGTTGATGTATACATAATGTGGAAATTCTGGAGACTCTAGCGCATTACCATTTTGAAGCTTTTGAAGGATTACACGGTGGTAAGCAAACTATTGCAAATATACTCCAAAATGAGGTGTTCTGGCACTCATTAGTCATAGATGCCTACCTATACTATCTGAGTTGTTCAGCCTATCATGTTCTGATATAAAATTTTTAAGCATGGAATGTATGGTTTATAAGACAATTTCTCCTATCTCAAGGAAACTTGTTCGTATTGATTGATGTAGACTCAGAGTCAAAATGGTTGCTGGAAATTGTATGACCCTCGCAACATGTCAACTATATAAAAAAAACTCTTGGCTCAGTTATTTTAGCAATTTGGCTCACCTCAAGATGTAATACTCTGCCAAGATGAACATTATCCTAAGTTGTAAAAATTCATGTAGTATACCTCTGTATACTATGAAATGATTTCTTCAATGGAGGAAATGTGTGTGGGACAACAAGAACTGGCCAAAGTCAAGTACATTTTGAGTGAAAGCATCCAAAAATACCCTAATGAATGGCCCCGCAGCCATGATTTCTTCTTATGGCCACACATGGTGTTGTATCTTGATGACCCTCTAACCTCATCTCTTGGAGCAAAACCTGAGAATGGAAAGTACAATATTACCAAGCTCTAAGTTAGGAGGTTGTCACGTCTTGTTGAAGGCATTAAACTTAACGCTTATTGGAAGGCAACCCAAGTACTAGGGATTGCCTTTATGATTCCTTGTATTTTAGATTTTATGAGTTTATTTATTTATACGTTAAGGTAATTTTTTCTATGAGTTAAGGTCATCATTAAGAGCATCACCATTGTCTAGCACCATGGTGTAAAAAATGAAGGGCTTAGGTGTACTCACAAAACTTCTTGAATATGAGAAAATAAGTAAATGCCAAGTATACCCCTCCACTTCTAAATTTGAATTTAAAAGCCAAACATTTAAATTTTTAGCTCAAATCATGGGTGGAATCTTTGGAGCATGCCACTACTCAACCCTAGGTTCCCTTATTTCATAAGAATATCACTCTCCCACTAAAAATTTGAATTGCAAGAGGCTTTCCCTATAAATACAAAGTGGGTGTTCATCCATTCTATATCATTGTTAGCTTTTTTCTTTATCTCAAGCACTTTGCAAGAAGCCAGAGTACCAACAGAGCTGGGCCACCAGCGATCGCTACCAGTCCTAGCCTTACAACCAATGATTATTGGTCACTAATAGGGTTGGCCTCCTACCTTCATTCTTGGCTCTTTTGGACCCTATTAACTTCATTTCAGGTCAGAATGGATAAAGATTTTGTCGTTGAAGAGCTTAGTGAAAATTTGATGGCCAAAAATGCTCCGTTCTGCCACGCCAAAATAGTGAATCGCAAATGGAGGATGTTCTACAATACAGAAGGGAACAATTATTATCCTGAACTTGTGCGTCACTTTTGAAGGAACCCTTCTAACCCCGACATAGATAGATTCATGGTGCAACTCACATGGGAAGATCGCCACTACGTCCTCACTCTCAAGACTCTCTCCGATATCACAAACATCACACCAAAACTTATAAGTATTAACAATGAAGAGAATTCCACAAGTCATGGCTACGTCACAATCTTGGACATACCGCATAGTAGAGAATATGATAACAACAAGATTATGTTGAGGTTCCTACACTGCAATCAATTCGCGGTGTAAAAATAGTACGCAACAAACATCTATCCTTCTCACAACCAAACCAGCGCCTATCACGCCATCCTCCATTTTCTATATTGCCTTTAAGAGGGCGATTCTTCTTACAACATCCTCCAAATTGTTATGGAGTTCATCATCACGATGATACCAAAGGAAAGAAGTTCGCAGAACAATCCCAAGGTATTCCCTATCCTTATCACAAAGTTTATCGCCACCATTGATCCTTTCACCGTGATTCTAGAAGCTTTGGTGAATATCAAGGAGGAAAATGCATGGGTCACCTTGGGAAGGTGTATTTAAGAGCCATAGATACGAGTACGAGGGTCGGACCTTAAAAAACTGGCGCATCCTTTCAAGAAGAACGCGAGCGAACTCTAAGCCCTATTTTTCCTTACGAAGAAGAGCTCATTCATATTCAAGACCCCTCCATTCGCAACGCAATGGGGATCATGGATAGGGGATGTAGTACTCTTGAAAGCTTCCTAAACATGAATTGCAAGAACATTAAGAATATCGAGAGGCGTTAAAATAATACGTTTGCCATTGCCACTTGCATGGAAACATTTCTTCAAAGTTTGTCCCAAAACAACAAGGTGGGACCTTAGCAAGCCCCACCGTATTGATGTCACCAATCTGCATGCTCCTAAAGCGATGATAAAACCCTCAATCTTGCTTTGGCATTTTAGGATTGAGTTTAGTTTGCTTTTGTCACATATTATTTTTACCGTTAAAATGTGTCACTACTAGAATCAACATCAATGGCTACTGTCCAGGCCGTGGAAAATACTATTCGCCACAGGTATACCCGCGCCCAGGGTCGTGTCAGCTGGTGATGTGGCTAATGCTCAGGCACAAACTTGACCATGGCTAATGAATCATATATAGCCACGGGTTGTACCGCGGCTATTTCGTGGCAATTAATACACATTGGATACATTATAAACCGTGGCTAACGACTCCATTGGCTACAAACTTTCCCACAAAATGTCCCATGGCTAATACCTGTTAATCACCACCATAATACTTATGGATGATGCTTGTTAATTACCACTGTTTAGTCTGTGGCTAATACTCGCTATTTACTACATAACTAGTCGTGCCCAAAGTTATTTTTCAAAATATATATATATATATATTTCACATTTGTATAGTCATTACAATCACTCGAAACCCAAAACAGCAAACACCCAAAGAAGATAAATTTATACATTTGACTCAGGTAGCGAAGTCACTTGCGCAAACACCTCATCCGTGTCTGCCTCAGCCTACAATGAAACACCCAATTTCAAAATCAGTGCCTAAAACCCTAACTGTTCAATAAATAAATAACCCTAAAATAAAACCTAATCAACGAGACGAAATACTACCTTCAACTGTACGTCAATTCTGTGACAAAGAAACTTCGCCGACATCTACTTCTCCGCAACCACCTGATTAGTTGATGCCTCAACCTGGACAAACCACACAATAATCAAAATCAAAATCAAAATAAATTAAGGTTTGGAAAAACATATCTGCCTTTAGGCTTAGGAGATACGAGAGACTTTACAGCTGTAAGTGAAGATCTAGGGATCTCATACTTTCAGAAGCAGGTGGTACTCTCATTTTTTGCAACCTGCAATAGACCAAATGATGGAAGAAGTTATATGAGTATGCTCGTTTGTGTCCTAATAGTAAAAAACAGAAAATGTTGGGAGTAAAAATTGAGGTGCTAAATACTTATAAACAATCCAGAGTGACTCAAAAGGAGCAGATTCCTAAATTCGTAAGCGAGGATATATTATATAGTTGCATATTTGATGGTACCCTTTTCCAAACTTCAAATAAATAACAAACAGAGCTACAAATTGCAACTCTGACAAAAGTTTCATTACTTTAGCTATTATATCTGTAGCAAAACAAGGATGTAAGTCCTACCTTTGCCTCGAACTTCATATCAAGAAGAATATTAGATGCTTTAATATCACAATGAATGATTTTAGGGTGGCCTAAAAATAAATTAATTTCATTAAGAATAAAAGTTGAATTATAAATACAAAAGAACTTAGGATAGTCTTCATATAGCCTAAAACAAATGTAACATAAGATTAAACTCATAATCTTCATGTAAATAAGCTAGTCCTTTTGCAGATCCCATAGCAATTCTCAGTCTAGTTTCCCAATACATTGATGGTCGCCCTTTCCCTGCATTAATTTATTATCTCTAATCAGGCATAGTTACCAGTATAGAAGTATACTAGTGTGTCAACATTAAGTTGGCCCAACTGATTGTTATCCGATAAATTCCTGAGGAAAATATTTATTACTAGTTCGTTTATATTCTATTTACAGTCTTGTTCTTGAAAATTGTGCTCCACTTAAAATCAGTTGCCACACATTTTTTATTAGTTGTAACTTGTAACCATTGTCTATAATGTTTTTACATATTGTATATGAATTTGGCATTCACAGCTCAAGCACAACCTGTAACCAAAAATTCTCTCAATTGATATGACCTCTTTTTTTCTCCTTCAGCATCTCTTCTTTTCCTAACCATCTTACCAATGTTATACTCATATGTGCTAAGTAGTGGTTATAATAAAAGCGCATGACCCAGTGAAGAGAATCAAATTCTTGAATTTGACTTACCATGTAAGTGGAACTCCATGGTATCATTTGGAACAAACTCATAAACAAACATTCTAGGTTCCTAACTTTGGGTAACCTTTAACTTTGGTTCCTAATCTTGGGAGCCCCATTAAGCAATTCAGTAATTCATGAATTCAAGAATTGGAGGCTTCTAAATTAACACTTGATATGAGATAAACCCAACATTTGAAGTCCAAACAAATTCCTTACATCAGCAAAAAAATAAAATACAGAATACCCTAAAGCAAAATCATAAAACCCCTAACTCCAGCCACCAATTGAGAGCCCACGTCAAACACATGATCAGGAATAATTTGAGAGAAACGCGATAAAAAAATAAGGAACACCGAAAGAAAAATCATACAACATTACAACCATAACAAATTTGAAAGAACCTAAATCAAAAATAAATACCCAAATATAAATACCTAGAACTTGAAGGATTCAATTCCTAGCCTCAATCAACCCTGTGAGTTTACCCAAGCAAATTAATTTAGAGAAAAGAGAGATGCTTTCAGAGCTTTAACAAAGAGAGAGAGAGAGAGAGAGATGCCTTCGCTCTCATCAATCAATCAAAAAATTGAGATCCACCTCCGTGAGATTTGAGATTTTGAGAAGGAGAGAGATATTGCAGAAGATTTTCATGGAAAATTTGCACTGCTCTTTAGAAATTTGAAACCCTTGAAACAACTTAGAGTTCGAAGACAAAAAGTTTCAGCTTTTAAATGGGGGAGAAATTTTTTGAATCTCGCGTTTCTAAAACATTTAGCCACGGTTTTGGCCACGGACATAACAAATAGTTAAAGGATTATATCTTTAGCCACGAATTCTAGGGTTTGGCCACAGTCTAGGTTGTAGCATTTAACCACTGTTGTCACCGTGGCTAAAACTAATATAGACCATGGTCGTTGGTCTATTTTCTAGTAGTGTGTGTTATGCACCCTTTTTATTCAATGAATGTGTTTTCAAATCTTATCTTAACATTATGGTACATTTAAATTGGGTAACTTTGGGATACTTTAAGCTTGGAAAAAAAGATTACTTTAAGGTCAACATATGGATATAAATAATTTTTCCTACTGAAACACTGTTAAACCCTAAATCATGCAGCTTTTCAATCTCAACTTCATCAGGTTATCGAGACCAAAGCATATAGAATTAGACCTAAACAACAATGTTACAGATAATTGAATCATCTTTCTACATAAATTAGTTTCACTGAAATCTGATCTTGAGTGAGATATTAATGCTTTACTCAACATCAATATGTAAAAAATGAAAACTATGCAGCCATATGTTTTACAATTTTGTGGGGCTGTTAGACCATTATTTAGGGAAAATTAATACATTCACATTCAAGAGTTCTTAAAGACCTTTCTAAATTTCACTAGAACATGTTTTTCCAACGAATGAATTTTAGATATAACCCAATGCATTTTTGGGTTTTAGTAGGTAAAAATTCAGTTTCCTTACCATATCTCTCTACTAACATTTTACTGTTTGACCACTTTATATAGTTGATTGCATATTCATTCCACCCCATGGCTCCAGAGGCTAGTATCATACCTGAGAGGCATTGTACTTTCATATTCTTTGATAGGCATTGTGGGCCCATTTACCCCTAGCGCGCTACCAAGAGGGGATGGAGTTTATTATTATATATTGTGGCTATTTTCTACTTGGGAGAGTTAGTTCACCTATTCTATCAGAACATCACTTTCACATACTGATCTCCAATTCTGACTCTTAACTGAGAAGGTCGTGCACCTATTACATTAATTAGATAGAACGTTCCTACGAGCAGTCGCTAGAGTAGTTCCAATTCTAAATTTTGCCTATCAGAAATGCGGTTTGATCCGTGAGGACTATCTTCGATAGATTTCACTCCGCGGGATGGTAGTATGGGATGAGGGTAGACTCCTGATCTCAAGTTTCTTCATAAACCAATTAGCCATACTATATTGGTTTTACAAGAATTTCTAGGCATCATCAGGTCAACTGACTAGTATTTCAGTTTTGGGGTGCCTAGAGCTTTTACGCGCTTTACATCAGGATACCCTTGGATATGATATAATAGATGGCATTGGAGGTAGCATTTATTACTGAGCTACAAATGTTCATTTAACAATGGTAGAAGGGAATACAATGCTATTTACCACCTACCAGCTTTTGAGACTTCTATTTTTGATTTATCAACCCATCAGTGGTTCGAGCTACAAAGATGGTTCTGTTGGAACCTTTGGACATGGTGCAAGAGTTAGATATGTATATAAAACGTATTGATGGTACACGGAGAAGATTATTGGGCTACACTTTATCAAATTCCCGAACACGAGCATAGGCATGATTGTCCGTTACATGTCTAGAATGTAAACCTCCGTCATAATGACAATGAGGAGGAGTCAATAAAAGACCCAGAGGAGAAGTAGATTGAGGATTTTGACGAGGATATTCCAAAGGTGATCGACACATATGAGCCAGTTGGCATGGGTACCCAGATCATGACTATGATTAGTTTACATGCTTTTTACTTCTTTGTAAAGTCTATTTTAATTTCAGTTATTATATTTTTTGCATCAAATAGTGTTGTACCTTTCAAGTACCTAAAAAGTTGAAAATATATAAGTTCTTCAGTCAATACAGATTCTTCAGTTCAGTCAATACAAATTCTTCAGTATAATTGGTAAAGTAAAATTAGTATGTGATTACAAATAACTCTAAATAATCTTCTAGATTAAGTAGTTAGAAGAATAAAATGAGCCCTTAGAGTTTTGACTACTTAACGGGATTATAGAATAATAGGCCAAAATTGAAAAAAATAATAGACTAAAAATGCTATAATGGATATAAACGATATTCTCAAAAATAGAGTTAATAATTTCTTGAAAGAAGCTTCACTTCATACCAGCAACAATATTAGTTGAAAGGAGTTGTTAAACAATACTTAATCAATCCAGAGAGAGTATGTAACACCACAGCTAAACGGGTATTAGAAATGCGCCTAACCCAATAGCGGTGATGGTTACACCATAGTTTAGTCCCACATTGCTTAAGATCCTGCCAGGTGAATGGTCCTTAAGTTAATATTTTACTTTACATGTCACCGAGGCCTTTTTTTAGGAATAAAAATCCCACACTGCTGGAAATCTACAGTGGCTAAGTGGGAATAATATCGGTAACCGTAGAGTGGGGTCGTGACAAAATGGTATCAGAGCAAAGGTTAATTCCTATCTCTCTTCTTGTACTCAAAGGTTAAGTAATTTATTTAGAGTGAGTTAGGATGATTCATTGGTATTCTGTGTCTTTTGTCATTTGTTTGGTTATAGAGTTAGTCTCTTGAGACCTTGTACATATAGGCTTCAATAGTATATTTAGTGTATACGTTGTCATTGTAGATTTAGATGAATAAGGATGTTCATCTTAATTTCTTTTGAATAGTGGTTGATTTGTTTCCGTAAGCGTTAGCATTGATTGCTTTAGGTAGATCAACTCGTTTAGCAATCTGGGTAAGACTTGATTTCTAGTTTAGTTCTTAAGTTGACTACAATGTTAGGTATTCACGTAGATTTTTCTTATTGATAGTAATTTTATAGGACTTTGATATTTTTCCTCTCAAGATTAGAGATATAGAATTTTAGGTTGGGTTACGATTGCATAGTAGTTAGTGTTTTTGATAATTATATTATACATTTTCTTTTAACCTTGTGGATGTGGCTATGAGTTTAGCACCGTAGGTCAGCACCATGTTGCTTGGGAACTGTATGTTGGGAAGGTGAACAAGTTGGTGGCTTCTAGAGATGGTTGGTTTCCCTGTTCAATTTTGGCATTAGGTTTTGATTATAAGTTTGCGATATTGCACTATATCGATGACGTCATGTTTGTCGTTGCAGTGGTTTTGACATGTAATCCAGTTTAGCGATTCACTTGTAGAGTTTTGTGTATCTTCTCTGAATCGACTCTAGATCGATTTGGATATTTTGAATAACTTTTTTACATATGAGAGATGAATTCCTAGACACCTGGTGTTATAGTTTTATTTGTCATATATTCATATATATATATACTAGGCTATTGGTGGGTGCACTTACTTTATTTCACTTTAGGAAGATGAGCAAGACATTGGATATTTGTTCAGGTTTCCTGTTTACAGCTGATTGCTTTGGGTACTAGGAGGGTCGTCCAAACTATATGGGTTAAGGGCTACTAGTGGAGGTCATAGTGAAAATAGTTTATTAATATTTTTAAGTTTTCATTAATTATTCAAATGCATTATTTTATTTGGTTATTGACATATCATTTATCTTGTCTTCATTCGTCATGTCATTCAATAGTTTGCATATATCTTTTATGGATTGCGGATTGAATTTACATAGCTTATGTAGTATGAGACTTTTTTTTTTTTTTGCAAAAAGTTATGTATAATATATTCAAACATTAATGTACAAAAAGAGGGAGAGCTGAGCATGCCACACACTAGTACATTCTACTAGGGCACATGCATGTGGCCTCTTTATGAAATAAATAAAATGCAGAAAAATTAAAGCAAGTAGTTTGTTAAAACGAGGACAGAATCGTTCGAACGACTAGAGCCAGACACGTTAAAACGGCCTCCAATGTCATTCGAACGAACAAGGAAAATTTTACAAATTGTCGTCTAGTTTGACAAGTTCTCAAAAGTCAGTTTTAAGATTAACATGCACTTCGTTCGAACGACTTGGAACTTGGAAGTCGTTCGAACGACCTGTAGAAAATTGCCTTCAATTTATCGTAAGAATCGACAATGTGATACAATTCGTTTGAACGACCGCCAATATCGTTCAAACGACTTTACTGAAGCGTCAAGGTCTTATTTCCTGATTCGATAATACTCGGTACTCTGATCTTTAATTTGTTATAAGTATTCTGGTTTGTCGTCATTTCATTCTTCCATAGCATAGTTGGGGTCTAAGCTACTTCTTCCAAGATTGTCTGCTGAGAAATTACATTCCCTCCATACATGGCTGAACCGAATATGCAGAATATGGGGAGTGATGAGGTCCCAAGATGTCTTGAGTACCCAAGGAATTTTGTCGTTGGTGAAGGCTTTAATGGCTACAACTGAATCGGATACCACTCACAAGTGACGCCACCCTTTTATAACAGCTCTCTGAACTCCTGATATGATTGCTGTAATCTCAGCTATATAATTCATTGCGTATCCAATGGTTTTGCTATATGTACCCGTGACTTCGTCGTTACTGTCTCGGAAGATAATCCCAATACCTGTATTTCCTGGGTTGCCTAATGCCGAGCCATCACAATAGATCTTTGCTTCATTTAGAGGGGTGAGCCGTATCTACAATGTTTATAAGGATGTGCAGCATAATTGAATGGAGAGTAAGCTTAAATATATTGTATTTCTATTTGTTCCTTGCTCTCCAGATGTTACTGCAAATGGAGAATACCATGGCCACCCAGAGATATTTTATGGAGGTACTAGACCCTTGTCTTCTTTCCAAGATATTTCTCCAGGTGTCTGTTGGTGTAATGGGATCATAAGAATAGCAAGTGGTAGCTCTATGCCAGAGAGAGGCCATAATTGGGCATTGCAGAAGAGTATGTTTTTCTGTTTCTGTAGAGTTATTGCATTGGTGGCAAACCGAGACTAAAGAGATACCTTCTTCATAATGGTGTCATCCATTGGAAGGAGATGGTTCAGCAGACACCATGCAAAGCCTTCAACTCTTAGGTGAATTGCGTTATTCCAAACGTATTTCTACCACCATGCCGTATCTTCTCATTTACGTAGAGTTTCAAATGCATTCTTGGTTAAGAATGCCCCTCGTAGGTCTGGTTTCTAGATCACTGTGTCCTGGCTATTGGGGTTACACTGAATTTCATGAATATTTATTCCAAGTGACAGAAGGAGGAGCCAAATGCCATTAGGGAATCACCAGCCTTGTAGGTTAATAAAGTTGCTTAGACAAGTTTTACAGTGTTTCCATATATGTCTGGGCAGCTCTATAAGATCCATGAGAGTAACTTTTGTAGCCCATGTATCTCTTAAGAAATCTATTTTGGTTCCATCGCTGATGAACCAACCAATGTAAGGTTTTGATAGGGCAGCTCTAGTTTGGATACCGGACCAGATAGTAGAGGGTTTGTGGTATTGAATAGTGTCTCCGCTTTTAGTATTGAATTTTAATTTGAGAAATATTGCCCAGTCTTCTTATCCTTTCTTGAAGATCCAGTAAAGTTTGCAAAACATCGTGGTGTTTACTTCCCCCAGACTGCGGACTCCGAGGCTCCATTCCTCTATCGGTTTACATACCATTTCCCATTTTAATGTCACGCCTTTCCTTTTTGTTAGATCCCCGGTCCATATATAGTTCCTAAGAATGTTATCTCCCCCTTTTATAAGCGACCGAGGCCACTTGTAGACCGCCATATTATGTATTGGAATGCTGTTTAGGATTGACTTTGCGAGTGTAACCCATCCCTGGAAAGAGATCATGCTACTAGTCCAAGTGTTAGCCCTTTTTCTTTCTTCTTTTTTCTATTAGAGGCAATATGGCTTGCTTTGTGACCCTCCCTTGTATGAGTGGAATTCCCAAGTATGTCTTAGGAAATTTTCCTTCCTTGAACCCAAAGATGTCTAAGATACATCTTCTGCGGGTGAGAGGAATACTACTCATGAAAATATTGCTTTTGGCCATACTTATCTCTTGCCCCGACACTATCTGATAGACTATTAGGATGGTCTTGAGCTGTCACAAACATCTGTTGATCCCATTCACAAAAAGAAAAATATCATCTGCGAAGAATAGGTGAGTGGGTCCGTGCGTTAGCTTTGTCAATGTCATGGTTTGTATTCTGCCTTGCTCTCTGGCCTTGTAGAGGTTAATGCTTAGTATATTTTCCGTTATTGCAAAGAGGATTGGAGAGAGAGGTTCACCCTGCTTGAGACCTCTAGATATCCGAAAGAATCCTGATGGGCTACCATTAATTAGAATGGAGACCACACTGCTACTGAAAATTGTATGCATCCAAGAATAGAATTTCGGCGCAAACCCAAATACACTGATAATCAAAATTGATGATTGGACGATTGGGTCTACGAAGTACTACGTATGTCCAGGTACTCAGCATAAACCAGCGACTTGCACTAACAAAATACTGAGTACATTCGAACATAGTAAATGCATTTGCGGCAAACAGATGACAAAAGAAATAGTTCTAAGGAATATCATTGGAGATAATTATCCAAACGCAGGTATCTTTGCTAAGGGGATACAAGGATTTACGATTACCGATGATATACAAGTCATGGAAGTATCGAGCACCACAACGCATACTTTTTCTCTACTTGGGGAGCTTGTAGTCAGTAATATGAACGAGCTCAAGATCCAGACTGTAAATCTTACAGCATCACAGGTAATTGATTAATTATGTTCTTCTTTACTACAAATAAAACTTCTTACGCAATGTTTAGTAAAGATCTTTTTCTCGTAACAACAATGTCACTGTGCAAGAATTTTCAGAAATACCCTGAAATTGTCAATAAACCATAGTTTGTGGAATTCAAAATAGGCTAGTTACCAAATCGCCAATATTCTTTACATGGGCATGGATCCATTCTCAAAATGGTGAAAATGGTTCTGGTCTCTTACAACAATACGACGGTTGTACACCCTTGATGCTAGCTTGATGAATAAGTGACAATCACAGCAAACCCATAGGTTCTTCACTATATGAATGGGTGCCCCTTTGTTTGCGTTTATAAGACCGAATGCAAGTGTCAACTTCTCACTGTGGAGACTTAAGTATACTCTCCTTTTCTTCCTCTACGACATCAACAAGAACCTGGGTCATGTCAGGCTCATAGCCTTCCAGCCTCAATCTCGCAAAACTTCATCCATTTTTTGATTAACTGTACTTCTATATCTCGAGTCCATCTCATTTTGGAGAAGAAACTCATGGATCTCACCATGTACAACAGTACAAGGATAGAACTGCAGCCTGGAACCTTTTGATTCCACGGTCCCTCATGATTGCTCTAATCCTAGCAACATCGATCTGACCATCTGCCGGCCTTAGCATATATGTTTGATACGAAAGCATAGCAACTCAAGTCTTTTGTGGCTAATTCCAGCGTACGGGTGACGACAAGTCGTTATGTCAGTGTGCTTCATACAGGCACTAAGAATAGCCTTCCATGCCAGAACGTCAGCCTCAATGGGCATATCCCAGAGAACCTTAAGCGCCTTTCCTAAATGTCCCACTCTGCCCAATAAATCAATCATACACCCGATGTCACGGCCCAGCCCGGAACCGCCTCTACAGTTCCCAGAGTGCAGCGGAATAAGGGACCGAGCGGCGTACACGGACGCGCGGTCGGCGTGTACCAGCCATCTTCACGGGCGCGGCGCGCCAGTGGCATACAACCCACAGATGCTAGAGCGACATCTGGATAATCCTGGATACTCGTGAGGGGTCATCGAATATGTATTCGGTATAGGAAATAACGCTGAAGGTTCCCTCAATAATCCCTACAGCGTAATCTCTCGCGACGCGCGCGAGGTATGGAAAGCACACCTGTCCTGTAGCGGATCAGGGTAGCTCAATATGCCGGTTTCCACATAAGGGACTCATATCTCAAGGGGCGACGAGCCTGGACTATTTATATTGTCCATTTGTAAGTGGCGGTGCGTCTCAGATAGCCCGCGGGGCATAGCGGTGCCATATGAAGCCCTCTTTGGAAAACCGGCCAGCATTGCGAGGCAATGTCCCCTAGCCTTCCCTAGGCCTAGGAGAACTCATAACTATCCCTTGTAGATAGTCCATGAGACGGGGTCCTTGATGACCAAGCATTAAAGCTCTTTTAGTCATGGGGAGGATCGGACCAGGGTTCCTCCTTAATATAGTTACTAAGTAAATAGTCAATTTCCAAAAGGAAACGTTAAAACATGAGACGAAACGTACTGGACCTTTTCACCCCCTTAATTGAATCTGATTGCGATGAAACTTGGCGTGGAGCTATATTAGGATATAGAGAACAAATACATTCGGACAGAACTCAAAACGCTCGGGTGGATTCGGCCGGCGTTCGGTAGGTCGTCACACCCTCCCTCACTTAAAATAATCTCGACGTCCCCGTCGAGGACCTTCTTCAACACGGCTCTGCAAGGATTCAATCTTCTGCATCTTCAAGAAACCAACAACTCTCCCGCACTTAGTTCAGAGTACTATATCTTCTTCTGTACTAGCGGGTACTGAGTCCAACTGCAAGTCTCGATGCTGACAACTGTGTCTTCAGAACTGAACCTTAACTTTGCCCTTTCCAACTGAAGTGCGTAGTGACTGACCTTGATTCCAACTCTGGAGTCTGCCTTCTCGTCTGGATATTGTCTCTTGGTCTCAAACCTTCTGAAAAATGTATGGGCGGTGCACTCTAGCATCGCGCCCTCTGAAAAGCGCTGCATCCTGCTGCTAAGCGCCTTCTCCCCTGATACTATGTGGAATGTCGCTCTTCTCGACAAACCAAGGGCGTCTCCTCCGGACTGCCCGACGAGGATATCTGCAATCCCGTCCCAAAAGTGCGCTCACTTCCGAGTCACACAATGCCTTCGCTGCTCGAGAGTTCAATCTTCTGTGAATCTCGGCTTCAAACTTCACTCTTCATCTGCGAGTGGTAAGGAGCAAGTCTTCTAAAACCCAGGGGTAACTCTCCCCGACTGTACAAAACATCTTCCGCACACTAAAACTGCCTGACTGCCCTTCAATCAACTTTGCAAAGGTCTTCAAACCATGTCCGCCCTTCTTACGGACCATCTGGGAAACAACATCAAGATGCGGTACTCTAGCCTTACCAGTATAGAACTGAACTGGTACTCATTGTTCACTTGGGCGAAAGAGGGTAGCTCCTAGAAGGCAGCATACTCTCAATGAGGCGCGGGTACTCTGTTCCTTACCGCCAACAAAACCATCGAGGCAGCCTATTTAGGCGCGGGTACTCTGATCCCTACCGCCAGCTAACCATCGAGGTCCGCCATAAAAGGCATCCTGTGTGAACTTCTAAAACCCATGAGACATCTATCTGTGCAGCCACGTTTCTGCTCTACCACTTTGTAGTAGGCCATCATCTAACCCATGTAACCCTAGATGGCATCTGCACCTATCTTGGCTGCAGGAAGGGTGATCGCTACTCCGGCGTCCCCAAAGGTCTCTCCACTTCGAAGGACTCCAATCTGCCTCACTCTCCAAGGAGGACTTCTCAATGCCTCTTCTCTGACAAGGACTAAACATTGGCATCCGTACTTGCCAAACTCTGGTGGTAATGACCCATGCTGGAACCTGCGTACATCTGCGTCACAACTTACAGCTCTTCCCACACTCGATAAGCTCGACGTCCGCGTCGAGAACAAAGCTGTAACATATAACTGACGGACTACTGAAGTGTTTCTCCATCTCGACATCCCTACTCCAACCTGAGTACTTGGGGAACTGGGGAACAAGATACTGTCACTGTACCTGTCGCCCTGAGCTCGTTGGCTTGCCATGTCCAACTGCTATCAAACTCGCGGAGACCAACCTTCATACTGTCACAATCATCTTTAAACTGAAGCGTAGCCATTCTCTGTCTCTTGAACTAGCTTCAAGAAACGCAGCCAACTCTAACCGGTCACTGAGATGTGGTCTTCTAAAGACACTCTATCGATTCAAACAAAGAACGAGGCGCGGGTACTCTATCCCTACCGCCAACCACCAAGTGATAAGGAATTGGGAAACTAACATCCAATTCCGCTCAGGATCTTTCATCCTAGAGCAATCTCCCATCTGAGATCATGTCTGAGGTAACCCGCACAACTGACTGAAGCTCAACTCTGTTTTGCGCAACCACGTAACTTACTAACCTTCGGAAACGTGAGTCTTCATCCATCTGTGGGCTTAAAATGACCCAGAACCATCTTGTGGAACAACATGGATCAACACGGCTAAAGCACTCGAACGCCGACAAACCTGAAACTCACTACGGAGCCAGAGAACAAACATCACTCGGCACCTTGCCTTCTTTGAGTGAGCAAAGCAGTGTCCTAGGTAACTAGGGACCAACTGCCGACAAGCAACAACCCATCTTGAAGGTCGCAGTTCATGTCGCGTAATAACGAGAAACTTTGCCCTCGACGTCTACCTGACGATATCACTATGCACAAACTCGGGACCCAAACCATGTCTACATCTATTACTTCATGCCGCTTCATCTTCCGCTCATGACATTCACCTCCAGAATGTCTCTGTGTCCAACTTAGGGCAATCGCAACGAGTATCTCTCAGGATTCTTCAATCTTCTGTAGACCCTAAGGAATTCTAACCAAACCAAGCTTCGCGGCTTCCACACGAAAGTACTCGGTAACTGACACTGACCATATCGATCTCTGCTGAGGGGCATCGTCCTTGATCACAACTGTTACTAAACTTCGCAGCGCGGATGCGGACCGAATGCAATAACAACCTGCTAGATCGCTCTATTACTATTCTTCATAGAGCATCTGCGATACTGACCAGCCTTCTAGAGACAACCAACGATATAGATCATCGCGTCCAACTCAAATCTTAATCCTCCTCTTAGCGTCATTGTCCAAAGCATATTTAACTTGAGCAATCTCGCTCTCGGATATGGAGCATTTCTCTTACGTCCAATATCAACTGACATGTAGGCAACACACTCTATAAGCGTTCACAACGGTGCTTGGATCATCTGTACGGAGCAACTACGGCTCCGGAGAGAACAACTGCCAAATAGGTATCCCATACAACCAACTCGGGAATCATTACTCTGTTTACTCTAACGGACGTAGGCACTACCCATCTACGCTTTGACAAGCAAACGTCCAGCAAGCCTTGCTCGGATAAGCCTAGACCCAACTAGTCTAGCTCTGGCAGACGTAGGCACAATCCATCTACGCTCTACCAACTCAAGAGCTAAGCTTTAACAAGCTATTCTCGTTCTGATACCATCTGTCACGGCCCAGCCCGGGACCGCCTCTACAGTTCCCGGAGTGCAGCGGAATAAGGGACCGTGCGGCGTACACGGACGCGCGGTTGGCGTGTACCAGCCATCTTCACGGGTGCGGCGCGCCAGTGGCATACAACCCACGGATGCTAGAGCGACATCCAGATAATCTTGGATACTCGTGAGGGGTCATCGAATATGTATTCGG
Organism: Kingdonia uniflora; assembly: GCA_014058105.1. NCBI lineage: Eukaryota > Viridiplantae > Streptophyta > Magnoliopsida > Ranunculales > Circaeasteraceae > Kingdonia > Kingdonia uniflora. Next base: position 396,852 of record JACGCM010001604.1, on the reverse strand, counting down.
TATAGGCAACAACGCTGAAGGTTCCCTCAATAATCCCTACAGCGTAATCTCTCGCGACGCGCGCGAGGTACGGAAAGCACACCTGTCCTGTAGCAGATCAGGGTAGCTCAATATGCCGGTTTCCACATAAGGGACTCATATCTACAAGGGATAGTTATGAGTTCTCCTAGGCCTAGGGAAGGCTATTGCCTCGCAATGCGGGCCGATTTTCCAAAGAGGGCTTCATATGGCGTCGCTATGCCCCGCGGGCTATCCGAGACGCACCGCCTCTTACAGATGGACAATATAAATAGTCCAGGCTCGTCGCCCCTTAAGATATGAGTCCCTTATGTGGAAACTGGCATATTGAGCTACCCTGATCCGCTACAGGACAGGTGTGCTTTCCGTACCTCGCGCGCGTCGCGAGAGATTACGTTGTAGGGATTATTGAGGGAACCTTCAACGTTGTTGCCTATACCAAATACATATTCGATGACCCCTCACGAGTATCCAGGATTATCCGGATGTCGCTCTAGCATCCGTGGGTTGTATGCCACTGGCGCGCCGCGCCCGTGAAGATGGCTGGTACACGCCGACCGCGCGTCCGTGTAAGCCGCACGGTCCCTTATTCCGCTGCACTCCGGGAACTGTAGAGGCGGTCCCAGGCTAGGCCGTGACACCCGTAATGTTGAATCTTGGGAACAATCCTATACTTTTCAGACATGAGTTTAAAGTAAAATTCGTCCTTTTAAACTAACCCTCTATGGCTACACGCACTAAGTACTCCTAAGAATGTGATCTCATTAGGCTCGATATCCATCCTCTCTATTTTACGGAACATCTCAAAAGCATCGTACACAAGCTCATGGGTTGCCAGACCAGAAATCATAGAATTCCAATCACCTACATTCCATGAGATTGTCATACTTGGATAAAGTTTGTTTCTAAGAATGTTGGGAAAGAGATAATTGCTAGAGTTTCTAAGAGTATTGGGAAAGAGATAATTGCTAAAGATGGAGATTATTGGTGAAGATACTATGATGATTTGATTATAGTCTATGAAGCTATGGCCTGCTATGTTCGTACTTTCAGATTTTGGAAGATATCCTCCAAATATAGCTAATGTCTAGAAAGATATAATCGCACCTTATAAATATGTTATCAGAACCTTTGTTAACGACTCATGAACGGTTAACTTTGTTGTACTTCCAAGGAGCCATATACAGGAAGGATGGTGGATTCATTTGACAAGAGCTATTTTATCTTCTAAAAGATGAGAAAGATGTTTACTTCTCTTTTGGAAGTGTCCAAGGGCCGGGACGGAATCAGAAAAGCTACACAAGGGATGCACTCTTCTAAATTCTGCCTGAACATAGCTGGTGTACTCCATCTTCAAACTGCTTGTTTGATTCCATTGCAAATCTTTGTGTACCCGTCATTATTAGTGAGAATATCAAGCTCCCCTAAGAGGACATTCTCGATTACTCAGAATTTTGCATCTTTGTATTTATGTCAGATGCTATAAAAGAAAAGTTCCTAATCAAACTCATTAACAGTATCAGCAAGGAAGAGTGAACACGGATGTGGGAACGGATGAAAGAGATAGAGCATCTATATGGGTATCAGTATCCATCGAAGAAGGATGATGCGGTCCAAATGATCTGGCAGGCCGTGGCATGCATGGAACCTTCTGTAAGATTGAATTTACACAAGTCCTAGAGGTTCTTATGGTCTGAAATCAGAAAAAAAAAAAAAAAAAAAAAAAAAAAAAACAAGTGGCAACATCACTTCTTTGGTCAAAGCACTTCTGGTAAAATTGTTTTGTAACTTCTGCAGATTTTGGATTTAACTTATAGTTATTCCATGTATCCACCAAGCTATGGGATATATGGAAACACTGAGGAAGAGATCCGCGTCATTGCTACCACAATGAATAAACTCAAACATCTTGAGTTGTCCTACATGTTTCTTTCTAGTGAATGCGCATATGAGATCCTTTTGAGTTGGTTGGAGCTGGAGTTCTTTGATGTTCGCAGGTGTTATGAATCTGATTTTGATGATGAGACCCTCAAGGAGAAGTATTCTAGGCTAAGTGTTTTAAGAACACCTCCTCAAATTATATACCAACAAGTGGCACCGACTTCGCAATCACTATACTATAAAGATTTTGATATGGACAATCTCAAGTCGGTGACTCTCATGATTGATAATATCTCTTATCTGGTGTATTAAAATTATCAAGAATAGAGGGTTTAATGATGGAAAGTTATGTTTTAGGGGCAAAATGTATTGTACAATAATCAGGACATCACGAATCAAATATGCATATCTTGTTATGACCCGTAAAAAACAATATATATATATATATAATACAAACAGCCTGAATATTAACAGATTCATAATACATATTAACAGATTCATATTACATCTTTTCAAGACACTCATAATGCATTTCTTTAGACGCTCACATAGATAGAGTGATTAATGGGCTGATATGCTTTTTTCTTTGTGTTGCCTTAAGATGATCATATTTTGAGAAATATAAACATACAAGGGGCCAAAACATATAAAATCGTTAACATTGAAACACTCTAACCAAATTTCTAAATTCACAAAAGAATAACGTACCTTAAAATGAACTTGAAGAGCAAATCCTCTTAGCCTTGAGAGCTGAAAACAATTACATCACCACATCATTAAACAAAAATCTAATTTGAAGCAACACAAATTTAGAATTAGGAAACATAGTTTAAGCAAATGAGATCGAGTAGAGACGCTTACCACTTGGTGGGTCTATCGGGTTCCTTTGGGTACTTCACCTACAACAATTTAAGATAGCTTGAATCAATAGTCTTTAATGGTGAAATAAATAGATGAGAGAAAGAGCTTGAGTCGGTTAATGGTGAAATAATGAGATGAGAGAGAGAGCTTGAATCGATTAATGGTGAAACAATGAGATAAGAGAGAGAGAGCTTGAATCGGTTAATGGTAAAACATTGAGATAGAGAGAGATTAGAAAGAAAGTAGAGGAGCCTCTCTTTGTTTTCTTTGGAGAATGGTTCTCTTCTCCCTACTTTAAGTCTTTATTAAAAACTAGTTATATTTTAAAACGAGTAAAAGTTCTTCCGAGAAAAAACTGGTTATCCCCTGTTATTGGGACAGACTAGTTAGAAACAAAACAAAAAATGTTGGTCCCACATATTGCCAAATATTGGTTTTTCCACCTTAACCAGTTCTGAACCGAACAAACCCAATTTTAGAAGGTATCTAAACAGGACCTAAGATTCACTAAATGCTTTAATTAGGACGAGTTATTTTAGCTGCAAAAATGTAGTTTCTGTTAGGAATAGCCCAGTTAGGGAACCGACTAGGTTGGGTTGTCTATACGGACTTCTAACCCCCAAAGCCTATAGCTTTAGGGTTTAATTTTTAAAGAGTTTTAGCTACATCCTTATATAAGTAACTATATTAAGTTATTAATTGTAACTTTTGTTCACCATAAAAAAAACTATATCTTTCTTCTCTCTATATTGCTTGTGGGTGTTTATGCTTGTAATTGGTGGAGTTATGGGGATCGCTTTACTATCCCATATGTTATTAAGACCTTTGCTTGGGGCTATTAGGATTTGTTTTGCTTGAGTTATTTTGTGCTCAAGGTCAAGGCAGCTTAGAAACCCTAAAGTCTTTTTTAAATATATCCTATATGCGCATGTTTGTAAATCTTATTGTTAGGATGCTTAGATCTTGACTATTGAGGAATGGTGATGGCTATAATATAAATTGCAAAATATATATTTATTTTTCTCCCAAACTCAGGGTTTTTGCATAAATCTATATGTTGATACAAAATCAGGGTTTTTGTGCAGATCTATATGTTGATTATAAAATATTAGGTATTAAAAAGGGTCATTTTGGCTTTCTTTTTTTTCCAATATTAGGGACTTTTAAGCGTTTATGACGTTAATATCAAAATATTTTTACGTGATATTGGTCCAAAATATCTCCCCGTGGGGGAGGGATATTTTTTGTCGCTTTGGAGGCCTTGGGATGCCGTACAGTTACCGAAAATTGGCTAGTAGGGCTTAGGACCGTCAAAAAAGTTGCTGACATCACTTCTAGGGTTTAACTCTTGGTCGATGACGACACAATTAGGCTTTTCCCATGAAAATATTAGTGCTAGACTTAACCTTCGGCGATTGATGCCACAGTAAGGGTTTCCCAAGCTAATGTCATCAATCGGAGGGCTGACATCACCCTATCTGGCAATGTCGATTAGTGCTGACCAATTAACGTTGTTGATGTGTTACGCAATGTGGTACTAAAGTAGCCCAACCCACCTATCGACATGGGCCACTTTGTCAAGGATAAGTGGTGTTGACGTGGCAGGGGTAATAGTATAGTTGTGGGATCCTCCTACTGAAGCTGGCCATTTAGTCGAGCACAACAGGCACTGTAGTGGCAAGGGTTATAACGTGGTAGTAGGACCCACCTACTAACGTGAACCTATGCATCGAGAACACGGAGCACTACCATTGAAGTAGGACCCACACCTGGATATATGGTAGGTCCAACACATTCTAGACATAGCAGTGCCTGGCAAAGAACCACAATGCTGATGTAACATCTTAACGTGTCTAGGACATGTGTCATACCAAACAATGAAGCACTGACGTGGAGGGTTCATGTCAACTGACGTGTCTGTTAATGAGTGGACTGACGTATCATGCCCACAAACCATATGGTCCTGAACCAGATTTGACTCAACCCGGCTAGGCATATCCTATCAGACCAGATCTAGACCTGATTATAACTGGTCCAATTATGAAAATAAATAAATAAATATTATTTATCTTTTTTTTCTAAAGGACCTGGCCTTGGGGGTAACAGTTTTTTTTAAGATTTTTTTTTTTTTTTTTTATATGGGGTGGTGCCTACTAGTTTTCAATGACCCTACTTATATGATTTAAGTAACACTTGTTCGATACCTATTTAAGTACCTTATGATAGCTAATAGAATATTAAAATGGGCATGCCCCTAGGATACTAGTTATACTGAACGGGGGTCAAGATAACACGAAATCATAGACTAATTCAGATATGACTGGGACTGATCATATATAAATCACACTAATGTGAGGGATATTATTTTGATATTAATTGGGAATTAACTTAATCTTGTTTAAGAAAATATGGTTTCTCGGGAACTATTGTTTAGCATTTATGTACAATTAGATGTTACATAATAAAATTTAGATGTATATAAACCCTAATAGCAACGTAGTATATTCTAAATTGTTAGTTCTAAGACAGGCCTGATCTACGTATCCTAGAACCTAAACAGAGGAAAAAACCACTTGTCTATTAAACATCTAATAACCCTATATTTGTAGAAAATATGTCATTTGGCCATTGAACTTTGGGGCTTAACACTCTAGTAGTTAAATATGAATCATAACTTCAAATAGTTTTAAATAACTTTCTTGATTAGGACTATTCAAACACTGTTTCAAGGTTAAGATCGTCATTACGTGGTAAAGATAAGATTTAACGTTTGGAAAGAATTTCTTGAGTATTAGAATATGAACAAGGTTCAAAACTAATAGTATAATTAAGAATTATTTATTTAAAATATTCTAAGTATTATGATCTATCTTATATGCATGGAAATGTTCATCAAGAACTACAACTTATTAAATCTACATTTTTGCATAACAGATGTCTGCGATCTCAAGGACATTGATTTCCCTCCATTGTTGTTATCCAGTACCGACTACTTGTCATGGTGTACGAATGTTGAGATCCAACTGAGATAAATGGGTATGTTTCAAACCATTGTTCTCAACAACACCACATCTCCAGCTTACAAGGCGTTGGCCCTATTAGTTATTCCCCATCATCTTTAGGCAGAGTTGAAGATTGAGTATCTCTACAAGGTTAATCTAATAGACTTAAGGGACAACTTGCAACAATCCTTTTCTTTTTAGTAGATTATAAGGTTCCCGAAAGTAAGGACCAAAATGGATTGATAATTTTTGTGATTTTATGACTGTGGTTGACTATATTTTGGCAGCCAAGAAAATCACATTAACATTGATGCTCAGTGATGATAAAGTATTCAAGACAGAGATGAGTCATAAAATTCTATCGACATTCCTAGACTCTAATGTCTATGTTTCTCTTAAGGTACAATATCCGAAGATGGGATTCCGGATGGACACAGATTTACATTAAAGGCTTTCCCATTACTGAACAAGGTGGTAAACTAGTTATGATGAATAAAATACCCTCGTAGGTAAAGACCAGCACCTATAACGCAGAAAATAAGATATGATGGTTTGGAAAATAACGAACGAGGTCCTAGTAGCGGATACGCGAATGAAGGCGGGAGTCAGAGATTCCTAAGCCTTCAGAAAGGTAAAGGGCTTAAGAAAGTTTGCAAACCAAAAAAGGGACACTAGGCGGACACTAGGTGCGGGGCTTCGAGGGACCCAAGTTTGTCATAGAGGATATGGTCGACTATCCATATAACCGCTGACATATAGTTTGTAGCGGCAGACTTCTTCAGTGATACTGATGCATGAAAGAATTAACGTACGGAGTGATAAGTAGTACTAGTAGTATATCAATATATTAATGATGTCACATGGGAAGCATACTAGCAGATTCTTTACTTAGCTACAAGTTTCAATTTACTTTAGTAGTACTTTTCCTGATTGTGCTAAAGCGAATCAGTGATGCTAAGTTTCGTTAGTGTTTGTGACGTATATTATTTAGTATCCATTTATGAGAACGTTTAGTTTTTCTATATGTTGATAATTAAATTATTGCTTGAGATATTAGTTAATTTTTGTGTAATATATTATCTGCTAATTACAGGTAGCCCATGGATATGTCTGCTCAGAGAGCACTGATTGATAATCAGATAAGTTGTGATAATTATTTGATTGAGAGTAGCACCACACATTCGATCTTGCAGGATGAAAAATACTTCTCATCTTTGAGCTTGTGCGTCAGGGATAACACAGCTCAACCTGATTTGGCCAGTATCATAGAGGGCATGGGGAGTATCACGCTATTACTCCTAGAATTTACTAACCTTTAGGGATTACATGGTAATGGTTATCTATAGAAGACAATAGGGGAAAACGACAGTCAAGATTTTTGCATTACCTATGCGTCTAATGGTCAAGAAATTATATTGGAATGGTGTCCAATGTATTTGGCAGAGCTTTATTTCACAACTTTCAGGTATATCAACACATGTGTGATAACTAATTTTTCTCCTTCACAAGAAAAAATATTCAGGTTATGGTATGATCGTTCTGGGAATCGAGGAATACGGATGATGAGATAAATTATCAACAACACCTCTAAACATTCACTGATATGAGAGAAAATATGTGTACTACAAGATTACCAATGAAATGCCTACTTTCAGGGAAAGCTGATTGTCTAATCTAGTAAGACCAAGTTGGAGTTAGAGCCTCCAACATATTTATGGCGACATATGTAAAGCTATCCATCCACAAAGTGGCATGCTTAAATACTATATGGTCTTAATTAACGCATCTACAAGATGTTCAGATGTTTGCCGGTTATCGCCGAAGAATATAGCATTCCCATAGTTGGTTGCCCAGATTATTTATTTGCGAGACTATTGTGGCGCCAATGGGATAGATGATGAACATCTAGTACCCCATATCCATAACCCGAATGAAATGTGGAGAATCTAATCAGGCAATTACAGTGAACCATTAAGCCAACATTATTACGATCACAACTTTCGACTACTACGTTGGGCCATGCAATTCTGCATACTGTCACCTTGATTAGGATTCGTCCGTTAGTGAATGATCAATATTCCCCAAAGTAACTAATAAGTAGGATTAAGCCCAGTAATACCCATCTATGAACATTAGGATGTTCTGTAAAGGTGTCGACCGCACCGCTGAAATGTACGAAGGTAGGAGGACCCCAACGTCGGCCTGCCATATATGTAGTTTATTATTTACCATCTATCATTCGATATTTGGAACCTACTACAGGAGATGTATTGATTTTGGGATATGCAGATGGTCACTTTGATGAGACGATATTCCCGGTATTGGGGGGAGATATGACAGTCAATGCTAAGGATGCTCCAAAGATTAGTTGGGACACACCATCGTTATCTCATTTGGATCTCATAATTAAAAAGGGTGACAAAAAAGTTTAGCAAATTTTGCACTTCCAACAAATTGCCAATGAATTCATGGATGGTGTTGAAATAACTAAGGTGCGTGTACCAGTAAGTAAATGCGCATGCACGACTAGATGTCCAGGGAACTGGTATTCATAGAATTGGAAAGAAGGATGCTGGAACAGGGCAAATAAGCAGCGTACAAGAAAAGAAAAGACTAATTATGTAATTGGCTCATCGAGGATGTTGGATATTCAGGGAACTGGTATTAATAGGGCTATTATAGTTACGTATCAACCTAAAACTATACAAGACAAGCTCAGCGAGGCACATGTACATGATAAGCGTGAGATCTCAAATAACTTTGTCTGTAATGGTACAATGTAGCATCGTTTTGAAAGTTGTTATCGATAACATAGATACTGCTCATCATCGAGGATGATGATCCAAAACAACTGACTGTAAATGAATGTAGAAGTACATATTGGCCAGAGTGGGAGTCTGCAATCAATGTAGAGCTCAGTTCGCTAACAAAATTTGAGGAGATTAGACCAATAGTTTGTAGGCATGATGTCATAAAAACTGTCAGATATAAATAAGTATTCCTACGAAAACATAATAAACACTGAGAAATAGTTTGGCATAAGGCAAAACTAATTTCTCAAAGATTCTCTCAAAGACATGATATTGATTATAATAAAATCTTCTCTCCGGTTACTGAAGCTATAAATTTCCATTACTTGATCAGCTTGAAAGTCGTCAAGGATTAGCTAGGCATGCATCTTATAAATGTAGTTACAACATATGTAGCTATAGTATATAGGAAATTAGATATGAAAATCTACATGAAGCCATTAGGGGTTTAAGTTTCTTGATGGAATGAAGCCTAATGTACAATGTGTGTACGCAGTAAAACTGAATAAGTCACTGTATGATTTGAAACAGCGAGGGCTCATGTGGCACAGTAGATTGATTGAATATTTGCAAAACAACATTGTCTTTATAAATATACGCCCTTGTGTTTTTATCAAGAAAATATAGACTAGAGTATACGTAGATGATTTGGACATCATTAAGACTTCGGGGGAGTTCGCGAGCGCCGCCAAATACCATGGGATGGAATTCAAATTGAAAGACCTTAGGAATACCAAGTTTTGTCTCGGTTTTCAAATTACACATCTTGGAAGTGGCATACTCATACATCAGGCAATGTATACGAAGAAAATTATCAAGTGCTTTGATATGGATAAGGTACCTAAAGAAAAATTGCTTATATTTCTTGATTAATTGGAAGTGGACAAAGACATCTTTTGCCCTCTAGATCGGGGGGGGGGGGGGGGGGGGGGGATCTCTTAGGGTCCAAAGAGCTATATCTTGAAGCTATCAACACTTTGCTATACTTGACCTAATATATCTCATTCCCAGTGAACTATTTGTCTGACAAATAGCAGGCTGGGAATGAGATATCATTGGAAGTAGCAGACTGTACTCGACATGATATTCAATGATATCTCATTCTAAGTGAACTATTTACCGGGCAAATAGCGAGTTCCAATGATATCTCATTCCCAGCCTAATAGGAGGTTGTGCATAGACTGATATCTCATTCCCGGTGAACTATTTGACTCACCATAGTTTTAGACCTGCCCAAAGGCATAGGATTAGGAATAAGCACATTTTGATGTATCTGATCGACACAAATAACTTGGGCCTGTTATCCCCAAAAAATGGTAAACGTAAAATAATAGGGTATACCGGTACAAGATACTTTTCAAACCCATATAAAGATCATTCTCAATCAGGCTACGTCATTACGTATGGAAATTCAGAGATTTCATTGAGATTGGTGAATCAGACGATGGTCACTACATCCTCGAACCATGCAGATATTATTACATTTCATCAAGCTGATTGATAATATTTTTGGTTGCACTCCATGGTAAATCAAATTAACGGTCGTTGCGGTATGAGTTTTATCCACGATAAACTAGCGAATATTTATAAAGACAATGTTGTTTGCATCATTCAAGTCAAAGAAGGATTTATCAAAGCCGGCAATATGAGGCACATTTCACCAAAATTCTTCCATATAAATGAGTTACAAAAGAAGAATGAGATTGACTTTGCTCAAGTTCGTTCATAAGACAACTTAGATGACCTATTCATGAAAGCTCTTGTACCGCTTAGATTCAAGAAGTTGGAACACCGAATTGTCATGCAAAGCTTACATTCATTGACATCTGAGAGTGATTGATCTTAAGGAGAACAACGTTAGGGGGAGTACTCCCGGCCTCTATAACAAAGTTCAGACTCTGGAAAAGTTCCGTGAGTGGTTCATTTGGGGTATTTGTTAAAGTTCAGGAAAGTTTTGGCAGAGATTCGGGAAAAAAATTGTGAACTAGAAAATATTATTAATATCTATGTGGAGTTATCTAAAAATGCACTAATAAAGTATAATATAGTGTAAGTAATAACCAAATCAATATTAAAATTTAAATGTCATTAACCCGTCTCTTAAAGTCTTACCCATAAAAAAAATAAAAATAATAAAGAATGTCACAAACTTGGTCTCACAAAATTAAAACTAACCAAACTGCGAATCATAAAAAAAATCAAAACTAATCATCAACATAATCATTTTCGATGCCATTATAAACTTCCGCGACATCTCCCCCTTCATATTCAACAATCACGCATCCTTTATGCAGAAAACTAAGGATATGATTAATATAAATGGGCTTTATCATATCATCGTTTGTTGCACTAGCCTTTTTCAAGTGTAAGTTTTCCCGCACATATACAAGATCGTGGAGTGTTTTCGATGCCAACATATTTATTTTCTTTGTATGGGCTGCCTCAAGCGCACCCCAACTATATAGTCTGAAACACTATAAGTTGACTTGGTAAATGAATAGCTACTCTCCATAGTTTGGGAAACTTATTAACTACCACAAAATATCACCACCAATCATCTTAATTAACATAATTAAAAAATATTATAAGATTTTAATTACTAACATCATTGAAATAATTATCAAATCTAAAACTTTAAACAACAAGATAAAACTTTTTCTTAAAATCTTTCTTAAGTATTTGCCTAATCTAAAAGTTCAAATTAGTATACATAATTTTAATAAAAACTTACTTGGTGCTTAGAATGGATAGTCCTCTTGGTAAGTGGAAAAAAAAATTGTTCTAAACACCAATACAAGAAGCAAGTTGGTTGATAAAAGCCATTTTTTCCGCCCGAGTAGTGAACATTTTCTCAAGAACATCCTCTACTCCAGCTTGTGTCTCACCATAATGCTGCAGCAAATTGTCATAATATAAGTGCTGGTTGAGGAGAGCCGCCATATAGAGTAGATTGAGTGGTGCATAGTCTTTGCCCATCTTTCATAAATGATCTTTCAACAGGGATCATATATTTGGAAAGCTCCAATGTATAATTTTGATATCGCCGCATTTACTCAATCTATAGCTTCATAAACATATCTCAAAGTCACTCGTTTACCATCCACCATTCTTAATACTTTCACAAGATGTATCATTACAACTATCCAATCTTTTGCATCCTCCCAAAAAATTGTTTCTTAAGGGATGCAACAAGTTTCCCCTCCGTGCTTCTAGTATTATATATTGCCCTCCACTCATTTGATGTGATCATAAATCGTAGGGCTTGTTCATGTTTTAGTAACATCTCCGGCATAATGAATTTCACCGCAAAATTAATATTTGTTGTCATTTTAATTTCACCCCTTTTATTGTGAACCATCATCAACTCCAACGCATGAGTGCATTTATACATAAACTCTATACTTGTTTCGCCTATTCTACGAGCAGTTACGCATTGAATTATAAACGTAATGAATTTCACCCGTCTTTTTTAGATAACAATGCAAATCTTGTGTCGTGGGATATTAATGTTTGGCTAAAATCATATATAGCCATTAATGGGAGGTGGTTTCATTGTTAATAAAATTGTGTTTGTAGTTTTTTCACCATTTTTTTTGTATCTATACTAATAAATTAAGTTTAATTGTAACCTTCACCCAAGATTAAAGTGCATACCCTCCTAAAGCCTGAAGTAGCCATTTTGCCCAAGGTTGAAGTGCCAACACTCCCAAAGCCCAAACATGCTACTTTGCCCAAGATTGAGGTGCACACATTGCTTAAGATTGAGGTGCCTACATTGCTTAAGCCTGAACTCGTTCCTTTGCCCAATATTGATGAGTTTTCATTGCTACCACTTTGCCAAATATTGAGGTGCCCACATTGCCTAAGCTTGAAATGCCATTTCTACTTTTTGCTATCTCATAAAATTGGGATAATCATCTTGTATTATCATCTTGGGTTATCTATTGCAGTAACAAGGTCACATCTGAAGCCCAGTTCAATGTCATGGGTTTTTTGGGGGGGCTTTTGGTATATGGCTCCAAACCGGAGCCTAGATAAATATTGCCTACTTCATTGGGTAAAATGTTTTTCTAAGGTTCCCAAAAACTGTTTCTTCCCAGCAAAAACTTCAATTTTTTTTAAAATTTCCTCAGGTCTCTTCATATTTCCTATTTTTCATTAAAGAAACAGATTTTTTACCTGAAGCTTCTAGAGTTAAGAGTAAGTTCTATTTAGTTTCTTATGATCATGAATTTTTTTTTTGCTTATGTCGTTCTCTCTTGATTAACCAATGTCTGAATCGTCGTTGTTGTAGGTAAATATGAACTTTCCTAAGGTTGATTCTATTGAGTACAAATCTGCGTCAAACATATTTTGTTTTTTTATTGTAATATAAGGAAGTTAATGATTTTAGATTGGAATGTGCGTAAGAATAATATAAATTCGGGAAAAAATGTTGATTTGAACTATGGTTAAAGGCGGTTGAGACGTCTGTTAACGAAGTGGAAAGTTATTGTATATGCTTTAATAAAATGAGCGAGGTACAATTTTTATGCAAACTCAAATGTCGTCATATGTTTCATATTCGATATATTTCTAAAGCAATTTTTGTGAAAAAAGAGAAGCTATTGAGATGCCCGATATGCTGAGTGGAAGCAATGGGCATTGTAACGATTTTGAATGATGATTTATTTGATGAGGAGAAATATTACAATAAAAATGGATTCTAGGATCAAACGTCTCTATAAGACTGAGTCTGAATATTAGTTTGAGATTATGGTAGAACTTGATGAAGTGGTGGTTTGATTTGAAGAAAATTGTTGTTTGTTTTTTTTGCTATAAAGTTCCATGTATATCTAGTACTATGTTTATTGATATCTATTATTTTCTTGGTGTTTCTTAAATAAGATTTATTTTGTTTGATTTAAACTTGATTTGTATAATACATGCATTTTAGTTTTAGTACCAATATTGAGAATCACAACAAAAATTAATCCAAGTGTTGCGCTCTAATCATAAACATGAGTTTTAAATTGTAAACCAAATTGGGATCATATATTAATTGGATTCTTATGAAGCACCCCTCATCACGAACATGGATTATTGTAGAGAAATATTGGTTGGGGTTTAGATTTGGGGTTATTTGCGATAAACCATATTTGTTGTTGTTGTTGTAGTGGTGATTGTGTGTTGTTGGAGAGATAGATAAAGAGATGTTTAGAAGAATTTTTTTTGTTGGTTTTGTCTATAAGAGATGTTTTCGTATATGTGAAGATTTAGTTTTTTTGTGCAAGTATGTTTATATACATGAATAGCGAAAGAACCATATAAGTACTAATTACATCAAATGTGTGAAGCCGTAGAGGTGCTACAGTAAATTGATTATAAGCCCCAAATTATGAACAAATTTTAGTAGACTGAAAGAACAGTTTGTTCGAGATTGTGAGTGAAGGGGTCATTTAGTAATACTAGCCGTGGATCATATTTCCAATAACGAAATTGTACAATATACTTATTTAGAGCAGAGATGATGTAACTGTAAAAGCAAAATGTTGTTGATCTCAAATTGGTAATATAAAGAGCCATATAGGCAAGCAGTTAACATATGGCCAAACTTACAATCCAGAGGGTGATTTTCGCTTAACCCCGACCGAAATGAATTAAAGAATAGGCAGAATTTCAATCTAGAGTATTTTTTTATCAATAGTATGTTATTTTAGAGCAAGTGAAGTTGTCAGTAATGAGAGAAATTGTTATATCAATAATAGCATCAATTAGCTAGGGATGGCAATGGGGCAGATTTGGGGCGGGGGAGCTCAAACCATCCCCATCCCCGCCTAAGTTCATTTCTCCCATACCCGCCCCAAAACCCGTTTAATTTAAAAGGAGATCCCAAATCCGCCCTACATTGTAATACTAAATTCCATCCCTGTCCCGTTTAACTGTTACTATACCAAAAATAAAATAAAATATCATTCTATATGAATTGATTTTTTTTAAGCTATACCATTAGCAAGGTCATTAAAATAAACTGAAACATAAGACATGAGTCTAAATGGTATGGCTTAATACATATGCAAAGTCATTAATTAAGATAAGTGAGAGATGAAAGGCGAAGAAAGGGTTTTATCCCCAATTATTTAGGGGTATATAAGGTATAGCTAAATGGGGTTGGGCAGAATTGGAGATTTGTTGGGGCTATACCATACCCGCCCCGATCCCCATTCTTGTTTTAGAGAACCTCCCCCAAACCCCGTAAGGTCCTCCCAAATTCTCTCCATTCGAAGCAGGGCAGGGCGGATCCCCGGTGGGGTGGGGTAAATTGCCATCCTTAACCCATAAGGTTAATTAAAAATTGAGATGGCAATTCAGTTGAGGCATATGCTTGTTGTGTGCCTGATTTGAAATTAATAATTAACAAGTTACAAGCTATATACCAAAATCAGTTATGAACCTCAACATTGCTACTTATCATAACCAATGACTCTCAAGAAGTTGTGGTTATTATGAATTACAAAGCAGAACCAAACTAGATAGGTGGTAGACTGTGTCTGAACATAAAGAAATTAATGGATGATGTAACTGATGTTAGAGTGGAACTGGTTTATAAGGAAGACAACAAAGCTGTAAAGTACTGTGCAAAGCAATTTTAGATTAATGATAATACTAAAAACCTAAAAGAACTAACAAGAATAAAGAAGAAGAAGCAAATCAAACAAATAACTACTGCTATCTAAGGCCACCAAGAACGACATACTCGAAGTCCCCCAATCGAACGATATGCGTAGTGTAAGCTACAAAGTGTTAACAACACATTGAAATTACATTGGCATCCACGTGTATGGTTAGAACCTTTAGAATATCAACCTGTGAGATTTTTAACAAGTCATGCCGACGTACACGTTAGGGGGCAACATTTTGAACTAATACCGTTTGGATTGGGCAGGCGATCGTATCCTGGGATCTCATATTCACTACAAGTTTTGTACTTGACATTGGCCATGATTATTTCATGGGTTGAGATGACAACGCCGTCAAATATGCCAGTTGATATGACCCCCCCACAATGCTGGGATTACCATGTCCAAAGCGACCCCGCTTGATGTCATCTTCACTCTACGCCTCCCTTTAATAGATTCAAAATTGTACACTGAGCTTATCTATTATTCCTTTTATGGCTTCAGTTTTCTTTTCATGCAAATTCTCATACTCATGTTATCTGTGGGACCTCACGTGTGCTAGGAATTAGTCAGGTGGATAAATTATGAACCTTAGTCAGCAGCATACATATACCTAAGCACAAGTTTGATAACTGATCACTTCAAATTTGGTACAAAAGAATGGTAAACATGGTTCTACAGATCATAAGCAAAATAAGTATAGAAGCAGCTAACTTTTTTCATAATTCTACAGTCAAAAGAAATACTGCTTCAATCATCAAATTTTACATTCACATTCATCTACATGAAAACATCTTACAGTTTCTCCTGCGTTTTTAACTTTAATTTAATCCTTAGATCATAAAGTTAAAATAGTATTAGTAGGAGTAATGAAATAAATTATGATGGCTGTAGGTTTTGTGAATGGGTTCAAATTGCTTTCTTTGTTCTCTTATTTTTTTGGTAATACTGCAGCCCTTAGAGTTTTTGTAGCTTCAGTACCGTCCTCATAATTAGCACTATTGAGGTCTGGAGCTGGTTTTCCTAAACTTGATTTCTCTTAGCTTTTGATCAAATCTTGAAACTGTTAGTTCCTTGTTTGTTATTAACCTCCCTGTAATTGCAAGATGAAAATGTCAGCATTCTACAAAATATAAAACTATCACAAAGAGAAACAACGGGATAATTGTACTGCTATTTACAACCATCACAAAAAGGATATATGAAGATATATCTGGGATAGAATGGGCTACACCATCTTAACTACTATTATAATATAATTAGAAAGAATCATGAGAAGTGTATGAAACTGCGATTGTCCAAAAGAAACTCTTCTTGATCTTGTGCATTATCAAAAGATAAGGACTGAATACGATCATCATCGGAGGACTTTTTTCTTTGAACTATTTCAAATACCTGTCTAGCCTTGTTCTAATGGTAATTAAAGATTCTTAACTACTAAGTGCCCTTTCTCGGACTGACAAAAAACTAAGCAATAGGTCAAGTCAAAGAGATATTTATGCTGCATCCTTTCGTAAGATAGCCTGATAGATCGTCCCGACGTCCTTAGAAATCACTATTAATTACTTTTCACCCTAATGGATATCAAAATAATACAACTACATTAAGTAGCTGGCACAGGAGTGAAGAAGGTCTTGTATTTGGTAACATGCCATGAAATGTTATGGCTTTCATTTTTGTCTCTGGTTATTTCATCTGTTGCATACTCCTGAACTTTTCTATTTGGAAGTTCTAAAATATTAAAGGTCAAAACTGTTGCGTACTCCTGAGTTTTGTTATTTTTAAGTTCTAACAGACTGAAGATCAAATCTAGGAAGGCAGTTAAAGTATCACTTAATGAAGCTGAAAAGTAGAACATATTTATAAGACTCTTACTTTGAACAAAAAAAAGTTATTTCTAGACATGAGTGATATTGATGTATTGACAAGGAACAACAATTCTTTCTAATACAAATTTTGTTCAGTGGCTCTTGCAGTATCTAATGGGACAAGCAAGAACACCTCCTTCATTAGGTGTAGCTAAAATGGTAACCCCAGAGCCAATCATCACCCTTTTCATAATAATCTTGGTTACTAAAAGTTTGTGGAGTAGCGACATAAGTAGCAACTCTCCTCCAGGCATCAAGAATGGGATCAGAAGCTCTAAGCACTTTATAGATGCTCCAAAATGGTGAATCTTTCTAATTTCATATTCTAAGCGCTCGGCCATACCAGGAAAGAGGCAACTTCTGTCAGTCATAAGTAATGAACTTGTCATTTTCTCCTCCAGAGTATGATTCTTTGATGATAATCTTCTTATTGAGATTCCACACATCTCATCGAGACCTGCTTGATCAACACCAATCATGCTTGGCTGGAAAAGTACTTCGGGGCAACATAATCTTCCAGCCCCGATGGTAATCTAAAAATCTTCCTCTGTAAGAGGACGAAATTTGGGAATCTTAGTGATTGATTGAAAGACATCTGCCTCTGAGTTGGCAGCAAATGTTGGATCAATATCCTGTCATGGTTATAATCTGAGGGTTAACGAATGGGTTGCACCATATAAAGACTATGTTTATTGGGAGAAAACCTCTCAGGTTCTGGTGCCATTTGATTACACTCTTTTCACCAATGAAGATCACTCTCCTAGACTTTACGTTATTCAGTAATTATAGAGATTCAGAAGACGTGGTAGTTCTATTGGCTTTTGCACACTGTACCCCCTTTTCAACTATCAGTCTTCCCCGCTTAATACTCACGATAAGAGTCATTAAACTTCAAAAAATTATTTATCATCATTAACAATTAATTCCAGGGAGTGATATTTGTTATTGAATTGAGTCGAACAATAACACCAAACCTATTGCTACAACTTGGCAATACTAGTTTCAATCATTTGAACACGTGTCAATGTCAGGTCACACATATCAAAGAATATAGCACGAGCCAACTCAGGTATGCTAAGTAAATGGAACATTTGAATATATTTATACAACGTAAGCAACCCTCCAGATTATCAAACCTCGAACCAAGGTTCACAGTGCTACTTGCACAAAAAATAAGTTTTGTAACCCTTTAAACATGTTAAAATGAAAAACTAACCAGTAATCTAGAACTGATACGTGTCAGCTCCGCTTCATCCCAATTCGATTCCTCGTCGTCATTTCCGCCTATCACTTAGAGCAGTTTCAGTGGTGAGTTATCATGAGTGATTGAAAAAGTAAGAAGCTTTTGATTTTTTTTTCTGGTGTAATTGCAGGGAAAGTTTGATTTCATGTAAGTAATGAGTCATCATGAGTGTGGGGAGGTCAGAGGGCATTTTGATAAAAGAGATGAAAATATATTAAAATATAAGGTAGGGGGCAATAATGGGAAGGGATTTTCCCCAAAAAGATGTAAGGCGTCTGACATTAATTGCGGAAGGGATGCCTCAGTTCCAAAACTGAGGACAGCTCGTTCGAGGCCCAATAATAGCCAGCAGTTAGAGAGAAAAAATATAAAGAATGTTTTATCTTCTTCATTCAAATGCTTATCAACTTCTGAAAAATTAAAGAACAGTGAGAGAGGAAAGAGAAAAATTAACAGAGAATTTTGTAAGAAATTAATCGAGAATGATTAACAATCAAAGCGAGAGAGAGTTACAAAGACTAAATTACGAAGGTGGTTATATAGCAGCATTGTGAGGGAAGGATTTGGCATTGCTTTTGATTCATATTTCAACATTGAAGGTAAGCAAACGATTTGTGATACTGTGAATGTGTTTCTTTTAAAAGTTTATTATTTTTTATGGTATTCAAATCTAAAAATTACTATTTATAGCAACCTATAAAGATTTGCGCGATATATTTGTTAAAAAGATATACGAATGATATACGTATCTGTGAGATGTATATATGTAAAAGATAATAATTCAATACCTAGACATATATGTAGGTCGAGCGTGAGGAGTTTTGTGTAGAATAAAATCTTATATGTAGAGTTTTAGTTGTTCTGGAGGCCCCGACCTCTGGTCGTTCGGCTGAGTCTAAAAGTGTAATTTATAATAGGGAGGACAGAGTAGAAGTTGTCTAATTTCCATATTTCCTTTGAAAATTGGTATTATATTCGCCAAACTCTAATTTTTTAGTGAGTTTTGTAAAGCCAAAGCTCTTGTAGGGGGAAGATGGGGTAATTTTGTAGAACATGCTGGTAGGAAGTTTAGAAGCTGTCTGACAGGATCTGGGGAGGAACATTTTTTTTAGCTTATTTAAAAAAGGAGAAATTAGATAGGGAGTTAGACGAATAGATCTCCTTGGAGTATTATGATAGAAATGTTCAGGGCAACCTAGAAGAGAGTTTTCTGTGTTACCTACTTCAATTGGAGTATGGGTTGAGTCTGCCCCTTAACAATCTTGCGAAAAGGATTATGAATATTATTAGAGCATGTCATGTTCAGTTGAACGGGACCATGTGGCAAGTAATTAATATTTGTGAGTTTTTTAGGAGGAGGATGAGGTTGAGAGGAGGATATTTCCTGAAGACGTCTTACAATTTTTGGCATACAAAACTATTTTGCAAGTTGAGGGGCATACATTTTTACGAGTTCAACTCGACCTCTTTTCTTCGATCTGAATTCAGCAGGTTGAATGTGGAATAATAATTTGATATGGGTGAAAGGTGATTGCCTTCAGAAAGATGATGAAGAACCCATGGAACTTCTGGGTAGAACTGTGAAGCAAAGTAAGTATAATAACATATAATATTGAAATATTGAAATTGAATGTTGTTATGTTGTTGATAATGTGTTGCTGTTTGACAGGTCCTTCGTCGAAAATGAAGAAGTAGAATCCATGTTTGATACTATTGCTCAAGAAGGGGTTGAGCTCGAGGCTATGCTGAAAGAAATTTGCATTACTTGAAAGAAGCAAGCTAGCAACAGGTCTGAGAAAGTTCAAAAGTCTCAAGAAATGAGGCTAATGATGGTTGTTGGTGGCAAGAAGAAAAAGGGAGCTGATGGAAAGAGACGAGTAGTTTTGCCAAAGGCCTTTGGAGTGGATTCTGTGGATGTGCCGCAGTCTACTACGTCATGCAAGTTAGCTCAGGTATTTTCATAGAAGATGATGTTGAAGTGTGGCTCAACCTCTGGTACCACGGTGAGTCATGGGAGAGACGAAGAAGAGAAGGGCAGATCCTTCTTCTAAACTGATTGGGGCGGATATCACAGAGAATCGACCTGGAATGAAAAATGATTTTAAAGTGGTAGAGAAAAGGGTGAGGCTTACAGCTCACAATGGTGAGGAAGAGATAAGCAAAGTGGTAAGTTTAATGATTTAAATATCTTATGAATTATATTTTGTAGTTCGAGCTAAGAAATGTGGTTGATGATTGTGTTGTTTTTGTAGGATGCTCGTTTGAGGAAGGGGATCTACCTCGGGATGGTGAAGGAGAAAACCGAACTTGAGAAGAGGAATGTTGAGCTCGAAAAGAAGGCAGCTCGTTAGAAAACTAAGTTGGCGAAGGAGGCGAAACGACTGGACCCTGTGAAGGCTGCGCAAGAGTAGAGATAAGCGAGCTGACTGCAGTAGTAGGAAAGAATCTGGAGGAGGTGGTAATCCAGCGTGATAGACTTGGGCACCACCTTTTTAAAATGAGGTACTCCAAAACTGAGGTAAAGGAAATTATGGAGGATATCTATGTCAAAGATGAAGAGGTTGAGGATGATGGAGCTGGCATTGTGAGAGGGTTAAATGGAGTTTCTCCTGAGACTGTATAAGAGAAACAAGGGGATTTTGATGTCAACCCAGAGAATGTGAATAAGAAGGTAGAGTAAAATTGTTGACTATTTGGTTGTGTGATTATGAGGGGTTTGTGAACTGTAACTGTATGGATCAATGCAGAATAAATTTATGTAGGCTAAGTTATGTCTTTAAACCTTGTTTATCGGAACGTAAGGATATGCGCCTCAGAATAAAAGAATTATAGAATGAGCTTTCTAAAGAGAAAGACGCCTCAGCATCCCTGTTGACTTAGCAAGCAGAGCTACAGGTTAAAGAGCAAGAAATATTTGACTTGTATGCTTCATTACTCTTGAGCTACAAAGTAAAAATTAGAGCGTAGAGACAGACCCAAAACTTACAAACAGTTTAGGGGTAATGGTACTCAATTGTGTATAGATAATATCAAAGTGTTAAAAAAGTTATAATATAGAAAATGTGTACCTTGGAATTGGAAGTATGTGTTATTTTTCATCAAATTGGGATCACACTTCGATTTTGATGACAAATAACATATACTTCATTCAACCATCTCACAACGCCAGCTCTATCATCCTCAACATTCTCCTCTTCGACATAGGTACCCTCCATAATGTCATTAGCCTCAGTTTTAGAGTACTCCATTTTTAGATTGTGGCGCCCAAGTCTATCACGCTAGATTACCACCTCCTCTAGATTCTTTCCCGCTTCTGTTATCAGCTCGCTTATCTCCACCTCTTACGCAGCCTTCACAGAGTTCAGTTGCTTCCCCATCCTAGCCAAATAAATTTTCAAACGAGCTACCTTTTTCTTGAGCTCAACCTTCCCCATTTTGAGCTCAGCTTTTTGTTCCTCCATCCCGAGGCAGATCCCCTTCATTAAATGAGCAGCCTACAAAACAATACAATTATCGACCATATTTCTTAGCTCAAACTACAAAACAGAATTCAAAAGATATTCAAATCATTAAACTTACCATTTTTCTCATCACCTCCTCGCCATTGCGAGTTGTAAGCCTCGCCCATTCCTCCACCACTTCCAAATAATCATATATACTAGGTCGATTCTCTTCGACCTTTACACCAATCAGTTTAGAAGAAGGATCTACCCTTCTCTTCTTTACCTCATTCTCGACCTCACCACTCACCGTGGTACCAGAGGTCGAGTTGCGCTTCAACATCCTCTTTTCTGGAAATGCCCAAGCTAACTTGCTTGACATTGTAGACTCCGGCACATCCACAAAATCCACTCCAGCGGCCTTTGGCAAAACCACTTGTCTCTCTCCATCAGCTCCCCTCTTCTTGTTGCCAACAACACCCATTATTAGCCTCGTTGCTTGAGACTTTTAAACTTTCTTGGACTTGCTGTTAGCTAGCTTCTTTCTACTAATGCCAAGTTTTTTTAATACAACCTTGAGCACAACCTCTTTTTGAGCAACTGTATCTAACAGGGACTTCTTCTTCTTTACCTTCGACGAAGGACCTGTCATACAACAATACATTATCAATAACAGAGCAACATTCAATTTTAGTATTTTAATAATATACATTATTATACTTACTTTGCCTTACAGTTCTACACAGAAATTCCATGGGCAATCACCCTTCACCCATATCATATTATCATTCCATATTCAACCTGTTAAATTCAGATCGAATAAAAGAGCTCGAGTCAAACTCACAAAAAATATGCCCCTCCACTTGTAGAATAGTTTTTCATGCCATAAAACTGCAAGACGTCTTCAGGAGATATCCTCCTCTCAACCTTATCCTCCTCCCACAACTTATTTAAAAACTCACAAATATTTATTACCTCCCACATGTTCTCGTTCAACTGAACAGGGCATGCCTCAATGATATTCATAATCTCTTTCGCAAGATTGCTAAGGGGTAGACTCAACCCGAGATCGTAGTTTTTTACCTATTCAGAGGTTTTCCACGCTAAATCACCTATGTCATTTCTTATTTTATATTAGTTTTTTCATAGATTCATTGGTGTAAGAGGTGATTCTGAGCCATCTCGAGCTTACAGAATTAGGCCATTACAATATGTATTTAAAGTTATGTTAAAATTGATGATCTAGGAGTATATCAGGGTACTATATTGACCTATATGCTTCTAGAAGTTATTAGGTAATATCTAATTGTATCGAGATACAAAAAACTAGTTCCTAGAAGCCATATTTTTAAAAAATGGACTAGGTTAATCAGCGATTGAGTGCTCAATAATATCCTGAATATTAGAATGTATTTAGAAATGACTTTAATTCGTATCTTAATTAGTCAATGTTTCATTTTATCTTTAACCCTCACTTATAGTAAATCCTATCTAGGGGCAAGCCGTGTTTTAAAATTCTATTCGCTCTCGTAAGAGACTGGATAAATTAAAACGTTATTTTATATCTAATATGAAATAAAGTGTTGTCAATAAAAACTATAATATGCTTAATCTTTTGTAATTATTATTTTAAAATATAAAAAAAATAGGGTCCTCCTAGAGGTCCAAGCAGGAATAGAAATGAAAAAAAGAAGCTAATTTTAATTTTAAATTATTTTGTTATTTTAATTTTTAAAAAAAAATTGGGTTCTGACTTGGTTTGGATCGGTCTGAGCCAAGTTCAAAACCTAAAATTGGGTCTGGTATGACCGAGCCAGACTAGTTCAAACCGAGTATAAAGCAGTCAAGTTCAGTTAGACTGGCTTTTGGGTCGGGTCAGATCTAGATCGGGTCTGAACTAGGTTTTGGACCGGGCGATGTACAACCGTGTCTCTGAGACATGTCAAACGTCTGTGATTAAGAAATGTAGTAGCACGTGTGTGAAATGCGTGGCTTGGCACGCCAGCACCACATTAGATCTATGGACCCCATACATCACGTTAGCAAGACACGTGGTAGTACCACATCAGCATGTGGAACTCTAGGGGGCCATGTTAGTATTTGGGGACCCCTTGTGCCATATCATCGATGACACATAGCAGTACTATATCATCAGGTGGGACTCATGGTACTACATCATCGGTACCACGTGTCATGCCGCATTAGTAATTTGGAACCCTCAGTGTTAGGTCAGCCTGCCACATGGCAGTGATACGTCAGAACGTGAAACCCTCAGTGACACATCAACATTGTGAGTCCCACCATAGTCTAATGACGTCATCAACCCTAGGAGATGATGTCAGCAAGCTCAAAACCTTAGGATGACATCATCCTTAAGTCAGTTGGCATAATTTATTTATTTTTAACAGATTCGTCGTGATTTTTTGCTGGTTTTACGGCCAATTTCTCGACAATCCGTTCACTTTTGGAGGCTTACAATATACGCTTACGATTATTGGAATGACGGCTATGTAAAAATAATTATACTCATAGTCTAATAATGTCGAAAAACAACTATAAAATTCCTTTTAAAATTGACCTTTGAAATATGGTTAATAAATAGGTATAATCTATAAAAAAAAAGAGGCTAAAAAGACTTTATTTTTCTCTAATCTGATCTAAACAATCACACGTTAACAGATTTAATCATATATATATGCACAAATCACTAGAATCAATAGGAAAAATGGTTATACATCTCTGCCACGCAATTAAACCTTTATAGAAATAATGAGAAACATGAGAGGGAGACATATGCTTGACTTCTCTATAGTGTTACAAGACTTAGTGTGAGTAGGTTTTAATGAGGGTTAAATTAAGTGTGAAAGGACTGACATAAGGGTCGGGCTAAGGGATGCAAACATTTAACCCTGGCCCTATCCTACCAATTGCAAGGGACGAGTTAGTCCAGCCCTTAAGTATTTAAAGTAGGGCTTTAAATGGATGAAGCCCTAATTTGTAAGGGTGGGGTTGGGCCGGGCTAAGGGCTATTTTCGCAGGCCTATTCTCAAACCACTTTGTAAGTGGCTTTGGTACCCCTAGTAGCTTGGCATTTGAAGCCAATATCTCTATCTTTACTACTATAAAGAAAAGACCCCCATAGAGTCGTATAAGCCGTTATTCGCGCAGTTTTAAGACGTTTTGGTCGTCTTGCTTGCTTTGGTCTTTTCAAATGACAAAAATGTCGCTCAAGTAAACGTGAAATATCCAACAAAACCTAGAAAATGCCAATTTCTCTCTTCGTACATCATCATAAGTCATTCTCCCTTCTCCTCCTCACTTCTCTCTCTCTCTCTAGATAACAATCTCTTTCTTACAAGGAAATATTCAAAAATCAAATATTTTGATTTTGTGCTCATGGAGTTTTCGTGGTTAATTTTGGGGATGAAGGCTTCAATTGTTAGGGATGATTTTGGGGTTTTATTTGTTTCTCAAATAAAGAATTTGGTATCCCAACTAAATATACAGATACAATTAGAAAGATTTTGATTGTGAAGAAGCAGGGTTTCATCACTGATGAGATAAAGCCTTCTTTGTAAATGGGTTAGATGAAGTATTGGAGTTATTGTTTGAAGTTGTGGGTGGTGATGGTAATGTTGAAATAGTTTCTAATATGGATGAAGATGTTCTTCAATCAGAATTATGATTGGTACCCAAAGTTTTTTAAAACTTCAATTAAGGAAGCTTCCCCAATAAAATTTCAATTAATGCCCAAAAGCTTTGGTATATGTTGATTGAATATTAGGGTTTTCTCCTCCTTTATCGATCTGTCTAAATTTTTTAGGACTTCAAATTTAGTTACTTCACCATGTGTGTACTGCATACTTATGTGAGTTATGAATTGAGGTTTGCTGCTTTCACATATTGTATCCCATTGTTAATACTTTTGTATACGGCATGAATGAAAAGATTTATGAAGAATTAGCTGAACGCATAATATTATTTTCATTGGGGAAGTTTCTTTAAAATCAAATAAGCTGGATTGTTCTATGAAGCATCCCACAAGGTCTCAAGATCTTTCTAATAAATGTTTACTGTCATGTACATTGAACATCCAAGGAAGAACACCTTGATTACTTATGTATGTTTGGCGAAATGCCAATAAGAGTGAGGAGAGAAAAAAGGTTCCCCTCTTTTGAATTGTCCTTAGTGAATGTTGAGATTTCAGTAAACAGGGATTGGTATCAAAATTTGTTTTGGGAATCCCTTTAGGGTAAATACAGAAGCAAAATGTAGAGATCAAATACAAAGAGATAGAGATAGAGAGAGGGCTTTCATTTTCGTGGCTAGAGTTGGAAATGACCCTTTGAAGATTTTGATATTAATTTTTAATCAAGTCTTTTACCAACACACATAAAATTTATACCAATGGTAAATTAAACTTCTGCATAGTTAGTATAATCGTCTTTCGCGGGTTTAATAATTTTACACTTATAGAGGAATTCGATCGCCATCAATATTCCTCACTAAGTATTGTTTGAAATAAAATAAAAACCAAATGATTATTTTTCACGCAATGGAGGAGGCGTATGAAACGTGCCTGAGAAGGGGGGTTGTATGGCCGTAGGGCATGCAACAATACTATGTCAAAAAACACAAAGCCAATAGCTGCAGATAGATAATGACTGGCTTGATGGGTGTGGCGGTAAAGACTTTCGCGCCACCCATTTGAAGACTATAAAATGTGCCACGTGGATGTCTCTCGTTATTTTAGAGTTAAGTAGATTCAGTGGTAAATTGGCCGTACCCACAGTGAAAAATAACCCTGTACCACATGTATTAATCTCTACTGTCCACGTGTTTTATTTTTAACCATTGGATTGCGACAGTAAAGTCCTTTCCGCCGTATCACTCTAAGGCAAAAAAAAAATAAAAAATAGAGCTGTCGGGTTGGCTGATTATGTGGCAGTGGTACCAAGCTATAGGAATGCCCTTAGTAACTGTTAACCTTTTAGGTTTGGAAAAAAACTGTGTGCCTCTAAGGTTTTCCCGGTCTCTCTTATTCTTTGCTTGGGTGTTTAGTTGAAGGAGTTGTACGGGTTTTTTTTTTATATATTTTTTTTATAGTTTTGGTCTTTTCCATTCTCAGGGTCTACAAGGGGTAGTAAGATTGGATGTCTTTTGCTATTATGGTGGTTCTTCACTAGTATAACGAAGTTGATCAGGCACACTAAGATACATGGTAAGGTATTTTGGTTATATCGGGAGAAAGTTTGAGTGTTGATAGATAAAATCGGTAAGGTATAATAACAGAGATTAGTTATATTGGTCTCTCAGGTGGGATGGTGCTATTGAGATGTTTTGAAGTTGGCAAGTAATGTGGATGATCATAATGAATGAAGTAATGTATCGAGGAGTAGTGGGGAAGTGTATATTCATGTTCTGTCCAACCGGAGAGGCAACTGTTTTAGACTCGCAGTGTTATCCAAGGCTTTTAATCCACGTTCGATCCTTTGCCTTCTGGAGAAGGTGGTAAAGGTTGGAGTGTTTTTACTTTAGCCCTTAAAAGTCGAATTTATCCACCCAAGCAGGTTTTGGAGAAGTTGGAGGTTCAGACTATGGGTTGTGGGGATGGAAAGGATCTAGGCAGTTTACTGATAGTTCTAATGAGAACGATATTATTCGTATGTTCAAAGTGGTTAGGAAATTTATGTCTATTGTAGGGTTTATTCTTAGAGGAAAAAAGTGTTACAAGATTGTAGAGCGCAACCCTAGGCTACATTTTGAGGTAAATACCACAGAAGCAGAGGGATTTTGGCTTGCTGATGTAGTAAAAGTAACAATTTTTAATCGAGAGGAACGAACTTTAAAAGGAAGCTTTTTAGTAATAGAAGTACGAAGATTATCGAGATATCGACTAATGAGAAGGGTAGATACATCTGTCAGATGTGTTTTCATGCTTCAATTAATAGAAACACGCTAATATTTTAAGAGGGATGCAATATGTTAGGTTAAAAGTTACTGGAGGAGGCTCTGCATAGTATTATATCGGGTGTAATGGGATAGTTGAAAAGCCTAATTTTTATGATGGGGGTGAATCACTAGCCTATGATCCAGCTGATGCTCAAGGTGAGATGAATGCCAGTGGAGTAGGTATTCTTACTTCTTTTAGTAGTAAGGGGATGGATAAAAATAAGGATGATGACCATAAAATATGGAAGAAGTTCAATAATCAGACAGTGGGCAAGATGCTAGGCTTGACTAATTTTAAAGAGACTTGGGTAAAGGTTTGAGGTCTCCCATCTCACTTGTGGCATGTTCTTAACTTCCACAACAGTGACAGATCATTGGAAGGCTTCTTAGACATAGAGCCTAACTCCTTGAATGTCTGAGAACTTGTTCGTCTAGGTCTCAAGATCTGCAACAAACCGTGTAAAATTCCGAGGGAAATTTTAGTGTCAGCAGGCTCAAAGGGTGAACTCAAGCTTTTTGAGGAATGTGATGTTTCTCATATTTTTAGGCTTCACAAGTGTGGTATTTCTGTGGAGGGACATTTGGTGTATCGAAGATGGAGGTTGGCAAATTTCTAGAAGATAGTGTGAAGATGGTGAATAGTGGAATTCCCCCTACGGTCCATGTGAATGGTTTTGGATTTTTCTGTAGAAAGAGTATGAAAGATATACCAGATAGAAACTCGAGGTTGTAATGGAAATAATTTAATTCATGGGAAAAAACTAGAAATGGGTATGGGTGAAGAGTCCTTGTGTCATGTAATTCAGAGCCAGTGGCTCCGTTTGCTTCATCGATTAGGCTTATTCAAGTGGAGTCAGCTATAAAGATATGGTTGAGAAAAGGGGATGTATTACCCATAAGACTACTTCTAATGAGTTACGTTCAATTATGGTTATTCAAAAAACTCTAGGGACTTTTTACTTTAGTGCGAAATGGGCCAGCACTGTCTAACGTTGTTTCCCCTTTCAGTAAGAGCTTGATAGACCATCCTTTGTCTCATCAAAATCCTACTTACATAATAATGTAATACAAAGGGTAAGTAGGGTGTCAATCTGCTGAGAGGTACGTTATTCTAGATAAACTAATATCTAAGGGAAATGGGATTTGTTTTGATGAAAATCTCTGCTTAAACTAAGTTTTGAAATAATTATTAAAGATAAATAGACCTTTGTATTCCACTTTATATTAGTAATTTAATAGGTTTTTGGTTTTCCACATGAATCCTCTCTTCCAAATCGAATTAGAGAGGTTTAGAATTCTTTTCTGACTCTATAAGGAACAAATTAGTGAATCTAATCCGTTAGAATCTAGATTCAAATCCAAGGTTGCTGACCTAGGGCTTACTCCCTCTCGCTAGAATCAAGAGTAATTCTTATGCCTGACAATCACTAAATGGTCTGAGAAATCAATTCCTTATTCAAGACATTGATTCCTCACAATGTTATAATTGTTTTCCTTCTCCCCAAACTTGTTGGGTTCAAGGGATTTGAAGAATAACCCTAAAGAGTTAACATAGACCTCTAGGTCATACCTATCACCTATAAGAATATCCTAACATATACCTATAATTTTTTTTTCTATGATCTTATATGAGGGGATTAACCCTGCAGCATTTTAACAAACAAGATTAATGAAAGATAACATACTAAATTTCTTTAATTTTGAACTTAGAATATTGAGATACAAACTCAGTTCTTCAGCTCTCCAAAACCCTGCAAAAACAAAAAGTAGGTTTGGAGAGGAAGAATTGATCTTTAAATAGAAAAACCCTGAGGTTTGAAATATTTTAACTACCCCTAGTTTTCTCCAGTAGTGATAGACATGCATTCTATATAGTTTTACTCTGTTTAGATCACCTCCGGGTTTGTGCCCAAAATTCATGACTTTTGACCACCAATAGCTGGTAACCGATAGTCGTAGGCCTTGTGTTGGCGACGATCGTCGGTGGGTGGTGGCCAGGGTTCACCAAACTTGTAGGGTTTTACTTAGCCCAATGATTTAAGTTTAAATTGACATCCATCCTCCCGCTCCCTTATCTTAGTGATGATCTTGATTTTATGGTAGCCCAACTAGGTTAATTCTGATTGAAACTGCTCTACTAATCAGCTGAAACTCCTTAGTGTTGTTTTTGGCCATTTTCTTACCAAATTTACTCCAGTAGAGTAGAAAATCTGAAAATAAGGTAACTATGCAATAGTTAGACCAAATGGGTCTCAAGACGACCAAAAAACCTATTGAAAGGGCCTAAATTCTACACCAAAATATGTTTATTAGAGCACCTCTCTTAGTACTAAATGGAGACTGTAGGTACATGTCAACTTTGGTAAATTATTCAATCCATTTGCTTCTGATCTTAGCTGAGTGATGATTCTATTTGGCTACCAGTTTCCCTTTCCCTTTTTCTCTTACTTGTTTGGACCTCCCAATGCTTTCATCTTCTACTTTGTGCTTGTAGGGGGCCAGTGTTGGGCATAATCAAGCAAAGTATAGCCTGTCGCATACCTTGGATAATGAATGAAGAGCTATTAATGTTGCTTCCAGAAGCAGGGTGATTGGTTCCAAGTGCCCTAATGATGAAAAGTTTGATTCAAAGCCTTGATTGTGTTCCAACTGAGGTAGTTGAGGATGTCATTACCTCAACTACATGTCAAGCTAATGATATAATTGGTCATGATTTTCTAGATAAGGGGAAAAAAATTAATGGTTGTCTTCAAATGAGGATAATGGTGGGTTATCTTTTCTTGATATAGAGAATGGTGAGACTAGTGAGGTAAGAGAGTCAATGTATATTGTTGGTATATAAGAGGGTGTTCGGCCTTTTAGGGTTGAAGGGCTAGATATGGTAGAGTATGTTACTATGGTTAATGGGGGTAAAGATGGGGTAGCATTGGTAATGATTAAACATTATGATGGATTAAAAAAAATAATTTTCATGGGATCTCAGAGGTAGTAGGAATGACCATGAAGGGTATGGAGATAGAAGTAGCTAAAATTATGACAAAGATTATATCTATACTACAAAAGGAAAAGCCTTAGAATGAGAACACATCTCGGCCGTCGATAAAAATCCCCCACACAAGGTTAGGAGTATCAAAGACTATATTTATAACCTCAAAATGAGGATTTAATCATGGCCATTGGATATATTCGGCCAAAATCATTGAAAACACATTTTTCGCCTGCCTAACTTATCCCTTGTCAAATACAAACTTTTAGTTTAAAATAGGTTTACGAATTTGTCATATGTCAATTGTGATAGGGTAGTATTGTATTCCTGCTATTACCCCTGTAAAAAATCCCTTATAACTAATTCATTAAGGATATTATTGTATTTTCGGGTTTGTGGACTCATCTCTCTCTCACAGTACATCTTCTCAATCCTCTTGAAAATTAAGAACTCTCTCTCACTTTCATCATACTTCTTCTCAACTCAGACAACTGCTTGAATTTGGGGATTTGAGTGATTTGGCTAAAATTAGGGATTTGAAGTATAATTTGGGGAAGATGATAGAGGCTCAATTAGGTCTCAATCTGGGCTAATGGTAGTCAAGTTTGAGTTTTAATGATTAATTATAAGTATTTGGGTTTGGTGATTTGGAGAATTTGAGTATTGGGTTATTTAGTGAAATTTGAGGGATTATTGTTTTGGATTTTTTCATCCCTCTTCCAAACTCAAACACCTGCATTGGATTTTAACAGAGGCGCAATTATATATCAATCATCGTTCGAGAATGCATGATTTGTCTTCAAATTTGTTTTGCTGGTGGTGTTTATCCATTGAAGGTACGTTTAATTTCCTACTTTTTTGGCTATCTACATTAATATTTATGTTTATTCCCCAATAAACTTTTCTCGGCAAATCTTTCTAAAACCAATCAGCGATAATATAAATGTTTTCCTTTTGATACAAACATTATTCATGATCTAGAAGATTAACACAATGAACATTACACAAAAACTAAGTAGAACTTGAACTGCATATAAAAAATAAGCACAATCTCATAAACTGTCTATGAAAATAAGCTCCAACTTACTACTTGTTACTGGAGCACCGCTATTTGATCCAAGATTTTGCTATTGCACACCAACATCAGGAGAACACTGTAAATAATATTTAGGAATAGATGATTGAGGGCCTCTAATATTGTTTGTTTGCCCTGGAGGTACATGATGAACCCTTGCTTGAATGGGAAAAAGCATCCCCCCAGTTGAAATTCGAGTTGAATCAGAAGATGGGCGTCTGACTGAAGCAGGTACTGCAGTAATCGCGGTCCTAATGGGCGTCACTCTGACTCCAGATTTAAGTGTAATAGTCAGACCCCTTGAGGTGCCTGCAGCAGCTACCTGTTGTACAAAACCTGTAGTACCAGCACCTCTTGTTGTACCTATTAGGGTAGGATTTTGCTCTCCACCTGTCTGTTCACCATAGTTTACGTTGTTCGGGATAATTGAAGACCCTAATTAGAGAATGAAGTTTGATTAAATAAATAAGCACAATATCTCCAAATCCCAAACAATTAACGAAACGTAACATATTTGATTCCATGTTTTATCTCTTTGTTGGGTGTTGTTTCATACTATATTTAGGTCCAATATTATTTCGTTCTTATTGTTTAAGTTGATTGTGATACTAGTGTTGATGTTTGAAATTGAGAGTAAGGTTTGATTTTTATTTTTTTTAAAGGAAGATTGCAATTGGAAAAAATGGGGAGAACTCAAAGTTGTGATTATGTGTTGCTGGTGATGATTTTGGCATGTAATTATGAAGTGGCTTAGAATTAGCTCTTACACCAATGTACCTGTGATAAAATCAAATAGAAAGTAAGAAATGACACAGGTGTTTAGCGTAGAAAAACTATGAATAGGTAAAAAAACCACGACCTCGAGCTGAGGATTTATGTAATAGTAACGTTAATTGCTTGAGGCTGATATCTTATTACAAGTAATCTCTTGCCTTACAAATGTTTGATCTTGTGAATAAGAAATTGAATGTTTTGAGATTCTAGAAAATATAGTTTTCTTGGTGATTTCTCGTATAATTTTCTGGTCCTTGTCACTTCTAGAACTTTTTTTTTATATAGATTCTCCGCAGTTCTTCATCATGCTGAAGCACGTTCTCCAAAAAATGTAGTTACTGGCGGTTGACTAAGTAACTGTTATGTTAAGTTAATGAAAGACAGGTGGCTTTGACTTGTTCAGGCTTTTCTGTTTGAGCTCGACCTACGTCTTTTATTAGTTCGTAAAGTAGGTGTCAATGTTGACTAGAGGAATCATGTGGAGAATGCATGGATCTGTCATGGAGGTAGTTCAAACTGGAGATAGCCCAATTTTGGTAAGATCGAGGGGTAGGCCCCTACAATCGCTCCCTCACAACCAAAGTCTCGAGTGGCTTTGGTTGAGAAAGAAATTTTGGGTATATGGGAATTCGGGTAGGGAATTTGAATAATGAAGGAAGTAATAATGGTGTTTGACTACATGGAAACTGCGCGTGTTATGGGGAGACGTACGTGCATTGAATGTTAGATGGGACTATTGATGTACGCGACGGTTAGGGTTTGAAGAATTTCGTTTGTATTAAATGATGACATATCAAAAAATGTTCCTACACAATAAATGCTGGGCTATATAAATAGTACTTGTACCGAGGTTTGTGGCAAAATACGTTTGTTCTGTTGTAATATTCTCTGAAAATATTAAAGATGGTGAAGACCTGTAGAATGGTTCTTGAGGAGAGAATTGCTTCTAAAATTTAGAGGTTGAAGTTGAAGTATTTTGGGGATCAGTCCTTGGAAAATCCTACTCCTGTTCCTGTTCCTGTTCCTCCAACATATCAAGAAGGAATATCATAAATTGAAGCGGTTGAAGCTGAGGAGGAGTTTTATTGTAGATGGAGGTCTCACCAAGTTGTCTTACTAGGCGAGCAACGTTAGGTTTGTCTCCGTATTCTTGCGGAAGATAAAGTTGGGGAGACATATGCAAGGATATGCGTGACTGCGAGGCAGTTACGTTGATGTTCTAAGCTCTAATGGATTCTAAGATCGGGCCCTCTTTATCACTACCAAATATGTGAGGGTGGTGGTTATAGGAGAGGCGGCGATGGTAGTGAAGGAGGAAGACGGAGAATGTAAGTCTATTTCTGCACTTCCATTGTTACTTTACGTTGAGATGACCTTTAGTTTAAAGAGTTGGTTCAAACACTGAGTCCCCTGCTTTCATAGTTTCTATCTGAAGTTTGTCTAGACTTCGACCAAACTCTTGATAGGAAGGATACTCGTTATTTCCAATGTCTACTTTGCATTTGGGTGAAAAATCATTTAAGTTGAACGAACTGAAGGATTTGATGTTTCAAAGTGCCTGAAAGGTTAACTATAAAAGTACTTGAAAGATTTGTTATTTGTAAAGTACTTGATGTTGAGTACTTGAAAGACTTGTTATCTGTAAAGTATCTGATGTTGAGTACTTGAAAGACTTGTTATCTGTAAAGTACCTAATGTTGAGTACTTGAAAGAATTATTATCCTTAAAAGCACTTGTAATTTATTTCGAGATGAATAAAATTTTGTTATCAAACTCTGCGTTGATATAGAATAGACTATGTCTAGAAATCGTGCTATATGATTCAAAGACTTTTGAATATTGTATGAAATGAAATTTATGAGATCAGAAAGTACATTTTTTTGTTCTATTGTTATAATTGAACTACATAAATTTGTATGTAAAGTGAAAATATTTGTGTAAGTGTCGAATATGAATTGACCTGTGTTCTAAAAACGTGGGGGAGAGAAAAGTGTTAAAGTTTTAGAATAAAGAATCGATCTCGGAGAGGTCGTTCTAGAATATTAGATTTGGAAGGAATAAGCTCGATTTGAAATAGGAGAAAATGAATGAGGTCGATAGGGAAAGTTATGTTCAAATAACTTTTCTCAAGATATTAGGGTTTTTGTTATGAGATAATAAAATTATTTCACAACTTTTGGGGGATTGGTAGTAAAAATGTGTAAATAAGGGGGGAATAAATTCTAAGGGGAAGGAAATGAAAATGGTTTGGACTCGATCTAAGAAAATTTGTTATGCCGCTGAGGGGCGTTTGACGATAAAAATAGTCAAAGTGTGGGAGTAAATTATTGGATTGTTGGATTATGATGCTGAGTTGCCAGTGAGGGAGGTGTAACTAGAAGGTTTTGATGGGATTGGGAGGGAATGCGAGTATGAACATCATTTTTATGAAGAGATATTTTGAGAAATTTTTGTGGATCGAGCAGCTCGAAAAGTTTATGAGAGAGCTTGCTTTAGATGAGATCGAATTGGAAGATGTGAGGATTTCTAGAGGATATTTGATCAGATGTGGTTCCCCAGGTCATCAAGGTTGCTTTAGGTGTAATTATATATGAAGAAAAGAAAAAAATATAAATAGGAGTAGAATGTATGTATGTAATCATATAAGTTTGAATAATTTCAAAGAAGTGGAATGAGAATAAAAGTTGAATAGATCATTTATTGTTGCGAATGTTGTTTATGACTGTTGTGAAAAATGAATTTCAAAATATTTGAAATATTGTTATTGAAAATTTTCTATGAGAGCTCCGGAAATGACGTCATTGCAGCTATAAGTAGAAGAAGCAAGCATAGAAAATGCAGGGAGCATCTGATTTTGCCCCTTGTATAAAAGCTTTAAAAACTCGATTGTGTGTAAGCGTGAGTCATCATGAGTGTGGTGAGGTCAGAGGGAGATTTGGAAAAGAGAGATAAAAATAGATTAAAATATAAGGCAAACGGCCATGATGGGAAACCTTTTCACCAAAAAGGTACAAGACGTCTGACATGGATAGTGAAAGAGATGCTTCAATTTTAAAATCGAGGATGGCTCGTACAAGGCTTAATAGCTACTGGCAGTTGGAGTGAGAAAATACAAATATTGCTTCATATTCGTCATTCAAGCGTTTTACAACTTCTGACAACTTGAAGAGCTGTGATAGAGGAAGGAAGAAGAAAGGCAAAAATAGCAGAGAAACTCGTGAGGAGTTAATCGAAAGTGATTAACAGTCAAAGTGTGAGAGAGTTGCTAAGACTGAGCCACGTAGGTGGTTATATAACAATGTTATGTGGGAAGGAGTTGGCCCTGTCTCGGATTCACATTCCGACATAGAAGGTTAGTAGAGGATTTGTGTTGTACGTATGTGTTTTTTGAAGATCATACTTTGTATTTAGGCAAATCTAAAAATTACTATTTATAGTAATCTATGTAAACCCGTGTGGTATATGATGTATGTAAGATATTTGTATGCGAATGATGTATATGAAAAAGATAATGATAGATACCTGGACCTGTATGTAGGTTGATCGTGAGGAGAGTTTATGTAGGATAAAAATTCTTTTTTTGCAGTTGATATGGTGAGTTCCCTTGTAAATGAGGCATTGACCTCTGGTCGGTCGATTGAGTCTGAGTTTGAAATCCCTGAGAGTGAGGAAGAAGTAGGCATTGATCAATTTCAAGATTTCCCTAGAAGATTGGTATCCTATCCTCCTCGTTCGGATGTATTCAAAGAGTTTTGCAAAGCCAAAGCTTCTTTAGGAGGTAAATGGGGTAACTGTATAGAATACACCGGTAGAAAATTTAAGGGTTGCACTGTAGCAACGGGAGAAGAATATTTTTATTTGTGGGCTGATCTGGCGAAGGAGAAAAGGGATAGGGGTATAGATGAATCGATCTCTTTGGAATATTTCGATGAGAATGTTCAGAGTAAACTTTCAGAGGGCTTTTTATGTTAGCTGTCTCAGTTGGAGTACGGGTTGAGTCTTCCCCTTAGCAATCTGGCGAAAGGGATTATGAATCTTATCGGGGCATTTCCCGTTCAGATGAACGGGAACATGTGGGAGGTGATAAGTGTTTCTAAATCTCTGAATACACGGTGGGAATGAGATGGGAGAAGGAGGAGAATATCCTCTGATGATGTTTTGCAGCTTTATAGGGTAAAAAATTATTCTGCAAATGGAGGGGCATATTTCTTTACAAGCTCGACTCGGCATCACTTCTTCGATCTGAACTCAGTAAGTCGACTATGGAATGATAATGTAATATGGGTGAAGGGTGATTACCTTCAGAGAGATGATGAAAAACTCATGAAACTTCTGTTTAGGACTGTAAAACAAAGTAAGTATAACAACGTATAATATATTAGATTGATAGTTAAAATTGTATGATGCTCTACTGATGATAATGTTTTGTGAATGACAGCTCCCAAATCTTAGGTGACGAGAAAAGAGTTGTTATTGGATATAGTTGCTCAAGAAGAGGCAGAGGTTGAGGCTCTGCTGGAAGAACTTGGCATTAGCAGGAAGAAGCGTGTTAACATTCGAGCCGAAAAAGTTCAAAAATCTCAGTCGCCGAGACTAATGACAAGTACTGACGACAATAAGAAGAAAAAACTCATGGGAAAAGGCAAGTCAACTTGCCCAGGCCCCCTGGAGTAGACTACATAGGGTTACTTGAGTCTACTATATCGAGCAAATTAGCTTGAACGTTTCCCAAGAAGCAAATGCTGATGCGTCCTTCAACCTCTGGAACCACCGGAAATGGTGAGGCCGTGAAAACGAGAAGGGTTAAACCTTATGACATGTCGGGGGTAAAAGTTGTAGAAGATTGACTTGTTGTGGAGGACGATTTGAAAGTGGTGGAGGACAAAGCAAGGTTGACAGCTCTTCACGGGGAGAAGGAGATGAGCAAACTGGTAGGTTAATATGTTCAAATATATATTGTGATGACTTTTGTTATTATGATTCGAGCTAAACAATGAGGTCAATTTGTTTGTTTTTGTAGGCTGCTCGTCTGATAAAGGAAATATGCCTCGGGATCGAGGAAGAGAGAGCTGAGCAGAAGATGAATAAGGTCGAGCTCGAAAGGAACGTAACTCGATTGAAAATTGATCTTCTCAAGGAGGGTAAATGGATGGAGGCTCTGAAGGTTTCGCAAATGGTTGATATCAACAATCTACATGCGGAAGTGAGAGTAAATTTGAAGGAGGTGGTAGCTGAGCGTGACAGACTCGGGCGCCACTTTATGTCGAAAGGATTTTCCGAGAATGAGGTAGATGCCATTTGGGTAGACACATATGTGGAGGAGGAAGAAGGTGAAGAGATTGAAGATCTTTTTGTTGGCATTGTTGACGGCCTGGACGGTGTCTCTCCCCAATCGGTGTGAAACAACCAAGGGGATGTCAATGAGCGCCCAGAAGGGGAAACTGAGAAGGTAGAGTAGTGCGATGGTTTTATGATTGTATGAATATTTGGGAATGTTTGTAAACTGATTGAATATTTTTTTTGTTGGATAGAATTATGTGGGCTAAGTTGATTTTGTAAACCTTGTTGTAGGAACTTAAGGACATATGCCTCAGAGTAAAAGATTTAGAGGCTGATCTTACTAAGGAGAGAGACGCCTCAACGTCCCTATTGTCTTCGCAAGTGGAGCTGCAGGTTAGAGTTACAAAGTAATAAATAGAGCGTAAAGATGGACCAAAAACCTGCTATCGACTTAGGGGCAATGGCACTGAAATGTCGCACAGGAAATATCAAAGTATTGACAAATTTAAAATATAGAGAATGTGTACCTTAAGCTTGGAAGTATGTATTATGGGGCATCCATCTGAGATTGTACTTTGACCTTAAGTTTAGAAGTAGTCTTACATGATAGATGTCAAAAAATAGATATCATGTTAGAAATAAGTCATATATGGTGATTGAATGTTCTGAATCGAACTTGATATAATGTATTTGTAATGTGCAGACCGAATTGGGGTTAACTCGCTTGTGCGAAGGTGATGCACGCCAATGTAACCAAGAATTTGCAGAGGAGTTTGATAGAATCTGAGAGGCGAATGAAGACAGAGAAGATAACCATGTAAAGGTACACTTCAAGTTTGTTGGGGCAATACAGACTACTATCGACTTAGCTCTGCAAATCGAGGAGAAGGATGCCGAAATTGAGAAAAGATAAAAAGAGCTCGCGGAATTAAAAGAACATGCAGCGATACTCAAAAGCCAGAATGATACGTTGAGGGTAAAGAGTAGGGAGGCTGACATGGCCCGTTACCGTATATAGGCGCTAGAAAAATTGGAGGAAGGTTTAAATCGGTCAGTGGCTGGTTTGAATAATGACATTATCAAGAAAATGAACAATCAGGAGCAAGTTCGAACTGATCTAGCGAACAACAGGAGCGAGCTGGAGCGATTGAAGAATAGATTGGTTGACAAAGATAACGAGCTAAAGGGAGCTCAAGATGATCTATCTGGCTTAGAAGTTGCAGGTAAACAATTGTATACAGCTTTACCTCCCAAATATTTTGAAATTCGGACGGTGCAGCAGAAGTGTGATGAGTTGAACGAAAGAGTGGCGCAATTGAAGACCGAATTGGCGCAGGCCAATTCCAGGCCAATTCACGTGCCAGATACGCAGAGGCCGAAGAGAGCTCGCACTACCAAAAAAAGGGCCTTTGGCAACACGCATATATTGCTTTTGGCAACAAACTATGTCTGTCGCACGTTTGCAACAGTCCAAATCCATTGCGATATCTCCAAGTCTGTTGCGCTAATGTTCTATTAAAATTAGTAGCCCGAAATACTTTCATATTTTTCACATCTCTCCCCCAAATTCCCCCGTCAAAAGCTTCCCTCTCTTTCTCAAAGATTTCCCCCCACAAATCTCTTCTCTCCTACGATCAAGAGTGAATCTGTTATGGATAAGCTCCTGTTCCCCCACGTTTCTCTCCAAATCCTCCTTTTCCCAAGATTTTCTATATTTGTGGCATCTCTTTATGCGATTATAGTCTCGTTGGTGGTTCTCGCACTCCTCTGTAATCAAAGGTATCTCCCTCTACCTTTCCTTCTTCTTCTCTAAGCATCAATCGAATTTATATTTGATAAAGTCGGGTTCCAATTCAACCTATTTTATGAAATTAGGGGTTTAGGGTAAACACTTATGGTTTTCAATTATAGGTTGTTGTCATGGTTCCAATTACGACAACTAGTAGTTGTTATCTTCTTCGGCTTCTTCGCCTCGGCTTCCTCCATTGAAATCGCAGAGCAAGAGCCAGTGACACTTATAACTAATAGTCTTACTTATTATACTATATTCGCTTGATTCGGTTTTTATCGCGTCAAAATTTCAACATTTACAAATTTTGGCAGTTTTTTTTCTTTAAGGAAACCAATTTGTTTGTGATTTGACAAAAAGGGGTTATTGCCCAGTTGGATTTTTTGTATGAATCTCCCATTTTGTATAGTTCTGGATTTGATACAGGGGTGTGATTTAGAGTAAAGATATGTAGTCTTTGAGATCTTTTGAATTTTGTGCTTTTGTTCATTGTGTTCTTTTTAAAAGATTATATTATTCTATATGTATGTCTTATTCGTATTGTTTTCTTTTATTTATTTTTTCAGGATATAGAGATTTGAATTAAAGCTTTGAATCAGGTACTTGTTTATTTTCATTGCCAATTTAACTATGGATTCTATTGTGTCTAGCTTATACATCTCATTAATACAAATCACAACACAAAAAACTTTAGAACTTTTATCACACCCCCATATTGTACTTTTTCTTAGAAAAATATAAAAACTTGAAATATTTACCAAGGTTGGATCTAACAGCATCCATATAAGTGTAGTTTCTTTTCCCAAAAATAGGATCTCCTGTTTTATAACAATCAGCTAGAAGAGATGAAGTATAGTAAATCACAAAGGAGAATAGAAACATCATGATAGGACCCTGCAGTATACTTTGGCATTTCCGAATCAGAAAAGCTGGGGTTAGGCATGCCTTTACCTCTTTATTGAGCTGAAAAGCTGTTACATCCTAGGATATTTACAGCCCTTAGCATCTCCCTCAACAATATTTAGGAAATCACCGTGAAATAAAGAAGGAAAAATAGTAAAAAAGCTGTTTACAACATACTTGGGGGAAAAATAATATGCGGTCTGTGTTCCCCTCTTTTCAAGTGTGTGAAAACATGGTCTTCTCAAACGATTCAGCTATGGATAAGATCTCTCTAGCTATATGAATTTATTTTAAGGAGCATGATTCTTTTTGTAAGTATATTAATGGTATATAGTGAGTCAGAAATGATATCCAAGCTGGTAATATTATGTTTCTTTATCAATTTCATCCCAAATAAAATAACCATATACTCATTTACCACAATATCTTCTGCTTCTACTGGTGGGCTATAGGCTATAATAAGTGGTTTTTCCTGGACCTTTTGAATAATATGTCTAACTGTGCTTTGGAGTTAGCATAAGAACCATAAGCAATTGAAATCCATTTCCTTTCATATATATGAGTCCTAGCTACCCATCTTTTTTAACCAATTTGAATTTCTGATTTGTGTAAACAAATGCATAGAATGGGATCTTTAGAATTTACCACCTTGATTACAGTCTTACATTTGAAATATATGAATCTCATCTCTTCGATTGCATACCATTTCCACCATAGTACTGCTTTGTCGTCTCGCGCGAGAATTCAGCAAATGTCATCCCATCCTTTAAGCGTGAAGATAAAGGTGGAACTATTCCATTGATTTCTTCTATGAGGCTAAGGATTACCTTCTCATTAAGGTGAAGGCTAATAGCATCAGAGGTTGAGACACCTATCTCATCACATGCCCTAGAACATTACTCATTTGATATCAACTTTTCCTTAAGGTGTTGTGAAATAGAGAAAGTTTTGTCCCAAGCTGGTTGTAGAAAAAATAACAAATGTTTCTCTACTTAAGTTGTCCTGTTTTGCCGGTCTGCATACAGAGTGAAGAGTGGATTGTAGTTTCCCTTTTGATAAGATATCAGCCGATTCCCCCACTTGAACAACAAAACTGTCAGGAGGGGATCTCACTACAAGGATTCTATTGTTGTTGTGGTCAAATAGTTGTAAGTATGTGTGTCCATCAGGGGGTGAACATTCTTGCTCACATGACATGCAGTTGCCATGGTTCAATCCCTGCGTTGGTTCGTGACAAGGTGAAATGAACATTGGTGTTGTCAAAATAGTAAAAATGCCATAGTCATAATGCCACTGCTGCCAAAATTTGGAAAGAGAAGTCTTGCAGAATCTTGTTTCAGTTTCATATGTATCCCGGTTTAAGTCATCAACTAATGTTTGCTCCTTGTTTTTAGTCTCCGATTCTCTAAACTCAATAGAAAGTTGTACGGGAAGGTTGGTTACTCTCTGATAGAACTCTTTGTTTTCTCAGAATCTTTCAAGAACAGGTTATCCAGAGATGAATGATAATGTAGAAGGCGCTCTTTTTCTGTGCATGAGTCTAATATGCTTTGCTCTAATTCTTTCCCACCAATAGCTCTATCACAAACTTGTGCTAACCGCAGCCCAAGTTCCATCATGCAGATCCCTAGATCTTTAAAAGTATTTTTGAGATTCTTAAATCCGTTATCAGGAAAGTCATCCAGATCTTCTGGCATAACTTCACTGTTCTGGCTTGACCCACTAAAACTAAAGTCCAAGCTAGGATCCTCTACGTATTTTAGTTGCATTGCAAAAGAGGAGACGATTCCATCAGGATTCTTCAAAGAAACATCACTGCCTAAGCTATTTTCCTGCATATTTCGTAAGGAAATGGAAAATTAACTAGCTAATTATGATAAATTACCTAACTAAAGCACACATAATTACATAAGGATTTCTTGCATGACTATGTTCCAAAGTCATGCACAGAAGAAAAGAAAAGAAAAGAAAAGAAAAGAAAAGAAAAGAAAAGCGGAAAATTACTCCAAAGCCGACTGCTTCATCAAAGACAATTTTTCCCTCCCATAATTTTCAAATCAATACATATTATGGTGAGAGTACTCTTATGGAAGTTTTCTCGTATATATATTATATAGCCAAACTTAAAAATCAGCTTTTAATATCTTTTAAGATCTGGGATGGGTTTAATTTAATGTGGAATATTACCATAGATGCAATGTTAAGGACGAAGAACTTAATTATCAGAGTAGTCTCTATCTATCATAAAACCGGTGAGTCTGAAAGAAGAACGAAAAGAAGTGTCTGAAGATTGCTAGGAAGTGAGCATTTTTTTTAGAGCTAGATTGAGTTAGGTAGTTTGGAAGCCGGAGTTTACAAGTCTCTTTTTT
Source organism: Kingdonia uniflora (assembly GCA_014058105.1). NCBI lineage: Eukaryota > Viridiplantae > Streptophyta > Magnoliopsida > Ranunculales > Circaeasteraceae > Kingdonia > Kingdonia uniflora. The sequence continues at coordinate 353,942 of JACGCM010001604.1, read as the reverse complement.
CAGGAATTCCCTTTCCTGACCAAAGAGGGGCCATATGGACACTCTACTAAGGAAGTAGCATGGGTCAAGTCCTCCGCACGCCCTTGTGCCAGTGTAGAGCAGAACAATTGAATTGAAAAGGTTAGCAGTTGTTAGGCAAGCACTGGCTATAGGGATCGTTCCAAGACTTGATATAGGAGATTGCCGATTTATTTGATGAATCCTTCTACGGGACTCCAACCCTTATCACTCGAATTGGAACTGAAACTGGCTCGCTTGTAGAAGGAACTGGCCTTGGGCTTGCAACTCCATCGAAGTAAGCTCGTCTGGACCGCTCCCATCCCATCCATAGAGAATATGCCCTACTATCGAGGGACAGAATAACTATAAGCTGCCGCCTTCTCCAGGGCTTGAAATGCCTGGCCCGTCATGGAAAGAAACTAAACCAGGCTCGCTAGATCAAGGGAAGGGCTCTCGTAGATAAATTACGTGAACCATGCTTTTCCCAACCTGAGGTCTAAGACCCTTTCATTTCGGAAGCAAAACCCAGAGCAAAGAAAGATGGAGGGGAGACGGACAGCAGTTAGAACAGACAGATAAGAGCACATAGCATCACTTACATTAGAAGTGGGATCACTCACTTCAAACCTTATTGTGTGCGGAGGAAAAGCTTCGGGGGTTAGACTTGCGTACGTCAAAAGCGCCAGATTAAAGAAAGTAGTTAGAGCACGGATTAAAGAAAAGACCAGCATAGTTTAGAAATCACCAGATGTTTTTTTAGAAATCACCAGCAAGGTAGTTTAGAAGCAGCAAGAAAGCAAAGCATTGGGGTTGAAGGTGGAGATGACCCAGAGAAGCGTAGCGGCCTTGTGTGATCTACTCAGGTGTTCTATGATAGGTGAGAAGGAGTAGGTAGATGTTTTGCTTTTGAGGCGTAGTGAACTTGCCTACGGTGAACTTGCGTACGGTGAAGCTACTAGGACAGGTCTAGCGTAGCTAAGTCACTGGTTGAGGACTTTTTCACCGGTTATCGTCTGCAATGTGATGGATGGAGTTCGGTGCTCTGCGATCCTTTAACTCCAGCTTTTCTTGGAGACATTCCTATTACCTTGAACGACTCTTTAGTTCAAAATCGGCGATGGTCGGTAGGGCTTTTTGAGGTTGGTTGTTCCAAATACTGCCCTCTCATCTTTGGTACAAAAAAGAGATCTCTGCTTATGGGTTTGGGATATAGTTTCTTCGCCTTTTGGCCCTTGTGGTCTATCCCTACACTCATATATGGTTTTATTCCGCAACTTGGTCTTTTATACGACATTTGCTTGTTTCCGAAGGTATGTCTCTCTCACTAGATAAATATTTAGTTCAAATATTTTTTGCACCTATGTATTTCATAACAAAATTCGAGAAAGGTTGTCGTATAATACTCCAGATATCACTAGATAAATATTTAGTTTGTTCTGATATTACAAAAATGGCCAGATATCTTTAAGATATGCCATACTATGGATATTTGAGGATTATTGGGCTATTTGCATTAGATAGCGTAACCTGATGTCTTAAAAATATTGTCAAAGTTTTGGATATATTGGTGTTTGCAAGTGATGATATATACGCCTTATATTTTACACAGGTGCATGATGGTTGGTTTTATCTCTATTGCTACCTTTTCCTAGCATCCTATATTCAAGATTACATCGAAATCAATTTATACGGGAGAACGACATTGAAAAAATGGTGGAACGAGCAAATAATATGGATTATAGGAAGCGCGTCATCATCCTTCTTTACACTCCTCGATTTCTCTTGCAAACAAATTGGGCTACAAGTTCTCGAGTTCAACCTTACTAGTAAAGTAAATAATAGCGAGCACCAGAAGCGATATGACCAAGAAATATTTGATTTTGGGGTGGAGACACCATTGTTTGTCTTGTTATCTATGATTGCGATACTCAATTTGGTTTCGTTTACTTGGGGGTTTATGAAAGTAATGAGAGATGGGAACATTGCAGAGATGTTTGCGCAGTTGTTCGTATGCGGTTTTGTGGTGGTAAATGCTTTGCCTATATATGAAGCCATGGTGTTGAGAAGGGATGAAGGAAGAATGCCTATATGGGTTACATTAGTCTCAATATTTATAACATAGGTTCTGTATTATGCAACTGGTTTTGCTCTCAAGGGATGAAGGACTAGAACAAAGACAAGGTTCTTCTTCTTAGCCGCCTTATGGAACTCTATACGAGGTAATATCACTAAAATTTCTTTTACACACGCTTTATCCGTAAGCAGAAGTATAAATATATTTACTCATCTGGTCATTTATAATTTTTTGCAGGTATTCAGATAGAGTGAAAGCAGAGATTGAACGAATGGACCGATTTGAGTTTGATGATTTAGAGGTACAGTTCTTTATTTTTTTTCTTTGTGAATCAGGGCCATTGAAAATTTAACGTCGTAATCGTGATAAAATGTGGTGCACTTACAGATGGATGAAGAGGAGAGATATAATAGAAAACTTGAATCTGGATTATATAGTCTTCAAGTAAGCCTCCTTTGTTACTTAATCTGGGCTATTTAGTTAATTTTCTAATTCCTTCAAACTCTTCCGATGAAAAGTTAAAGTGGAGTGTAAAAGTAGAAGTAAAAATGGTCGAATGCGGTGGTGATATGTGACTGGTTAGCTGGTAAGACTTGGAATTTACATTGGGCAATTTTTTCTTAAGGTTTTAAATTTTTATGAAGGCAGCAAAAATTGTCAAAGAAAGATGTGAGGGATGTTCTCCAGGTAAATGTGTACTATATTTTCTTCATACATCTTCATTTATGCTACAAGTTTTTCTCAATGAGCTTGCGATGTCTGTGACCCATGTGACCATCCTCGACTCTCGGCAAGTCTCTGTTGGAATTTTTTTTCTTGCCCTTTATTTGCTTGGCTTTGTGTAAATGAGCTAGTAAAGGAGTTTCAAAATCATTCTTTATACCCCACCTCCAGAATGCCCTCTTGTGGTCTTATATAAAAGTGTTTTTCAACTAATCCAAATACTTGGTCACTTCTTTAGCAGAATAAGTTTATGAGAATCCCTCTCAATGCCTTTTGGATCTTAGTTGCGTCGCTTATTAAATAGGTAGTTGCCCTTTGTCTATGCCTGTTTATGCTTTGTCTGCTTCTTTACTTGAAGCTAACACCGAGATCTTTTATGATTCTTAGGTCATGGATATTGGATGTTGTTGTTCATGCTGCCCTTTGAGAGTATTGTTATGTCTTCAATGGCAAAAAGAAGAGAGAAATAATTTGTACATCATAAGTATGTAGTTGCTCCATACCTTCTCGAATATTGTAAGTTTATACTATATGCATAAAAGTTCCCCTAGTTTAACAAGGATTTGTTATTTGGCATTGTAGTTCAGATCGAGGATAATTGATCCAGCCTCCATTACAAGGACGAAGAAGCAAAGTTAAATGGTTTTTTTATCTATTAGTTATAGCCTAATTAGAGATAGAGAATATGATACAGTCTTCTCCATTAATTGTTGGATGAAGGTCTTGAGATATTAATAAAGTTACCTGAATGCATTTTTTGTGTAATAATAATTTTTTTGGTGATTTCATTGCTATTATTATTTTTAAATGAAAAAAGAATTTGCGACGGACAATGGCCGTTGCCAAAGACATCTTATCAGCAGCAGAAAATAATTTTAGCAACAGAGTTTAAGTATTGCTGTTGGCGGTGTTGCCAAAGCTGTTGTAACGGACTAAAACTGTTGTTAAAAGTCTAACAACGGTAATGGACTTTATCTGTCGTTGAAACATTACTTTTGGCAACGGACTTTATCCGTCGCAGAAACATTATTTTTGGCAACGGATTTTCTTCGTTGCAGCCCCATCCGCAACATCCACTATGGCAACACTTATGCTACGGACATTGTTCGTTGCGAAAGGGCTTTTGCAGCGGATATAGTCCGTTGCTAAAACCCATTTTTTTGGTTGTGTCGAGGAAGAATAAAAATGATGTCAAGATCTCCCTTGCGCAAGGAGATGTAGTTAACCTATCAACTCGAATAAGAGAACTAGAGGGGGATGTCGCTCGAATTCAAGGTCATGTACGAAAAGGAGTTGAGCAGTTGAGGGAGAGTGTGAAAGGAAGCTGGATGCTACTCTTTCCAGGGTACATGGGTTAGAGCGAACTATTAGAGGGAGGGATATTTTGATACAGCAGAAAGATGAAATGTTACAGAAGATTTCGGATGTGGAAGAACTGAACAGGGAGATTGAGGTACTTCGTGTTCAGGTGGCCGATTTGGAGGCAATTAATTGAGCTGAATCAGCGAAAGCTGACAAGAAATTGGAAGAGAACATTGCTTTTACAGATCGAGTAGATAGAGAAATAACACAACTAAAAAAACAGTATACGAGGTCGGAAGAACGCCTTCAGAAGGCTAGAGAATATTTTTCTAGGTCGGTTGTAACCGAGGAATAGTACTCAGAATTGTTGAGGGCAGTCATTGCCTATTATGTAGAGGAGGTAAAAAGGCTTGAGTCAGGAAGAGATACCTTGTTTAACAGTTTTTCAGACAGGGGATATATTTGTAGAGCTAATATAGATCGAGGAAATTGTATGCAGTTTATGGAAATAGATTTTGGCCCTCGACCTGCTGAATTAATAGAGCATGGCAGGATTGCTGTAACTGTTCGAGCTCGAGAATTTATGGCTGATCGACCTCGTGTTGTAGGGGGAGCTCAAGAATTTATGGTTGATTGACCTCTTGTTTCAGGGGAAAGCGTAGCTGACATCCCAACAAAAAAAATAGATCCATTGTAGTGGTTGTATATTTAACCTGAAATAAATGGTAGTTGTTGTAAGGACCTATCCCTCGATCTCACCCAAAGTCGAGCTCGTCTAGTTCGAATTACCTCCATCTAGGACTCACGCATTTTTAACACATTTCCCCAATCAGCATTCCAACCTACCCCACGAACTGGTTAAGAACGTGGGCCGAACTTAAACCGAAAAACCTTACCCAGTCAAAAGCACGTGTCTCCCACGAACTCGTCAGTAATTCAGTCAACCGCCACTAACCACAATGTTCGGAAAACATACTCCAACACGATAAAGAGTTGTGGAGAAGGCCTATATAAAGAAAAAGTTCCAGAAAAGACAGAGGGCCAGAAAAATTACACATGAGATCATTAAGAAACTATCAATTCGAGATTCTCAACAAACATTACAAACTCCTTAGTTACATGGTTAAAAGCATTTCAATATTTAGAGATCACTTGTAATAAAGATATCCGCCTCAAGTAATAAATATACTTTCACAAAAATCTTCCACACGAGGTCGTGGTTTTTTATCTATTCAAAGGTTTTCCACGCTAAAATCACATGTTACATATCTTACTTTCTATTAGAATATTGTTACAGGATCATTGGTGTGAAAGCGAATTCTAAGCCATTTCAAGCTTACAGAATTTGGCCATTACATTTGGCATCGTCTGCGGGAAAGATTGTATTTCCACGATATCCTAAGGCATTCTTTCACTATAATTTTCAATCATGGTTACTTCCAGATGACCAGCTACAGGTACCCAGCTCGAAGTTTTAATGGAGCCAGGGCAACTTTCAGAGTTATGAGCAAATCTTAATGCCGAAATAGAGAAGCTCGCCAAACTCAAATTATAGTTAACAAAGGATCGGGAGCTCCGAGAAAAAGAGCTCGACACAGCACGACAAGCTTGTTTGACAGCGCACAAACGACATGAAGATCAGATCATAATAATGCAGGCTGCCCAAGGGGCTCTGCAAAATACTCAGCAGGCTCCTCGAGTCAGGGTTCACGATCAGCTTCCAAAGACCGCACGCGTTTCTACAAGGGAAAGATTGGGACCTCGGGGAGTCCTTAGTAAAGCTATTTCCAGGAATCTACAACACGAACCACAATCCTCCATACATTTGGGGAGTGAAGTTCAGTCCGATGAAAGTCGAGGTTACAAAATTTTCATCCGCCAGGAGAAAGAGCAGCGACCTAAACATCAAGTTCTAGCACGAGATCGTCTGAGTGAAGGTACGGGCACTCATCATCCACACCCAGCTCATCCAGTGATTCAGCCAACACGTCATTACGTCACAAAAGAGTATATGAACCAATGGATTAAGGAGTTGATCGAAGCACAAGTTCTGGGTACTGCCGGCGATGTCACAAAGTTACAAGGAAGTCTGATTGACAAAAAGTTGTTCAATATGAAGATACCAAAAGGTTTCCATACTCCAAAAATTCGTAAATACAAATGTACTAACCCGAAGGGGCACATTCAGCAGTACCGTGATTTATTGGGGTTATACTCCAATGTCAACCACATCTTCTACCGTCTGATCACCACAAGTCTACAGGAGGAACCACTTTGATGGTTCCACTCTCTCATTGAGGACTCCATCTACACATTCGATCAGCTGCAGAAGCAGTTCATCAAGACATGCTCACAACAAAGACAAAGAGGAGAACTTGTATTCTCTTATCGATCTTATACAATCGTATGGAGAGAAGCTCAAAGATTTCTCAAAGAAATTCTTAGAGCTTGCGCGAAAAGTGGATAACCTCGATCAGAAAATAGTTGTTACAACTTTCACCAATGCTCTCCGGCTTGACTGCAAGGCCAAAGAATACCTGTTCCTTAATAAACCTGCGACCTTAGAGGAGATGATCACCAAAGTCTACAGTTACATCGACCTGGAGAGGATGATGTCCGAGCGACAAAAATCTACTAAATCCGTCCTCTTTACCAAAGGCCCATCTACAGATCGAACAAGTGAACCCAAGGAGGAGCAGGGAGATCAGAAGCGCACCAAGAGCAATACTGGTTACCCTCAAAAAAGTGGTCCACCAAACAATCCCTTCCTCCCGAAACTGAACGTCTGAATCTCTATAATTTTTCCACTGCTATTGAAGGATCCATCTACCGCATCTCTCAACCGCTGGAGCGAATCAATAGTCGACCATATTGCCTGCATCATAAGATAAATCATTATACTACTAACAATTGCTATGCTCTACAACGGTTACTCGAGTACATTTTTAAAGAGGGACGGATGCTCGAATACATTGTCGACCTAAAGTCATACAAAGATGGCAGCTATAATAAGCAGCTTAAAGTTATTCAGGTCAATGATCAAGCTGAGGAGAAGCATATTTGCCATATGCACCACAATAACATAATCGAAATCAATTAGATCACTAATTCTATCATATCAAAATGTAAGAGACTATTGGAATACTGCGATCTCACACCTCAAGACAAAGAAGCCAAGCTTCTTCCTGAGTTGAGCAATCACCAGCTTGGGATCTCCTTCGAAGATTGCGATACTAGCCATGTCAAGTTTCCACATCATGATGCTTTGGTCATAATGCTCAAAATGAAGAAGTTTGTCATGCACATAATGATGATCGATACTGGAAATGGTATTGAGATTCTTTTTTAGAGTGCGATCGACCAGATGGGTTTGGCCGACCAAGTTATTCAGAGTGACACTGATATCAGTGAGTTCAATGGTTTTAGGGAAGAGCGAGTAGGCAAGATCATCTTACCTATTACCACAGGACCGGCCACCATCGACGTCGTTTTCTATGTCATTAATGCCAAATCTCGTTATCTCGGGATTATGGGCTACTACTGGATATACAACATGGAGGCAATTGCTTCTACCTATCATCAAACACGACAACGGTATTTATGAGATCAAAGGTATTCAGAAGCTTGTAGGAGCTTGTGAAAATACCGTCTTTGCTATCCTAGATACTTCAGACAAATTTGTTGTATAACAATTATAGGAAGCTGATCACCTCAACGATCAACCATCTACAGACGGGCCCACAAAATATGTCAACATTGATGGACCTAGCAAATGTACTTTCATTGGTACTAAGCTGGTTTAGCGCAAAAAAAATGTTCTCATTAAGTTCTTGTAACTCAACCGAGACGTTTTTGCATGGTTTTTCGAAGAAATGCCTGGAGTCGATCCAACCATAGCCTGTCACAAATTAACTATCAATATCAATGCCGCAGCAGTCAAATAGAAGCAGCGACAACTTTCACCTCATCTTCGAGATGAAGTTAATATTGAGATTGAGAAGTGGATCAAAGTGGGATACATTCGAGAAGCCAAGTATCTAGACTGGATATCCCACATTATCGTTATCCCAAATAAGAACGGAAAAGTTTGAGTGTACATAGATTTCACAGATCATAACAAACATACTCCAAAGGACAACTTCTATCTTCCCAACATTTATCAGATCCTCGATTCCACAACAACCCATGACCTCCTATATATAATGGACGCTGCTTCGGGGCACAATTAAATTTTACTTTTGGAAGAAGATCAAGATAAGATAATTTTCATCACTGAAAGGAGTATTTATTGTTATAAAGTCATGCCCTTCGGACTCAAGCACGTGGGTGCCACATATCAACGGTTGATGACTACTATGTTTAAAACACACCTAGGGAAAGTCGTTGAAGTCTATATCGACAATCTCTTGTGCAAAAGTGTACAATCAGGCAATCATATCTTAGATCTCAGCACTATATTCAACATCCATCGATCTTATAGGATGCGCCTCAACCTTGATAAATTTCAATTCGGGGTACATTCTGGCCACTTTCTAGGCCACCTCATCAGTAAGAAAGGGATTGAGGCCGATCTGGATTAAATTCGGGCCCTCCTCAACATGCCCTCTCCAAAAATAACAAAAAACATTCAAAAACTTACCGACAAGATTGCGTCTATCAACCATTTTGTTTCTAAATCTTCAGACCACTGCCATTGCCTATATTTATTACTTCGTGGATGGACCAAACGAGGAAAAGTTCCGCCAAATGCAGAGGTCATATGGACACCAGAATGCAAAACAACTTTCCAGGATCTCAAAACCTATTTGGGGAGGTCTCCCATGATGAGCACCCCAGTAGATAATGAGGAACTGATTATCTACATAGCAGTCACGGATACTTCCCTCAACTCGGATCTCATTTGCCTGGAAGGGAATATAGAGAAACCAGCCTTTTTCATCAGCAAGACCCTCACACCAGCGGAAATAAGATACTCTAAAATTGAGAAACTTCTTCTCACTCTTGTTTATACTTCGTAGAAACTCAAGCACTACTTCCAAGCTCATTTAGTCAAATTCATGATGAACTACCCACTTCGGGAAGTTCTATCCAAGAAAGAAAAATCAAGGAGAGTACAACAATGGTCAGTCTGTTTGGGAGAACATGATGACAAGTTTGAACAACGCCATTCCAAAAAAAGCTCAGGTCGTTACCGATTTTCACGTAGATTTTCCAGTGGAGGATCCCGAGTAGGAGGAGCACGACCCTGACCTTACAGAAGAAACAGCCGATGATCCACCCCCTAACCCATTCGACGTATGAGCTGAATGGATCACTACATCAGGGTGGAAACTTCTCACAGATGGATCAGCAGGACCCGCAGGGTCAGGAATCGGGATCGTTTTGATTACCCCATCCAATGACAGAATTGAGAAATCAATCCGCTTGGATTTTAAGGCCTTAAATAATGTCACCGAGTATGAAGCTCTTATTCATGGACTCAACCTTACTCTTGAGCTCGATGTCCCGAACTCTCAGTTTACAAAGATTCACTACTCATCGTCCACCACTACTCAGAGTAATACAAGATGAATGGGAAGAAGATCGAATACGTAGCCCTCGTTGCAGATAGGATGAGCAAGTTCGCGAAAGCAACTCTCAGTTATCTTCCTTGAGGCAAAAATAGACACGCCAATTCCTTGGCATATCAAGTTGGGGTCTTGGGTACAGAAGCTCGATATCACCAGATCAAAATCATTTCAAACCCCAGTATTTACCGCATTTCTGTATGCACGATCAACACTGGGAGTGATAAATGGGGAGACAACGATTGGCAAAAGCCTTTCTTAGCCTACCTTGGAGTTGACAACAATTGCAGCGGACCACTCCCAGCAGATCCAAAAGACCACCGACAGGTGATCAACAACTCGAAGCGCTGCACTAATAAAAATGGTGTGCTATACCGCTTTTCTGTTATAGGGCCTTACCACAAGTGCCTCTCCAAATCAGAAGCAGATGAATTGCTTTGTGAATTTCATGAAGGGACTTGTCGCTCCCATGCCGCAGGTCGATCATTAGCAAACAGAGCAATCACACAAGGATTTTTTTGGCACGGCATGCGCAAGTAGGCTGAGGACTACTCCCACAGATGTGACACCTGCCAAAGACATGAACATATTATACATTCCCCTGCGCTCGAACTCCATTCAAGCAAGATGTTCTGGCCATTCAAAAGTTGGGCACTTAATCTCGTCGGCGAATTCTATAACTTTTCAGGTAACCGCCATCACCTACTCATAGCTATTGATTAATTTACGAAATGGGTAGAAGCAGTTCTGCTATGTCGAACCAGAGAAGAAGAAGTCATCTCTTTTATTTGGAACCACATAATCACTCAGTTTGGGTACCCTCACCTAATTCGTATCGATAACGGGCCCTAATTTGTAGGAGAGAATGTTGTAACCTTCCTAAACCACCACAATATCATCCACTCACCATCCAATCCTTACTATCCTTAAGGCAATGGTCAAGATGAAACCACCAACAAAGCCATCGTGGATAAACTCAAAAAATGGCTTCACTCATGGAAAAAAGGGAATCTGCGAGCTGCCTCATGTCTTATGGGCATATCGTACCACTCCCCGACAATCAATTGGGTGTACCCCATTCCTCCTTGCTTATGGCACTGAGGCCGTCATTCCTTCTGAATATCATCACTCAGTTCGTGATCCCGAGCTAACTGGCAAGGAAAATGAGTTCGAGTTGGCTTGTAGCCTCAATATGATAGATGAAACCAGGGAATGTGTTATCGTTAACCTAGGTCAATATCACCATATGCTTGCCAGATCGTACAACAACCATGTCAGGAGCCGTACCTTCCAAATCGAAGATCTCGTCCTTAGAGAAATTTCTCAACATCGCAGAGAGCCTCACGCTGGAAAATTAGCCAACAATTGAGAGGGTCTATTCATTATCATAGGTCTATCAGGCCTAGGATCATATTATCTCATGGCAGAAGAGGGAATCCCCATTTTAAATCCTCGGATCCCTAGACGACTGAAGCGGTACTATCGTTAAAGCGTCTTACTACTCTATTTCCTTTCCTCGCCTTAGTTTTTATGTTTCTCAATTCCAAAAGTAAGATTTTCCTCTCCATTCAATATAAATTAAGAACTTATCAATAAAACTTCCAAGTTTTTCACAACATCTTTCTACTTACGTAGATTAAACTACATTCTATAGATTAAAGCATAGAGAATACTAGCTTTCAATCGATCTTATTCCAGTTAAATCAAGGATAACACTTTGTTTCGCTGACTCTACAAAATCTCTGTAATTGTAGCAAGTGTAAAAACTTGTTTCATATCAAAGACTCTACCAAACATCAGATATGGCAAATATAATACTAGCCTTCATCTACTTTAACTTATTTGGATCATTATACCAGTTAGATCAATGATAATACTTGGTTTGACTAACTCTACTAAATCTCTATGATTGTAGCAAGTGTCTAAACTTGCTTCATATCAAAGATTCTACCAAATATCAAATAGGGCAAAGATAAAGCTAGTCTTCATCTACTTCAACTTTTTTGGGTCATTATACTAGTTAGATCAAGGATAACACTTGGTTTGGCTGACTCTACTAAATCTCTGCGATTGTAGTAAGTGTAAAAACTTGTTTCATATAAACGACTCCATCAGGCATAAGATAAGGTAAAAGTAATACTAGCATTCATCTCTTTCAATATGTCTGCAACATTTTTATAGTTTAATCAAGATTTAACTTGGTTTAACTCAACCCATTTCTGCGATTGAAACAAATGTAAAAACTTGTTTTATATCAAAGAACCCACCAGACATAAGATAAGGCAAAGGTAATACTAGCCTTCATCTCTTTCAATATGTCTGCAACATTTCTATAGTTCAATCAAGATTCAACTTGGTTTAACTCAACCCATTTCTGCGATTGAAACAAATGTAAAAACTTATTTTATATCAAAGACCCCACCAGACATAAGATAAGGTAAAGGTCATACTAACTTTCATCTATTTCACTATGTCTGCGATAATTACTATATATTTTTAGGTCTTGTTACAATAGATGTCTTTTCTGCTGATGGGATGTCAACCATGCTTTACCCTTCAGCAGGAGGTCGAACAGGATTTAGTTTGCGAGCTACAACAACTCTGCCCCTCCCTATCAGATCAGCAGATCATGGGCCTAAATTAGTTTCCATAAAAGCTATACAGTTGCCCCGATCTATATCCACTTTACAAACGCATCCCTTGTCAGAAAGGTTCTTTAACAAGGTATTTCGTTCTAATTCAAGTCTTTTTATTTCCTCTACAAAATACGCAACGGTCAACTTTAATAGGTCTTCCCATGATGCATAAGCTACAATGATCTTTGAAAAATGACATCTCAACTTCTCAAGGCGTGACTCCAAACGCGCGTACAAATTTTTCTGATGAACCATTTCCCTGTCTGTCAAATCATAAAAAGCTATATTCTATTCAACTTTTGAGTAATATTTAGCTGATTCAGACTGAATAGAGGCCTCCAAATTCGCCACCTGAGTGCGCAGTGTCACAATTTCTATATTCAATACTTCCCGGGCCGAAGTGTCATTTAACAAATCGTATTTCTTCATCATTAGAGTTTACTCTGCCCAGATTTCCCCTTCTAACTCCTTCTCCCTTATAAGAGCAGTATCTAGCTTGTGCTGACACTCCCTTAAGTTTGCATTTCCTCTTCGAACATGCCCTTGAATGCGAGACACATCACTCTCCAGGTCTCTAATTCGACCTGAGAGACTAACTACATCCCCTTGGATTAGAGGAGCCTTAACCTCATTTCTACTTCCCCTTGAGCGCTCTCTAGCCTCGACTTTCTTGGCACACGCGATGGCTTGTGCCAGTCTGGTCTTCAATCGTGCCACCCTCTCATTTAATTCGTTGCATTCCCCGAAACTCCATATCCTTGGTAGGTAGGGCTATATGCAAGTGTTCAGTCGCGGCATCCAAAGCTGATAGATTTTCTCGAGCTACCCTCAGCTCATTATATTTTTTAACCATTTTTTGTTTCAGATCGAAATTGTCCCTCTGATCTTTCTAGCGCCTGAATACGGTATTGAGCCATTTCAGCCTGCTTACCCTTAACCATTAACGTGTCAACCCGACTTTGAAGCATCGCGGCATGTTCTGTTATCTCCACTAGCTCTTTTAGCCCCTTGCCTATTTCAACATCTTTCTCTTTTACCTTATGAATGAGGTCAGAAACAGCCTGGGCTGCCTCTACAAGTTTAAAATGCACCTTTACGTGTTGATCTTCTTTGTTTTCATTCCCCTCCTTTATCCAATCCCACTCTTCTGCAAATTCCCGGTTACATTGGAGTACATAGTCCTCACGTAAGCGAGCTCAATGCAATTCGACCTGTACAATATAGAAATATTAATACAGTTCGATTCAGAACACCATCAATATATATATATATAGTTTATTTTTAAAATTATATAAGATTTTTAACATCTGTGGTGTGCAGATACTTTTAGACAAAAAGGTCAGGGTACATTATCAGATAAACGCTCTATGAGGTATATTGCGAAGTCTAAGGTACATGCTTTCGATATGCTACTTTATATAAAGAGCGTTGAATTTTTCTATGTACTATATTAGTATTATTTTCCTAAAGTTAATAGAAAAATTATCGGTCTGCATCTACATCCTATTTACTTGGTAGTTTTATGTTGATATAACATACAAGTCAAAATACCTATTCTGATCTAACCTGCGCGCAGCTCCGCTTACGATGAAAGCAAGGCTATAAAGGTCTCTTTTTCCCTGGCAAGCCCGGTCTCTAGATCTTTTATTCTGGGACACATTTCTCTAAGTTCCTGCGAGAGGTTTGTAAAAAAAGTCAGCCTACAGAAGTCTCTTCCATACACATAATCCATCAGTTTACAAATATTCATGCAAAAAAATATTTCTACCCTACCTTCTCATTATCACCCTCTGGGAGTTCAGTGTCATCCCCTTGTTTGTCAAGCATCGTCTGACGGGAGACACCGTCCAGACCACCAACGACCCCCACCGCTACCTCTTCCACTTCTTCGCTATCTCCCTCCTCGACATAGGTATCTGCCTTAATGGCATCCACCTTGTCCTCATAATACCCCTTCAACATCAGGTGGCGCTCCACCCTTTCGCACTCCGCCTACACCTCATCAAGAGTCACTATGGCCTCTAATTGAAGATGGACAATCGTTACTGCATGAGAGGCCTTCAAGGCCTCCAACTTCTTTGTTTCTTTAAGAACATTCGCCTTCGATCGAGCTAACTTCTGGTCAAGCTCGTTTTTCTCCTTCTTCAGCTCGAATTTCTCTTCTTCAATTCTGAGCCAAATGCCCCTCATCAAATGAACAACCTGTAAAACACAATTCAACCTCAGCATGAGCTCAGAGCGCAAAACTTAAACAAATTTTACATTGTAAAGCATAACGACTTACCATCTTGCTTATATCCTCTTCAACGTGAAGAGCGGCTAACTTAGCCCTTTCATCGATAGCATTAAGATCGTCCTCAGCAACAGATTGCTCTTCAGCGACTCTTTCCCCCGACCTCCCTGAAGGTTCGATCCTTCTCTTCTTTTCTTTTCCATCACCCTCAGCACTTCCAATAGTGCCAGAGGCTGTCAGACGCTTCAACATTTGTTTCTTCGGAAACGTTTGAGCTAATTTGCTCAACCTTATAGACTCCAGCTGGACCGAACTGTCTATTCTAAGGGTCTTGGCCACATTGGTTTGGCCTTCCCCAATAGTTCCAATCTTCTTCCCATCATCAACATCCGCCATCAGCCTGATCGATTGAGATTTTTGAACCTTTTTCAATTTACCCCCAATCTTTTTCTTCCTGTTAAGGTTGAGTCCTTCTAACACAAACTCCAGCTCAACCTCTTCATCCGTAACTTCGTCCAATAGTAAATCTTTCCTCTCCACTCGGGACTTCGGGCCTGCCATGCACAGCGTTTATTATTATCACCAAAAGATCATCAGTTCGTAGATATCAATATTATACTCTATGCATTGTTATACTTTCTTTATTTTACAGTTCTAAACAGAAGGTCCAAAGGTTCTTCATCATCTCTCTGAAGGTAATTACCCTTTACCCATATTACATTGTCATTCCACCTCGACCTGCTAAATTAAGATCGAAGAAGCGACGCCGAGTTGTACTCGCACAAAAATATACCCCACTACTGGCCTTATAATTTTCACCCCATAAAACTATAATACGTCCTCAGGGGTTATCCTCTGTACTTTCCCCTCATTTTCACATTTTTCATTCAGATGATTGTAAACAGTTATTACCTTCGATATATTCCCGTTCAATTAAACAGGACATGCCCCAACAACATTCATAATCCCCTTCGCCAAATTGGTAAGGGGAAGACTCAACCCATACTCTAATTGAGGTAAGTAACAGAATAAACCCTCTGACAGGTCATTCCGAACATCCCCGTAAAAATATTCCACCGAGACCGATTTATCTATACCCCTATCTCATTTTTCCTCCTCCAAATCGGCCAACAAATAAAAATACTCTTCCCCCATCGCTACCATACACCCCTAAACATCCTACCAGCGTATTCTACACAGTTACCTCATTTCCCTCCTATGGCAGCTTTAGCTTTACAAAATTCTTTAAATACATTTGAACCAGGGGGATAGGCCACCAATTTACCAGGAAAACCTGGAAATTGCTCCAAACAAACTTCTACCTCACCATCAGACTCTACCATACGACCGGAGGTTGAAACCTCGTTAATAGGTGAACTATCCATCTCAACTACAATTATACAGGCAAAGATTGGTTCTACCCAAATCCTCATACGTTCGACCTACATACAAGTTCAGGTATTTATCATTATTTTATACACATCGATCATTCATATGCAACATATCTTTCAAAGACTCTGTCTATATGTCAAATATCATGGATTGCTATAAATAGTGATTTACTAGGATTTAATTATAGATTACGATTTGCAAAATAAATATAGCACACGTCTCTACTAACCTTCAGTATCAGAATGAGAATCCGTAGTAGCGCCAAGTCCTTCCCTCACAATGCTGCTGTACTTCCACCAACTTGATTATATGCCTGCAACTCTCTTCTATTGTTGGACACCCTCAAATAAATCCTTGCCAAATCCTTTGCAATTTTTGTGCGCCTCTCACCCAGTGCTTTCTAAATTTTCAGAAGTTGAAAAATGTTTGAATGATGAAGACGAACCACTATTTATTCCTTCTCTCTCTAACGGCTGGCAGTTATTGTACCTCGCACGACCTGTCCTCGGTTTTGGAACTGAGGCATCCTTTCTACTATCCATATCAGATGTCTTGTACCTTTTTAATAAAACTGCCTTTCCACCATTAACCTTGCCCTCATATTTTAATCCATTTTTATCTCTTATTACCATATCTTTCTCTGATCTTCCCACACTCATGATGACTCACACTCCACAAAATTAGATTTTTGCAGCTTTACATAAAAAACAAGCCTAGAAGCTCTTGTATTTTTTATATTATTGTTTCTTATACTTATAGTACTAGTGATGTCATTTTTAAACCTAACAAAATTTTCAAACTTCTTCAAAATTTGGCTATCAAAGTAGTTTCAAATGGCATTTACAATTATAAAAGATCACATTGACTTCTAACTTTTTTGTTAAACTCTGCAACCTTTACATTTATTTAGGATAACGTTTTACATATAATTACATCTAAAAAATAACCTTGGTGACCTGAACAACCACATCTGCTCAAATCTCCTCACTCGATCATCCCATCTTTAAATTCGATCTCCACCTCAGCGATTAATCTGATTATCTTTTCTCGATCTGTAAGATCCACCACCAATTTGCGAAAACATACCTCGTAGAAATACCTGGCATATCAAGTTCCCTATCCCTCATATCCAATCCTTCGAGATGACATTGCCTCACTGGTAAATCAGCATCATAACTAAATGATCCAAAAATCCTCTCCCACACTTTAGCGATCTTAATGGCCAGTCGTCCTTCAGCGGTGTGACGAATCCCCTGAGATCGAGTCCGCACCATCACAATCACTTCTCCTTAGTCCGGAAATAATTGTTACCCTTATTTATACATTTATACAACACTTTCCGCTCAAAGCATAATTTTGACCTTTTATCTCGTAATAGAAAACAAAAACCTTGAGATAGACTATTTGAACTTATACCTTTACTCCAGTACCTATATTATTTTTTCTAATCGGGCTTAATCTATCAAGAGTTATTCTTCTATCGACCTACAGTGGCTCGAATTTTTGTGTTACATATTTCCTTCAATTTTTCTCCCCCACATATTTAAACGTACAAGAATATCATACTTACATCATAACGTCAATTTCCGCACGTATTTATCTCAGTTCGAACATCACAACAATAGTATTTTCAATACTTATAAACTCCTATTCGTTTCATACATCCGACACGATTCAGTTCAATTCTAAGAAACATTTTCTATCTACATGGCACAAGTAATTGGATGACAAATTTATAATCATGCCGAAAACATTAGATACGATTTTACAGATAATTAGTTTTTCAGTAAATCAACCTCTTGTATATTACAGAGACATAATCCGTCCAGCACCGAACTCCAGGTACTTTATAGATAATAAGTTTTTTACTACTTTTTAAAAGTCATAGGTCATTCAGGCACACCGACGCATCAACTCCTTTAGTTCTTCTCGCTTTAGTAATCTTTCACCCTGATACAAAGAAGAAATTGGAACCAACAAAGAGCTTCCCTGGCATGAGTTTGGTTGAAGTCTAATCAAATTTAAATAAAAACTATGCAAGTAGTAGACTCAGTGCTATAACCAAATGCTTGAACTGAAGGTCTTCTAAGCTCTAAAATGTGATAGAAATATAGAAGCAGACTCCCACTGGTTATCTCCCTCCTCCACTACCATCAGCCTCACCTCTGAAACCGCTACCACCGAAGAGTTGGTAGAGATGAAAAGGGCCCGACCTTAGAATCTATGGTAATACAAAAAATCAGCATAACTGCCCCATAGTTATGCCTATCCCTGCATATGAACCCCTAAACCAATCTTCCACAAGAGTACAAATATAGGCCCACCGGTCCTCGCCTGTCAAAACGGCGACATGAAACCTCCACTTGCAGTAGAATTCTTCCTAAACTTCAAATGCTTAGTCTTCCGACATGCCTTGATACGTCGGAGGAACAAGAACAGGTATTGACATCTCCAAGGATTGGTCACCAAAGTATTTCAACTTCAACCTTTGTATTTTAGACGCAATCCTCTTTTCAAGGACCATACTATGAGTCTTCACCATTGTTAAAAATTTTCAGGGAATTTCACAAACGACAAGCGTACTCTGCTTTCAAAATCCGGTATAGGTATCATTTATATAACCCTACATTAAATGTGCAGGTATGTTTTACCAAACGTCATCATTCATTACAGACGCAACTTTTCAAATCATAACCGTCACATACATCAGTATCCATATCCTCATTAAATATACGTCATTTTCCATATCACGTGTAAGTTCCACAAAGTCAATACCATCATTATTCAATTTCAATTATCAAAAATTTCAACCCAGATTACAAGTTGATCGTTTCTCAACCAAAGCCACTTGTGACTTCGATTGTGAGGGGGTGATTATAGGGACCTATCCCTCGATCTCACACAAAGTCGAGCTCACCTAGTTCAAATTACCTCTATCTCAGACTCACGCATTTTTAACACATTTCCCCAGTCAATATTCTAACCTATCCTATGAACTTGTTAAGAACGTGGGCTGAACTTAAATTGAAAAACCTTATCCAGTCAAAAGCACCTGTCTCCCATGAACTCGTCAGTTATTTAGTCAACCGCCACTAACCACATTATTCTGAAAATGTCCACCAACACGATAAAGAGCTGCGGAGAAAGCCTATATAAAGAAAAATTTCTAGATGAGACAGAGGGCCAGAAAAATTACCCAAAAGATTATTAAGAAACTACCGATTCGAGATTCTCAGCAAACATTGTAAACTTCTTAGTTACATTTCTATATTTAGAGATCACTTGTAATAAAGATATCCGCCTCAAGCAATAAAGTTACTTTCACAAAAATTCTTTACACGAGGTCATGGTTTTTTTTATCTATTCAGAGGTTTTCCACGCTAAAATCACTTGTTTCATTTCTTACATTCTATTAGAATACTGTTACAGGATCATTTGTATGATAAAAAATTCCAAGCCATTTTGAGCTTAAAGAATTTGGCCATTACAGTTGTTACGGACAAGTTGAGAGATGAAAACTAGTATTACCTTTGCTTTATCTTATGTCTGTTAGAGTCTTTGATGTATAATAAGTGTTACCTTAGTTTTAATCGTAGAGATTTATTAGAGAAAGCCAAACCAAGCGTTATCCCTGATTTAACTGGTATAGCGGTCAATTAAAAGTTAGTATTATCTATGCTTTAATCTATGTGTTGTCTACACAGTAGAAAGATGTATGGGAGAAAAACTTGCAAGTTTCATTAAATAGAAAATGATGTATATTGGATGGAGATAAAAATCTCACTTTTGGAATGGAAAAAATGATAATTTGAAATAGAGTAGTGAGGGACTTAGCGATAATACCGTTTCATTCGCCCAGTGTTCCAAGGATTTGAAATGGGAACTCCCTCTTCTGTCATGATGTAATATGATCCTAGGTCTGAGAGACCTGTGAAAAGGAATGGACCCTCCCAATTGTTTACTAGCTTCTCAACATGAGGCTATTTACGGTATTGAGGTATTTCTCTGAAGACGAGATCATCAATTTGGAAGGTACGGCTTCTGACTCATTTATTGTATGAACTGACCAGCATATGGTGATATCGACCTAGGTTAGCGATGGTGCGTTCCCTGGTTTCATCAATCTAATTGAGGTTGCAAGCCAAGTCAAAATCATTTTCCTTGTTAGTTAGCTCATAATCTTTAACTGGATGATGGTATTCAGAGAGGAATGACAACCTCGGTACCATAGGCAAGGAAGAATGGAGTGCAGCCTGTCGACTGGCGTAGAGTAGTATAATATGCCCATAAGACATGAGGAAGTTCGTGAACCCAATTTCTTTTTTTTTTGTATGTGTAGCCTTCTCTTGATCCCATCTGCGATGGTTTTGTTGGTGATTTTGGCTTGGCTATTACCTTGAGGGTAGTAAGGATTGGATGGTGAGTAGATGATATTATGTTAATGGAGGAAAGATACAATTTTTTATCCAACGAACAGGGGACCGTTATTGATACAAATTATGTAAGGGCCCCCAAACCGAGTGATGACGTGTTCCTAGATAAATGAGATGGCTTATTCATTTCTGGTTCGACAGAGTGGAACTGCTTCTGCCTATTTTTGTAAAATAATCGGTTACTACGAGTAGGTAGCTGCAGTTACCTAAAGAATTAAGGAATTCGCCGACATGATCGAGTACCCATATTTTGAATGGCCAAAATATCTTGCTTGCATGGAGTTTGAGCGTAGGGGCGCAGATCATCTGTCCATGTGTTGACATACATCATATTTATGTGAATGCTCTTCTACTTGCTTGCGTATGCCAGGCCAGAAGAATCCTTATGTAATGGCTTTATTTGCCAGTAATTGACTTGCGGCATGAGAACTACAAGTCCCATCATGTAGATTGCGGAACATCTCGTCTGCTTTCAGCTTGGAGAGGCACTTGAGGTAAGGTCCCGTAACTACATGGCGGTATTAGGCAGCATTTCGATTAGTATAGCGCATTGAGTTGTCTATTAGTTGTCGGCACTCCTTCGAATTTGCTAGAAGTGGTCCTTCGCATTTATTGTTGATTCCGAAATAAACTCAGAAAGGCTTTCGCCAATCGTCGTCTTCCCCTTTATCGCCCCTAGTGATGATCGTGCATACAAAAATACAATCAATACAGGGGGTTGAAATCACTTCGATCTGGGGATTTTGAGCTTCTGTGCCTAAAATCCCGGCTAGATATGCCAAAGAATCGGTGTGCCTATTTTTCTCCTCGTAGAAGATAATCGAGAGTTGCTTGCGCAAACTTGCTCATCCTATCTGCAATGAGGGCTGCGTATTTGATCATCTTGCCATTCTTCTTATATTGCTAAAAGTAATGGTGGACGATGAGTAGTGAATCTATATAAACTGAGAGTTCGGGGACGCCGAGCTCAAGAGAAAGGTCGAGTCTGTGAATGAGAGATTCGTACTCGGTAACAATGTTTGAGGTATCAAAATCTAAGAGGACTGATTTTTCAATTCTGTCGTTGGAAGGAATAATTAATACGATTCCAATTCCTGACCCTGTGGGTCCTACTGATCCATCTATAAGAAGTCTCCACCCTTTGCTTGTAATCTATTGAGCTCGCTCGTCAAATACTTTGGGGGGTGGATCTTCTATAACTTCCTCGGCAAGGTCAGAATCGTGTTTCTCCCACTCAGGACCTTCCACTAGAAAATCTGTGAGAAAATCGGCAACGGCCAGACCCTTTTCAGAATGACGTTGTTCGAACTTGATATCATGTTCTCCCAAACTAACAGACCACTATTGCACTCTCTTTGATTTTTCTTTCTTGGACAGAACCTCCAAAGTGGGTAGTTTGTCATAACTTTGACCGAATAAGCTTGGAAGTAGGGCTTGAGTTTCTGTGTAGTATAAAAAAGAGTGAGAAGAAGTTTCTCAATTTTAGAGTACCTTGTTTCCGTTGGAGTAAGGGTTTTACTGATGAAGTAGACTGGTTTCTCGATTTTCTCTTCAAGTTGAATGAGAACCGAGCTGAGGGAAGTATTTGTAGTTGCTAGATAGATAATCAGATCCATATTATCTATTGGGGTGCTCATGATGAGGGACTTCCCCAAATAGGGTTTGAGATCCTAAAAAGCTTCTTCGCATTCTAATGTCCATTGAACCTCTACATTTGGCTAAACTTTTCCTTGTTTGGTACAACCACGGAGTAATAGGAACAGCCAACGATAGCGGTCTGAAGATTTCAAAATGAAATGGTTGATAGCGGCAATCTTACCGATAAGTTTTTGAACGTCTTTCGTCGTTTCTGTATATGGCATGTGGAGAAGAGCCCGAATCTGATCTGGATCGGCCTCAATATCCTTTTTGTTGATTAGGTGGCCTATAAATCAACCTGAATATACTCTAAATTGGCACTTATCAGGATTGAGATGCATTCTGTAAGATCGAAAAATGTTGAATATTGTATTGAGATCTAAAATGTGGCTGATGGACTGCATGCTTTTACACATTCGATCGTCAATGTAGACTTCCACAACTTTCCCAAGATGTGCTCTAAACATAGTAGCCATCAACCGTTGATAAGTTGCACTTGCGTTCTTGAGTCCGAAGGGCATGACTTTGTAGTAGTAAAGTCCCCTTTCAGTGATGAAAGTGGTCTTTTCTTGATTTTCATCCAATAGTAAATTTGATTGTATCTAGAAGCAGCGTTTAACATAGATAGTAGTTCGTGACCTACTGTGGAATCAAGGATCTGATGAATACTGGGAAGAGGGAAATTGTTCTTTAGATTATGTTTGTTTAGATCGGTAAAATCTACACAAACTCAAATTTTTCCATTCTTCTTTGGGACAGTGACGATGTTGGATGTCTAATATGGATATTTGGCTTCTTGAATGAATCCTATTTTTTTTTATCAATTTCTTAATCTCCATGTTAACTTCATCTTGAAGTTACGGTGATAGGTGTCGCTATTTCTGTTTGACCACCGTTGCCTTGATGTTGATGGCCAATTTGTGACATGCCTTGGCCGGATCGACCCCATGCATCTCTTCGAAAGACTACACAAAAATGTCTCTATTTAGTTGTAAGAACTGAATAAGAGCGTCTTTTTTGTGCTGAACCAGCTTAGTACCGATGAAGTACCTCTCCTAGGTCCATCAATGTTCATGAATTCTGTGGGCTCCTCCGTAGAAAGCTGATCATGGGGGTGATCAAATTTTTGTAACTGCTATGCAGTATACCTGTCAGGGGTATCTAGAATAGTAGAGACGGCATTTTTGCAAGCTCAAGAAAGCTTTTGACTACCTTTAATCTCATAGATACCATCGTTTTGTTTGAAATGTAGTGCTTGATAATAGGTGGAAGCGATTACTTCCATGTTATGAATCCAACAATGGCCCCTAATCCTAAGATAACGAGATTTAGCGTTGATCACATAAAAGATGACGTCGATTGTAGCTGGTCCTACGGTAATAGTTAAGTTGATCTTCCCTAGCCACTCATCTTTAGAACCATTGAATCCACTGATATCGGTATCGCTTTGAATAACTTGATCGACCAATCCCATTTGGTCGATAGTGCTATGAAAGAAAATCTTAATACCACTGCCAATATCGATCATTATTGTGTGCATGTCAAACTTCTTCATCTTGAGCATTATGAATAATGCATCATGTTGTAGAAACTTGATATGGCTAGTATCACAATCTTTGAATGAGATCCCGAGCTGGCGATTGCTCGACTCAGGCAGAAGTTTGGCTTCTTTGTCATGAGGTATGAGATCGCAACATTTTGATAGTCTCCTGCGCTTGAATCTGTTAGAGTTGGTGATCTGATTTATTTCGATCATGTTATTGTGGCGCATATGGTAGAGATGCTTCTCCTCAGCTTGATCTTTGACCTGGACAACTTAAAGTTGCTTCTTATAGCTGCCATCCTTATATGATTCTAGGTTAATAATATATTTGAACATCCGTCCTTCCTTGAAAATGTATTGGAGCAACCTCTGTAAAACATAGTAATTGTCAGTAGAATGATGGTTTACCTTATGATGCATGCAGTACGGTTGGTTCTTGATGGGTTTCAATGGCTGGGACAGACGGTAGAGCATATCCTTTGAGAGGATTGGAAAAATTGTGGAGATCCAAACATTCATCTTTGGGAGGACCGATTAGACTTGTGAACTACCTTCCCAAGGGTTGCCAGTGTTTTCCTTGACGCACTTTTGGTCACCCTGATCCTCCTTTGGTTCAGTGTTCTGATCTGCAGATGGACCTTTCGTTGTAAGGATGGATTTAGTAGATTTATGCCTTTCGGACATCATCCTTTCCAAGTCAATGTAACTATTGACCTTGGTAATCATATCCTCCAAGGTCGCAGGTTTATTAAGAATGAGGTGCTCTTTGGCTTTGCAGTCGAGCTGAAGCACGTTGGTGAAAGCAGTAATAACTATTTTCTGATCGAGATTGTATACTTTACGCGCGAGCTCCAAAAATTTCTTTGCAAAAGCCTCGAGCTTCTCTTCGTGTGACTGTTTGAGACTCATAAGAGAACATAAATTTTATTCTTTATCTCTATTGTGAGCATAAGTCCTGATAAATTGTTTCTGCAGCTGGTCGAATGTGTATATGGAATCTTCTGGTAGAGAGTGGAACCATCAGAGTAGTTCCTCTTGCATGTTTGTGGCAAATAGATGGCAGAGAATATGGTTGAGATTGGAGTACAACCCCAATGAATCATAGTATTGTTGAATGTGCTCCTTCGGATCGGAACCCTTGTATTTATGAATTTTTGGAGTATAAAAACCTTTCGGTACTTCCAAATCGAATAGTTCATTGGTAATTGGACTACCTTACACCTTGGTAAATTCGTCGGTAGTGCCCAGAACTTGTGTTTCGATCAACTCCTTAATACGCTGGTCCATATGCTTTTGTGTAACATAATGATGGGCCGGTTGTGTAGTTTTATGAGGAGGTTGTGGATTGTGAGTACCGATACCCTCAATCAAACAATCTCGTACTGGAACTCGAAGTTGAGATCACTGTTCTTCCTCTTGACGTATAGAACATCGGTGACCTAGACTGATCTCAGATTTAAATTTACCGCCCAAATGAATGGAAGGTTGAGGTTCATGCCAAATATTTCTGGAGATAGCTTTGCTGGTGGCTCCTTGAGGTCCCAATCCTTCCCGCATAGAAATCCGGGAGGCTTCTGGCACCTGATCGCGATCTCCTATTGGAGGAGCCTGCTGGGTGTTCTACAGAGCTTGCAAGGTAGTTAACATTGTTATCATTTGATCTTCATGTCATTTGAGCACTGTCAAACGAGTTTGTCTTTCAATGTCGAGCTCCTTCTCGTGGAGATCTCGATCGAGAGTTAATTGACGTTCGAGCTCGTTGCGTTTCTCCATCTCGGTGTTGAGATTTGCCCGAAGCTCTATAAGTTGTTCCGGCTCAATTAAAAGATTGAGTTGGATTTCAGTTGCTGGTCGTCTGGATGTAACCATGATTGGCATTTATAGTAGAGTGAATGAATACCTTAGGATATCATGGAAATGATTTCTTTCCCACAGACGGCGCCAAATGTAATGGCCTAATTTTGTAAGCTCGAAGTGGCTTGGAATTAGCTCTTACACCAATGTACCTGCGACAAAATCTAATAGAAAGCAAGAAATGACACAGGTGTTTAGCGTGTAAAACCTATGAATAAGTAAAAAAAAAAACACAACCTCTTGCTGAGGATTTTTTGTAATAGTGACATTTATTGCTTGAGGCAGATATCTTATTACAAGTGATCTCTTGACTTTGAAATGCTTGATCTTGTGAATAAGAACTTAGAAGTTTTGAGAATCAAGAAAATATAGTTTTCTTGGTGATTTCTCATGAAATTTTCTGCTCCTTGTCTCTTCTAGAACTTCTTCTTTTTATGGGCCTTCTCCGCAATTCTTTATCGTACAGAAGTACATTTTCCGAACAATGTGGTTAGTGGCGGTAGACTGAGTAACTGTTGAGTTCGCGAGAGACAGGTGGCTTTAACTTATTCAAGTTTTTCTGTTTGAGCTCGACCCACGTCTTTCATTAATTCGTGAAGTAGGTGGCAATGTTGACTGGATGAGTCATGTGGAGAATGCGTAGATTTGTCATGGAGGTAGTTCGAACTGGAGAATGCTCGATTTTGGTAAGATCGAGGGGTAGGCCCCTACAGGGATTACGTATTTTTGAAGAAGAAAAAATTTAGTTATAGTTAGTAAATTTAATTATGGGTTCTATGAAAAAATCCAACTTCGAAGTGAGTTCATGGTTTTCAAATTCATGCAGCTCGTGGAAAAGGACAGGCAGTTGTTTCGAAGGAAGAGTTTGAAGATCGAGAGAGGGGAAGTAAACTTGAGCGTGTTGTCATTCAGCTGAGAGAATTTTTAGAACATTCCGGCTCATTTTGCAGGTATTGAATATTTTATTTTATTTTATTTTAAAGTCAAGCTCATGTCTACTTGCTATCTATTAGTTCAATAAAAAAACTCAAAAGAGCAAAGAGGGATGGTTCTTCTGTTTCAACCTTTTTCAATATCTTTCGGCAATATAAATTACAATGTGGATATGCCTCTGGTAAGTCCAAACTTCTTTTACTTGTAACATTTTTTTCCTAGAATTTTTGTAAGTGCCCCTTCTTAGCTAGTATGATTATAGGAACTCAAGCAACAAGGCGTACAAGAAGACAGACTACAATTGTTGGTTAATATTAGTAGATCATTTAGGCTAGGTGTACTTACAACATTGGTAGGAGTTAGTGGTACTGGGAAAACTATACTTATGGATGTTTTGGCTGGTAGGAAAACTGGTGGATTCATCAAAGGGAGCATACATATTTCCAGGTATCCCAAAAAGCAAGAAACTTTTGATAGAATCTCTAGGTATTGTGAGCAGAATGATGTCCATTCCTCATGTTTGATTGTTCGCGAGTAACTTATTTACACTACTTCGCTCCGGTTACCATCTCATGTTGACTCGAAGACACGAAAGGTAATATAATGGGAAATGGTTGTAAGTATTTGCTCTTTAATATCCTAAACATCGTGGAAAATGAAGTGAATTTTTTAAAACTAAAGTTTTAATACTTGTTTAGTTGATAAGGAGTTTTTTTTAGCAATTTTAAGCACATTCCTCTTCAAACACTATTTGACGCTTAAAAAAGTACTGTGTTTATTTTTTGATAAAACGGGCTTTGAATGTTAAGAAAAACTTTATTTTCTACGGTTGTAGCCTTGTGGGTACTAACTTGAGAACATATGATGCTTTCTAAGTTCAAGGGATGATTGGGCTGTAAACTCTAATGCAGCTTTAGCTTCAATATAAACACTATTAGACTACTATTAACATTTAAAAATCTCTTTTTCATGTTGTATATGAGTAGAACATCTGCCTATTCCATTCAGTTTATTCTGTTATACCCTAAATATAATTTTGTTCTTGTAACTCCCTTCTGGAACCCATACCTGTACTTGTTTGAATGATTTTCACGGAGTCTCATAGGTTTTTGTTGATGAGGTTATGGATCTTGTGAAGCTCACTTCATTGAGTGGTGCTCTGGTTGGTCTTCCGAGGGTAGATGGGCTATCGACAGAGCAACAGAAAAGGTTGACCATTGCAGTAGAGCCGGTAGCTAGTCCTTCTATTATTTTTCTGGACGAGCCCACGTCGAGGTTGGATGCCTGTCACGGCCCAGCCCGGGACCGCCTCTACAGTTCCCGGAGTGCAGCGGAATAAGGGACCGTGCGGCGTACACGGACGCGCGGTCGGCGTGTACCAGCCATCTTCACGGGTGCGGCGCGCCAGTGGCATACAACCCACGGATGCTAGAGCGACATCTGGATAATCCTGGATACTCGTGAGGGGTCATCGAATATGTATTCGGTATAGGCAACAACGCTGAAGGTTCCCTCAATAATCCCTACAGCGTAATTTCTCGCGACGCGCGCGAGGTACGGAAAGCACACCTGTCCTGTAGCGGCTCAGGGTAGCTCAATATGCCAGTTTCCACATAAGGGACTCATATCTCAAGAGGCGGCGAGCCTGGACTATTTATATTGTCCATCTGAAAGGGGCGGTGCGTCTCGGAGAGCCCGTGGGGCATAGCGGCGCCATATGAAGCCCTCAAATGAAAACTGGCCCGCATTGCGAGGCAATGTCCCCTAGCCTTCCCTAGGCCTAGGAGAACTCATAACTATCCCTTGTAGATAGTCCATGAGCCGGGGTCCTTGATGACCAAGAATTAAAGCTCTTTTATTCATGGGGAGGATCGGACCAAGGTTCCTCCTTACTATAGCTACTAAGTGAATAGTCAATTTCCAAAAGGAAACGTTAAAACATGAGACGAAGCGTACTTGACCTTTTCGCCCCCTTAACTGAATCCGATTGCGACGAAACTTGGCGTGCTGCTATATTAGGATATAGAGAACAAATACATTCGGACAGAACTCAAAACGCTCGGGTGGATTTGGCCGGCGTTCGGTAGGTCGTCACGCCCTCCCGCACTTAAAATAATCTCGACGTCCTCGTCGAGGACCTTCTTCAACACGGCTCTGCAAGGATTTAATCTTCTGCATCTTCAAGAAACCAACAACTCTCCCGCACTTAGTTCAGAGTACTATATCTTCTTCTGTACTAGCGGATACTGAGCCCAACTGCTAGTCTCGATGCTGACAACTGTGTCTTCAAAACTGAACCTTAACTTCGCCCATTCCAACTGAAGTGCGTAGTGACCAAACCTTCATGCGACTGGAGTCTGCCTTCTCCTCTGGGTATTGTCTCTTGGTCTCAAACCTTCCGAAAAATGTATGGGCGGTGCACTCTAGCATCGCGCCCTCTGAAATGCGCTGCATCCTGCTGCAAAGCACCTTCTCCCCTGATACAATGTGGAATGTCACACTTCTCGACAAACCATGGGCGTCTCCTCCGGACAGCCCGACGAGGATATCTCCAATCCCGTCCCAAAAGTGCGCTCACTTCGTGTCGTACAATGCCTTCGCCGCTCGAGAGTTCAATCTTCTGTAAATCTTAGCTTCAAACTTCACTCTTCATCTGCGAGTGGTAAGGAGCAAGTCTTCTATAACTAAGGGGTAAACTCTCCCCAACAGCACGGAACATCTGCCGCACACTGAACTTGCCTGACTGCCCTTCAATCATCTCTGGAAAGGTCTTCAACTAGGTCCGCCCTTCTTACGGACCATCGGGGATACAACATCAAGATGCGGCACTCTAGCCTTACCAGTATAGGACTGAACTGGTACTTATTGTTCACTTGGGCGAGGGAGGGTAGTTCCTAGAAGGTAGCATACTCTCAACAAGGCGCGGGTACTCTGTTCCCTATCGCCAACAAAACCATCGAGGCAGCCTATCTAGGCGCGGGTACTCTGTTCCCTACCGCCAGCTAACCATTGAGGTCCGCCATAAAGGCGTCCTGTGTGAACTTCTAAAACCCATGAGACATCTATCTGTGCAGCCGCGTTTCCACTCTACCACTTCGTAGTAGGCCATCATCTAACCCATGTAACGCTAGATGGCATCTGCACCTAACTTGGCTGCAGGAAGGGTGATCGCTACTCCGGCGTCCCCAAAGGTTTCTCCACTTAGGAGGATACTAATATGCCTCACTCTCTAAGGAGGACTTCTCAATGCCTCTTCTCTGACGAGGACTTCACAATGCCTCTTCTCTAACGAGGACTTAACATTGGCATCTGTACTTGCCAAACTCTGGTGGTAGTGACCCATGCTGGAATCTGCGTACATCTGCGTCACAACTTACAGCTCTTCCCATACTCGATAAGCTCGACGTCCGCGTCAAGAACAAAGCTGTGATGTATAACTGACGGACTACTGAAGCGTTTCTCCATCTCTACATCCCTACTCTAACCTGAGTACTTGGGGAACTTGGGAACAAGATACTGTCACTGCACCTGTCGCCCTGAGCTCGTTGGCTTGCTATGTCCAACTGCTATCAAACTCGAGGAGACCAACCTTCATACTGTCGCAATCATCTTTGAACTGAAGTGTAGCCATTCTCTGTCTCCTGAACTAGCTTCTGTAAACGCAGCCAACTCTGAACGGTCACTGTGATGTGGTCTTCTAAAGACGCTCCATCTATACAAACAAAGAACGAGGCGCGGGTACTCTATTCCTACTGCCAACCACCAACATCGAATGAGGCGCGGGTACTCTATCCCTACCGCCAACCACCGAGTGATAAGGAATTGGGAAACTAACATCCAATTCCGCTCAGGATCTTTCATCCAAGAGCAATCTTCCATCTGAGATCATGTCTGAGGTAACCCGCACAACTGACTAAAGCTCAACTCTGTTCTGCGACAACCACGTAACTTACTAACCTTTGGAAACGTGAGTCTTCCATCTGTGAGCTAAAAATGACCCAGAACCATCATGTGGAACAACATGGATCAACTCGGCTAGAGCACTCGAACGCCAACAAACCTGAAACTCACTTCGGAGCCATAGAACAAACATCACTCGGCATCTTGCCTTCTTGGAGTGATCAAAGCAGGGTCCCAAGTAACTGGGGACCAACTGCGGACAAACGACAACCCATCTGGGAGGTCGCAGTTCATGTCGCATCATAACGAGTCACTCTTCCCTCGACGTCTACCTGACAATATCACTGTGTGCAAACTCGAGACCCAAACCATGTCTTCATCTGTTACTTCATGCCGCTTCATCTTTGGCTCATGACATTCACCTCCGTAACTTTCAATGTCCAACTCAGGACAATCA
Source organism: Kingdonia uniflora (assembly GCA_014058105.1). Lineage (NCBI taxonomy): Eukaryota > Viridiplantae > Streptophyta > Magnoliopsida > Ranunculales > Circaeasteraceae > Kingdonia > Kingdonia uniflora. The sequence goes on along the minus strand of JACGCM010001604.1, from coordinate 323,257 downwards.
CAACGAGTATCACTCAGGATTCTTCAATCTTCTGTAGACACTAAGGAATTCCAATCAAACCAGGCATCGCGGCTTCCACACGAAAGTACTCGGTAACTGACACTGACCATATCGATCTCTGCTGAGGGGCATCGTCCTTGCTCACAACTGTTACTAAACTTCACAGCGCAGATACGGACCGAATACCATAACAACCTGCTAGATCGCTCTATTACTATTTTTCATAGAGCATTTGCGTCACTGACCAGCCTTCTAGAGACAACCAACGATATAGATCATCGCGTCCAACTCAAATCTCAATCCTTCCTCTTAGCGTCATTATCCAAAGCACACTTAACTTGAGCAATCTCGAGCTCGAATATGAAGCCTTACTCTTGCGTCCAATATCAACTGACATGTAGGCAACTCACTCTACAAGCGTTCACAACGGTGCTTGGATCATCTCTAAGGAGCAACTACGGCTCTGGAGAGAACAACTGCCAAATGGGTATCCCATACTACCAACTCGGGAATCATTACTCTGTTTACTCTGACGGACGTAGGCACAAACCATCTGCGCTCTGACAAGCAAACTCCCTGTAAGCCTTGCTCGGATAAACCTAGACCCAACTAGTCAATCTCTGGCAGGCGTAGGCACATTCCATCTACGCTCTACCAACTCAGGAGCTAAGCTTTAACAAGCTATTCTCACTCTGATACCATCTATCACGGCCCATCCCGGGACCGCCGCTACAGTTCCCGGAGTACAGCGGAATAAGGGACCGGCGGCGTACACGGACGCGCGGTCGGCGTGTACCAACCATCTTCACGGACGCGGCGCGCCAGTGGCATACAACCCACAGATGCTAGAGCGACATCCGGATAATCCTGGATACTCGTGAGGGGTCATCGAATATGTATTCGGTATAGGCAAAAACGCTGAAGGTTCCCTCAATAATCCCTACAGCGTAATTTCTCGCGACGCGCGCGAGGTACGGAAAGCACACCTGTCCTGTAGCGGCTCAGGGTAGCTCAATATGCCAGTTTCCACATAAGGGACTCATATCTCAAGGGGCGGCGAGCCTGGACTATTTATATTGTCCATCTGAAAGGGGCGGTGCGTCTCGGAGAGCCCGTGGGGCATAGCGGCGCCATATGAAGCCCTCAAATGAAAACTGGCCCGCATTGCGAGGCAATGTCCCCTAGCCTTCCCTAGGCCTAGGAGAACTCATAACTATCCCTTGTAGATAGTCCATGAGCCGGGGTCCTTGATGACCAAACATTAAAGCTCTTTTAGTCATGGGGAGGATCGGACCAAGGTTCCTCCTTAATATAGCTACTAAGTGAATAGTCAATTTCCAAAAGGAAACGTTAAAACATGAGACGAAGCGTACTGGACCTTTTCGCCCCCTTAACTGAATCCGATTGCGACGAAACTTGGCGTGCTACTATATTAGGATATAGAAAACAAATACATTCGGACATAACTCAAAACGCTCGGGTGGATTTGGCCGGCGTTCGGTAGGTCGTCACAATGCCAGAGCTGCAACCATTTTGATGAGGATAGTAAGGAATATTCTGTATACGGGGTGCACAATTGTTTGCACGTTCCATCAGCCTAGCACAAATATTTTTGAATCCTTTGATGAAGTACTCCTCTAATTTAGTTAACTAGGATACCCATGAAATATTAAAGCTTCTTGCTTGTAACGAATTCATGTCATAATAGCATACCGAATCCATATTTTATAGTTGCTAGAAACATGTATGCAATATTCATCAGTCCAACATGTATTTAATTTTTTTTACTTCTATTTTTACAATACTAGATACCTCTATTTTGAACTTATTCTTCCGTACAGTGCTTTCTGCCGCGTATGGCTTCCACTTAATGAGCTGTTATTTGCAGCTATTATTTATGAAGCATGGAGGATGGCTCATCTATGCAGGTCTGTTGGGTGCCAAGTCTCAGAAGCTAGTTAAATTTTTTGAGGTTGGTTGTGCTGGGTTGTATATCAGAAACTGGATATTGTAGCTCACTGTTTACTAGTTGTTATTTTTGAATGTTCATTTCTTTTGAATGTTTTCATATGTTTCTCTCTCTCTCTCTCTCTAGGGAATTGAAGGTGTTCAAAAGATTGTGTCTGGTTATAACCCAGCTGCATGGATGTTAGAGGTCACGTCTCCATCTGAAGAATGTTGTTTGGGTGTTGATTCTGCCGAATTTAACTGGAGATCTCGTCTATTTCAGTACGTAAGATATTTCGTGTAGATCCTCGTAGGTTCACACCTGGGCCTGCTTTCCTTTAGTCTAATTGTGTTATCTTCTGCTCTTTAGGGAAAATAGACAGTTCATTGAGACACTAAGCAAACCAAGTATTGATACAAAAGATTTGAGCTTTCCAGCCAAGTACTCCAAGTCATTTCTCAATTAATTTCTTGTTTCTCTATGGAAGTAAAATCTACCTTACTAGAGAAATCCAAAATATACTGATGTCCGGTTCTTCTACACTGTCATCATCTCTTGCATGTTGGGAACCATTGCTTAGAGATTTGGGTCAAAAGGGTCTCTTCTTTCAGCAATACCATATGTGAATTCCTCAAGAGTATTTTTTTCTTCTTATTAACTCATCCCCAATATAGTTTTTTTTTTTGTCAAAATGAAAGGATATAAATTAGAATACTTTATTTTAATCGTTATCTTGGTTGATCCTTTTCTTTTGCTTCTGAAGAAATGTGATTGGTATTCTATTTTAGGTGTACCTGACTAAACTGTAATAAATTAGGTAGCTTGCGCAATCTACACCTAGGGCTTCTAAAGTATTGTGTTAACATGCTTATTTGCTTAGACATACTTAAATTAAATATTTTGATTGGTTCTACTTGATTTTTGCAGAGAGATCTAACAAGATATCTTGAATGCCATGGGTTCTATGTATTCAGCAGTACTGTTCCTTGGAGTTACCAATTCCTCGGCAGTTCAACCTGTATTTTCTGTCGAAAGATTTGTTTCTTATAAAGAGAGTAGCGGGGATGTATTCTGCTCTACCATTCGCCTTCGCCCATGTTTACTTTTTCCCTAATAACTTGAAAATACGTCTATTTGGAAAGTTAAGGTTTCTAAAGTAGTGAAAAGATACTGCGGCTACTCATAATCCTTTAGATGCTTAAGACACGCGTATCTCAATTACACTGTACGTCAATAGACTCGAAACGGACGTTTTCATGTCTTTAGAAATGTGTTAGTATCTTTTATTCTATTTATGATCAGATTTTCAATCTTTTTTCCAGGTAGCCATTGAGTTCCCTTATGTTTTCGTCCAGTCAGTTATATACAGCACCATGTTTTACTTAATGGTGTCATTTGAGTGGGTCCTTATAAAGTTCAGTTGGTAGATATTGTTTATGTACTTCACATTGTTCGGGATGATGATGATCACAGTCACACCTAATCATAACACGGCAGCAATTATTTATGCTCCATTTTATACGCTATGGAATCTCTTCAGTGGGTTCATGATTCCTCCCAATGTAAACAAATGATGCATACGAATTTTCTACTTGTGGATTCATATATAACATTAGGCTGCACCCTGAAGATTTCAACTTTGAAATTTCTCTTACCAATATTATTCTAGCACTTTCATTAGAAAAGGTCAATGGTGCAAGCCTACTTTGATGGTAGAATGGTTGTCAAAATTAAAATATTACATTACAAGTCAAATAGATATTGGACCATATGCCATCTCTCAAAAAGTCAAACCTATTATCCGATTAATGTCGGAGATGCTTTACTTAAATGAGTGCTCGATATACCTACTTAACTTTGCGGTGTTGCCTCTTCTTTTGTAGAGGATCCCTATATGGTGGAGATGGCATTATTAGGCTAACCCCATAGCCTGGAGTTTGATTGGCCTTGTGACATCCCAATTTGGTTATGTGGATACTACGGTGAAACTTTCAGATGGCGTTAACTCCATTGAGATAAGATAACTTCTCAAACATCTATTTAGCTTTAGGCACGATTACGTGGGTATTGCAGGCTTGATGGTGGTTTCTTTCTACGCGATGTTTGCAGTGATCTTTGCTTACGCCATCAAATCCTTCAATTTTGAGAGAGGGTGACAGACGTCAAGAAATATTGGATACCAGTAACTATACAACCTTATATAATTAGTGTTGCAATATTTGTAAAACAACATTTTTTAGGTCTCATATATATAGTACAAATTATACTATTGATTTACAAAATGAAGTGATATATCGATGTACATATCTTTACATATTAGAAGTAACTGAACTAAATTACCATTATCTTCACAATTGTAGGTCTCTAATTGTTATCCTCTTATTTTAGTGAGCAAGAACAATTGCAAATAAATTTTAAGTTTCTCATCGCATGTGTGCTCATTAATTTTTTTTTTGATGTTCATTGTTTCTTTAAATCAAATGTGAATAAATGAGTTTTAGGATGTGATTATATTTTTAGATAGGTCATGGCTTCGTGACAAAATAAACTAGTAAAATTTTAGGTAAAAACACTAACATTTGTATGCAAGTCTCACTATTCCTAATCCTTATTTCTTTTCCTCCCTTCTCTCTCTATTTTTACGACTCCAACCGCCTTACTCAGACCTTCCAATGTTCATACCCTCATCTACATCATCAAATCTACAAACCTCAATGGTTCAAGCCACACTAATACAAACCTCATATTGTTCATATGATAAAACTCGATGCACATTTAGCTTTGAATAATAAGAACCCAATGCACAAATACTTTCTTGGCAAATGATCAATGTTTAGAATTTTTTAGTGTAAATACCAACAAGCCTCAGACCTCAAGCATATACAGCATAATAATAAACCTAAGCTTAACAGCATTACAAGAAATCTTACTCTCTTTTTTCCCACGAGAAATCTTAAAATCGCCAACGTATATAACAAAATTTCAAATTATTGTGCCTGATTTCTAGTATAGGGGGTAAGAAAGAGGGGTAAAAACCCCTAGTAAGGATGAGAGTAGTATTTTAAAGAGTCCCAGAGGGTGTCTAGAGTTGAGTTGCTTGGTGATTCTTTAGGAAACTAAGTTGGAAAGGATATACACGATATTTTTTCGGGATGTATGGAGATGTGAAGATATTAGGGCTATTGTGATGTGGGACCAAAAAAGTTTTTAACTTTGATAAGTTTAGTGTGGGTAGGTTTTCAGTCTCGGTGAGTGGTAAGATACTCAATTTTGGGGATATTGTTGGGCTTACGGGTCTAATGAGGATAATTTAAGGCAAGACCTTCAGGACGAGCTAGAGAGGGTGATGGCTGCTTTTGGGGTGGGTACTTGGTGTATTGGAGGGTATTTCAATGTGATGAAGTTTTTGAATGAAAAGAACACTGCTACAAGGATTACTTCAAGTATACGCAGCTTTAGTAAATTTATCTGGTGGCAAATTTATTTGGTCTAGTAACAAGGAAGTTCCAGTTCTTAGTCGCTTGGACAGGTTTTTGGTTAACGGAGAATTAAAGGATATCTCTCATAAACTATCTCAAATTGTAGCTACTAAATAATTCACTGATTGTCTTTGATTGTGGCCCAGTCAAAGGTGTTCCTAAGCCATTCAGATTTGAGAATATGTGGTAAGAGGTGATGGGATTCAAGGTCAAGGTCAAAGGTTGATAGTATTCCTTTATGGTGGAAGATAGGCCTGGGGAAGTCTTTAGGAGTAAACTTAAGATGTTAAAGGTTAAAATTATAAAATGGAATAAAGACATTGTCGGAAACATCGAGAGGCCAAAACTGACTTTGCTCGATGGGATTGACAATTTGGATAAAAAGGAAAAGATTGGTGGGTTAGTTAGTACGCATGCTGCGAGGTGGGAGGCGTAGAAAATTAAATTTTTTACTGTGGATACATTGGAAGAAATATCATAGACGCAAAAGTCCCGAGTTTGCTGACTTAAAGAAGGGGATGACCATACAAAGTTTCTTCACAGAGTAGCTTATGTTTGTAATATAATTAATAAGATGAATAAGGTGGAGGTGTCAAGGGTTTTTTAAAATGATGAAGAAAATATTCGCAAAGGTGTCATGCAGTATTATTCTGTCGGCTTTATTCTGTAGACAATTACTTTAGGCCTAGATTGAATGGAGTGGTGTTTGATAGGATTTCACCTGATGAAGGCTTATATTGAGGAGGATGAAATTCTAGAGGTGGCTCAGGAGATGAATGGCAACATGTCCCTAGGGTATGATGGTTTTTTATGGCTTTTTTCAAATTATGTTGGAAAATTATTAAAGTAGATCTTATATAGGTGTTAAAATATTTTTTTTGAAAATAGTTATTTGGATTATTGTTCTTGTTAGAGATTGTTTTACACTTCCACACGTCGTCAAGTAATAGAAACAACCCTAAAAACGCTGTTTCAGTGTCTTTCACTTGAAATTTATTATTACTTGGTATGTGAAAACCAAATCGACTTTCATAAACTTCACTACTAATTAGTATGTGATAAAATCATTGCATTGTACACATTGATACAGAAAGCTAACTTTTCATTACAACTTAAATGGATTGTATTTCGTCTGACTAGATGATTAACATTGAGTGACCTATGAGGTCTCCAAAAGTGTTGAACTTGAGGCATGTACTAGTGATCCATTAGGTTCTTCAATGATCCAAAAAGTCAAGGAAAGAGTTCAGAAAGGATTTGCAGAGCCCATAGAAGTTTGACTGGTTTGCCGCTAAGAGTCGCAAAAAGATTATGATCCAACTTCTGGTTTTTTCTTCGTGAACAAATTCTGTAACGAAAATGCATAAAACAGAGAGTGAGTTGTAACAAAATTAAATAAGAAAAACCTATCATGGGTAAGAAAGTGAGATACTTTTAAGTTATTTTTATGATATGGCTCTTTAAAATTGGTAATTTGTTTGGTAAGAATTTATTTTCCCTCAAACTTCTCCTCAAAATCACTCCCTATCCAAAGGAGGCTGTTGTGGATGCTCTTAAAACACTAAGAAGCCACGTCAATTAAGAAAATAGTGACATGGCTGAGAAAACTAGGTTATTTACATGTTTTACAACAAAATAAAAACGTCCTTGATGTAATAGATTCTATGTCACCAAAAAAATAACGTTAATAGTGCTAAACAAATCATATGACATCACTTTCTCAGTAAATGACATCGCAAGTAATTTGATGATTTCGCTAACGAAAAGTTAAAAATAGAGTTATAACGTCAGTTTTTAACAAGTGACATTATTTTGATGACGTTAAAACCATATTTTCTTGTAATCATATTGGATTTAGGGTTTGATTTCTTAAAGCCCTATATCATTTTTATTTATTTTTTTCCTTTTGTTTTCTAATCTAATACTCTAGGTAGCTTTATTTTAGGTGAAAGTTATCACATTTTTTTCATATAAGATCTTATTTACTATGCTTCGATCTCACTCACTATTCTCCATTTTAGTTTGATTATCTAACCTTCACCTTCAACTTTTTTGTATACACGTCTTTTAATATGAGGGATCTTATTTGAATAACATTGAATCGTTTACGGCTGTTAACAAAATTGTGGAAGTTCAAACTATAAGAGATGAGGAATTTTTAGAAAAATCAGTAATTTTGTTGAGGCTTTGTAGTGGCTTATTTCGCATAGTGAGCCCATGCTTCATCTTTGAACTATAGACGAACTTTCGACCTTAATAATAGAGCATGTGGCACAATCACAAACATGTACAGAATGAGTTTCTCAACCAATACCACTCATCCCCAGCAGCACTCATATTATTGGTTGAGAGCCGTCTTGTAATAGCTTATTTCGTATCTCAGACTCAAACCTCACCCTCGATCTCATCAGTATACAGGAAGAACTACTAAAGACGTAACCAAACTTTCACCAGCTTGAGACATCACTTTTGACCTCTATACCAGAAGTTCAACCTGCGCAAAACACACAGTCATCAATAGAGCTGTTGTACAATAGCAAAGGTTGGAACGTTACACAACCTGGTCAAAGAATATCTCACACTCACTTTATAATGTCCATCATTAAGGAATTTTATGGTCATCAAACGGTCATATCAGAGAACCTATAAGAGAACCTGGAGAACTGCAGATGAGGGATAAAATGATCACCATAGAAAAGATCCTACTCTTTTATCCTATATTCTAAAATCATTCATTGCAATACACTAGCAATCTCAATAAGACCGTCACTTTATCTAAATCCTCATGAGAGGTCATGGTTTTTAGCCTATTTAAAAGTTTTCCACGCTAAACAGTCTTATTATTTATTGTCTGCTATTCTTGAACGCTCTAAATACATTTGGTGTAAAGACTAAGTCCGTATCCCAGAATTTGGCTATAACATTTGGCGTTGTCTGTGGGAATCAAAATTCCCAAACCCATTGCCTTAAATGCCGCTGATCACCTTCAATCAGAATGTCACCTCCAGGTTAAAGTACGCTGATCGTCCAGGTGGAAGAAAATGTAGCTTTAGCCGACCTGAGGGCCACTCTGAACTCAAAAACAGAAATGTGCGTAGCCCTAAAACAACAACTCGCGAGTGCACAATATGCGCTACAAGTCTTATAAGATCAGCATGTCTCCGCCCAGAAGAACAAAGCCGTACAACCTGAAGGCTCGTTGATTTTTGCTCATGACAAAATCGGGCCTCCTCCGAAGGGCGTTCACGTAGGAGGTGCACTTCGATCTAACCATCAACAACAGGATATGGATCCCGCCCCGATCCAGAAGATTCAGCAGGAAGTAGATGGCGGCCTCGCAGGAGCCAGACAGACTGAAAACCTACCTCGGAGAGTTCGAGTCCCGGCAAAAGAACGTCTAAGTGAAGGGAGTGGTGACCACAACCCTGGAGAAGGATGCATCACACGTCCAACTGTTATAGCTCGACAGTACGTCACTGAGGAAAATGTCAAAAAGCGGATCAAAGAATTGCTCGAAGCCCACACGCCGACTAAAGGGATCTACAACAGATTACATAAGATCCCGATCGCCCAAGAGCTCTTAGATGGGGAAGTCCCCACCGGTTTTCACACTCAAAAGATCCGAAAGTACAAAGGGACTGACCCAATGGAATATGTTTAAGAGTTCCAGGATGCTTTAGGCCTGCATTCCACGTCCAACCATATTCTATGTCGGTTCTTTCCTACTAGCTTATCAGGCGAGCCCTTACGATGGTTTCACATACTGCCTGAAGGATCCATCACAACTTTTGAATAGTTGCGTGAACTCTTCATCAAGAATTTCTCACACAACAGAGATAAAGAAGAGAACTTATATTCTCTTTTCAGCCTCAAACAAATGCCAGGAGAAAAGCTTGAGACATTTACCAAAAAGATCTTGGAGTTAGCCCAAAAAGTAGACTGACTTGACCAAAAGATCATTATTTATGCTTTCCCAATGCCTTACTCGTCGATGGCCGAGCGAAGGAGTACCTCGTCCTCAACAAGCCAACAACGTTGGAAGACATGATTGGAAAGGTCAACGGATACATTGACCTTAAGCGGATGGTGTCTGACAGGCAGAAACCTTAGAAGTCAAAACTGACAGCTCGAGATCAGTCAAACCATTCCAATTTTAATCGAACATCAGATCAAGGAGGAGGCAAAAAACTTACCGAGTCCAACGACGAGCGACCTCGGAAGGGGGGTAACTTGCTCATACCTTACCTTCCAAAGATGAATGTGACTATAGCCAGCATATATTATATATTACAGAAAGACAGATTCTTCCGAAATGCGTAGTACCTTCAACCGATCGAGAGCAAACCATACTGCATCCACCATAAGGTCCGACATTATGAGACAGAGCAATGTTGTGCCTTACAACGGTTGTTGGAGTACATCTTCGCAGATGAATGAATGCACGAGTATATAGTAGATGCCAAGAGTTATAAGAACGGGAGTTACAAAAACCTCACTGAGGTTGTGCAAGTCGAAGAGCCTGTAGCCAAAAAGTATTTATACTATATCACACTCTGCCATCTCGTGGAGACCCACGTCATCAAAGAATCAAACAGAAGCAAGCGGAAGCGTGTCGCGACTTATCCTTGCAAGATAAAGAAGCTCATTTAATTCCAGTATCCATCTCTCATCGAACTAGGATCTCTTTTGATGATTGCGACGTTCGACATGTCAACTATCCTCACCATGATGCCTTGATAATCATATTGAAAATACGGAACATGGTGTTTTATACGATGATGGTAGACATCGGTAGCACTATCGAACTCCTTTTTCAGAGCACGATCGACCAGATAGGTCTGGCCGATAAGGTCCAACCCAAGGACATTGATATTTGTAGCTTTAATGGGTCTAAGGAGGAGCGAGTAGGAAAGATCGTACTTCCTATCATCGCAGGGCCGGTAACAGCCAACATTGCCTTTTACATCGTTAATACTAAATCCCGTTATCTGGGGATCATGGGACATTGTTGGTTACACAACATGCACGCCATACCATAAACCTACCACTTGGCATTACATTTTGAGTGGGAGGGTAGCATTTACGAGATAAAAGGAAGTCAGAAATTAGCACGAACGTGCAAAATTTTTGTCGTCATTGGACCAGAACATTCCAAACATCAACTCATATAGCAATTACAAAAGATAATAGCAAACATTACAGAGAACTATACAGTCAACACTGCAGGGTAACATCTGACCACCGCAGAGACCACAGAATACGTTGAAATCAGTGAACTCAAGTCCGGGACATATATTGGCACTCATCTGCCCCCAGCAGATTGCGACACTCTTATCCATTTCCTTAAAGAAAATAGTTACGACTTCACTTGGACATTTCACGAAATGCCAGGTATCGACCCGAACATAGACTTTCACAAACTCAACTTGAAGGGAAAAGTCATAGCTATCAAACAAAGATGAGTACTTTAGCACCTAGACTTCGCAATGAAGCCAACAAAAAAATCGAAAAACTCATGAAGTCGGTTTTATCCGCAAGGCCAATTATCCAGAATGGATATCGAATATTGTAGCGGTACCAAAGAAGAATGGGAAGATCAGGGTGTACATGGATTTCACCGACCTAAATAGGCATACTCCGAAAGATAGTTTCTCACTCCCTGTCATAAATAACATGCTCGACTCTACTTCAGGGCATGAGCTCCTGTCTATGATGGATGCCGCGTCAGGCTATAACCATATACCTATACTACCTGGCGACCAAGAAAAAATAACTTTCATTACAGAGCATGGCCTATACTGCTACAAAGTCATGCCATTCGGTCTCAAGAATGCCAGAGCTACTTACCAGCGATTGATGACCCAAATGTTCAAGGATCACCTCGAAAAAATAATGGAGGTCTATATAGACGATATGTTGTGCAAAAATCTAAAGAAGGAAAACCATATCACGGATTTGCACACGACCTTTGAAATCCTCCGTCTCTACAAGATGAGACTCAACCCTAACAAATGCCAATTCGGAGTTCAATCAGGGAAATTCTTAGGCCATTTAATCAGCAAGTGTAGTATTGAAGCCGATCTGAATCGCATTCGCGCACTATTATCTATGCCTTCCTCCAGAACGAAGAAAGACGTCTAGAAGTTAACAGGGAAGATTACCACAATAAACCGTTTTGTTTTAAAATCATCTGATCGCTGTCGATGGTTGTTCAACTTATTATGTGAGGGGACTACAAAATTGAAAACTAAGAAGGACCACGGGATTGAATGGGCAGTGGAGTGCAAAGCCGCCTTTCAAGAGCTAAAACATTACCTTGGTTTACCACCAGTGATGAACACACCTAGCAAAGGGGAAGAGCTCAACATCTATCTTGCAGTTATTGAAGAATCATTAAGTTTTGCTTTCATTCAGCTTGATGAGAAAACTGAAAAGCATGTCTACTTCATTAGTAAAACTCTCATTCCAGCAGAATCACGATACAACAAGGTCGAGAAACTTATTTTGGCTCTCGTCTACACCTCACAAAAATTGAGACAATACTTCCAAGCCCACTCAGTATGAGTAGTGACCAACTACCCTCTATGCGAAATATTATCCAAACGAGAAAAATCCAGACGACTCCAGCAGTGGTCAGTCACTCTTGGCGAGCTTGACATCCGATTTGAGCCCAGACATTCTAAAAAGGGTCAGGCCATAGTAGATTTCCTTGCGGACTTTCCCGTAGAAAATCCTGATAGGGAAGAAGACAACACAAAAATTCATGAAGAACAGCTCGAAGAAAGGGCCGACTGGATAACGTAAAAGGGATGGCATCTTCTAACTGATGGATCTTCGAGACCTACAGGATCAGGCATCAGAATTGTGTTGATCACACCTTCTAATGATAGAATTGAAAAAGCAATCTGATTAAATTTTGAAGCTACCAACAATGCAACAGAGTACGAGGTAATGATTCACAGTTTAGATATGGCCCTAGAAATTAAAGTGTCTGAACTGTCCGTATATGCAGACTCTTTGCTCATTGCAAACCATTACGCAGAAAAATTCCAAAAGAATGGGAAAATAATCGATTATGCAGCCGCCATAGCCAACAGAATGAGTAGATTCAAGAAAATTTCTATCAAACATTTACCGTGCGGAGAGAATAGACATTCTGATTCCCTCCCATATCTCGCAGGAGTCTTTGGCTCAGAAGCTCGATATCTCAAGATTGAAGTAATATCAACCCCCAACATTAACATTATAAGCTCAAATTCTATTAATACTAGGGGCGCTAAAGAGGATGAGGACGATTGGAGATGACCTTTCCTCAAGTATATTGGTACCAAGAACATATTCGATGGCGAACTCCCTCAAGATCCCACTAAAATAATGCATGTACTTGATAACGCCAAATGCTACATCATCAAAAATGGTATCTTGTACCAGATTTTGGTCACAGGGCTGTATCTTAAATGCTTATCTTACAAAGAAGCTCAAAAAATCTTACACGAACTACATGAAGGCACTTGTGGTTCCCACGTACCAGGAATATCTCAAGCCAGCCGAGCTCTTACCCAAGGCATCTTCTAGCCTAAAATGAAAGCATAAGCAATCGATCTCGCAAGAAAATTGGATGCCTGTTAACGCCATGGTCCCCAAATTCGAGCTCCAGCTTTAGAACTACATTCAAGCAATGTTATATAGCCATTTAAAAAATGGGCCCTCAATCTTGTCGACGAGTTTCCGACTGCACCAGAAAAATGGAAACATCTCTTAGTCGTAATGGATTACTTTACTAAGTGGGTAGAAGCAGTTCTCTTGTGTCACACACTAGAAGATGAAGTCATCAAGTTCATCTGGGAAAACATCATCATTCATTTCGGCTGCCCCCATCTCATCAGGATCGATAATGGACATCAGTTTGTTATCTCCAGGGTCATCAAATTCCTCAATCAACACAACATCATACATTCCCCTTCAAATCCGTATTACCCATAAGGGAACGACCAAACCAAGATTACTAATCGCACTATCGTCGATGGAATCAAAAAACGCCTAACAGAAAAGAAAGGAAATTAGGTCATGGAGTTACCACATATGGTATGGGCTTATCGATCTACGCCCCGAGTTTCAACTAGATGCACGCCGTTCCTTCTGGCTTACGGCATCAATACAATCATCCCTACTCGGTATCATCACCCTATTCGCAACCATACCATGACCGATGAAGAAAACAAATTCCAGTTAGCATGCAATATGAACTAGATCGAGGAGACTCGAGACAAATCAGTCATGAAATTGGGAAGGTATCACAAGCTTTAGCCCAATCTTATAACAAACGTGTTTAACATAGAGAGTTCGAAATTAAGGATCTAGTCCTCCAAGAGATTCCCAAACATCACAAAGAGCTCAACGCAGGGAAATTATCTGAAAATTGGGAAGGTCCTTTGTTGTCATCGGGAAAAGCGACCTCGGTTCTTGCGACCTCGCCACTGAGCATGGCGAACACATACCTACTCCTTCGAACACAAGGGGACTGAAATTGTATCGAAGATAACACATTTGTCAAAGTGTACTTATCCCCAAACTAATCTATCAGTTCGTATGGCGAGCTCACATCAATAAAATATTATTATTTGATGAAAACATTTGAGTACTTTCTACTATGCCACAATGAATTTCTATACACATATTATATATCATTTGTTACTGTGGCCAAATTGATCATCTAATACATTATAGATTATTTTTTGCTTAGGCCAAACGATCTATCTAATACATTCCCTGTACGTCAATCTTACACCAATAAAATACCTGTGTTCGATTGCCCTACAAAACTTCTATACACAGATTACAGATCATTTGTTGCTTTGGCCAAATTGATCATCTAATACATTACAGATCATTTGTTGCTTCGACGAAACCGATCTATCTAATATATTCGTTGTACGTCAATCTTACACCAATGAAATACTTATGTTCGATTGATCTACATTACAGTACTTTTTCTAATAAATCCAATGAGTACTTATGAAAACATATTACAGATCATTTGTTGCTTTGGCCAAATCAATCATCTAAACTACATTACAGATCGTTTGTTGCTTCGGTCAAATCAATCATCTAAACTACATTATAGATCATTTGTTGCTTCGGCCAAATCGATCATCAAAACTACATTACATATCATTTGTTGTCTCGGCCAAATCAACAATTTAAACTACATCACAGATCATTCGTTGCTTCGGCTAAATCGATCATCTCATGCATTACAGATCGTTTACCACTTTGGCTGGTACTTATTTTTCTGGTGGTGTATACATTCTTATTTGTACTTATAAATGGCTCAAGTATTTGCATTACCCAACCTTCAACGGATTGGTCTATACCAGATGAATGTTTTCTAGAGTAATTTTTCTCTTTGACTAAAGATATTATCCCGATTTGGAGCAAAACATAAAGTGATAGAGTGATTCAGTTTTTAGGAATGTTACGCAGTACAACATCATTATCGTTATTATTTTTTCCCCGAAGATATTGATATCTCTACACTATGACAATGCATTTTATCACCTCCCAACTCAACTTTATAATTTGAAGTATCATAAGAAAATGCCTCCCAAATTTATTTGTATGATAAACAGTTTACTCAAGTGCTCCCTAAATGTTGAAACAGTTATACTAGTCTTGAAAGTTGAATCAGCTCAAGTCAGTTGAAGTGGTAAAGTATTTGCAGGAAACTTATGCATTCCAGGATAAGATGCACTACAAGAAAAATGTTAATTTGCCACAACTGTTTTTAAGTTTAACCACGGATTTGGCTATAGCTAAATTGGCATAGACTTTATCCATAGCAATTCAAAAAATATTTGTGGCATTTTTCATCACTCCTCAAATTAAGCTTCTTAGCTTTTGCATCAAATCGTGAATTTTCCCCCCAAATGTTTATCCTTATTAGCTTTAGCATTACCCTTTTCGCCTAAATACCCTTTACTCTTCAAAATTGAGCTTCTATTACTCCCAAACCCAAGTTTCTAATGTCGCTTTTATTAATTTATCATCGAGAATAAGATTCATATCACAGGATTTACTCCCAATTTTTAGGGTTTCCTGACGTTCATCTTGAATTTTTTAGAAGACCTAAGAATTGCTCGGTAAATCGAATAACGATGGGTAGTTACAATTAACTGTGAGTTTTTTTTTCTCTCTCTTGAATTTAATATTTTTGCATTTGTTCTTGTAGGCCAATATGTATGATGGATTGAGATATCTGCAAAGAAAATGAGTACTGAGAAATAGTTGGTAGATCTAAGCAGTTGTCATGGCTACAGAGCATATGCACTTGTTGTTGCTGTTGGGCAAAGGAGGAGCACTATAAGTAGTCACTAATCACTCTTTTTACAACTTTCCTACACAATTCTAGCAACTGTTTTATGTGTTTGATATTTTTCCTTAATGGGGTTTGCTTATATTTGATAGATCATAAATGCATAGATCTGTTTGGTATCACATTTAGTGCAATTTTAACGTGCTATTTTCTCATACATATTTTGGATTTCCATTTTGATTAAAATGGGTAATTTTAAGAGTTTTCAAATTTAAAGAATCTTTGTATATATAGGATAGCCATATTGAAGATAAATAAAAAAATGGTATATATGATATGGAGCTTATGATCATGTTTATTACTCTAGGGTTTTGAGGTATGTGTTGGTTAAAGAAATCAGAGTTAGATTGAACCGTAACAATGGGATTCCATGATAAGCAATACCTTGATGTAGCCATTACTTCTGGATATCCTCTAAATGGATGCCTATAACCACTAAGCATTGAACTTCCATGTGCTCAAAAAAAGGATGTTCTGGGCTTGAACTAGCAGTCCATTTTTTAGCAATAACCTTTCTCCTACTACAACACTAGAATACATTTGCAATGTTGGGTTCACTATGTGATGAACTAACATTTCCCTTAGCATAACTTTCTGATCTCAACATTATATTACGCAGCAGAGGCTCGAAAAGAGTTAATGTTGTATTGAGTTTTTGCTTGTATAATGACTGAAGGGTCTCACCGTGGTGTATATACCACGCACTATGAATTTCATCTTGGCTGGCTTTCTTAGGAAAGGATGACATAACACTATGAATTTTATAAGTTGTATATATGCCACGCACACACGTGTTCATAACATGGACCCGCGGTGTTTATAGGTAGACTATAGCGACCTCACCGTGGCTAACTAGCTGTAACTAACAGCCAAGGCCATGCGCATACTATTATGCACACCTATCATTGACACCCTTCATACAGAACATGGAGATTATTTAAGAGATTCTGAATAGTTAAATAATATATGAATTTAGGTTATTGCGCATTGAGGCTATCATGATATTGACGTTAAGTTTGAATCAGCCGATTTACTTGTAATTATGTCAATGAGGTTCTTACAGATCAAATAGATGTTAACTCAGTTATAGCATTGTAGTCTCTGGTGCCACTTCAGTTTTCTTGTATATCGGTTTTTCTAGTCATGACTATTCTATTCCTTAATATGTTCCTGATTTTAATTGATATTTTTCGACAGAGAATGATGCATATAGGCTTTGAGTGGGATGCAAATGATGTTAGTATATTGTTGCTTGCTAAGTTAGCAAAGTCATTAATTGGAACTGTACGGATTGTTATAAATAGCTTGCACATTAAAGGAGATTTATGTCAGTAGTTTTTCTCCATTAGATTTCCATTTGTATTGAGTATAAGAAACTAGGCGTGGTTTTATCCGGCAACCCCTTCTTTGAAGTGCATAGTGTAAGATCCTTTGAAATACTTTCACTAAGCTCTTTTGCCAAACTCTTACTTTAGATTTTGATGTCTATTTTCTGGTAAAATCAATAATCTATTTGCTTACGACTTCTATTTGCAAATTTACACAGCTTATCTTGATGCCAATTCTTGATGGACAAGCTGTATTATATTCATTCGAATCAATTCCTGAGGTAGGAGTAAGTATAGCCTTTAGGAGTGGGAGCAGTCAATCGCTTCCTGTAACAGAGCTTCCAAGTGCTTCATCTTGGTTGGCACATTTCTCTACTTATTTATTTTCTTTAATAATCACATTGAGAATATATAAAAAGCCTTCATTAGTGTCACGAGTCCTTAGCAACTTCCAGTAATCCTAAAAGACACAAATTTTTAAAATATTTACAAAAAATCAAAATAACTGTTTGTTCTGCAAAAAAAATGTATATTTATCCTCAACACAGTATACAAATTCTACCGATTAATACAATGTATTAAAAAAATACTTTATAAATATAGTAAAATCATTTTATCACGATATATTGCATAATCACAATATCTTGTGGTATATCGCAATATATTGTGTTAACTCTATCTCGTGGTATATTACGATGTATTGTATAAGAACAATGTCTTGCACCAATCTACACACCAGCTGATATTTCGTATCTTCCACCAGAGTTTATGATATATATGACAGATATGTAAACTTTTGCTCGGTTCATTATCCACGATTCAGCCATGTACTGTTCTTTTACTAGGTAAGCAATAACTTTATTAACAAAAGGGAGGAACCAAAGTGGACTGCTACAAGCAAACAAAAGTATAATCTTATAACATGATTATCCAAAAGCTAAAAATAATATCTTCAATTCAATCAAGTAGTCCAGTTGACCTGTGCCAAGACACAAATCAGAAATCTCAGTTTACAAGCATATTGACCCACATAATCTTCGCCAAAGTTGGAGTCTATCATAGTATGTGCAATTCTAAGCGTTGAGAATAGGTTTAATTTGATCAAGCTCAGTGAGAAGCCTCCAGTGGACAAAACCTGAATTCAAACTTCAAAGCATGAATAACATAGCTCGAATTAGAAGAAATCTAATATTTGCTTTACCCTTTCTTTCTTGCATCTTCAATTCTAATGAAGATTATCAAAAATTGAGTCACATACCAGAAGTAGTATTTAGCTATCAGACCTGAGTTGAAAGCTGAATAAGCGCAGTCATGACAAATGGCCAGGTCAGTCACCTACTACGCTTAAATTACTCCTCTTATGCATTTTCTTGCATTAATAATACTTGCTTTCTTGTTCTTCTTATACTGGTATAGATAGTTATCGAGGAGAATCATGTGGAGCAGAATCATATTACCACAGTTGAAACAGGCGACCAGGAGAGCCTTTTATCCAATCATGTGTTGGTATAGACAATTCTGACTATGCACCCTTGTTGTTATGTTCATGTTTCTGTTTTCACATAGATTTTTATTAAGACAATGGGTAGTCTTTTGAACTGATCAATAAAAAAGAAACATGGTAGCACGGATGGTGCCGCATAAGCAAAATAGATTCCAAAACAATTGAGGACTTGGATGTACATTCTCTGACAAAGGAATACCAAAAAATAGCCACGGATATTGTCTTAAGTATTACGAAAAACAACTCTAAGAAACAAAAATTGTAATTTGTATATTCTTAATGTCCTTTCTCTTTTACTTTTGATATATGCATCTTTATTTTCTCTGGATGATCATGAATTTAATTTCTTTTTCTTCTTCTCTATGTAGATCAACTAAAGATCATATCTCACATGATGATGAAAGCAAGACTAGTAAGGATGGTGTTGAGAGCAGTGAAAGTGATGTCCAAGTCTTGGTAGGTTATTGCATCAATGATACACTTTTTTTCTAAGGGTGGTTTATGGCTCTATGCTAGTGTCACTCAGTGTTTCTAGATTCCTTAGTTTTAATTTAATTATAAATACATAGAGATTCGGTTGAAAGCGTCATTGTTATTGCACTTGAAATCAACATGTATGACATTACAGCATTAATATATCTTTCTCTTTTTTGTAAAGTATTGCACATATTAATCCATTTTTAGGTACTTCTATTACTTAAGTATAGTTTCAAATCTTGTGTAGGTGTAGGCAGGTAGCTACCTTGCAGCTGAAGTGCCTTATATACAAAGCATGAGATATAGGAGCTGCAGGGCAATTTATTATTATTATTTTTTTGAATTTCAAACCATTAACATCGCTTTTATGGTGATGTAGATTCCTTTGTTTTATGTATCTACATTACTTTTCACATGACGTTAATTCTTCAATTACATCACTTTTAACGTGGCAGGAATATCTATATTACGTCATTTCTTAGCTGACATAAAAATGTACCTATTACGTCACTTTTAAATGACGTAAATAAACATAAATTATTTAATGAAATAACACTATTAATGTCATTTTTTAATATTATAAAGTTATTAAAAAAGTAACGTAAATGAATACTACTAACCAAGTCGCCTTGGTCAACGTTGCTTGCAAAAGTGATGTTATTTCACTTTCACATCACTTGAAAAGTTACGTAAAAACCCTTATTTGTTGTAGTAGCGCCTAACCAAAAATACCAAATAAATTGCCATCTTAGTTCTAGGCACTGAATAGAAAAGAGCCTAATATCTGTTAATATTACTTGGTCCATTTCCCCTTTCCCCTTGCATTCAAACAACTCCAGCATCAAACGCCTACACCCAAACACTCCAACACCCAATAGACAACACCGCCATCCAATTCTTCACACAACCCATAATCAAACAAGAGCATTACACCGAAAAATTATAATTAATCAATGGAAAATTATAATCACACTGCCCGATGCTAAAATCGCAAGGCGGTAATGGAAAGATTTACCTCACATGACTAAGGACCCGTATACCCATCTCCACCCCTCGATATACATTTTGATAACATGAGGGGCATGGTTGTGTTGCCAGAGGTTAAAAATCATACATCGAAGAAAGTTGTGACAATCACGGTGAGAAAAAAAAATCATAGAGTTTTTTACCTTTAGCCATGTGTTTGATGAAATGACTCAAAAAAATGTTTTGATGTTTAGCAATGTGTTTGATGAAATATCATGTTAGTAATGATGTAGGGGGATGCTCTTAACTTTCGTGGTGGGATGCTTATGATGGTGAAAACCTACGATAAGTTGTATAAAGAACAATAGGCTTAGCTAACGAATTCTCCATTCCGGAATATTTTTAAATATTGTATAGGAAAAATCGGTAGATACTGGACACTCGGGAGAAGCGATAGAACTTTAGTTCAAGGCCTCACGAATACGTGGTGGCCGGCCACCCACACGTTCCATTTAGTGGACACGGAGATGAGCTTTACCCAGTTAGACTTTTACATGATAACGGGAATAGCTATCGAGGATCATAGAAAGTGTCCATTGTTGTATAATTTTAATTATGAAAAGCCGGAAACATTTAGCCAATTTTTTCCCACTCTAAAGCAAAACGATGTCCATTTGGGGACTATAAAGATAAATTGGATAAAGTGGATTATTAAGGTAAGAAAAAATAATCCCACGGCACGACATTTATCGAATCGGGCTTTCATACTTTTTCTAATGGCCAAACTCTTCTTCCCCAATAATCAAAGTGCGATTAGGCTGGGTTATTTGGCCACGATTGTCGACCTAGATTGGTTGGATGATTATGATTGGGGCTCCACTATTTTGGGGGCTTTATACACGGCCCTTGACGCTTACTCTTTGGGCATTAAGGGTTTGTGTGATTGGTGGAGTTTACTTAAATATTGCTACTATAAATATTCAACAAATCTCTGCCCTATACTTCAAGATGAGGTGGCCAATGATGCACACCTCTAGTTCCCAATATTGACTAGATGGAGGAGGGTAAATTTGATGGAGAAAGTTAATAGGGGGATGCACAACAACATAAGCATTGCAAGGGTTCAGATTGAGATATAGGGGTTAAACAGTCACATATGACTATGGGACTCATATTTGGAGATGGAACAAGGTTTAGAGGGTTATGAGGATACACCCCTAAAAGTTGTACAATGGTATTCACAGAAAATGGTACCTCTCCTAGTTCCTAGCCTTCCGCATACTTGGTATTTGAGGGAACTGTGTTCTCTTCA
Organism: Kingdonia uniflora; assembly: GCA_014058105.1. NCBI lineage: Eukaryota > Viridiplantae > Streptophyta > Magnoliopsida > Ranunculales > Circaeasteraceae > Kingdonia > Kingdonia uniflora. The sequence goes on along the minus strand of JACGCM010001604.1, from coordinate 301,871 downwards.
GGTATTTTGAGTTGCAAGTGCTCCAGTAGACCCTTTACCCACTCAGGATATGTTTGGGGATCATCGGATACTTGGGGATCGCTATTTAGACTGGCTTAGGGGCATAGGATTGGTAGATGTTGAATAACTTCTCATAGATCACATCAATTATGATTTATACTTGGTTAGGGTTTCCATACCATATATTAGACTACTCACGGATGATCAATGTTGATGTGATCTGTCCAATAACAGCTAGAGGATGGATTATTCCCCTGGGATTTCCACATTTTATGCCACAGGATACGCAGTTCACACATTAGGACATGGATACCAATGTTGATCCCGCATGGTAGTTTAGAGTTGTTGATATTGATGGCACTAATAGTTTACATGACGTACCTCGCCTTAGCGACTCCCCTGGGGTACCATTTGCTTGTTTATATCATGATACAGAGGTAAACGATTAATTTTATATTGTAACATTTTTAAGTCCTTTTATTTGTAGTAGCCAACTAGATCATATCAATCATCAATAGTCATAATTGACAAGACCCCATACTTAACTTCGACCACCATCAGCATGCAAGATCGATGTCGACCAGCAATCAAGCAAACGGCGAATACCACCTAAAGTAGAAACAGCTGTAAAGTAGAATAAATAAGTAATAACCAGTTGTGCAAAGGGTAAGATTGTAATAACTCCAAAGACCAAGAGGCCCTCCCATAGAAACCTATAAATAGAAGATGGAGGGCCAGAAGGGACTAAGGGCCAAAAGGTGCTCGACCATTCAGCAGAAAATATCTTGTTATAAATACTAAAGGATATATATACTATCACAGTTCTTAATCCACTGAGGAGGTCGTGAGGAATCCTTTTAATAGAAACTCACGCATATGCGTTACAATCCCTTTTTATTATTTAGCCCATGTCAATCATCACTATGTTGTGAGGTTGATTATGGGCTATCCTGAAAATACGCCCTTATAATTGGCGTCGTCTACACTCAACTACCCACACCACACAAAGCCAACTTCTTCCAACACAGCAAATTAATGACATGGCACCCACTCTCCGCTCGACTTCAACAATTATCAGGGGCAATGTGCAGGAAGACATTACGCCCCAGTTAGCTCAGATGCGCGACGCACTCATCCAAGCTGTAGATCGTTATGCTTATCAACTTTGCCTCGAGCAAGATGTGTCTCGCAAAGAGCTCCAGGAAAAATGTGATCGACGAAAAGAGGACATTAACCAATAGACCAGTAACATGGAAGACCTGCATCTTACAGTTTGCATGCTACAAGATACTCAACATGTCCAGTACCCTCACAACCCCAACGGACTGGCAACCACTTGAATTTCCATCCAGGACTGGTTGGGGCAAACCCCTTTAGCCCATCCTATACCCATAATACTTGGAATACCTCCTGTTGTGTCCCCCCATTTAAGAGTAGATGCCTCTGAAGGATTCAGTAGGTCCACACTGGGCACCGGTGATAAAAAGATTGGGAGATCCACAAGGGACCGATTGGGCGACCGAAGCACAAGACATCGACCACGGGGTGAATATCTCGCTGAGCGATCTCCTTCTTGATCTATGTATGTCACTCAGAGAAAACTCGATCAAAAAATTTATGAAGCCATACACATCAGCTCAACCGCGGTCCCTACGTCAAGGAGTTGTCTTAACAACCCCATATGTCGAGTGCTCATCACGATTGAAGTCCCACCAAACTTTTACGTACCCAAAATTTGCAAGTACAAGAATACCGACCCAAAATCTCATATTCTCGAATTTTAAAATTCTTTAGGTCTCCAGACCCATCCGACCACATCTTGTGTCGATTTTTCCTATCCAGCCTTTTTGATAGTCCTTTAAAATGGTACCATAGCCTTCTTAATGGCTCGATACACAATTTTGAAGATCTCTCCAAACTCTTCATCGCCAATTTTGTACATAACGAAGACAAAGAAGTACGAGTTGACTCTTTGTTCAACATCAGGCAGTCTCAGGGTGAAACCCTCAAATCTTTTACCAAACACTTCCTCAACGAATCCAAAAAAGTCAAAAATATCGACTCTGCAAATGCCATTTTCGTATACTCCAATGCTATTCCCGATAATAGTATAGCCAAAGAGTACATCGTCTTACACAAACCCTCTTCCTTTGAAGAGATGCTTATCAAAGTTAACCAGATTAATTCATGAAGTCAAATACCTCAAATGGATCCCCAATATTATGGCAATCCAAAAGAAAAATGCCAAGATTCGTGTCTGTTTCGACTTCACCGACCTTAACAAATGTACAGCAAAAAGTAGTTTCCCACAACAAAAAATTTAGATTATCCTCGATTCAACAGTAGGATATGAACGGTTATCTATGATGGATGCCACATCTGGCTATAACCAAGTCCCGCTCACAACAACCGATCAGAATAAAACAGCTTTCATGATAGAGCGCGACCTCTATGGCTTTAATGTCATACCATTCAGATTAAAAATTGAAGGAACAACATACAAGCGGCTCGTCACAAAAATATTCAAACCTCTACTCGCTACCACTGTTGAAGTTTATATCGATGATTTACTATGTAAAAGTAAGAGCAAGGGGTCGCACATAAAAAATCTAACTCAAGTCTTCTAAACACTGCGATCATGCCACATACGACTAAACCCAGACAAATGCAAGTTTGGTGTATCCTCTGACAAATTTCTGGGTCACTTGATCAGCAAGAGAGGAATAAAGGTCGAACCTTAGCAAATTCAAGCCCTCATCAACATGCCATCCCCTCGTACCAAGAAGGACATACAAAAGATAGTTGGAAAGAGAGCCGCAATAAATTGTTTTGTCTTAAAATTATCGGATCGGTGCAAATGACTCTTTACCCTCCTCAAAGTCGAATCAATCAGAAACTGGAACAAGAAGAACCTGAATGTCCCCAGAATATGAGTTAACATTTCAATATTTAAAAACATTCCTTGGTCAGCCCCCAGTCTCGAGCACGCCAGTGGAGGGCGAATCATTACCGCTCTACCTCACCACTACCGAAGAGTCGATTAGCTCTGTTTCATCAACAAAATTTCCACCACTGCCGAAGTTTGCTACACCAAGCTAGAAAAACTAATCCTCACCCTCGTGTACACCTCGCGAAAACTGAAACCATATTTCCAGACCCACAAGTTCAAAGTCATCATAAGCTACCCCCTCCAAGAAGTCTTAAGAAAAAAGGAGAAGTTGAGATAGTACAATAGTGGCCTATCTTTCTAGGCCAACACGATATCTCTTTTAAAAAAGGTCTTAGAGAAAGGACAAGCTGTAGATGATTTCTTAGTTGATTTTTCAGTCGAAGACCCTAATTGGGAGGAGCATGATGACAAAATTCCCGACGATAAAATCATGCCCCATGATTCATGGAACCAGTACACTGGATGGTGACTATTTACAAATATATATGCGGGTCCCAACGGTTCAGGAATTGGAATAGTATTTTTCACCCCCTCCAACGACAGCATCGAGAAAGCCGTCAAATTAAGATTCGAGTACACGAATAATAAAGCTAAATACGAAGCCTTAATTCATGGGATCAACATGGCCCTCAGCCTCGGCGTTCCTCAATTATCTATCTTCAATGACTCACAGCTTGTCAAGAGGCATTAGTCTAGAGAGAACAATTCCAACGGATGTAAGGATTCTTACGCTCAGGCTATCCGAGATCGTATGGAGTTATTCCCAAAGAAATTAACCATCAATTATTTCCCTTGTGGAAAGAAGAGATAAGCTGATGATTTACCTTTTATACCAACCATTCTAGGCCGGTCAGAACCATGTCAGCTCGGCATCGAAGTACTCTACTATCCTATTATTGACAATATGCATGTCACCCATGTTTAACCAGCCTCCACTACATTAGACATCAAAGACTGGCGAATACCATTTTTATAATATTTTAACAGTAAAATTCTTCCTGACGACCTCAAGGCGCGACGATCTGTCATCAAAAACTATAGAAGATTCTCGATCCTAAAAGGCGTGCTCTATAAGTGTGCAACAAATAATGGCTTGCATTACCTATCTGATACCGATGCCCAGGACACCTTGAAGGAAATTTACGAGGGCACATGTGGGTTGCATATAGCAAGTCGATTACTAGCCAGTCGGGCCATCAGCTAGCTAAGGCTTATTTTGGCCATGCATACAACAACAAACCGAAGAGTATGCCCGACGCTGTGATAAGTGTTAGTGCCATGCCCATAATATTTGAAGCCCTCCCGTGACTTGCACTGTAGTAAGGTATATTGGCCCTTTAAGAGGTAGGCAATCGACCTCATCGGGCCTTTTCCTAAAGCAGTTGGTAAGCGAGAGCATGTTTTGGTCGCCACTGACTACTTTAATAAATTGGCCAAAGCCACCCCTTTATACCAAACTCGAGAACAAGATGTCATCAATTTTCTCAGGGATAACACCGTAACTCATTTTGGGTACCCACATAACATCATCCTCTCACCCTCGGCCCCGTACTACCCACAGGGCAACCGTCAGGTGGAGGCCGTCAACAAGACAATCGTCGACGACCTCAAGAAGCGAGTCAATGACAAAAAAGGTTGATAAACCCAAGAACTTTAACATATTTTGTGGATGTATTGAACGACCCCAAGAAAGCCAACCAGATCCACACCCTTTTTACTAGCATACGGGACTGAGGCTGTCTTACCTGCGCAATTCCAAATGCCCACTTACGACCCTGATCTACCCGACGAAGAAAATAAGTATCAGCTGGCTTGCAACATTGAATGGATCGAGGAAACACATGATAGAGCCATAGCACAGCTCGATCAATATCATCATTCCCTACAACAATCCTACAACAGGAAAGTTTGACTGAGAGAATTTGAGATCGGAGACTTAGTCCTCAAACGATCGACCCCATCCTCCAGGACAAAAAACGATGGAAAATTAACCAATTCATGGGAGAGCCCGTACATCATATAAGATAAGACTGTGCATGGTTTCTACTACCTGATGGCATAGGATGATCAGCCTTTAACACATCTATGCACCTTTTGTACCAGGAACTTTATCAATACAAGTTTGTATGATATCCTACATATATTCGTTCTTCCCTATAAAAATCCCAAGTATTGGATTTAACCAGTCAACTTGAACCATACTTGGAGGCGAGCTTTTTTCTCGAGCCACATATACGTCTTACAAACAAAAACCCCAAGTATTTGATTTAGCCAGTCGGCTTAAACCACACTTGGGAGCGATCTCTTTTCTCGAGCCACATATATATGTCTTACACACAAAAAACCCTAAGTATTGGATTCAGATAGTCGACTTGAACCATACTTGAGGGTGAGCTTTTTTCTCGAGCCACATATATACGCTTATACAAAAACCCCCAAGTATTGGATTCAACCAATCAACTTGAACCACACTTGGGGGTGAACTCTTTTCTCGAGCCACATATATACATATTATACACACAAACCTCAAGTATTGGATTCAGTCAGTCAACTGGAACCATACTTGGGGGTAGGCTCTTTGTTCAAATCATATACATATCTATTCTTACAAAAATCACAAGGACTGGAGGCAGGCCTCAACACTACGGTTCAAGACATAACTTACACAACATTCCAACTTAGCACATATTACATATTAAACATAAATGTATATCCAGCTACCCTCAAATAAAAGATTTTTTTTTTCAAACATCCTAACCCCCGACCTTGGCAACGAAGGTCGTGGACATAAGGGTTACCACATCACTAAGAGATGGGCTAACGGTAACAACAGACTCTTCCCAAGTACTGACATCCCCGAGCTCTCGAGCTGGCTCAGCCTCTACTCCTTCGGCCTCATCATCTTCCTCTTCCTCAGTCTTATAGTACCGCAGAGTCTTTGGACTGATGCCAAGCTGGTCGAGATGAATGGCATATCGATCAGCATCCGCCTACCACTCTTGTACAACATTCTGGAATTTGAGTTTGATTTTAACCCGACAAACTTCATACTCCACTACTTTAGTAGCACGTTCAGTCATCACCTTATCCGATGCTCGTTTATAAGTTGCCTTCAACTCAGTAGGCACCACATCAACAACTTTCTAGGTGACCTGTTTTACCACCACCAAAGCCCCCTCTAGCTCGGCAACCTTTTGCGCACATGTCACCAGTCTCGCTCGATCAGCTTGCTGGCGAACAAGCTCGTGGCCTAGAGCAAGAAACTTGGTGACACCCTATATAAAGTTAATATCAAAACTCAGAATCTGCACATACTCAACCATTGCAAAGTAACTACAATGTAAATATAATATGTAACTTTTACCTGCTGAATGCAAAGCTCGGCTTGATTTAGAACAGACGCAGGGTCTTTCTACACCATCACCTATAGTCAGTAGTTGACTAAACCTTTCACAAATCCATACCTCAACCTCGTCCGCTTCGTCCACAAGCCCAATGCATTGCTCAGGCTCATCTCTCTTCTTCTTATACGACAGCAACAGACTATCCAGCCCAATGTGCATCGTCCATGTGTTAACCTTCTTACCAAGATTTTTCTTCCCCGTGGTCGTCCCCGCACAGCCCAGCCCCCAGATAATTTTATTTTTGTTCTTGGGTTGATCCCATAACAAACTAGGGACGTCGTCCAATTGGTCGATATCAATGGACGAAAGAACTCTTATTTTCGATACCATTTATTACATCTTCCGGCCTTGCCTTCTCCTCACAGGCGCCACCCCTTCAGTTTAGCATCTTTATTACTCACCCAAACCATTGGTAGCTCAAGTGAGGCAAATATTTTGTTCACCCTCTCGTCGTCTTCTTGCAACACAGTGTCAAGATAACTCAGCTCCAAAGGTATATCGGTCGCAAAGTTGTACAAACAAACAGAAAAGCAAGTTAGTCGACTAAAAGATCAAAATACATGCCACAAAATCTAATGCACAAACCTACCATGCTTATATACATGATTAGTTAAAGTTAACTCTGGTTCTCGATACCTCTGCTCCCAAACACCCTCGACCAGTACCAAGGTTCCGTTCCAGTGTCGGCCATTAGTACTCATGTCATAGAACCACTGGCAACTACTATCACTTTTTACATGGTATGTGATTTTCCCCTGGCAACAAACCATTTCAAAATACTCCATGATATCGAATAAAGAAACAGTCTGATGTCTAGCTCGAGCCAAGTCCCTGTTCAACAATTTTATTACCCACATCATTTCATAAAAGTTATCATTCAACTGGCACGGCGCTACATAAAAAAGTTTAAAACTTCTTTCACCAAATTACATAAAGGGATCATCATCGTCAGCCTCAACGGACCAAGAAATACTAGCACACCAGAATCAACGTGATCAGGCAGATCCCTGTCGTAAAGCTTAATAGTCACCCGTGAACTGACAAAGTATTTATCACGATACAACCTCAGTTTTTTCTTGTGAAAAGTTTCCACATGCATTTTCCCCCACACCATCAATCGCACTACCATCATCTACTCCTCGATCATCATTCTCGGTCGCTTCATTATCCTCTACCTTATCTTCGCAAGATATTTGTGGTTGAAAAATAACCTCCCTGAATACTCTCATAGTGGGTACAATGTCAGTAATATCATCCATCGACATATCTTCGTCGTTATTGAATTGGTTATATCGGTCAGATAGCGACAACCTACTCATGTTTAAGTCTTTTATGTCGAAATATAATAACCTATTAACAGTCGTCCAATTGTGCATAAACCTACAAAATAGAATGAACGGTCGCTCAGGTCGATCCCGACGATAAACTATTTGGGGTTGGTTAGTATTTTATGTTTAAAGATCGTCACACCCATGTCACTCGGGCACAATGTTTTACGTGACATTTTAAGGACCAAAATAATGGTTTGGTCGTTAATCTTAACGACCACAACAAAATAGTACCTCGATACCACCCATCACAGAATAATAAGTTTACATGGGAATCAAAGGCTTGTACTAGCCTAATTGCAGCCTTTTAGCTCTAGTCAAACACTCGAAGGCTACATCGAAGCCTACCTGATGACCTGAAGCCTAATAAACTCATAATCAACCCCTCTGAGACTATACGAACACTCGACTAAGAACAGGCTTTGACCATGATCGTACGTGGTCAAGGAAAACATGTCAGACAACCAGCTCACCAGAAAAAATGGTAGAGCACGCCGCTCGACAACTATAGTATCAGATCCAGCAACCATAGTATCATAAGCAACAAGCTACAGCATCAGGGATAGCGGCTATAGTGTCAGACCCGATAGTTACGGCGTTAGAACCAACTCTGGGTACAAGTAAGTTGTCCGAAGGATACTCTTTTAATTTGACCTCCCATGATGACTCAGCCCTTCCTATGTTCTATAAATAGGAGGGAGGGGGAATTATGGAGGAGTTAGAAAAACATTCCCCACAGACCTTAAATTTTACCTTCAAATACCCTGTAATTACCTTGTACTTGAAACTTTGACTACTCAATATTTATATCATTATTCATAAAAATCCTCATCAGAGGTCGTGGAGTGTCCCATTTTAGGCCTCCACCCAAGTATATTGCCAGTAGATTAGTGTTATTACTGATTATATGCTTGAATCCTTTGACTGAAGATAATATTCATAGTGTAAGAGTCAACTTCCTTCCCCACGATGTTAGGCCCCTACATTTGGCACCGTCTGTGCTTTTCCACCCTACTAGTCTCCCCTTGCCATTTCCTGCCTTTTCCCTTTTCCTGATCCTACTAGCCACCTATAATGGCCCCCACCCTCTACCCTCCACTCTACATCCACCCATGCCGGCAACTTCACCAACGGAGTGGCTGCCCAGCTTGCCCTTCTGACATAGCAATTTGCTCATGCCAAGGAGCGTCATAGAAGCCAATTACACCAGGAGCGCGAAGAGCGCAGACAAGAGATCGAAGCCAAATGGAAACGCCGCTTGGACAACGCCGAAAGATAGTATCGTTCCCTCGGCGATCTACGTAACACAGTTCGCGAGTTGCAACGTTATCAGCCTCAAGATGCTCCCCCCATCTCGAGCTCCAGCCCCATCGCGCGTCTCTACCTATGCCCGACTGGGGCCCCACTCACATCCTGGCGTACCCTTGGTCCATCTTGGAGCCAAGGGTTCTCCCCCCACAATCCTCCCTATTGGCTCAATCCACCTTAACAAGCACCCCATAAAAGATTTGTCCGATTTTACCCCTCAAACTACCAGACAACCGCGACGTCGCCCTACACGAGAACGACTTGGGGAGCGCAGCGCTGAGCATACGCCAAATATTCAGCCTCTTCCCCTGCGACCTCAAAAATCTTTTCCTCAACCTGCGTATCTTACACAGCAGGACTTCGAGCAGAAAATCCATCCTGCCCTCTGAATCAGTAAGAGCCCCACGTCGAACTCATGCAGTCGGTTAAATAATCCCCTTTGCCCCAAACTCCTCGCTGTCGAGGTGCCTCTAAATTTTTATGCCCCCAAAATCGGCAAGTATCGCAATACCGACCCCCAATATCATATCTCAGAGTTCCAAAATACCTTAAGCCTATACACCACAGCCGACCACCTGTTGTGTCAGTTATTTCCAACCAGCCTAATAGATAGCCCTCTGTGATGGTATCATAGCCTCCACAATGGCTCCATCCGAAGCTTTGAGCAGTTATCTAACCTTTTCATCTCCCAATTCACCATCAACAAGGACCCTGAAGTCCGTATCGATACCCTCTTCAATTTTATAAAATCCCATAGTAAAACCCTTGAGGCCTTCACCAAGAGGTTCCTCGACGAGTCCCGCAAGATCAAAAACCTTGACTGTGCGAACGACATCCTCGCTTTTTCCAATGCGCTGCCAGATAACAGCCGCGTCAATGAGTATATCGTACTCCACAAAGCTCGAACCCTCGAGGAGATGTTATCCAAAGTAAATGGATACATCGACCTCGAGCGCCTCCGCGAGTCTAATCGCCAGGCACAACCTTCATCCACCAAATAATAGAACAAACCTCGACAGGGGCCACTTTCTACACCTTTGATCGCTCCTATCTCACAGGAGACTGAGAGCTGTAAATTCCCCCATATTAATGGCACTACCGAAGCCCGCAAAAAATGGCTAAAGCCAGTCTTACTCAACCTTACTACTCCTATCAGCACCCTTCTACCACTGATCCAGGCGGACCCCATATGGCATACCCCTTTCCCCATCGAGGTCAAACAAGGCAAACCTTACTACCAGAACTATAAGTGCAACTGTACCACACCAATAAATGCTTCGACCCGTAGCGCTCTCTCCAAATAATTCTCAAAGAAGGTCGTTTACATCAGTACGTTCCTGACCTCCCTAGTTACCTCAACCGGCCGTACCTCAAACCTCAACCCTCCCCTGCTGCCGACCCAGCCGAGGTACAGATCTGCCAGGTTCATTTCATTGAGGTAAATAATATCGACAGCGGTCGTTCCAAAAGCAGGCGCAAGAGTATCGAAGAATGCTACAAACTTACTTACCAGGATAAGCTACCCGCCCTCCTGCCATAATCAAGTCATATTCCCCGATCCGAGGGTATCTCATTTATCGGCTACGACACGTCGCATGTTCGTTTTCCCCATTCCGACCCATTAGTCATTATGATTAAGATCGAACACCTCGTCCTCTACACCATGCTTATCATTACGGGAAGTGCAGCTGATGTACTTTTCCTTCAAACCGTTCGAGCCATAAACAAAACATACCTCATCACTACCGCCAATGTCAAACTGAAAGATTTTAACGAGGCTACCGAAGTCGCTGTTGGTCAAATTAGCCTTCCAGTTACTACCGGCCCATTCACACTCCAAACCAATTTTCTTGTCATCGACAAGAAATCTGAATATCTCGATATCCTTGGGTGCGACTGGCTCCATGCCATGTACGCCATACCTTCGACCTACCATCAGACCCATCATTTCATCACCCCCTGTAGTATGTGGAACCTGAAAGGCTCCCAACCCCTCGCCCACTCATGTAAACATCCTGAGATCGATCAGACCCAAAAACTTGTCAAACAACCATAGTAATCAATGCATCTCTTAACCCCCATACCCGCGACACCAACTACCACACCTATTAAACCCACTGTCTATATTGAACTCGACAGTCCTGGTCGAGGTACGTTAATTAGTTCTTTTCTAGACGAGGCCGAGTGCCTCGAACTCATCGACTTCCTTCGAGCCAACAAAGACATTTTCGCATGGACATTTCGGGAGATGCCCGGTGCCGACCCCAGTTTAGCATGTCATCGTCTCGACCTCATCCCTCACGCTACAGAATTAAAGCAGAAGAAGCATACTTTGGACCCACGACTTCGAGAAGCTGTAAACCTCAAGGTCGACAAGCTCATAGTCATGGGTTTAATCAGAGAAGTCAAGTATGCTGACTGGATATCCAACATTGTTACAGTTCCTAAAATGAATGGCAAGATCAGAATTTGCGTCGACTTCAGAGACCTCAACAAATACACACCAAAGGATAGTCTCCCACTCCCGGTCATTTCAGTCCTCCAAGATGCCACTGCTGGACATGAGCGGCTATCGATGATGGACGCAGCTTCGGGTTACAATCAGTTACCCCTCCTCCCCGAGGGTCAACTTAAAAATTATTTAAGCCTTTATTGTTTTAACGTAATGCCCTTCGGCCTTAAAAATATAGGTGCCACTTACCAACGCTTTGTTATAACTATGTTAAAATCCTTACTTGGCAAGACGGTCAAAGTTTATATCGACGACATGTTATGCAAGAGCCTCAAAAAACATAGCCACATCCAGGACCTAACCGATGTCTTCTTGATACTTCGAACATACAATATAAAACTCAACCTGAACAAATGCCAGTTTGGCATTTCATCCAACAAATTTTTAGGTCACCTCATCAGTAAACGAGGTATCGAGATCGACCCTACTCATATCCAAGCCCTTATCGACATGCCTTATCCTCGAACCAAAAAAGATGTCCAAAAGGTAGTTGGCAAGATAGTAGCCCTTAACCACTTTATTTTGAAATCCTCAGACCGCTGTGCTTGGCTCTTCTCTCTCTTAAGCGATCAAAGCGTCCACAAGGCCAAAAAAAAAAAAAAAACCCTAAGATAAATTGGACACCCGACTATGAACAGGTCTTTTTCAAACTTAAAACATACCTCGGTCGACCACCTATCATCAGTACACTAATCGAAGGCGAAACGTTTTCTTTATACCTCGCGGTCACCGACACTTCCATCAGTTCAGTCCTCATTCGACTCGAATCCAACATCGAGAAGCCTATATATTTTATCAACAAAACCCTGACACCTACAAAAACTAGATACATAGAACTTGAGTGTTTGCTCCTCACCCTCTTCTACACTTTTCAAAAACTCAAACAATATTTTCAAACTCACCATATTCGTATTATCACAAGTTACCCCCTTCGAGAAGTACTCAGTAAGAAGGAAAAATCTAGATGGGCACAGCAGTAGTCCATTTATCTTGGCGAACATGATATTACATTTGAAAAGCAGGTCTCCCAAAAAGGTCAAGCAGTCGCTAATTTTCTTGCTTACTTCCCGGTCGAAGATATCGACTGGGAGGAACACGAAGATGACCTACCAGAAGACCAGCCCGAACAAACCGACCCATGGAACCCTAACACAGGTTGGCGTCTCTTCATAGATGGATCCGCTGGACTTAATGGTTCGGGGATCGGTATTGTCCTGGTTACACCCACCAGCGATTGAATTGAAAAGGCTGTCAAGTTAAACTTTGAATGCTTCAACAATGAGGCTGAGTATGAAGCCTTGATCCATGGGCTCGACCTTGTACTCAATCTTGGTGTCCCTAAACTAGCAGTTTTCACAGATTCCCAACTTATTTAGAGATAATACACCAGTGAAAATTAGGCCAACGATCGCATGGCTGAGTATGTTGCTCTCGTCCGTCAGCGCATGGACCGTTTTCCTAAAAATTCTTCTATTACTCATTACTCCCGAGGCGAAAATGGACATGCAGATACCCTCGCCTACATAACGACTATGTTAGGCCAGTCCGAACCCCGAACTCTTCGCATCGAAGTACTCGAATGCCCAAGTATCGACAAGATGGAAGTCAATGCCATCAATACTGGGAACTGAGTCTCGATCCAGATGACTGAAGAGTACCATTTCCCGCCTACTTCAGCAGTTCAACCCTACCAGACGACCTCAAAGCCAAACGGTCATTATTAGAGAATTCCTGTAGATACACCATTCTCAAAGGTAAATTACGTTGCAAATCCCCAAATGGTGTCCTCCTCCGATGCATATCACAAAATGAAGCCTCTAAAATTCTTGCCGAACACTATGAAGGTACCTGCAGTGCTTATACTGCTGGTCGATCTATGGCCCTTCGAGCCATCTCCCAAGGTCTATTCTGGCCCAATATGAAGCAAGCTGATGAGTACGTCAAACACTGTAACAAATGCCAACGTCACGCCCACAAAATCCATTGCCCTTCACAAGACCTCTATTTTAGTTAAGTATATTGGCCATTTAAGCGTTGGGCCATCGATTGTGTGGGTCCTTTTCCTAAAGCATCGGGTAGCCGCAAAAATGTTCATGTGGCAACAGATTACTTTTCCAAATGGGTCGAAGCCGTACCCTTATGTCGAACCAGAGAAGAAGAAGTCGTCAAATTTCTATGGGAGAACATTATTACATGCTTCGGATACCCTTATATGATTCGATATGACAATAATCCATAATTTGTTGGGAACAAAGTCAGAAATTTCCTCAAGAAGTACATCATCATCCTCTCCCCCTCAACACCTTACTACCCCCAAGGGAATGGTCAGGTCGAAGCAATCAAGAAAATAATAGTCGACGGACTCAAGAAGAGTGTCGATGCAAAGAAATGACGATAGGTTCAAGAACTACAGCATGTCCTCTAGGCCTATCGAACAATACCACAAAAGGCGACGGGCTGTACACCTTTCCTTTTAGCCTATGGTACCAAAGCAGTGTTACCCACTCAATTCAAAGCGTCCACACACGATCCCAACCTCCCAGACGAAGATAATGAGTTTGAACTCGGATGCAATAATAGGTTGTGGATTGGCAAAACCAGAGACCGAGCCATCGCTAACCTTGACCGGCATCATCTCTCTATCTAAAAGTCATACAACAAGAGAGTTCGACTACACAGTTTCAACATTGGAGATCTTGTACTTCGACGCGTCACACAGTCTTTGAAGCTATGAAATGCCGACAAGCTTGCCAAATCCTGAGAAGGACCTTATGTCGCGTACGACAAAACCGACAAGGGTTTATATTACCTGATGACAGAAGACGAAGAGCATCTGCCTAATCCGTAGAATACAATACAACTAGTATCATACAAAAGGCTATAGCCTCCTCTTTGTCCACCTGATATAAATACAGAATAATCAATGAATATTTTATTTCCTTTGAACTTCGTATCATGTCTTCCAGTAAATCTTTCAAGTTTCCAAAATTCGAGTAAACTCGAGGGGCATGAATAGTCGAGAGACCAGACCCTCGAGAATGAATTGGGGGCAACCACGTTCTACTTTGACTAGGCCCATACATTCAAAGTCCTGTGAATTTTTTGATCTAACCTAAGTATCATGTCAACCCTTCGACCCGACTGAGACTTGCGGGACGACCTTAAAATTTTTCAAGTCTCCAATTTCGAGCAAACTTGAGGGGCACGAATGGTCGACAGACAGGACCCACAGGAATAGATTGGAGGCGACCACATTCAGCTTCGACTAGGCTCATGCCTTCAAAGACCATTAAATTTCTTAGCCTAACCTAAGTATCATGTCAACCTTCGGCCTGACTGATACTTGGGGGCGACCTTAAAAATTTTCAAGTCTCCAATTTTGAGCAAACTTGAGGGGCACGAATGGTCGACAGATCAGACCCTTAGGAATGCATTGGGGGTGACCAGGTTCTACTTCGACTAGGCTCAGGCCTTTAGAGCCCAGTAAATTCCATGGTATCACCCACATACTAAGCCCATCCCTTGACTGACATTCGGAGAACGATCTCAAAGCTCTTCAAGGATCGATACTTTTACAAGCATTCTATACCTCCAAAAAAACACAGATACACGTATACAGGAACATCAACAACTCAACTTGATGCAAGAAGCTTCAGTACAGCATATATCAGAGAATCAAGTTTAACAAAAACCAATTCAAATCAAGTTCAGGGCATACATCAGCAATTCAGTACAAATCTCGTTCAACACAAACCAGTTTCACTATAGCCTACATCAGCAATTCAAAGCAATCACAAGTTCGTAGCTCAACTCTAAAGAAAGTTAACTATTGTTCAAATGTCGTCACTCCAAATATTACAATACAACAGAAAGATAAAAAAAAAGCAGTTTGGCACAACCAGCACAATACCTCATATCGGAGTAAGCACACCATCTTCTCCTACCGGTTCTTCAACACCAACAACCCCAGTACCTTCAGTAGAAGGGTTCGATACAGCAGCATCTGCGACTTCATCAATCACAGTCCCAGCAACAGTTTCTTCTACACTACCTCCCATAGCTACACCACTAGCATCTACTTCTAACTCCTTGGTCTAAACAGCATCTTCGACGATAGGATCATTGGTTGTGGAAAAGCGTTTCAAAGTTTCGGGATCATACCCCAAACCTTCTATGAACGTCTTCAGCCTGACAGTAGTCTCACATTCCTCATCAAACTGCCCTTAGAAAGTTTCCCTCTAATCCTTCATTGCCTTAACCTTCTCAACAAGCATCGCCTACAGCACCTGCGTATGATTATAATGTTGAGCTTCGAGTCTTCTCTCGCATTCATCTTTGATAGTCCCCTGCTCTCACTTTAAAATTTTAATCTCAAACACTAGCGATGCTTCGGTCCCTCGAGCAAGCTCCAGATTGTCAACCACCTGCTTCAAATGCCTTATTTTTACCTTTTACACCATGATGAATGCCTGTGCCTAAGCATCTAACTGCTAAAATATTCGAGCCATTAGTATCTCTCAAAGCATGGTGCACTTAAGAAAAAATTTAAAATTTTAAAAGAAAAATAGTTACCTAATGTATAGTCTTATTCATCCGCCTCCCAACTTCATCTGGGTTAGTGCCGCAGAGTGTTGCCATCGAAGCAGCCGTAGCTCGAGAATGCTCCTCCAGTTAGGCTTCTGTTAGATCTTCGTCCACATCCTCCGCATCATCCTCCCCCAGTGCCCTATGCCTCATACGCTGAGTTACCTTCGGCTGTTGTACCTTTAGAGATTCAGGAAAGGCCTTACCTTTCCTTTTGTCAGACTGTATCGACGCCTGTTTTGACGCACCACGAGCTACTTTAGGCACTGGCCCTTCTGCCCCTTGGGAACATCATTTACTTTCCTTGTCAATTTCACTTTCTACATTCCTTTGACCTCCCTCAAAACACCTTCATCTCCCCCCTTCTTTGATGGTTTCGGCGTAATGGGAACATTTCAAAATAGAGAATATGTCTCTTCCTCTTAATACCTAGTTTCTTGAACACATAGTTTACCCACTCCACATCCGAGTTGATCAGCTCGTCAACATAATTCCTCAGATTCATCAAAGATCGACCACTAGCACTGCAGAACAAACAAAAACATAATTATCAGTCTATTCAATCAATATATCAAAAAATCTTCAACCATCAACTTACCTAGATTATAGATCCTACGTTGTAACTGATGAGGGTCCTCCCCATCGACATTCTCATAATTACCCCATACCATAACCAAGTCTGTATCCCAGCCTCGGCCCGTCGAGCACAAATCAAACAACCAAAGCTTATCTGCGTGACATTGGATGTGATACGTGTACACCTTCTAGTTGGCCTTTCTCGAGTAGAACGATACAATATCGTACCCCTCGATCAAGCCCCTCCCCTCACTTCTCAGCTCTACATTCATACCCTCGACCACCCTCATCATTTCATAGAGATTCTCATTCATCTGGCATGGGGCAACTTCCCAAAAATTCAGTACCTCCTTCACCAGCCTTCAAATGGGCAGTTGTATCCCTAGTGGAATCTGGCCTCTGAATGCCATGAAACCCTCTCAGGGTTTAGACCTGAAGGTATACCCTGACCCTACCGCATATAATATCACCCCTACCGCATATAATATCACCCCTACCTTCGACAACTCCAACTTCACCACAAAATGATCCAGCCTCAGCATCTCTTTAGCCGAGACACACCCAGCAGCTTCCTCTGAGTCAGTCAAACTTTTACTATTACCATACTGCTCCCCCTCTCCTTTTTCATCCCCCGAAGGCTCAACACTACCTTTGTGTCCCCTTCTCTCTCCTCCCTCCATCTCCCCATCCCTCTCCTCGGTCCCTCGAGCCTTTCGACGACTCTTACTCGAATACCCAATATTGGGAACGACCACGGCTAATGGGGCATCTTTTGCAAACTCTTCTACATCGCTGCTCTCATCCACGGGAGTACGACCAGACACACTTGGTTCATTTTCTTTGATCTCTTTGCCTATCAGCCTCAGTCTCAATTAGATCGATATATTCGACAATTACGTGTCAATAACTTATTTTGATATACCTTCCCCACCTGATACAACCATAGTCGAATGCTCGACCCCAATACCATTCATACCTTCAATACCCTCAAAATCCTAATGGGCTAGACCTTCAGCTACTTGGATTACCTTCTCCCTCGGCCAGGCCTTCTCCAGCAAAACCCTAACAACACCTGCCCCTCAGGACATTTACAACAGACAAAACTACAAAGGTGAACTATTTTTAACCTATTTATAGAGAAGTTCAGACGAATACATGTTTGATTGATTCAGATAGTAACAAAGAATGGACCGTCCTCTCCTCTTCTTCAAGAACTTCCTCAGGAATGGAGTATGTTCTCCTCCTGACTCCCATTTTTTCTTGCAAATTGGGAACAGTAATTTCTTTCAGCCTTAATAAATACCTCTTCAAAATATTAATAAACTGCCTTAATTTCCAAAACCACTATCATTACCACTACCACTACTTTTCGCCTGGGTTACGTTTTGACGCCTTTACTCTCAAAAATTCACACGTGCACTTCCCACGCCAATATTTAATAATTTTATATTAACCAAATCGAACCCTCTGCTACCTTTCCGAGCCGTCCAGTCACATCTATACATCATGTCAACCCCTTTTCCTGTAATTCAAGGAAACATTATGATAATCTGCAGGGCACTCTGCCCTAGGAACAGTTTACCCTCTGTCATGTCAAAGTTTTTGGCTGTCAGTTTTACAGTCGCAGCTTCACTTTTGAAATTTCTTTTCCTGCTCAATTTTGTTCTCACCCTCGACACATATTTTCGAACCATCTTGTATATTAACTTCAATCACTACATTTTTGTTTGAGGGTAATTTATTCAAAGCATGTTGCTACTCTTATTATTTATTTATGTTTGAGTCCAGAGTTTCGATCACACGCCTATAGTCTACTCGTCTATCTTACTTATCCAATACAAAACACATATTTTCTGGGAAGCAGTCTTTCATTACAAAGTTTTGACAGTAAAAAACACAGAAAAAAAAATAGACACATATCAAAATCAAATAAAAATATATACCCATCACCATCACCCTACCACCACCTTATGAAGAACCCCCCCTATTTGTAGACGGGGCAACTCTTCCTGCAACCGGTCCTGGCTCACTCTCCAATAACCAGTCCTCTTCTCCCACAATACGCTCAGACAAGCTCTGTAGGAAGAGGTAACGTTTCTCGGCCGTTGTAAACCTCCACTACAGCATTCCCCATAAGTATGCATACAATTGCCCGTTGATCGGTTCCCCAGGCTCTAGTTTGACCAGGTCTGACATGTTTCTGTCAAGCTCTCGGTCGCCAAAAATCTTTAATTTTAGTTCAACCATTTTCTACCATATTCGACGGCCTCTGGCATGTCTCATTCTTCTCTGATAACTAGTATTGGGTGTGGTTTCCATGCTATTTGATGTAACGAAGAGGAAGAAGATGGAGATGAAGAACTTACAAAATTACTTCCTGATAACCCGTATTTATACCTTCATTCAACATTTATTGCACCATAATCACCACTACCATCTAATTACCCTCCTTTATTACCTCCCTCGGAACTGCAAACATTCTACAGTCAACCTCTCATCTTCCAATGTTCAACCTTTCAGTCAACCTCTTGGGATCTTGTTCCCAAACCATCACCTACACTCTAACGTATCCGACACCTCGATCCATATTGTTCGACACTTTGATCTAGATTATAGTTTTCTAATAGTCATTCCTAAATAAGTTCGACTTGCATCTAAATTATTATTGTCTACGAGTTAATCTCACTTACACACAAATAATTTGATATTTCAATTCGACAGTCATTTCATAAAATTCTAATTTCATTCGGGCCGATGCCCTTACACTAAAAAAAATAAAAAATAGTCAACATCAACAGAAAACTACAAACCTTCCTAACTGCAATCCCACGCCAATACCATACTCAAGAAGCCCCTACTTGTAGATGGGGCATTCCTTGCAGAGCCTCGCCTCAGCATCCTCAACACGATCTTCCCTGCCCACTGGATCCTTAGCTATCGATTCAAGGAAGGAGAGCCGGTTACTGGCGATCGGGCACAGCCATTACAATACCCTCTACCAGTACGCATAAGACATCCCACCAATTGGTTCTTCTGGTTCCAATTCAACCAAGTCAGGTATAACCCAATCAAGGTCTCGATCACCAAATAATCTCTACTTCAGCTCGAGGGTCTTCTCCTAGATGTGAAGCTCTCTTGCTGTCATTTATTTCTAATACCTAGTGTTAAGAGTGCTTCCATTGCTTCGAGAAGAAGAGGCAGACATTTTACTCGAGGAAGAAGGTGCAAATGTTTGCAATTTTCTTAAAACACCCTACTTAGACTTCAAGGTTAATACAACTATGTCCCTCGTTAATCACAATCCCCATTAATCACAGTCTTTAATTAGCCTTCTCGGAATTGTAACAATCACCCAGTCAAACTTTTCTCCTTCCCAAGCTCAACTATTTTCTCAGCAAGCACTCTCTACACCAGTTCTGAGGCCCCTGCTGAGAGGGGGTGAATGTAGTAGCCTACTCGCAGCCTTCTAGCTTCAATCGAATACTCGAAGGCCATATCGAAGCCTACCCGATGACACGAAGCCTAATAAACTCATAATCATTCCCTTTGAGACTATACGAACACTCGACTAAGAACAAGCTTCGACCATGATTGTACGTGGTCGAAGGAAAACATGTCAGACAGCTAGTTCACTAGATAGAACGACGGAGCACGCCGTTCGACAACTACAGTGTCAGATACAACAACCACAGTGTCAAAACCAACAAGCTATAGGATCAGGGACAACGGTTGCAGTGTCAGACCTGATAGTTACGATGTCAAAACTGACTCCGGGTACAAGTCAGTTGTCCGGATGATACTATTGTAATTTGACCTCCCATGATGACTCAGCCCTTCCTATGTTCTATAAATAGGAGGGAGAGGGAATTATGGAGGGGTTAGAAAAACTCTCCCCACAGACCTTGAATTTTATCTTTGAATACCCTATAATCACCTTGTACTCGAAACTTTGACTACTCGATCTTTATATCAATGCTCTTAAAAATCCTCATCAGAGGTCATAGAGTGACCCATTCTAGGCCTCCACGCAAGTATATTGCCAATAGTTTAGTGTTATTACTGATTATATGCTTGAATCCTTTGATTAAAGATAATATTCGTAGTGTAAGAGTCAACTTCCTTCCCGACGAAGTTAGGCACCTACAAGGCTCATACCGCATGCTTTTCCAGACTCTATCAACTTTTAAGATTTTAAAAGGTGTTTCCTTCAATTCTAGGATCCACCAATAAAGGCAGATCAACGATTACAGTTCAAGATTGCTCAAGCCAAGTCGTAAGGATGCCTTTAATGGCGAAATAAAACTTACAAACAAACGCATAACAAGAGAAAAATAGACTTACCAATGTTTTGGGAAGCTTTTCCAATGGCATCTGGACTATTTGAACCTTTTCCTTGCTTGACTATATCAATGTAGTACTCGACACAGGTTTGTAGAGCTATTGAGAGAAGAAAGCTTTTTGTATCCTTTGAGAAAGACAAGAGGTGGCAAGTTGAAAGGCCATCATGGCAAATGTGGGCGATTACCAATGCCCCACTGCTACCTCTTTTTATTTTATTTTTTTATTTTTTCTCTCTCTCTCCCTCTCTCATTAAATTCAAAATACTCACCATTAACATTTTTCCCACTTTTGATTGGCCCCCTTAAATTTTTCTATCCTCCTATATTATTTATGTCTTCCTACATCTACCAACCTAGCCACCTCACCTTTCAACATCTCTAAAAAGCCCCTTTCCATCAAATCTTCCCTCCCCAATTCAAATGCCAAGCAATTATTATAGTACCCTAACAAGTCTTTGAAGGCAAACCCATCCAAACATGGATCAGTACACCCCTTTCTAACATTCTCCTCGTAAACATTAACCCTAGACACACTTAGGTCTCAAAAGCAACCACTTATTCACCACATTTTATGGCTACTTACACTTTCTCCATTTATACTTTTAACCAGTCGACCTATAGTCGATTATTATAGACCGATGCCGGCCTACAACCCAAGCATTAATAATATACTACCCTGACATCTGCCCTAAAGATCGAGTTTGAGAGAACTACCTTCGCAGATAAAGAACTACAAGGTAGCACAGGCTCATAAAACTTGCGTAAAGGTACCCCTAAATATTCATTCTCAGTCACAAAAGTACTCTCCCATAACATTTCTCTACACCTGCATGTCATATCGTTTTGCCCGATCGGTCAAGGCCAGGTCGTTCATAAACTCCAGCTTTATCGATCATTAATACATGCACATATCTACCAGCACATCATAGCAAAAATATTTCTTTCATTCCACAAAGCCTGCAGGCCATAATACATTCATCAACTAAAAAACACACACACACACACAAAACGATAAACACCCCACGCACTAAACAAAAACACAAACATCAAACCACCTACAAACCTTAGCGTTCAAGTCACGCCCCACCACCCGTAGTAGCTTTGACGTCCTCAACTCAAATGGCATCCTCAGCAATCATTCGAAGCGCTAGCTCGCGGTGCACCACTTCTACAATCTCAATATAGAAGGTGTTACACCAGAAGAACCGGTCGAGTTTCACCAGCAATTCGATAACGGGCATACCTACCAGATTCTTCTATACCGGCCTGGGAATATGAGCAGTCAAGGCCAGCCTCCCAAAATACCTTTCCCTTAGGTCAGCAATCTTGATGACGAGCCTCTCCTCAGTTGTATGTTAAGGCCTCTGCGAGCAAGTTCTTACAATGTCGATGAGAAGGCAGAGAAAATGCTCAAGATGATTAAGAAAAACAAATTACAGGGATTAGCTTTTATAGAGAATTTTGGGCTCAGGTATTAAACGCCCAAGCAACATAATCAGTGCAAGGCATTAATGCCCTCATTATTTGTGGACCATCAACTCTGCCAGTTCTAAGGTCTTTTCATCTTCATCTCAGCATAATCCCCTCATACAAAGACACGTACTCCTCGATCATAGCTAAGAGGGGACGATTGTAGTAGCCTACTCGATCGTATCGATTATTAGTAGCCACACTTGACAAGACCCCATACTCGACTTAGACCTTCAATATGATGAAAGATCGACGTCGGCCAACAATCGATCAAATGGCGAGTACCACATAAAGAAAAGACAGCTATAAAGTATAATAAACAAGTAATGACCTTTGTGTAAAGAACAAGATTGTAATAACTCTAAAAGACCTAGAGGCCCTCCCTTAGAAACTTATAAATATGAGGGGGAGGACCAGAAGGGAGGGACATAAAGGTGCTTGACCATTTAGCAGAGAATCTCTTGTTGTAAATACTAAAGGATATATATACCATCACAGTTTTAAATCCTCTGAGGAGGTCATGAGGAATCCTCTTAATAGGAACTCACGCATATGCGTTACAATCCCTTTTTGTTATTTAGCCCATACCAATCATCACTACGCTGTGAGGTCGATTCTAGACTATCCTAGCTAGAAATACGCCCTTATAATTTTCATATATAAGTTTTGCTCATGACACCTTTTATTATTACAATACAAGCAGTATCTGGATGAGTTTACACGTATGTATGTCAGTGGCCAATAGATTGTGTATGATTGGATGGCTTCAATGTACGAGCATTATACTAGTATGATCACTGACAGAGACGAGACAATCAGGGAGAGAGATGCCCACGTACAAGAACATCATGATCAAAACCAGAAGCTGAAACAATCCATTGCAGAGTTTCAAGAGCTGCTTCATCGATACCAGTTGCAATAATTTGTCGTTTATCGTTATGTTCATCTTTTGAACTATGTCATTATGTTGTTAATTAGGAATACTATGTCTTCCACATTTATTTCCCTTAAGTCTTCCCACCTTTATTTCTCGCTCAAATCTCCCGCCTTTATTTTTTGCTCAAATCTCCCGCTTTTATTTTTCTAATATATCTTATCAAACATATACATTTCTGCACGTTCAAACAACTATCTCTATCTATATTTCTTAGTTCTCAGCAACATGTTCCCAACTAATAGCCCTCTCATAAATTAATTGGCAAGTTGCTCTGACGAAGATGATGAATTATTGGAAGAGTACGCATTGTGTCAAAGCTCTCATTTAAATTTGTTGTTATCATACAAAGCTTTCAAATCCGCGTTACTCGGAAAGGTCGAGGATTAATGATGGGTCAGAAATACATCAATCGCAAGCACAAAATCTTTAATCAAATTTTGTTGGATGATTACTTCGCTGAAGTAAAACCGACTTATGATGCATAATTTTTTTGGCAAAGATTACGAATGTTGCGTGATCTATTTTTATGCATTCTTCAAGGTATTTATGTGTATGACTCTTATTTCGTATACAAGCCTAATGTGTCAAACACACAAGGATTAATGGGTTATGAAAAATGGCGTTCGTACGTATTTCGTATACTTAAATATGACACGCCCGATGATTCGACGAACGAGTATTGTCAAATGGCGGAGGGTATGGCCTTTGAAGCATTGGATAAATTTTGCAAAGCGATGATTCATTTATACTAAGTAAAGTACTTGCAATCTCCTACTCCGGCCGACGTAGCAAGGTTGTTCAAAGAAAATGAGGTGAGGGGTATCCCGAGATTATTGGGGAGCATCGATTGTATACATTGAGGTTGTAAGAATTACATTAAGGTGTATCAAGGGGCTCTTAGTGGGAAGAGTAAAAAATTGACAATCATACTTGAAGCGGTGGCTTCATATGATTTATGGATTTGGCATACATTTTTTGGCATGCCGGGGTCAAGCAACGACATCAATGTTGTTGAATGTTGCAAATTGTTCAACAACCTCACAATGGGAAATACCCCTCCCTAAAATTATGAAGTTGAAGATCACGACTACGACATTGGTTATTATCTCGCGGATGGTACTTACCCGAAGTGGATTACATTTGTAATGACAATTCCAATACCAATCACGGTAATGAAATTGTTTTTTGTGGCTATGCAAGAAGGGGTTAGGAAGGATGTGGAATGAGCTTTTGGTGTTTTACAAGCTCATTTTACAATTGTTCGGAAACCCATATGGATTTAGAAGCCCAAAACATTAAATTTGATTATGCACATGTGCATTATTTTGCATAATATGATTACCGACAATGAGCGTAATTGAGCGACAAATGATTATAAGTCTGATGATGCGAAGAACCCACCCATTCGGGTATCCACCGGATATTTCCCGAGGTATTTCTGCGGACGACGACTTTGATAAATATATTGGGGAACATTTAAAGTACTGAAATGAAAACAAACATTTCGAACTCTAAGCCGATCTAGTGGAGAATTGTTAGAAATTTGTCGGACGTAATACTTGAGTTATTATTTCAATTTTAATAATTTGTACTTGTAGTATCTTCTCATGTCTAAAGACTTTATTTCAATTTCACTAATGTTACAAACTTCATAAGTTGCAATTCATTCCAAACTAAAAATATTACAATGTACTTGATGAATTTAAACTAAAAGCATTGAAAAACACGATTATAATTTAAACTACATCCTTTGATGATACATATTATCACTACCACCGCTAGTACTTGACGAATCTGTGGCGTCATATTTTGTCATCATCTTTGTGATCACTTCATTCTTCGATATTTGCCAATACATGGCGGTATCTTTATCCATTCAACTCAAATCCTTATCCATAATCTCCATGTCTCAAATTTGTTGTTTCCTTTCTTGCTTTTTTTGGTATAGCTCGAGATGTTCCACCATCATGGCCTTCTTTGTTTCCCTTTCTTCTTGACTTAGCTTGGCACTATTTCCAACCATCTCCATTATATCATCATGAGCCTTGATCGCTTTTTAAACTTCCTCAAAAGGTTATTTTGCCTTTTCTTCCCTCCATTGGCCTTTCCATTAACCTTGGAGATGAATAAACCAGGTCCGTCACTTTATCATCATCGTCAACTAATTCTTCGTGGTTCAAACCCATTGAAACTCTCGGACTTGCATTTGAAGACATTTTTTGTACCTTAGAGTCTGACTTAGAGCCACCACCAACTTGCAGTTCATTGACGCTTCTATGGGCGATCTCAGGATTCCATATTAGATGTTTCTTCATAATATGCAAAATATATATGAAACCAAACTTCTGTGGTTTTCAATTGTTCTTGGTTTTAAACATTTTCTCAAACATAGTATTTGCACGGTCATAGCGCACACAAAGAAAAAAAAAGTTAAGCACTTAACGAAATGTCGTGATGTAATAAATTTAAATAAAGATGTCATATAAATTGAAACATACCACGTGGTGTTTATTTCCAATACCGTTATGGTTCACC
Organism: Kingdonia uniflora; assembly: GCA_014058105.1. Lineage (NCBI taxonomy): Eukaryota > Viridiplantae > Streptophyta > Magnoliopsida > Ranunculales > Circaeasteraceae > Kingdonia > Kingdonia uniflora. The sequence continues at coordinate 275,927 of JACGCM010001604.1, read as the reverse complement.
TCACGAACTTTGATGACACAAGATACAAGGACTACGATTTACTATTGGATTTCCCTCCAATATTGTTTAAAGGAGGCTCTTGTACGAGTTTTCATACCACTTGTTCCTTCATAACCGTTTACTATTTTCCCCCAAAACTTGGATTCATCTTGTTGATTACCATTTTGAGCATCTTGCGAGTGTGTGACCCAAAGTTTAGCAAGCATTTGAACCTCAAGGTCAATCGAACAACTATTATCACCTTTCTTTTTATTGATGAGCACGTTGGGTGGCGCGCAAAAGGAATACGGGGACATGGAGTAGTTTGGTAACTCTGAAAGTTGTGTTGATGGAATGCATTAAGAGTATGAATTTTGGTAAAATTATTTATCCATTTGAAGTTGATAGAGCTTAAGATACTAGAGAGTTGATAATGGTAACTAGATTAAAAGTGGTGAAAACAATTATTTAAAGGAGAATTTAAGAAAACTACCCTTTTTATTTGAAGAATTTTGGTGAAATCAAAAAATTAGCCTTTGGGGAGATGGGTTGGGCCCACAAAAAAAACTTACGAGCGCTTAATGGCTCAGCGCTTTGACAATTATATTTAAAAGTTATTGGGCACTCAACGGTTCAGCGCCTAGGCAGTATGCAAATACTCATCTCCAAGTTCAGGTTTTGCATACTTTGGAGGGGTATGGGGTGAGTATGATGAACCTCATATCCCAGTTGGATGGGATTTTTTGCAAGAGTATGGGAAAATCTTAACAACATACCATGTTGTTGGAGGTACTCTAATAATAAAAGTAGTAGTACGTTATATTATGTCTTATTTAGTAGTTAAGTAGTTAGTACTCCTGGGGTAGTTAATTAGTTTATTAAAAGTTGGTCTCACAAGGGAAATCGCTTAAATAGTGAAGACCCGATGCTATTATACTCCACGGTAGGTAGAAAACCCCATTTTTGGGATAAAAGGCAACGTCAGCCTCAACAAGCTAACATAATGGCTGCCAAAACCCTTGCTGAATATTCCAGTTTTGTACCTATGAAAAATACCTCTTGTATCATGTTGCCTGATTTTCTTGCTAGAGTGTAATAATTTAAGCTTAAAATTGACGTTATCAACACCCTACCTTCCATCTACGGTCCTGATCACGAAGACCCCTACCTTTTAAACCTCACCGAGTTTAAGGATCTATGCAAAATACTTCAGTACAAGGATTGCACATATGTCTTTATGCAGTTATGTCTCTTTTCCTTTTCCCTCAAGGATAAGGCGAAGATTTGGCTACATTATCTTACCCCTAAAACCATAACAACTTTTGAGATGCAAAAGACACTTTTGGAGAAATTCTTCCCTATTCACAAAAAACTTTTTACATAGCAAAATTAACGCTGTCACCCAGAAGAAAGGCGAACACTTCTGCGATAGCTGGGAGAGATACAACAGTCTCTTACTTAAGTGTCTGCATCATGGACAAAATCTATGACCACAAGCGCATAGTTTCTATAATGGGTTGTCCCAAATAAACAAACGTATGGTGGATGCCACTTGTAAAGGTTCCATAATGCGGAAGTCTTCTACGGAAGCTTAGGAACTCTATGAAACTATTGGAGAAAACTTGTATGAACAAGAATATCCATCTTAGAGAAAGAGCAAACCTAAGAAAGGAGGACTTCTTAAGTTAAACACTAGCGCCACTATCCTAGCCATTATTCATTCACAAACGAGCCTACTTAAGAAGACTAGAGGCGCCTTTACTAAACCAACACTAGCTTCAACTCAATGAGAGGCATGTAGCTACTATAGTAGTACTACTCATGTTTTTTACTCTTGTCCTGCCATTCAACCTGACCAGGAAATTCCAGAAGATGAAGTTCTCGCCTGATTTCCTCTTCTCAACCTACTTTTGTCCCTAAATGACAAATTGTAGACAATATTATCATTGCCCATGAAATTTTGTCCTTTTCAAATTTAAAATTGGTAAAGTTGGTTGGATGAGTATTAAATTGTATATGGAGAAGGCATACAATAGATTGGAATGAGATTTCATTTCACAATATCTTCTTCGTCATGGCTTTCCTTTGTATTGGGTTAATCTAATCATGGAATGTGTCAAGTCTTCTTCTTTTTGTGCTTTGGTTAATTAATGGGGTACCTTCTCCCATATTCCTTCCCACTAGGGGTATTAGACAGGGAAACCTTTTGTCCCCCTATCTTTTTATTTTGTGTACTAAAGCCTTATCTAGACATCTTACTCGAGTTATGGGTAATACTCGAGGTATTGGGGTTAGGGCTTCTAGAAGTTGGCCCAAGGTGTCTCATCTTATGTTTACTAATGATTGCTTTTTATTTGGGGAGGCTAGTTCTAAAGCTTGTGACACTTTCTGATTTAGATTACCAAGAGAAAGCCCAATCAACCCATGTATGGGTTGATTGGGCTTTGTCTTGGTAATCTATATCATTTTCCTTTTTATTCTTCATAAATATGAGCTTACCTCTGGTCAAAAGATCAATCTTCATAAGAGTACTATGATTTTCTCTACAAAAATGTGCCTAGAAGCCACCAACAGGCCTTATTGCTTGAACTTGGTATTCTGAATGTTGTAGCTTGTAAGAAATAACTAGAGGCTCCCCTTATTAAGGGAAGGGTCATTGATGCTACATTTGCTGATCTCCTTTCTAAAGTCAATGCTAGGTATGCAAGTTCATACTCTCTCTATCTCCCTCCCTCTTGCTTGTCCAGTTGTTCTTCTTAATTTTATTACTACCGTGATGCCTCAATTTCTCATGATTACTTTCCTTCTTCCTCTTAAAGTTAGGAAAACCACTTACAGAGCTCAGAGGGACTTTCTTTGGAATTCTCCTTCCACATCGCTCTCTCACGAAGTTAGTTGGGATCAGGTTTGTCAGCCTAAGCATACTTACTCTATGAAAAGTATCAATTTGGCTTGTATGGCTAAGCTGGGTTGGAGAATGCTTCATGAACCTGATACTCTTTGGTCCATGGTTCTTAGGAATAATATCTCATGAGATCCAATTTCTTTCAAGGTAAGGCCACCTGTAGGTTTTCCTTTGTCTAGAAAGTTATGTTCAAAGGTCGAAACATCCTATAAAAGAGTATTCACTTGAATATTGGATCTAGGGCAGGTGTGTATTTTTGGTTGCAAAATTGGGTAGACAATCAACTTCATATTGATTTTGTTCCTCCTAACCTTCTCACCTCTATTAATTTAAATTTTAGTGTTGCTGATGCATTTGATCATCAATAGAAAAAATGGAATCTTGCACTTTTATCCCACTACCTCCATCATTTTATTCTTCAAACAATTAAGGTTACTCCTGTAGGGGGCCTTTCCCTCTTTGATACCAGTCACTGGGGTTTGATCTCTAGTAGTTATTTCTCTCTCAATTATGCTACTCATGTTGCTTCTCATGCTATTCTTAATTCTAGTCACCCCACTAGGGAATTCTTAAGGGGGTTGTGGCTTTGGAATGGTCCTCCTCGCATTAAGTCTTTTCTTTGGTTAGTGTATTTGAATATAGTTAATGTTAAAGAGAGACTTTTTGCTAGAGAGGTTGGTTTAAACCCGTTGTGTGATTGATATTTTTGGGATATTGAATCTCTTGATCATGCTTTACTTAAGTATCTACTTGTTATAAAGATTTGGCTACTTTGGGGAGTTCCTTTTACTACTACCCTTCTTTCTATCCATTTGTTTAGGGGCATTTTCTTTTTTGCCTCTGAGTCTTAGTGAGAGTCTGAGTCTGAGTCCACTTAGAGGTGTTCACTATCTGAGTGGATGTCTTAAAGTATTTGAGTTTTTGGCTAGTTAGATCTGACTAAAATAAGCAAATACAAAAATACCCTTATCAAGTTATAAGTAAACACCCCCACCTATTCACCACCAATACCACCACCACCATCACCCCTTCGTCATCAATGTCAACACCACATATACATAACAAACACAAATACATAGGAAAGAACCTGTATGTATAGCAAACACAAATACATAGGAAAGTGTTGAGAATAGAGGTAACTACTCTCTCTTCCATTACAAGAACAATACGCAGAAATCGCCAACCAAGTAGTAAATCAAGCAAAGAACAATAAAGGACACAAGAAAGTTCCCAGGGGAGAGAAGTGGAAAACCCTTGCGGATGAAAAACCACTCCCTACGAACAATTCACAATGATATCAAATAGGTTATAATGATCTCTCAAGCTTCTCAAGCTTTAATGGAGTCTCTTCAAACCCTAGTCTCTCTAAGGTTAAACTCATAAAAGATAAGGCTAACAACTAACCCTAGACTCTCTTATAAACATGGGAAGTCATTACATAAGAATAGGGCCGAAGTACGGATCACGAGAATGACCAACGTCCTCACAAACACCTTCTAAAATTGACTTAACGAAGATTATTCGAATAGACACTGGATCTATTCAAATAAGATATATTCTGAAAGTTTCTGTTCGAACAGACATCTAACTGTCTCCTTTTATTTGAATAGACATGACTTCTATTTGAATATACTTATAATTGTCTCCTTCTGTTCGAACAGACAAAGGTCTATTCGAATAGGACTTTGAAAAAACCCTTTTTCAAACCGTCTTCGATCCTCACTCGTCCCACGAGCTCCGATGAACTTCCTCAAACACGATTCGAGTTCATATCATAACAATCTCCTACTTGAAATCGAATCCCGTAACCCATCCCCAGATCTCCTAATGAATTGCTCGCACTACCTGGTCCTTTAATCTTGAAGACCCACAGATGTTGTACATGTTGTCAACTTCTGAAAAGTCACCACCTTTGTAAACATATCGGCCGGATTCACATTAGTGTAAATCTTCGCAAGCTTCAACACACTGTCCTCTAGGAGAGAGCGAATATAGTGATACCGAATATCAATGTGTTTGGTCCAAGAGTGAAAAACAGAATTCTTCGCTAAGTGTATAGCGCTTTGGCTATCACTATATAACTTAAGAAAGAATTGTTCTCTACCAAGCTCTTTCATTAACTCTTTGAGCCAAACCATGTCTTTGTACGCTTCTGTAGCTGTAACATATTCCGCCTCCGTCGTAGACAAAGCTACAATCTTCTGTAGCCTAAAAACCCATGTAACTATACCGCTTCCCAATGTAAAAATGAAATCACTAGTTCTCTTCCGCATATCCATGTCACCCGCCATATTAGAATCAACAAAACCCTGTAAGCATATCTGAGAACCACCCCCATAACATAATGCCACATCTTGAGTCCCCTTTAGATACCTCAATATCTATTTCACAGCTCTCAAATGCTCCTGGCCTGGATTGCTCATATACCTACTAATAACTCCTACTACTTGAGCAATATCCGGTCTCGTACAAATCATAGCGTACATTAGGCTACCAACCGCGGATTGATAAGGAACCTTCCACATCTCATCGCGATCCTTCTGCGTCTTCAGACAACAATCCTTTGATTATTTGAAGTGGCCTCCCAATGGTGTACTAACAACTTTAGAACTATCAATATTAAAGCGCTTCAGTACTTTGCCGATGTACTCAGCTTGAGACAACTTCAATTCTCGCCGCTTTCTGTCCCTTGTAACACGCATACCAAGAACTTGTTTTGCCGCATCCAAGTCCTTCATAAAAACTCCTAAAATAATAGTTCCTTCAACTTACCTATCTATCCCATGTCGGTACTTGCAACAAACATATCATCTACATACAGAAGTTGAATAATATACGAGTTCCCTGTATTCTTGATAAAATAACAGTGATCCACATTGCTCTTCGAATAGCCATTTCTGGACATGAATTGTTCGAACTTCAAATACCACTATCTCGGCGCATGTTTTAAACCCTATAAACTCTTCATGGGCCTACACACAAGATCTTCTTTCCTTTTAACCGAATACCTTTCTGGCTGCTTTATATAAATTTCTTCATCAAGGTTACCGTAAAGAAATATAGTCTTGACATCAAGTTGCTCAAGATGCAAGTATTCAAAAACAACTATATTCATCACAACCCGAATAGTAGACATCTTCACAACATAAGCAAAAATATCACCGAAATCAACGCCTCTTTCTGCCGAATGCCCTTCACCACAAGTCCAGCCTTAAATCTCCTTGAACCACCATATTTTAGCTTTAGTCTGTATACCCACTTGTTGTGCAATGCTCTCTTCCCCTTTGGTAACCAAACTAAATCCCAAGTTCGATTAACTGATAATGACTACATTTTATCATCCATAGCAAGCTCCTACTTGCTCTTAGCTTCCACATCTAAAGCCTCCTTGTAACTTTCAGGCTCACCACCATTTGTAAGTAACAAGTGATTTAATGAATTTACGTACCTTGCCAGAATTCTTATAACTCTCGGCTCCTTTCAAAGTGTTATTGGAATGTCTAGATTATTAGGTTCCTCGTTCTGATCCAGTGCATCGGACTCAACAATGACTTCTACATCATCCTCTCGAGAGGGTTCATCATCTTCAATGTCGACACTTTCAGCTACTTCACCTCGAATCATTTCCACAGGTACTTTGAAGTCTTTATATAAAACTTTCTCATTGAATGTAACATTATGGCTCCGGATAACTATTTGATTCTTTGCATCCCAAAACCGGTACCGAACACATCACCACCATATCCAATAAAAACGCACTTCATTGACTTTACATCAAACTTGGTCCATGTATCTGAATTATCAAGCACATATCAGATACAACCGAAAATACGCAAGTGATAAAGGTTTACCTCTTTACTGATCAATGCTTATTCAGGAAGTCCAAAGCCTAAAGCCATCAAAGGCCCTCTATTAATCAAGTATGCCGCCGTACTAACCGCATCCGCCCAAAAACACTTTGGTAATCTAACGTTGAGTCTCATACTCCTCGTTCTCTCATTTATTGTTCAGTTCATGCGTTCTGCGATACCATTTTGTTGCGGTGTTCTGAGAATAGTCTTATGTCTCCTAATCCCGCTTGATGCACAAAAGTCTTCAAACTCGTCATTAAAGTATTCGTCCCTATTATCCGACTTGAGACACTTCAGTTTTAAACTGGTTTCATTTTCAACTAGAGCCCTCCACCTCTTGAATTTATTGAACACATCTTACTTGTTCTTCACGAAGTAAACCCACAGTTTACGAGTAGCATCATAGATAAAAGTAACATAGTAATGAGAACCACCAAGAGAAGACACCTTGGTTGGCCCCCAAACATCTGTGTATACAAGATCTAGCTTTTTGGGTTTCCTTGATCTTCCAGATAATTTAAAATTAACCTTCTTCTGCTTCGAAAGAACACGCTCTTCATAAAACTTGAGATCAACCTCAGCAAGACCCTCTAGTTTTCCCTTCATTACCATTATCTTCATCCCCTTCTAACTTATGTGACCAAGCTGTTTATGCCACGTGCTTGTATCAATCCCCGGAGTAGCCGCACAAATAGTGGAAATTGTGTTTTGTGTTGTATACAATATTCCTTGCCGCAAGCCTCGAGCTACCAACATAGTTCCTTTTGTAACCTTCCAGAAGTTTATGCCAAAGGTACTCGTATCCAGCATCATCCGCCAATTTGCTAGCCGATATAAGGTTACGCCCCAGTTTAGGTACAAGTCGTACATTCTGTAAAACCAATATCCCCCCTGAAGGCAACAACAACCTAGCGTTTCCCTTTCCAGTAATATTGCGTGCACTCTTATCTGCAAGAAAGACCGTACCAAAGTCGCCTTTAACAATAATGGTAAGAAAACCTACGTTCGCAGTAGCATGGAAGGAAGCGCCCGAATCAACAATCCAAGATTTATTCACATCGTCACACGATAGTAGTAGAACCTCGTCAGAACTAACCTCCTCAGTAAGGTTCATTGTATCTTTTTCTTCATCATCAATCTTTTTAGACAAAGAAGAGTTGCAATCTCGCCTTAAGTGACCCTTCTTTCCACAAGTCCAACACGCACCGGGTGGCTTAGACTTCCCTCTTGATTGTGATCGACCCCTTCTAAATTTTGGCCCTTTTCTGCAAGACCTCCCTCCTTCCTCGACGTTCAACATACTGCCGTTTGAACTCTAAGAGAGTTAAGATGTTTTACGCCTAATCTCTCTACTCATAATCAACGAGACTATAGTATCAAATTTGATATCTTCCTTCCCATATGAGTTGCTCACAGTTGTAATTAATCCATCCTAGCTTTTTGGTATTTGCCCTAGAAGAGCCCACGCTCTCACCTCCTCAGTAAAAGTGATTTTAATGGATTCCAGTTGAGCATCTATGGTATTGAACTCACTGATATGAGCTTGTACACTACCATTCTTTTTCATCTTCAAAGTAAACAATCGCCATAAAAGGTAAACCATATTTGCCCTGGACGGTTCCGAGAACATAGCAGACAACGTCTCCGTCAATCCCTTCATCGTCATAACTTTGGAGATCATGTGTAGAATTTAAGATGAGAGCTCTAACCTAACGGTTCCAAGCGCTTTGCGATCCAATTCCACCCACTTAGCATCATCAAAATCTACTGGTTTCATCTCAGCTCCTCCCAGTGGTAGATTAAGATCCTTCTGATAAAGGTAATCTTCTATCTGCATATTCCATACTCTAAAATTTGACCCATTGAACTTCGTGATCTTCAACTTCTCTTGATCGGCCATCGTTCTTCACCACACAATCCCTAACACTCGCTCTGACACCAATTATTGAGAATCAAGGTAGCTACTCTCTCTTCCCTAACAAGAACGATACACGGAAATAGCCAACCAAGTAGTAAATCAAGCAAAGAACAATAAAGAACACAAGAAAGTTCCCAGAGGAGCGCTGTGCAGATGAAAAATCACTCCCTACGAACAATTTACTATGATATCAAATAGGTTACAATGATCTCTCAACCTTCACAAGCTTTAATGGAGTCTCTTCAAACCCTAGTCTCTCTAAGACTAAACTCATAAAAAAAGGCTAACAACTAACCCTAGACTCTCTTATAAACATGGGAAGTCATTACATAAGAATAGGCTCGAAGTACGGATCACAAAAAGGACCAACGTCCTCACAAACACCTTTTAAAACTGACTTAACGAAGTCTATTCAAATAGAGGCTGGATCTATTCGAATAAGATGTATTCTGAACGTTTCTGTTCAAACAGACAAAAGTCTATTTGAACAGACATCTAACTGTCTCCTTTTATTTGAATAGACATGACTTCTATTTGAATACACTTATAACTGTCTTCTTCTATTCGACACAAGACTTTGAAAAGCCCTTTTTCAAACCGTCTTCGATCCTCGCTCGTCCCACGAGCTCCGATAAACTTCCTCTAATACGATTCAAGTTTATATCATAACATGAAGAACCTGTATATATAGCAAACACAAATACATAGGAAAGAACTTGTATATATAGCAAACACAAATACATAAATTCCTAAAATCAAATAAAGATTAACATTGGTTTGAAGTTAATACAAATAAGCAAATATCCGAGTCTTAAGAGTTATTACAATTACACAAACAAATAAGTTCCAATCAACTTAAAAAGGCTTCAAGGAAACTAACACGTTGTTCTGCCTCAATCCCCACAAACATTTACCTGCAGTTGTACTCATCTTTTCCTCCCAAGAACTTCAAACTTTTGAAAAATAATGCATTATCTATCTCATATGAATTGACCATATCCTTTAATAACTTCAGAACTTCAGAAGTGGTGTCGTCATTGCTAGCAGAAGTAGAACTTGCTCCTTAGGTAGTGAATGCAGATATCAGAGATTAGACCAACTCCGTTGGTTCCAATGGTTGAACTGCGGGTCCATCAATAAGAGTCAATTTTGATATTCTGGAATCTATTGGTTTGTCAACTCTAGCTCCTATTCCCTCGACCAGGCTAATGGATGTAGATACAGGAAGGCGGAGTAAGAGGAATGTTGTAACTTGTAACAAAAGGTAGATTAAATTGAATATGGCTTTGGCAAATTTCATAAATGTGATATAGTGGTCATAAATGTTTTTTGAGATTTTTATCCATAATGTTCCTTATGCTTCCACACCTAAAACCTTTTAACTACCATGTGATCACATTAAAATGTTTAATACACGATATTAGATGTTTAAGAGAAATTTAATTATCCTAAATTGGGCTTCTTCTTTTGGTATCAAATGTTTATCCATATTATTTCATATGCTTTGATGTTATGCACGCTATCATTTAGGAATGAAATGCTAATAACATTGAAATCTTTGGTGCAATATAATCAGAGCGAGATACAAACGTTGAACTTGCATATTGCTAACTCCAACTGAGTTTGATAAATGAAATCTAACGACCCCAAAATCTCTTTCTCAAATTCATAAAACTGACCGTCACTCTCAAATCTCATCTTCCTCGGCTTACACAATCCTTCTCCCAACTCCATCATCGTGCCTCAATGATTCTAACACACCAAAAAATCAAACACATTGCTATCAGAAATTACTAAACCCCTAACTAAATAAAATTAGGGTTTGTAATATACCTGATTGAAGAGATGATGGAATCCAACAGAGCACTGTAGAATCACATGAATGAGAGTCCTTTGGAGTTCATCTGATTCATTCCAAAGGGCTTCGAGGTAGTCCTGGCATCGATAATAATCTCAGTTGTTGAAGTTGCAATTTTTTGCTTCGTCGTCGTCTTCGAGGATATCTTGAGTTGAGAATCGATACGAGAGTTGATAGAGATTATTTTGAGGAGTGGTTGATTCGAGTAGTTGTTGTTGTTGTTGCTTGTTTAGGATTTGAAATCGAGAAGAATAGTGATGATTTGGAAGAATGTATTTTTGGTGGTAATTTTGTTTTGGTATTTTTTTATAAAATGTGCGGGCAATTTGGGGCAAAAATATATACTCAGACTCAGATCTCCCACTTAACTGGCTTATTGGATCTGAGTCTGAGTCTGAGTTTGAGTTTTTAGATGTTTTATCTAAGTCTGAGTCTGACTCGCTGAAAAAGAAAACGCTACTCTAATCGTGTTCTTCATTTTTCTCTTCTGCATGGTTATTTTTCACCCCATTTTACTACTAATAAGTGGTGTGTTGTTCCTTTTCTCATTTGGACTATTTGGCTTAGTAGAAATGATATTAAAGGATTGAGGCCAATGGCATTTTAATTCAAGCCTCTGTCCACATGGTGTAACACTTTGAAGCTCAACATTTGCATCTGAAGCACCTCAGTATTCGTACTGGGTCACAAGACTATTCCTTCAGTCAGGGATATTGTTTGGCAGTTCCCTAAGCATGGCTGGGTTAAGCTCAACTTTGATGCCTCGGTGAAGACTGACAGCTTTACTGCCATTGGTAGTGTGATCAGGGATGAATTCCCAGATGGTTGTGGCTAGAGGCTTCACTCACGTGCATCTTGAAGGTAATTCTAAAGTGGTCATTAGTGCTTTACAAGGTTGTGCTAGTCCTTGGCGAATTAAGAATCTAATTACAAAGACTCTTCAATTGCTTTTTATATCTTGTCAAGAGTGGGATTCTGACCATTACTATCTATAGAGAAGATAATTTCTTTGCTGACTATCTTTCAAAGTTTGGGCAATCTGTTTACATATTTGGTTTGTCTCAGGGTCTTGTCCCATTTCTGTAGGCTGATTTATGTGGTCGCTCCCTTCCAAGGGTCTATGTGTAGTGGTGGTATATCTTCTATATTACATTACACAATGGTGTTTTTTAAATAAATAAGTTTGTCATTGTCTCCAAGATAAAAAGGGGCTGAGATTTAATATTATTTCTTTGAAATTTATTGGAAAGAGTAAGATCGACGGACCAGATCTATTTTACTCTTAGTAGGGCTAAACATATGAAGGGTAAAATAGACAAAATAGAGCACAGGGGTACTTTAGTCTTAAACTGCACTACCTAATAACTCCTCCATCCCAACTTTCATCTTTCTCATCACGCCTCTCTCTCTCACTCCCAAACCCATCTCTCGCATATCTCCGCCTCCCTTTCGTAATTTGGTTGGTGATAATAAATTAAGGTCTGGGTTTGTGAAAGTTTCAAAGTATGGAAATCGGGTACCTTTTGGTGGTGGGTTTTTTTGGTTTGTTGTTGAAGTGTTGGTAGAGATAGGGGGGATTATAATACAAGCACAACCCATTGTTCAACAAGGAAAGATCCCCAAATCGCAGCAAACCCTAACCTATACTGCGATTCCAAAATTGATCAAGTCTGAGTTTTAAATTAGGCGAAATCAAAGTACTATATCTTTCAAAATTAGGCAAAATCAAGGTACTTTTTTTTCTCTCTCTCTCTTATATGTTGTAGTTGTAATTGTAATTGTTATTGTGGACAACAGGCGATTGCTGCAGGTTTTGTTTGTGATCAAACCCAATATGAAGTAGTTCTAATCACTCACGCAACTCACAAGGTTCAATTTCTACTCATTTATTTGTAAATTTCACTTCAAATAACGCATCTTTGCATCTAGAATTCATCCCCTCAAGTCCTAATTCCTCACTCTATAATGTCATTTCTTGCAGAGTTTAAGCCTATATTTGGCAGAGAAAAGGGTTGTATTTTATCTAATATCTTCGCCACCGGTGCTTTCAGCTCTTGAAGATCATGCTAATTCAGGTTGGCATTTTGTATTGTTTACGCAACGTCTCTTTCGAATTGGTTTGTTTAGTTAGTTGTAGTGAATTTAGGTTTATTGGGCATTTGGGTATTGGCATTTTGTATTGTTTACAATAATGACATATTGTAGATTAGAAACCTCGTGGTTTATTCAGGTATCTATGTAAAAGGATTGTTTTTGCTTGTGATAGTTAGTGACTGTATGCAATAAGAGGAAAATAAACATAGAAGTTTGTGAGAAGAAAGGGAACATGATAATTTTATAGGTTACCAAGAAGATAAGAAAGTGTAGGGATAGTTTCTTTGGTCGTTCAATTAAATTTTAGCATTTCCTCTCTGGTTGAAGTTGTGAACATCAGGGGCATGGAAAGTAATAAGAGCTTGAAGAATCCTTTAGCTATTTTCATGGCGTTTGGGACTAAAGGAGACGTTCATCCCATTGCCGTATGTAACTCTCTCTCTCTCTCTCTCTCTAAGCATCTAGGTCTATAATGTTATACTATATTGTTGTTATACTAATCTCTATAAAAAGAAGAAATTAATAACAGATCTTTAAAAGACCCCAGTTTCTAAAATTCATCAAAAAGTATACAAAACTGAATATAGTGAAGACTGGGTTAACGAGAGTTTGATCAAGCTTCTCAGTGGACTATCTAATGCAAGATCTATATTTGTAAATACAGAGTTTATTCGGGTACATCTCTCATACCATCTTTGATAGTTTGCATTGTATTTTACCTTTATAATTGTGGTCTTTGTTATGTTTTTGTTTTCTTATTTCAGCGAGAAAGTAACGTTTGTTGGAACTTTTATGATAATGATAACATGATCATAAGCCTCCAACAAAACTATCTAATGATGTCAACATGGAGTTCAGTACAGGGTTTGAAATTCACGAGCTTCAAATGTTAGTTTGCTTGCTTAAGGGTGCTACAAACTTGCGTACTCTTATAATCAACTCTGACTATAAGATTTATAAGGAGGTAAATTCCTGGTTTCTTTGTTCTTATAATTACTTTCTCAATCCTTAAATAGAAGACTTCATTTTCTGTTATTCATTTTATATTGGGATTTTTTTTCTTTTGATAGAATGGCGACTAGGCTGATAATCGTAGTATCGACGAAAGCGGCTGGGAGGCTCTAGGCTTAGCTAACTTACCTTCGCTTGGGCGATTGGAGAATCTTGAGTAGAGAAAATTTGGAGGAACGTCGACATAAATATATTATAGATGTACAGGCACTGATATATTATAATGGACTATTTGTGTACAGACACTGATAGATTACATTGAGTTATGGTGCAGTCTCTGGACCTGCAAGGTACTTGAATATCCACTGTAAGAGTACCATGTCTCCATGCTGAAACTTCAGACTGCAGTTATTGATCAAGGCAACATGAAAATAAGACCATCTTCCTGGACTGATGATAGTTGGAGCCATAGCAACTACAAAAAAGATGGAGCTATTCTAAAAGTTTCTGCTGCAAACATTTGAATCAAGGTACCTCCAGAGCCACATATTTCTATCATGACATTTACGTCATTGCATAGCAGCAACACAACTCTTAGGAAGTTGGGGAAAGCCCTCACGGTGTTACTATTTCATATTGCATGCTTGAGGAACACTTGATATATGCATAAGAGATTCAGAGCAGATGGGTTAGTCAAAAGATTGAACTTCCACCATTACTGCTCTCTTCTAGCCCATTGTTAAAAAACAAACGCATGCTCTCATCCCAAAGTATGCATGACAGCATAAATTGTAAACCTGCAAGGGGGTAAATCATGAATATGCACAGTCAAACAATGTTTTTACCCTAATTCGCACTATGAGATCATCAGGTTGGAGGATACAAATATTTATGTATTTTGGGAGGGCTTATGGACGTACTTGCCATATATTAGCATGGGTACGTAGTACTACCCATGATTCGAGTTAAAACTAAAGTGCAAATAGTTGGTTATATAGTACTGAAAGCATATTATGGTCAATGGCGCTTAATCTTGCACTTAAGCGCCAAAAGTACAACAAACATAGATTTTTAATCATAGCACCAAAGACACGTCAGCATACTTGTCGTACCATGAAAACATGTATACACATCAAATATAGCGCCGAAGGTGTATCGACGTATTCACCGTGACTTGGTCACGGATAGTACTAAATATATTTCTCCTATTCCAGTATTTTATTTGGATTTGATTGGGGTAATGTATGAAATTGGAATTTAACTTAGTGGGATTAATCATTAGTGTGTCAAAGGACATTGAAATTGATATGCGGGAAATGTTGAATATTGATTTGAAGATTGTTGGGTTTAAGTTAATGGAGGAATTGGGAGAGAGTAGAAAAATCATTTAGTTATCGCAATGCGATGTTGGTGTGGGATTATCAGGTCTTAGTTCTGTGGGATCATGACTTCCTTAAAAGTCAGTGCCGTTATTGGTATAGTTCGTGATGGCCTTCAGTTTTGTCCATGTGTCACTAACAATAGGTTTGATTTCCCGTTGCTCCAAATATGTAGCCATTTTCCCAAATGTCTTTCACTGTTGAACTTGGAGTTGAGCATCCCATTGCACTCAAAATGTATCAAAACATTAGAGCGTCTTTTCTCTCACCAGGGAGAAATTGTGTGCCTACCTAATCTAAAAAGCGGGGGACAAATGATTTTTACTTTTGTTACGAGTAGTGATTTAGTTTTTATTGAGGGAGATGGATAGGTTTAAGTATAATTTGATTCGGCACCTTTTGCATCACGACCAATCAATCAAAAAAAAAAAAAACAAAACAAAAAAACAAAAAAACAACCAGCTGGCCCATTATTTTCCCATAGCAAAACTGGACAATTATACGGCATCATTCCCTTTTGCATCACGATTTCTATCTGCAGTACTGTGTCAAATAGAGAACAAACTCTGTTTTCTCAGAGAGAGAGAAAGAGAGAGATCTGAGTCCAAACTATTGCAGGAAGTTTTAGAGAAGATGATCTCTCAGTTCTTTGTGATGTCTCAAAGAGGCGACAACATCGTCTTCCGCGACTGTAAGTAAACTCATCTTTTCATTGTGATCTCTCCTGCATGTGTTAATTTTAGTTCCAAATTTCTTCTATTTCAGCTCAATTCATCACTAAATCTCTTAAAAAATCTTGCCCAAATGCACTAATTTTGATTTCTGATCTATAGATCTTCATGGTCATTGGATCTTAATCCTCCAATTGCTATAAAAATCACACTTTTTTGAAAATTTGAGTTATAATCGCATCGTATTGGCATCAATTTGGATATTATGGATTGAGATTATTACTTTGGAGTGGAAAACAAGAACCCCCGTGGAAATTATGGATTTTGAGATTCAAAATGGGATTTTTTAATGTCCCATCTTGATTAGATGTTGTTGATTGGATGCTGGTACGAATGTCGGAATCAGATACTGGGTGTTGAATTTGGCAAAACCCAGAATGTGGAATTTGAGAATTTGGCAAAACCCAAAATGTAAATTATGTGAACTCACATTATGTTCTTAATAAATTAGAGGAAATAGTTATTCTATAATGTAACTTGAATAATGGAATGGAATATGATGCACTAGTTAATTAGGATGCATATGTATCTAGTTGACTTTATAGTTGCAATATTGAAATTCCAATTGGAAAAAAAAGACAATGAATAGAGGCCATAAACCCTAAGTAACACTGTAGTTAATTTTATTAATAGAGGAACAATTTTTGGCCGCATGATATAAGACATGCTTCTTCGTTTAATTGTAACATATAGTTTTTGGAAGATTTTATCCATGGATGTAAATCTACCTTTATTTCTGTTTATAATGTTATATTCCGAGTGATTTCATCTATGGAAAATATTTAGTAGAGTTTCATTAACTTATAAATATAAACATCACATGCAGATCGAGGAGATGTACCAAAAGGAAGTGCTGAGATATTTTTTCGGAAGGTTAAATTCTGGAAGGAGGATGAAGAAGAGGATGCACCACCTGTCTTTGTAGGTATTTTTTTACCAAGATGCATTTTGGTTTATGTCATTTCCTTTTCCGTTTTTTATGTGCCCATGTATGTTGTAAAAGAGTACAAGATTTTCCTTACACATTTTCTTACCATCTCTGCTTGAATAAGCCTTCAATTTTAATCTTTCCTGCTTTTTCATTTCTAATTTGTTCTTCTTCTATGTAGTCTTACTTACTTTTCACTGTTTCCATATCTGGCAGCTAAAATACTTTCTTTACCAACTATACTAGCCTATTAGTTGCTTAATATGTTGATCCAGGGCGCATTGGTTATTGCCTGATTGAACAATTTAATACTTATTTAAGCAATGCATCTCGTCTTATAGGTGATTTTGATTTGTTGCTGCATTACAGACAGCCCCCACCCCCCCGACCTAGAAGACTCAGAAACCTGCAAATCATAGTCAAATACTAATAAGTGACTTCCCACTTAGGGTCTTATAGACACGTGAGACAGACATACTCACACGTACTACAACTCAACAGCTTCCCTAATATTGGATTTTGCTTCCTAATTGGCCCGGGATTACTTATGCATTGGTATTATGGAGGTGTATTATTGGACACATGATTTATTCAAGGAGGGTATTAAAATAGTTATTGGAAAGATTAAGAGGATACGCTTTGTGATCTTAAGCAGAGTAGAGTGACAGAGCTTTATTGTAGGTGTCATGCTTCGTCTATGGAACTTTCAATATAGTAGATGCTTGTTTGAAAGAGGAATCTTGGTATTAGACGGATGTATGGAAAGAGGAATGCTTGATTGAAAGATCCTTCTCCAGGCATTTGGTTGAAGCCAGTAATACAAAGGCAATAATATCAGCATGTGAGGTGTATGGCTTGCAAGGTTTAGAGGAAGCAAATATCTTTAGAAGTTATCTTCCTCTACTGAGGCCTTCAAAGTAGATTTTTTTTTTTTGCAAGATAAGCATTAATTCTTATAAATTTTCAAGTGGAGATGTACAAGGAGGGTAGGATCAACACACCAAAGAAAACTCGAAATCTAAGAAGCTAAAAAAGATAGAAGTAAAGGCATCATTTGCAATGCATGACAACCCAGCCTGGTTGACACCCCATGCAATGCCAATAATTTGCAGCTCCTACCAAATATTACAAGAGGAATCAACTCCTAATTCTAAAATATTTCCCATAAGGGGCCTCAATCCTATCCATAAAATCAGGTCTCCCAATATGTATCTCCACATCTCCAGCTTGCAATCTACTCCCCCTCTTTGGAGCACCATCAATATAAAAGTTGTGTTCCCTCCAAACTGATGTAAATCGGAGTCTAACAAAGTGAGTTTTCAATTTTTTCCGTAAGGGATTGAGCTGCCAGGGAATACTGTTTTTGATGAAGGCTTTTACTGCAGATTCAAAATCAGATGCCACCCAAGGCTTAGTGAACCCCATTTGTTTAGCCTGCGTTAACCCATCTATCATAGCTACACACTCAGCATAAAAGGCAGTAGTGTGTTGCAAGTTTCTTACAACCGCAGCTATCACTAAGCTTGCATTATTCTCGGTACAGCTTCACTTCCCCAATACCAGGATTACCATTTGAATCCCCATCGCAACAGATTTTTATTTACTCTGAAGCAGGAGGAATCCAAAAGCAAGACTTGACTTTTGAATCTCTATTCATGTTTATAGAAGCACCCAGGTTCTTTATGATTTGAAGCTCTGTAGTGTTGTACATGACTGCAGAACTCAGGATTGAACAATCTTTCACTTCACTTAGAATTTTTCTTGTCGGCTGCCTGTGTCATATGAGGCTGCACATTGTTAAAAATTAAATCATTTCTAGAAATCCACAAGTGATAATTTGAGTTCAGAATGAAAGAGTTCCACAAGTCCTTGACCAGAGGGCTAGCTTGTTTGCCAGACCAACCAGCTCTCTAATATTTATAGCTGCTTCAGTTAACATGAAGAAGTGAAGACCTTTGGGATCTTACTGCCTACATTATCAGAAAGCTGGACAGTTTTGAGGGTCGGTAAAGACTAAGGGAGCTGTTATCTTGGTCATCTACGCAGCTATATCATTATACTGGGCGTCCACATCTAAAATCCTGAAGGTTGAGATCTGAGGACCTTGTTGTGAGATTGAATAAATTGATTCTTTCTAACCCAGTATATACCTACGTTACTGTTTGTTTGGTACTTATTTTTCTCTTGTGGGCAGTATTGTCTCCATCCGGGAAAGATTTTTGAGGTGATCAACATTTAATTTCACCTTTTTCGGAAGTTAGGATGCGCTTAAAGTTGGGTGATTGTGACGATTGGCAACACCTCATAATTGACGACTATGATAAAGATGTCTGGTTAATCCACAATTCGATTGAGAAGCTTTAGTTAGTAGAAAAGTATGAAGAACGCCAAATTGTATGGGAAAAATAAGAGATTCAATTGTATTATCCAAGTAATTACAACAAATAAACTCTAAACCCTAAGCTTCTTCCGTAGAACTTCTCTCTAGATCTAATATAGAAAAGAAATAGCCTAAGTCCCCTTTATATACTAGGGAACTTAAAACACTAAAAGAATGCATCTCGAGGTAAAACACAAAAATACAACTAACGCCAAAAGGAAAAATGTTGAATCGCGCCTCTGTTCGAACAGAATAAGTTTCTGTTCGAATAAAATAAAATGTATCTATTCGAATAAAACACCTCACGCAGAAATACCATACCAGAAATCTATTTGAATAGAAATAATTATATTCGAATAGAAATAAATCTATTCGAATAGAATACCTCAGGCTGAAATCTATTCGAATAGAATAAAATCTATTCGAATAGAATAAAATCTATTCGAATAGAATAAAATCTATTCGAATAGAATAAAATCTATTCGAATAGAATAAAATCTATTCGAATAGAATACCTCAGAAAAGTATAGAAACTTGAAAACTTCATGTCTTCTTCAGATCTTCCTGGATCATGGCTCCCCCCTTTAGGAGCCTTGAGCTCCTGCTCAAGCTAGAACTGAAGATGTGGGAATGCGGCGATGCCCAATTCCCTGCTGTACCACTTCAACTTACTCGGTAGTGTACCCTTCTTCCCAACTCGGAACGATTCAATAACACCCCGTCTAGTAGTATGAACCTTCCTCTCTAGAATACCATCCTTCGGCAATGGATCTTCCCTTTCCATCCATAAGTCATCAACTGACACTAGGCGAGTATCGATTTCAGAGTCTTCATTCAGAAGAGACGACTCAAACAGCTTCAAATGCTCGACATTAATCACCGAATACATCTTTATGAAAGGTGGCAAATCCAACTAGAATGCATTGTCACCAATCTTCTTGAGTATCAAAAACGGACCATAACAGATAGGTTTGAGTTTCTTACCTTCCCCCTTAAGCCGTTCCTTACCCAAATGCAACCAAATGAGGTCGCCCTCAAGAAAAGTACACTCAACCCTATGCTTGTCGTGGGGAGCCTTATACTTCGCTTGAGTCTTCTTCAACTGAGCTTCAACCACCTCATGAACCTTGCTGATCTTCTCAATGAAACGCTGAGCTTTAACCTGCTCCTCTTCCTCCTTCCCTGACACCGTCGTCGCCAAGACTAAATGCCAAATCAAAAGGGATTTGCGGCAAGTACCCCAAATAAACTTCAAAAGGAGACTTCAACGTGAAACCATGAATCGCCCGGTTGAACGCAAACTGAAGATACGGTAAACTCTCATCCCAAGTCTTAGGATGCTTAAAATGGAATCCCCGTAATAAATGTACCAAAGTGCGGTTAACGACTTCTGTTTGCCCGTCTGTCTGCGGATGAAAAGCGGTACTTCTCTTCAACTTAGTGTCCATCATCCCCCATAACGATCTCCAGAAATGCCCCCAAAAGCAGCTATCCCTATTAGAAATAATAGAAGAAGGGAGCCCGAAATACCTCCAGACGTCTCTGAAAAACAATCGCGCTGTTCCTTCCCCTGTGACCGTCTTCTGGCATGGAACAAGAACAATCGTCTTGCTGAATCGATCCACCACCACAAACAAATAGTCATTCTTACACCTGGTCATGGGCAAACCACTCATAAAATCCATCGAAATGCTCTCCCAAGGTCGACTAGGATCTGGCAATGGTAAGTACAATCCTATCTTCCTATTGGAAAACTTTGATGTGTTGCATAGCACGCAACCACGAACCACACGAGCCACATCCACCTGCATCTTCGGCGGCCAATAGACATAACGCCGCAAATTTAAAAGAGTCTTCTCAACCCCGAAATGACCTGTCACTCGGGAACAATGTGCCTCTCGAATCCACTGCAAATGGTCTCCACCCTCAGGAATACATAGTAGATTGCCCCTGTAAATCAAACCATCCTTCAAAACATACTCGCACGTCTTGCCCTGCAGCAACTTCTCGTGAATAACACTGAGCTCCTTGTCGTCGTCATACCCTGAAACGTACTTAGAAGGAACAATCGGCTGTATCTGCATAGCTACCAACAAAGCGGAAATAGTTGGTAATGAGGGTCGAGATAACATATCAGCCATCTTGTTGTCCACTCCTTTCTTATACTTGATCAATAAGGTAAACTGTTGAAGGTACGACATCCACTTCATATGGCGAGCTTGCTGAAGCTTGGACTGCGTAGATAAAAACTGTAACGGTTTGTGATCGGAATGTACTACAACCTCCTTCCTCAATAAGTAACTCCGCCAATGCTTAACTGATTGATATAGCGCGTAGAACTCCTTATCGTAGGTAAGATAGTTGCGTACTGCTCCTGTAAACATCTCAGAATGGTAAGCAACCGGCTTCCCATCCTGTAAAAGGATTGCCCCCAATGCATAGTCTGACGCATTTGTCTCGACTTCAAAAGGCCGCTGCAAATTAGGCAATGTTAACACTGGTGCATCCGTAATCTTTCGCTTTAGTAACAGAAAAGTCTTCTCATGGTGCTATTCCCACACAAACTGTACCCCGGTCTTCGTCAAAGAATGCAATGGTGCGGCCATTTGTGAAAAATGCCAAATAAATTTTCTTAAGTACTGACAAGAACCCATAAAACTCCTCACTTCCATCACTGTGTGAGGTCTAGGCCAATTAGTAATGACCGAGACCTTCTCTGGATCAACCTTAAGCTCACCGCCACCAACAATAAAACCCAAATAGACTAGCTCCTGTTTCCCAAACTCGTACTTCTTCCCGTTCAGAAAAAGCTATTGTGATCGCAATACGTCCAACACTTTGCGTAAATGCCCAAGATGCTCCTCCCATGTACGACTATATATCAAGATATCATCCAAATATTTGTCATCAATAAATGCACGAAGTACCTCATTCATTAGTCGCATAAACGTCGCCGGAGCATTGCATAACCCAAAAGGCATCACTAACCACTCAAATAATCCCTGTTTGGTTTTGAACGCTGTCTTCCAAGTATCCTCCTCCCGGATTCGAACTTGATGGTAATCCGACTTAAGATCCAACTTGGTAAAAAACTGAGCCGTCTGCAACTCATCTAAAAGCTCGTCAATCTGTGGAAGCGGATAACGATTCTTCACTGTGATCTTGTTAGACGCCCGATAATCCACACACATCCTCCAAGACCCATCCTTCTTCGGCACCAGTAACACCGGCGAACCACAAGGTGAGCAACTTGGATTAATAACTCCTTGCTCCAGGAGTTCATGTACCTGTTTTTTGATCTCATCAGACTCTGTAACAGTAGTCCGATATAACCCAATATTGGGTAGTGGCTCACCATTTACTAAGGTGATATCATGCTCCACATCCCTCTTGCGCGGCATCCCTTCTATGCCCAGAAACAAGTCTTCATACTTATCTTGCAACTCCCCCATATCGGTTTGTTGCTTAGGAGACATTGCCAAAGTAGACAATATTGTAGCCAACGAACCCTCTTAAACCGGTCACACCAACAACAAAACAAATTTGCTGCTCGCATTAACCAACCTCTTCGCCTGAGTCCCCGATACCAAATTACTGGTAGTGATATGTTCCTTGCACGTATTAATATGAAACTCTGTCCCATTCTTCACCAAACGATACTTGCGAGCACGACGGTAAAGGATTGCATCTCGGTCCTAAAGATAAGGGCTACCCAAGATGACTTGACACACGTCCAACGGAACCACCTCACATGTCACTTCGTCAATAAATTTCTCAGTAATCGTAAACTTGAACATACACTACTTAGTGATCTTCAACTCCACGTCTTTTTTAATCCAACCCAAACCATACGGCTTAGGATGAGCCAAAGTAGCCAAACTCATCTTCTTCACCACCGCCTCAGAAATTAAATTATTCTGGCCACCCGGATCAATAATGGCCTCGACTAAGCTCTGCTTAACTTGAATGCTGACAAAGAAAAGCTCTTCCCGACTCGCCTCGTCAATAACTAGAGGTTGCTTGAACATTAGAGCAAGCTTAGGATTTGGCTTATCTAAATCCAGAAGATCCACAATCGTTGCGGCTAGTGCACGTTTCTCTTTCTTGCCCTTCTCCTCCTTCGGCCGAAGCTCCGGGTGAAGTTTCCAACATCTATCTGAATTGTGCCTAGTAGCCTTGCAATGACTACAGATAGTCCCTTTGAATGAAGATCCCTCTCCTTTGGACTCCCCTTTCTGATCAAACTTCCAATTAGCCTTGTACCCCGACTTGTTCTTGTCGTCTTTCTTGTCGCTCTTCAAATACTTGCCCTCAATGACAATTTCTTTAACGGTCGCGCCTTCGATATTTGCCACATTGAAAAGCTTTAATTCTTTTTGAATGGACTCCGACAAACCCCCCGTATACTTCATGAACACATCGTACTCCTCCACGTCAATATCCAAAACCAATGTTTGGTTATGAAACTCCGTAGTGAATTGTTGCACGGATTGCCTAAACCTTTGGCACAAATTGTACCATTTATACCACTGCTCCTGTTTATACTCAGTCGGATAGAATTGATTCCTCATAGAAAAGAAATAACCTAAGTCCCCTTTATATACTAGGGAACTTAAAACACTAAAAGAGCGCATCTCGAAGTAAAATACCTCTAAATAATGCAACTAACGCCAAAAGGAAAAAGGCTGAATCGCGCCTCTGTTCGAACAGAATAAGTTTCTGTTCGAATAAAATAAATTCTATTCAAATAAAACACCTCAGGCAGAAATACCAGAAATCTATTCGAATAGAAATAATTCTATTCGAATAGAATACCTCAGGCTGAAATCTATTCGTATAGAATACCTCAGAAAAGTATAGAAACTTGAAAACTTCATCTCTTCTTCAGATCCTCCTAGATCACTGATAGGGGCAGAATCCTATTGCTACTATAACCTGAGAGCCATCTATTTATTGGAAATTGCAAGCCATCACAACGTTGATCGAGAGATTGATGACAATTTCTCCCTTTGTTGGGAGGATATGTTGTGTATTTCCCAGAGGAGTCATTTTACGAAAGTCTTACCGTTTGCAATATTGTGGGGCCATTTTGGGGGCAAGAAACTTAAAACTATGAGTTAAGGACAAAGCCTACCTCAGATCAATTTGGCAGTTATAGAGCAAGGTTACTGATGGACCTAAAAGAACATCTTAGCAGCAACTCTTCGCAAGATATGATGTGTTGCGAAATGGAAAAGGGGCTAGGTGCATTTTGTCAGCACCGGAGTTACTGTCTCAACAAAAGCGGGTAACATCTATGGAAACACCAAACCTCTTTTGAAAATGTATCTATCAGCAAGCTCTCTTCTAAATTTTCTATGTTAATGGGAGCTTTATTATTACGTGCTCTATCTGAGTAAAAATCATATAACAGACTTAATGAATTAATTATTATTTCTAGAAACAGTAACGATCCAGGGAAATTCTGTAAGTTGATCATCAGGTTCGTCAATCACGGCCCAAGCTAGTACTTATAATTTACAGGATGCATTCAAGTATTTATTATATGTTCCCTTCTTTTTCAGATTGACATGCGAATTATTGTTTTTCCCATTCCGCCTAATTGTGGCTCTGTTAGGATAACTGTCAATAGTTTCATGAAACAAAAGCTGAAAGATCGGTAAAAACAATTCAATCAAGAATGATTGTTGTGCGATCATTGGTGTTTTGCTTTATTATGGTTGCCTTCCAATATTCTCTGATCCAACTGTATTTCATTTTCGTTGTTTTGCTCCAAAATGTACTAATTTTATTCTCATCTTTTTGGTTAACAGAACTTGGATGGAGTGAACTACTTTCATGTAAAGGTTGCTGGATTGTTATTTGTTGCAACCACCAGAATCAATTTGTCACCTTCTCTTGTTTTGGAGCTCTTACAAAGGATTGCACGTGTCATTAAAGATTATCTTGGAGTTCTTAATGAAGACTCACTGCGTAAAAACTTTGTGCTTGTTTACGAGCTACTAGACGAAGTAATTGTAAGTGTGGTTTCAATTTAGTCTTGTGAAGCCTGGTGGTTAGATTTGTGTAGTTTTATAAAATAAATATACTATAAAATTGAAAAAACGGTTACAACTTGGTGAATCAAGGGAGGGCAGGGTAAGCCACGCAGGGATACAATTTAGAAAATACATATCTGTCATCATTTCCCGGTGTAATGCATTTTTGTTATTAAATGAAAAAAAAGAAGTAACTAATGCGATAATCTCCCTTTAGCGTAGAGCCATAGATGGTTCATTTCCATATATCCTCGATATCCGTATAAGTTCCTTTCAATATGTCAAACCCTTATCCCCAGAAGAATCTCGCACTATTATACTAGGAAGAGGTTGCAAACTTGTCGATCCTTAGTGTCAAAGACCCTATTTTTGTGGTCTGAGTAGAGCCCATGAGAGTACCTCTTTTCTCATCCGTGTGAAAAACCAAATACACTAACTTATGTAGAAGTTTATCAGCAATGCAAGCATGATCAGTCACTTCCGGTTAAAAGAGTCTAGTTAGTTTTTCTTATCCGCGTATCCCCGTGACCAAATTATAGTGGTATTAGTCAGTTTTGTAAGTAAACATGTATCTGCATACAACGGTCTTTGGTATACTTTTGACTACTATGTTAGCTTACATCGCTAGATAATGTTTTCACGGAAGAACATTTTTGTAAAGTTGTTGGCTTACCCTGATTATGTTTGTCACCTGAAACAGGACTTCGGTTATGCACAGACGACATCGACCGAAGTGTTGAAATCCTATATATTTAATGAGCCAATTATGGTTGATGCTGCCCGTTTGCCTCCCCTTGGCCCTGCTTCTATGTTTATGGTATATACCTTGTGCTTAATGGTGTAATTAAGTCGTCGCAGTATCGAATTCCTCTAATTTTTTGGCTGGCCCAGATATCAATATATTGGTATATGTGGCAATGCCTCTCTTTTTGTTTTCAAAAATAGAATAAAAATATTCATCTATGTATCAAATATATATTAGGATTTATTTGGTATCAATATCTTATCCTGTTTTTATATAAATGAACTATAGAGTAAATACTCCATGCATAGGTCCAATATATGAAAATTTAGGTTGATATATTGACAAATTTCTGTACATGACTTCTAAAAATCTTTTGTCTGCAGCAAGGGACAAAAAGGATGCCAGGGACAGCTGTTACAAAATCTGTTGTTGCAAATGAGCCTGGCGGTCGTAAAAGGGAGGAAATTTTCGTTGACATAATAGAGAAAATAAGTGTTACATTCAGCTCTAGTGTGAGTAAATATTTTGTTTCATTTGGCTCATATTTCTGATTTTTCTTTTCTTTTACTACTATATTCATGAATTTATGATACTCTTACCACCCAAATTGGAAGAAATTATCAAGGAGACGTATCCCTGAATGCAACTCAAAATGTTTAAGAGGAATCACACAATTGAAATATACCTTTAGGTTGTAAGGGTGTATATTGTTGACAACAATTCTTTGTTTCAAGATATGTTGCTTCTGGATTATGGGTTTAGTATTAAAACAGGTTACCTTATCAACATGAAGCCTTGTGCTTGAAAACATGGAGGACGGAAGTAACCGACCACATGTAACTTCAGAAAGCTTTTGATTTTACTTTTGTTTTTATTGATCAAAGAAGAAATAATCACAAAGAAGAACTAAAAACTTTAGGAATCATACCCCGACAAGGCTGTCTTCGTTGGGATATATGGTATGGTGATATTGCTTCAGGTTGGAATATTTGAATTAATCCTGGGCATGTCAGGATCGGGCCTAGCATAATGTTTCAACTTTTGGATTGAACCAGTAAATGCACGATGTCACAGGAAAGACATGTCTGGGGTTACATCAAGTGATCATTGAAAAGTTGGAAGATATTAGACATATTGAGCCCCAATCTCACTTTTGAGGATGACGTGATATGGACTCTAGACTAAAAAGCTAAGTTTACAATGAAAACCTCGTATGCAGTACAAAAGATTAGAAATAAGATGGTTGTCTAAATCTGTTACCTGAAGGCATGACATAATCACTTGGATATATACAAGCAAAGAGTAGTGACTACCCCAAATAGTTAGCAGTGAGAGGTACTCTTCTCATGTGTAATTGTGTACTATGTAATAAATGTTTATGACAAAGAAATTTGTCCGTTTGCTCTTTTGATCACCTCGACTGCTGTTATGGTAGGAGATATCAATTCAGAAGGAAATGAACCAGAGATGTCGTGTTTCCTGTCGACTTTTTCTGCAAACATCTTATAGAGATTAGGACTGGTATTGGGGAGTATCGTTTGGAGTACTTCCTTGTGAGGGTGGTTTGGAGGACTGGAGGAGTGACATTCCAACTTAGATTTTCTATTTCTTATTGGATCCTGGCTTCGATTCGCACCTAGACTCTGAGAACCTGAAAAATAGATAGAAGGACGTGGAGACTCAGATAATTGAAGGGAGTTTGATCTATGTAGTCAATCATGGTCGCAAGGATGAGACATTGGTAACATTTCAAGACCTTAGAGGGTTTCTCATTAAGCATTCATTTATGATATAGAATTTCGGACTTCTTAGTTTGTTTACAGGGCCTTCCAATGAGCACATACTAACTTACTATACCCGGTTACTACAATAATCTAGGTAACAACGACACGGATACGGGTGTCGGTATCCAACACGGTACGGGGTGTCGGAAACGGTAGAAAATTGTTAAGTTTCTTGCAAATAGTGTTGGACACGTGTGTCCGAGTGTCAGTGTCCTAGTGTCGGACACGTTTTATTTTTTTTAGGTGAAGTGTCGTTGTTACCTAGACAATTTTTTTGCAAAAATGAGATAAATCTTTAACAAGTAATCTGTATTTTACAGGTGTAGACAATACCATAGTCCAACTCTTCGAAGGAGTAGACCCGTGATGGCTAGTTATTATAGGCATTTAATTCCGAACTTCTCTTTTAAGAATGAGAGTCGCAAACGATTCTATCTGCCATCATAACTATGTAACATCTATTTATCTTCTTGAATTCCCTAAATTTTTCTTATGTTCTTGCTGGTTTTTGTTAATGAGGTCTATTATTTTGCTGACCGTGTATATGCAACTTTTCTACTCTGAACTTATTGTTCTCCGCAGTATGTTTCTCTGAACCATTTGTATGTCATTAAATATTGACTAAACAGGGATATATTCTAACATCCGAGATTGATGGAACCATTCAAATGAAGAGCTACCTTACAGGCAACCCAGAAATCCGCTTAGCTTTAAATGAGGATCTGGCCATAGGGAGAGGAGGGAGGTCGGTCTATGGTATTTTCTCTTACCTTTGAAGTATATGCGTGTGAATTATTTCATTGGAGAACTTCTGTCTTTTATATATCCGCTGCTTTAGCTATTTGCTTAGAAATAATTTTAGCCAGGCAAAAAAGATGAAAATGTTTTAGAGTTTATCTGATTAAAAAATAAATGTTGTGCCACATTACCTCATTCGTGCTTAGTTCTTTTACAGACTATTGTAGCTCTGCTGGAGCAGGCGCAGTAATGCTTGATGATTGTAACTTTCACGAATCTGTGCATCTTGACAGTTTTGATGTGGACCGCACTTTGTCACTGGTAAGTGAAATGATTAGATATGTACTCATCCTCTCCCTCCCCTGCCCTCTTCTTTCTGTGTATTTGTATATGGATAAAAAATTGTCAATGATAAGTTAGAATGATGACATGCATGCTCATCTCTTCCTTACCCACCCCTTTCATCCATGTTGCACCATATTAGGAGTTCAGTATTCGACGAGAATCGACAAAATAATTTGAGTAATGTTCAAGTTTGTGAATCAAGTTTTTTGTCAAGGTTTTTGATAATCCCAATTATATAATTTATATGCGAAAAAGTACTACCTAAATAAAATTTTGCATTAAAGTTTTGTAAATATAACATTTTCGATAAATTACTAATAAAACATTCATGTTAACCTATTAAATATTTGGAGGAATACTAACTAGGGTTTTTAAGGTTCCCCCGGACGGTGAGTTTCCTGTTATGAACTACCGCATAACTCAGGAGTTCAAGCCTCCATTCCGTGTTAATGCATTGATCGAAGAAGCTGGAGCTTTTAAGGTCCATTCGACTCACCTCGTATCTGTTCTCATATTTTGAACAATAATGACTTCTCACATGACGTCTTACAGTTTTTCCTCTTTGGTGACTGTTTAGGCTGAAGTTATTCTTAAAGTGCGCGCTGAGTTCTCCTCAAACATTACTGCAAACACAGTTGTAGTACAGATGCCACTTCCAAAATACACTACAAGGTACCCAAATTTCTTAATTTTAGATTTCCTTTTTCATATATGTATAATCGTGGTTATACTTGACAAGGTTGGATGATACTCATAAGAAAAAAGTTGACGAATTGTCCAGAGTGGTAATACTTGAGTTTACCTATAATTTAACGGTTTACTCCTATTGATGTGTTTTTTATTTAATGGACATCATTTTACATAAGGTGATGATCTGGTCAAATGGCACTATTTGCTTCTTTATCTTGCCAAATGTTTTGACCAAATTTCACAAATTGCAAAATCGTAAAATATTCTTATTCGTAGCAAAAAGAAAACCAAACTGACAAATATAGGTATTTAGTTTTAATATTCGTCTTATATGTTCTTAAAATACAGACTTAAAAAACTAAAGCGAAAAAATTAGAGTAAGATATAACTTGTGGTCAGTGATGTGCTACAAAAAATGCTAAAAAAACATCGATCAAGAAGGTGAATCAAGTGCTTCTTGACCGGAGGGAACTTAAGCTTTCTGAAACATGTTCTGTTAGTTTGTTAAGCTGCGTATGTAATTACCTCAAACAGGTTGGGACCTTAGCAAGATTATGTGACATTATGCCATAGATATGTTAAATGGGTTTATATTTAGTGACCGGGAATGTACGGCAACAAGCAGTGAACCTGTATAGGGTTTGTGAAAATGACAAAAAATACACTAGGAAACTAAATATATTTTAGCTGAAAAACTCGTACATTATCTGGTACCACCGTACCAACCTTAATTGGTTAGTTAGAATGGTGAAGTGGGCCATCTATATTTATTATCTATGTGAAAAAAGGTCAAGTGTGACGTTGCAAGTATTTTATAAGTACTGATGCTAATTATGCAAGAGAATGTTATTTAGGTTCACTTATTAAACATTTTCTGATCGGTTGAAGTGATGTTATTTTCACAGGGTTAGTTTTGAGTTGGAACCTGGAGCAGTTGGAAACACAACTGATTTCAAGGAAGCAAATAAAAAACTTGAGTGGGGTTTGAAAAAGGCAAGTTTCTATTCTTAATGCAAAATAATAAATAATATTATGAATAATAAGTATAATAATAATAATAACTAGTATACTGCAGGGCGGTGTGATCAACTTTTAAGTTTGCTTATTTAAATTTTGGTTGATGTATGGAACAAGTGATTCTTGCAAACATAAGATTGATTTGAATGTATGAAAGATCTCCAATGTTTTATGGTTCTCATCCTCGTCGATAAAGAGGGTCGAGGGCTCTTTGTGGTAAGGGATGGTTGATTGGAACACCGATGCCACCCACTTGATGCTGAATTCAATGTCGAACGTTAATTGTAACACTATCATCGATGTCGCTGCATCATCGTTGATGTCGCTTGCTTGGTTTCATTCAAAGTCATTAATTTTTCTCTTTGGTGGCAAAATAATTTTTTCTTTACTGAAGATGTAAGTAGATTAAGAAGGGAGGAGAAAAAGGAGAGGATGCCTCATTTCAAAAAGGGAGAGAGAAGAGTAGTTTGTGGAGAGAATTAAGGAGGTAAATGGGTAGTTGGAGAGAATTAAGAAGATGTGGATAAAGAGATTTCACGCTTATAATTGTGAACTTCCTAAGGGCAAAACAGGATATCAAAAAAGCTTCAGACTAGCATTTAACCGTCTATAACCAACAAACACATTTTCCCCAAGTTATTTCAAAGTGACCTCCTTATCGGTCGGGCATACGATAATAATACTAAATATAACAATAACCTTTCATGTTGGTTGAAATTGTTATGGCTATTGACCAAATACAAAGTTCAAACCAAGGCTCATAAAATTGGTAAATGACGGTGTATCATAGTTTAGACCACCAAGATTCGTTCCCATTCATTACTTTTAGACTACATAACGACGACACTTCATTTCGAAAAAATAAAACGTGTCCGACACCCCGACACTTGAATACTGGACACTCAGACACATGTGTCGAACACTATTTACAAAGTACTTTTCTATTTTCCGCCGTTTCTGACACCCGCACTCGTGTCGAACACTGATACCCATATCCGTGTCGTTACCTAGCTTTTAGCAAAATATGTCAATGTCGTCTTTCGTTTATAATGTACTTTAAGTCTATGCTTGGAATCCCTTTTATGCCTCCACAAATCATGGAATTCCGTTGGTTTGCAACGGCTGGATCGAGAGAAATAAAGGGAATTCCTTAACTCGTGGGGGTATTCCCCCCGCATGCCATTTCCAAGAAGGGATTTAAATAAATATTTTACTAAAATAGAAAGGCTAACTAAAAATATCATCAGAAGTCTTTTAGCAGAAACAAAATCATGTAATGTAAAGGTTATTGGTCAATTTATGGGCATATACAATGTTTTTGAGCTCCAAAAAAATTACCACATATTATCGAATGTTTCATTAATTTTTTGACCATGGTTCAAAGTCAAGGTTGAGTTGTAGTAAGATTTCTTTTATTTTTCAAGTTTACAACTAATGGATGCAATATGTTCCAGATTGTTGGTGGATCGGAACATACTCTACGTGCAAAGCTCACATTTTCGCAAGAATCTCATGGTAAAGTTTGTCATGTTCATTTGAAGATTATTCCAAAGTTACTACCCTTCTTGAAAAGTAAATTGCTGCTTTTGTTTTGACATACAGCAAATATTATGAAGGAAGCTGGACCGGTTACCATGAATTTTACAATACCAATGTATAATGCTTCAAGGCTTCAGGTGAGATTTTATTGATTGTGCCTTGCTTAATGGAAGTATGTGATAACAAATTAAACATTGTTTGACACGTATATTAATTTATTACTGAACTTTTACCGAACTCTTGAAATAATATTTCGATTCTGAAGGCCAAAATCTCAAATTTTGTAGAACTCTATTCGCCAATAAAGACCATACGTAAATTTCAGTTGCTAATGTATGTTCATAATGCAGGTAAGGTACTTGCAGATAGCAAAGAGGTCCAAGACGTACAACCCATATCGATGGGTGAGATATGTCACGCAGGCAAACTCCTACGTAGCTCGCTTATAGTGTTCAATATTCTGACTGTCCTTGTTTCTTCTACTTTAGTTTGTATTGTACTTTTGAAACATATGAATACCACTGCCTTTGAAGCAATTTGTACTTGATCTGTATCTTTTCTGGCTGGGCGTAAATGTGCAACACTTACATAACATACCGGCTATACTTTTTTCATGTGGTAATCTATTTCCTATTTTTTCACGTGGATGTTTGTGGTAGTTCGACGGTTCAGATCCTCACAGTTAAAATATATAAAATATGGACAGTAAACACCCCTGCATCTCGGAGCTGAACAACCTAGTTGACGATAGAGACGCCAGTAGCTCTCTTTGACATTTTTGTTTGATTTACTAGTAGTTTATACAAATGCTG
The DNA here is from genome assembly GCA_014058105.1 of Kingdonia uniflora. Classification (NCBI taxonomy): domain Eukaryota; kingdom Viridiplantae; phylum Streptophyta; class Magnoliopsida; order Ranunculales; family Circaeasteraceae; genus Kingdonia; species Kingdonia uniflora. The sequence goes on along the minus strand of JACGCM010001604.1, from coordinate 243,245 downwards.
AAGGACTAAAGACTGATCCATGTATACATGGTCCAGTTGGGGAAGCTTTTAAGAGACCGTCTCTTCTGATTCAGATGTTCTGAGTTCACTCTCCACCAATGCATGCCAATGCCAAAACTGGAATGCAATTTTTTAGGGTACTTACAGTACAGATGAGGATAAATAATGGCCCTCGATACCAGAAAAAAAAAAGAGGAAAAAAATAAAGTGTTACCGGTTGAACTGGACTTCCGGGAAAAGCATAATATACCATTGTTGTGGGAAACAAACACAGGTCGATGAAACCGCCTGCATTATGAGTTAAACTTCGAGAAACATAACAATGATTCTCACCAATTTGATGAAAATTTAAAGGGGTTTATATACCACAACCTGAATGAAAAACTCTCGAGAAATTAATTTTTATTTTTATAATCAAATAATTTTATGCCAGATAACTAAAAAGAATACAGTCTAACCTAAATCTGAGTCGCGAAAGCAAGAACTCGGATTGATAAAAGTTAATCTAACTAAAATTAAAGTTTTTACTAACACTAAAATACAAAACTAACTTCAAATCAAAACTAAATAAAAACTTAAACTGAAACCTAAACTTAATTTACTTCAAATCATCAACCTCCACAACCTCTTGAAAACAGAGAACCTAACATCCATTTTATAAAACATAAGTGAGTGGAAACCCTAATTAGGAATATTCTAGAAACTGGGAAAAATACCATTGTGTTGGTTAATTAGAAACTCCTTAAAACCTACTAAGCATCTCTAGCAGAGAGGCTTGAATCAAATGAACATAAATATAAATAGTCCGTTGACATGTAAGAAACGAACATGAGAGATGATTCACATCACTGGCACACACATAATATAACCCCTTTTGTTTAATTCAAATTAGAAGTTGGAACCCAACTTACTTGAAAGTGTCCGAGATCTGTTGGAGATTCACTAATCACTGACCAAAACTTGTATAAAGCGGACCGACTACACTCCCATAACCTCTACTTCTAATTTAGGGACGAGCCCGTGGGTTGTATTAGTCTGGATTTTCTTATGAATGAGGCGTATTTAAGGACCATAGCTGAAGGTGCTTGTATTATCACACTCAAGGATAAGGAATGCTAAAGTTCGTTTATTTATTTTATGGAAAATTAGTCGTGTTTAGTTCATGATTGATTTTGTCGGAAAATATTGATGGAAAAACTTTTCTTTTTCATGAAAAAAAACTGATATATATCCATAAACTTTTATTCTCCATTTTTGTGAAACCAACATTACCTTTTTAAGTTTATAAGTATGATTTAGTAAATGTTGGTAATTAACAATGATTTTTTGTTGTTGTCACAGAGTTTGCATGCTGTTAGTCTTGAGGATAGCGGTTTTATCTTTATCAGAGAGGATAGAACTGTCTGTCGATCACCTGTCCAACAGCGCCGCTTCAACTACCCTTATCAACTTCGGACTGGATTGCGTGCTAATTGGCCAAGTGAAGCTAATGTACGGGCTAACTTTTTATTATTATTGTATATATATTCTTTTCTAGTTATTACTTCAAAATATTCTATGCTTGCTACAACATAAATGCTTCTGGTGATTTGTCTAATTAGCGGCCACATCAACCTTAGGTATCTGAATAACAAAAATACCATTAGAACAGTCAAAAGTGTAGAGAGAGAGAAAGAAAGAGAGTTAGATGGTAGCTCTCACCACAAAGGTGGTGTTTGTTTCCCTGCTGAATTTTTTTTCAGCAGCTGAAAAAAAATTCAGCAGTGGGTTTTATGTTTCTTTCACAGCTAATTTTTTTTTTTCAGAAAACCAAATTCAGCAAAAAAAATTCAGCTCTTTGAAGAAAAATTGATGCCTCAATTGCCCTTGTCTTCAACGCGCCTCCAAACCTGAAGAACCGAATTCGTCAAGGAATCTCTCATCTCTCTCTTCGATTTGTTGTTGTTGTTGCTGTTTAGGAACTCTAGCTAGGGAAAAATCAGGTACAAAAGTTTCTCAATTCGATCCAATTTTGCAATCGATCTTCATATCTTTCCCTGATCTTTCTCATGTAAAAATTTCTATTTTTTTTTGGTAATGTTATTGAGAAGATTTGTTGTTAAAGAGACCTTAAGATTACATCCTCCAGCCACTACATTGATCCCTCGATTTACCACAGTGGGAACTACTGTGAATGGCTTCCACATCCCTCCGAATACCACAGTGCTGATAAATGCATGGGCAATTCAAAGGGACCCTGTATATTGGGACAATCCAGAAGAGTTTATTCCAGAGAGATTTAGAAATAATAGTATAGATTTGTTTGCTTGAGTTAACATTTCCACTTGAGCTAACATTTGTTTGCTTCATATAGTTGCCCATGATCTGTTATTTGTTTGCTTCATTACCTAGAGCTCAATGGCCATGGAACTTAGGGGGTGTTTTTGTTTTATTGTTGTGTTTAGTGATTGATTCATTTGTGTGTTTTGTTTTAAATTGTGGGGGTATCTAGAAATGGAGCATTGCATGTTTAGATATGAATTTGTGTGGTAGTGTTTTTGAGTGAATTTGTGTTATCCTAAAGATGAAGGGGCTCTTGGTTTAAGGGACCTTACCATTTGGATTGAAGTAGACAAAGACCTTATTTTACCAAGTAGTGAGGGCACTTTTAATTTTGTAGGCACTTACAAGGCAATAAGGAACAAAAGAGTAGTAGCTTAGTGGAGTAAAATTTGTTAGCTTTACCTAGCTGCTCCTAAGCATAACATCACCACTTGGCAGATGCTTGTTAGAAAACTTGCAACTCAAGACAAAATGGTGCAAAGAGGCATTCTGAACCAGTCCTTATGCAATAAATGTTGAAATGCCCATGAAAGTATTGAACACTTATTCATGGATTGTGAGTATGCAGTAGAGATGTGGTACAAGGTTATGTTGATGTGCAAGGTGAATATACATGTTCTTAGCGTTGAGGAGGAGATTCATTAGATGGTGGCATGCTCTAAACTACTATTATTTATACTGCTTTCTGTGCATGGATTAGCACAAGTATCCTTAATCCTATTATGTTCTGATAAGCTGGATGTACTGAGCCCATAAGCATTACTTACTATGAACTCAAGGCAATTGAGAGAAATCTGTTAGTCAAATATGGTTAGTACAAGTACTTAGCACAAGTATCCTTAATCCTATTTAGAGTACTAACATGGAGCATAAACACATTAATCCAGTAAATATGGTTGCTCAAGAGGGCAGTTTTGATAAGTTGAAATCTACCTACAAATGAGAAAAATCTGTTAGTCCACTATACATTGGAATATTCCATATTTATTGTTGCTGGATAGCTGTTTTGCTGTATGTTGTTTACAAAGCTTGTATAGGCAGTTTCTATGCCTACTATAGTAGTTTATATGCCTACTATAGCTGTTTATGGATAGCAGTTAACTGATATTTGTATGGATAGCTGTTTATTGATAGTTGTTTTGTGGTTTATGGATAGTTGTTATTGGATATTTGTATGGATAACAGTTTAGACCATGTTGTTATGGATGTTATGGATGGGCAGTCAGCATCCATTAAATTTTCTTGGTGTAATGGGAAGTCTGCACAGAAAATAATACTCTGTCTTCTAGATTCATGTCCATTACAGTTTTCATGTCCATTACAATTTTCAATGCCCATTTGAAGTTGCTGCCCATTTGTTCTGTCCATTTGCTGTGTATCCAGACTGCAAATGTCCATTACAGCTTTCAATGCCAATTTCTAATTCAGAATGCAAATTTCTAATTCTGAAGTTGCTGCCCATTTCTAATTCAATGTCCATTACAGTTTTTAATGCCCATTTCTAATTCATCCATGCAGACTTCAGAATGCAAAGAGTAAGAAGAGGTTCCAGTAACATTCCCCCTTATAGTGAGTGGCATTAGGGCAAACCTAAATACCTGAAGAAGATTGAAGATAATGTGACAGAGTACTTTAGATTGGATCCACAATGAATTTAAGTAGAGAGGGGTTAAAAAACCATAAAGAAAACCATAATAGCATATAAAGCAAACCATAATAACATCTTTTAGCATAACATCTTTTAGCATAGCATCTTTTAGCATAACATCTTTTACCATTGTGATATACTGTATGTAGAATATATTGCTGACATTTTGGTTTTGATTTTTCATCAAGTTTTACCATACCTCCAAAGAATAAGAAGGCTCAGCAAGACCCAAGCCAAGATACTCCCAAACACGCAAAACAACTTAATGGTGAGATGTTGTACATTTATTTTGTATTATGCAAGCGTGAACTTGACACAAGTAAAGATGCGGGGTCTGGACTTTCAAAAGCCTCTTGGGCCAAGATTAGGGAGGAGTACAATGCAAAATTTAACCTAACTCGTGAACCGAAATATTTTAGTAATGTCTGGTTTTACCAAAAGGCGAAGTGCAATGCTTGGACATGGCTTTTGAGAAGGACTGGGAATGATTTTAATGCAGAAACCCGCACGTTTCATCTTCCACCAGAAGAGTGGGATGCCTTGATTAAGGTATAGTAATCTTTTGTTCATCTGTATAGTTATATTATAAATTTCTGAATGTTTGTTTTCTTGATACACATTAGATAAATGAGAACGTCAGTACATTTAGGAAATGTGGGTTACTTCATGAAGACTTGATGGAAGCTATTTTTGCAAGCAGAGTGGCTACTGAAGATGTTTGAAGTTTACTGAACATCTAGAATATGCTGATATGTTTGTGGTCTTGGCTACGCTGGAATCAAAGAAACTCTACCTGATGCAATTTCTTGGAGTTTAGTTTTCTATGCATTGCTATTTTGGATTATCTTGTTTTTTGGATTTATAAACTATGTTGATGTTTGACTATTTGCTATTTTAGACTATGTTGGGTTGTGTTATCTTAAGATTCGTACTTTAGACTATCTTTAATGCTTATGATCTGTATAAACCATTTTGTGCAATGATGTCTTTTGTATGTCCATTTTGTCTATTCTTTTTTGTCCATTTTGCATGTCCATTTTGTATATCCATTTTGTCCATTTTGTGCAATAATACCTTTTGTATGTACATTTTGTCCATTTTGTCCTTTTGTTCGAACAGTGAGGGGCAGATATAGACCAAACTCTTGTTTATTCGAATATGCTTCAAGTTGTGTTCTTTTATAACAAGGGTATTTAAGACATTTACCAGTTTACCAGTTTTTAGCACTTCTTAGAAAAGAAACACCATAACTTATTTAGCAATTCAGTATTCAGCATTCAACACTTCAAAACATTCAGCATTCAGCACTTAATTTTTTTTCTAGCATTCAGCACTTGAAAAACAAATACCACCTACGAGCATATGCAGCAGGGTGGGAGTTTGAGAACTTACACTTTAAGCCTCCCAGTAACAACTGTTTGGGTGTGAGTTCGCCTATGTGGCTATGTCAGAACTCAACCGAGTGTGAGGAACTCACACCAAAAAAGAAGAGTTTGGTGACATTTGGATTACCGCCGCGTTTAATTTTTATTTATTTATTTATATTATTTTTTATTGATGTGTGAGAGAGATGAATAGTTGCGCGGACAAAGGAATACCGCGCGGACTAAAGATTACCGCGCAGACTAAATTAAAAAATAAAATAAATAAAACTTAAACTCAACTCAAACTCACTGCTGGAAAGGGTTGGGTTTGGATTGAGTTTTTGGTGGGCCAACTTGTTAGAGCCCACACCCACTCCCAAACCCGCACTCGTTGCTAGAGATGCTCTAACCATTAAGGAGAAGGGCAACCTAAAATTCCTCACGATATCCCTTTTGTTATGCCAGATCTGTTGTAAATGGATGATACTATAATAATTCTTTACAGTAACCCTTGAGAACCGAATAATGAACATCAATAGAATCTTTGCCTTGTATCCAATTAAACATTGCAACATATAACTCAAAACCTCAAGACATGTTTTGAGCTTGAAAATAATTTTCTTTCAGAGAAAGCCAAATCTTCTTTGCTGTATCAAGAAACTGGACATTTGATGCATCTAACGGTTCCATACTGTTCCAAAACCATGTACAAACTTTAGAATTATTTGCTATCCAATATTCATAATCTATAACTTTCAAATCTGGGGGTTCCTCGAATTATCTGTTATCCAAGCTTCATAATCTGTACCTTTCGAATTTGGGGGTTCCTCGATTAAAGATTTTAATTTCCCCTAACCGCATAAAAAGTGGTAAATCGCACACGTCCACCCCTAAGAATTTTTGCTTAAGCCAGTAATAGGCTAATTCTAGGATACGAACTTAGCCTTTGCACCAAATATATTTAGAGCGTTCAAGAATAACAGACAATAAACAACAAGACTGTTTTGCGTGGAAAACCTTTGAATAGGTTAAAAACCACGACCTCTCCTGAGGATTTTGAGAAAGTAATGATCTTATTGAGATTGCTAGTGTATTACAATGAATGATTTTAGAATATAGGATGATAGAGTATGAACTTTTCTATGGTGATCATTTTGTCACTCTTCTGCAGTTCTCTAGGTCCTCTTATGACCGTTTGATGACCATAAAGTTCCTTAATGATGGACGTTACAAAGTGAGTGTGAGATATTCTTTGACCAGGTTGTGTAACGTTCTGACCTTTGCTGCTGTACAATGGTTCTATTGATGACTGTGTGCTTTGCGCAGGTTAAACTGTGGGTGCAGAGGTTGAAAGTGATGTCTCGAACTGAGGAAAGTTTGGTTACATCTTTAGTAGTGCTTTCTGTATGCTGATAAGATCGAGGGTGAGGTTTGAGTCCGAGATACGAAATAAGCTATTACGAGACGGCTCTCAACCAATAACATGAGTATTGCTGGGGATGATTGGTATTGGTTGAGAAATTTGCTCTATACATGTTTGTGATTATGCCACGTGCTTTGTTGTTGAGGTCGAAAGTTCGTCTGTAGTTCGAAGATGAAGCTTGAGCTCGTGATGCGGAATAAGCAACTACAACTGCCCCCTCTCAGCCAATAGTACGGGAATGATTGTAGGCCAGTGGTGTTGGTTGAGAAGTGTCATTAAATCCTATAGTTATGTTGGATGTTCATTTCCAAAACCAATTCACGAATCTCTGTTGGTGTCTGTTAAGTTTCCTAGAACCAATGATTGTAGTCAAATATTGTTGCATGGAGAATCCATTTGGCGTTGGGAATTTATAGAGTCTGCTTTGAATGTTGATCTGTGTATAAAAGGTACTCTGAGTTGAGTTTTGAGGAGCAAACTCTTCGTCTCTGATTTCTTCCTCATTATTTTCTTACGGTGATATTGGTGACGATTAAGACTCAGGCCCGAGAGTCTAGGATCTAGAGGAAGATGGAGAAATCACGTATCAGGTATTTTGGTTATCAACCACTACATCTGCCTACTCCAATTATTGTGTCTCATACTTTTCATCGTATGTCTTATAAAGAAGTGATGGAGGCAGAGGATGATTACTACCAAATAGTATGTTTTCATTACTTGGTGACATTTGAGGCGGAACGTCATAACGGCCTTCGTCTGCTGGCGGAGGAGGCTATTACAATTGAAGATAAAGTGGTAGGCATTCGGCTGAGGGAGTCTCATCGATATCCTGCTAATGAGTGGGTCTTGTTGAAGAAATGAGGCCTTCCGTCTGTCTCTAGCATGCGGGGAGATGAGGAGGATGCAAATGATCATTTTCTTCCATGGACCATAGTTCTTCGGCTATGAAGAAGATCTTTCATCTATGAAAACTGTTTCTGACTTCCCTGCGCCTTGTAGCATGGGATCAAAGTTTGGGGTCTACTTCTTCTATGAACTGTTCGTTCCAGGAAAAGGAGTTCGTGCTAGTACTTGATAGAAATTGAAGTAATCTGTAAAATCTATGTTATAAAGTATTATGTAAGAGTATCTTTTGAATTGAATAAAATATATGTTTTCTGTTATGATGATACTATGTCTTCGAGCTTGGTTGTGTTCCCTTTTTGTTTGTACCCTTTCTGTTATGATGATACTATGTCTTCGAACTATTATGTTATATAGATAAGTAGGTGTTAGGGGTATGAAGGGGAAAATGGCAGCGTGGGAGGTGAAGGAAAATTTAGAGAAGGTCGAGTTGTTAGTTCGAACTGGAAGTCCTATGTTTATGCTAGCTGTGTGATAGGGTTGAGATAGAGTTGTGTGTGTGACTGTTTGGCTAGCTGTCGTCGTGGCTGTTGCCATGTACGCGTCTGAGAGGATATTCTGTGCTATGGGGTAATGATTTGTCACTATATTCTGCATATATATTCTGCTGTTCCAGAGATGTTCGTACCAATATTTTATGAGGAAAATCTATGGGGTGATTGATTCTGCAGAAATCTTCCTTTCTCTATAAGTAAGGATTCCTTGTTGTTGTTACTTGTATTGTTTTGGAGTTATTGTGCTTGAGCATGGTGAAGACTCGTTCTCAGCGTACCCAGCAGGCAGTGGATGGCCGGTTTCATATCAAGGATGCGAAGCTCCGTGAATGTTATTATTGTCACTTGCAGTATGATGCTATTCTTCCAGAATGGCCATTGAATCTGGTTGGCTTGGATGATGAAGGCAGGTGTGTCGAGCATGATCGCTTCGTTTGGTACAACATTTTTTGTTAGTCTCTGTTGGATCCCCGTGTGCGAGAACTAACTGTTCGACAACTCTCATACGATAAGATCGTAAAAGAAGATGTAAGGGCAGCGAATGGGGAGTTGATTCTGTGCGGGCAACTGAGCCATCGGGGTTGCTTCAGATGTAATTGTGGAGTTCGGTGAGCTTGAGGTCGTGAAATTTGTTAAAAGTAATCTATTTTGTGGTAGATTTTTGAATAAATGTAATATGAGAGATCGTGAGAGAATAAAGAATGTGATGTTCCGATCTGATTGAATAAAGTATTATATTATATTTGCTGTGTACGGATGTTGTGTATGAAAGCTGTAGGATTTTAACAACTGTAGGGATATCTTCGAATTTTGAAAATTGAGCTATTTTATGAAAGTTTGTACGATCTTGGTAAAGTATAAGTAAGATGATTGGTCATTTTGGTACTGGTCTAAGAAAATGTGTAGGGATGGTAATGGTAGATAACAGAGATAAACATGATGATGGCAAACGTTATCATAGAAGTCATGATGATGTTGTGAAATGAAAAGACGTGCCTTTAGCAATAGTGGGCATGACTGACACGTGCCAGAAGGAGCTATCGTTTCATAAATCGAGGGAGAGTATAAAAACTCGTCTCTCTCTCTCTCCCTCATAAATTGTCTACAGTTTCAGAAAGACAAAAATGTGGTACGCATATCATTACCAAGGAGAGGAGGCATTTGAGTACTGATTGCATTTTGAGAAAGACATATGCATCGTGTGATAGAAGGTTGTCGGAGAGGCGGCGGGAACGCTCGTATTCAATGAGGCCATGGGGTAAAGTAGAGGATTGTTGTTCAGCAAGTACAGGTTGGTGATGAAAAACTTTTGTCTGTTTGATTTTGTAAGTACTCTGTGTTATGTAGTAATATGTAGACGTTAGTAATCTACATAGTTGGTTTTAGAAACTGGGGTTTTTAGGGGATTTTGAAAAAATAAAATTGAGAGAAAGTCTGTAATGTAGGATTTGTGGTATATGTTATCTTAGAGAGAGAAAATGTGTTTGTTGGATAAGAAGGAAATTTGAAATGATTTAATTTTTTTATTTTTTTTATTTTAGGATTTAGGGATATAAACGTGTTGACTGGGTAGAAGGTGGGTTCATTTGTTATGTTTGTAACGTAGTGATAATGATAAAATATGTCTTTGTATCTGTAGGTTTAGTATGCGTTATAAACCTAGTATTCCTGCTAGTAGGTTTGTAATATCATATGATTTCAAAAAAGCGTCATCTTCGGGGAGGGGAAACGAGTGTAGTGTAATGGAGGAAACTGTTAATAGTGTGAGGGCAGCGATAGAGGTGGTGGGGCCCAATAGATCTAAGGGTGTGAAAGAGAAGGAAGACAAAAGGGAGAAAAAGAGAGTCCTTGTCATATACCCAAAGGGGGTGGATGTAGGGAAAGAGTACTTAAGAAATAGAAAGAAATGCCCAAGAGAGTAGGGCAGGTATGTGGAGGACCAAGGTCTCTGGTTCAGGACCTATGTCTCCAAAAAAGGGGGGGAAACAATGTATTACCAAGTTCCCTATTTGGAAAAGTAGAAGGATAGAGGTATTAATGAGGTGGTTAGCCTCTCGTATTATAATGGGCTTGGGTTATCATACCCAAGTGGGGGTTTTTTATGTTTCTTGAATCAGGCCGTCTATGGCCTTAGAATTGCGCTGACCTACTTTTAGAAAGGGGTTATGAATGCATTACAGTGTTGTCCTGCCCAATTGAATGGGAATGTGTATGAGATGATGAGGGTATGTGAGGCACTGAACGAAAAATGAAGGAAGGAAGGGACTGCGAAGTAGTTCACAGCTGAAGATGTTTTGAAGTTTTACAAGTTTAAGTATATTGAGAGTCGAAATAGTGGTTACCTGTATAGTGACTCGGTTAGGCTGAAATTCTTTGATTTTGAGTCTGTGGGTAGACCATAGAACGACCACCTTGTGTGGGTTGAGGGTAGTTGTTTGCAGGTTCCAGATGAACCAATGCTCGAGCTGAACCACAAAGATTTTAATCCGAGTAAGTAATGTTGACCAGCCTTTGAATAGTTGATAGTTATGTCCGCATGTTGTGTAACTGATATTCTGTTCCTTTTATTTGGCAGAACCCAAACCGTTGGCTACTCCGGATAAGACTAGTCTGTTTGATTGTATTGCTCGTGACCAGGATAAGCTAATGGAGGTACTCAGTGAATTGGAAATCAGAAGGCACAAAAGAGTAGATTCAATAGTGCCCAAAGTTCAGCGAGTTCAAGAAAAATGAGTTATGGCCGAGGGGAAGGCTGTAGAGACCGTTGCTGACTTGCTTAGTCCTCCACCTTTTGTTCCTCAGATTACCAAGCGCCTTACTCGTAAAGCCTGAAAGCCAGAGCAGCAATGCGGTTCAATGGTTGAGCCTGCGCCCACAGAATAAGAAATCATAAAGCTTGCTGCTGGTGGCGTACAGGAAAAGCCTGAAGTGAGCGCGTCTGTGCTTGGGGACGTTGAGAAGAGTCTGAAGAGAAAATAACATGTAGAGGAGGATAGTGACCAGACTAACCCTCATGCTGCTGCCAAGATGAAAGAGTTGGAGCGGAGATACTGTCATATGGCTGGGACAAACTCGCAGAAATTCGAAGAGGAGTATCTCGAGCATATGTTCGCGGTATGTGGTTGAAAAACTGTTTACTTGATGTTGACTTCGAACGGAATAAAACTGTTGAACTTGAACTGACTCTTCTATTTTTGTTATATTGGCAGCTGTCAACAATGCTGAAGGGGGCCAGACAATGTCTGGATAATAGAGGCCAAGAATTTAACGATTTGACGGTGAAGTTCGAGGCTCAGTCAGCTCGCATGAAGTAGCTCAAAGGTGATCTTTAGTTGGAGAGAGTGAAAAGGGCTACAAATGCGACCGCAACTATAAAATAGTATAGTAAACTTTCAAAGCATGACAAGCTCATGTTTGATGCGGTTGCAGTAGCCTTAGTGGAAAGAGACCATTTTATCAATTCGTACAATTATTTAGGGTTGATTGTTGATGATGTGGCGTTGGCCCGGAATAGTAGGTATGTAGAGATCGAGTTCCCAGCCGAGGAGGAAGAGGTAACTGGTGATGCTGCTGGTACACCTGAGGAAGCTTTAGACCTTCCTCTAGGAAGTGAAGAGGCAGTCCATACTATTGAGCAAACAGTGGATCCTATATGTTAGAACGTGCTGAAATAGTTCTTTCTCCAGAGAAAATTCTGAAATCTCCTTCCAAGGTAGACATTAGTAGGCCTCTTTAAACATTCTGTGGTATCCTGTCTTCTGCTTTTTAGCTCGCATGACTTGGATGTGATAGTACTCTGTATAATCGTGCACTATTTTCTTTTTGAGTGATATTTTGAAATATGCTTTTCGTGAGTGTAGGTTTTGAAATAAGATATCTGTAATCTGTGTAGGAGATAAAGCGTTTGAGAAAAATGAACTCCAAATTGGAGAAGTCGCTGAGTAGAGCGAGGGACTCCGTGGCCCGTACTCAACAGGTACTTAACAAAACTGAATACGAGAGAAGGCAATTTAAGTTAAATTTGGAGAAAACCTTTAAAGAGTTGTATGATCTGTAATGTAAATATGCTAAGATAAAAGTAGATGGAGACAAAGTGTTAAGATAGGAAGAGGAAAGGGGGGTATTAGTTTGAAAACCGAAAGAGTTGGCTTTTTTTAACGACCCAAGTGATAAGGCGAGGTGTTAGAGTATGCTATTGGTTCTGACTTTGTATTTTGAGGTCGAAGTAGGTAGTGAATGAGGGTTATAGGAGGCTTATATAGGGCTTTTGAGGGAGAGAGGGGTAGTTCCAGACCCAGCTGGAGTTATGTTTTTACCTTAAGAAGTACGCAATCGTCATAGTTTAGAAGTAAAAAAATGTTCAGCTCGGGCTGGTATGTCTGTTGTATGGGGCAATGTAGAACCTTTATTTGATGTTTTTGGCTTTATGTAGGATCGAAAGGCCATGAGGATTGTATTTTTCAGGATAAGAAAAGAGAAAATTGAGGTTCAAACGCATTGGAGGGTAAGGTAAAGGGGTTGCATGATGAGCTATCACAGCACGTGGGGCAAAAAATGTCTTTAGCAATGCGGCTGTTGAAAGAAGTAGCTGATCAAATAAATGTAGAGGCGGAAATGAGGGCTTTAGGTGTGTTACTGAGAAACATGCGTGCGTCAGCGGTTGCACAAAGCGCAAATGATATTAAAAGAACATATATGCCTATCGCGAGCAAAAGTTACTGCTCGAACGAAGCATGAACGTCACATAGACAGTGTTACTGAGTTTTATGGGAGAGAATTGTCTAGGCTGGAGAGCATATTTAGGAAGTTCATAGAGGAATGTGGGAAGGATTTTAAAGTAGAAAATGCCAAAGTAGAAAACCTGTGGTTTATCTGAGGTGATAAAAAAATTGTTGGTGACCACCCCCTTCCTAGGTCGTGGGAGGAATCATCAGAAGAGGAAGAGGTCGAGTGTCTAAAACCTTGAACGCTGTGCAAACAATGCCAATAGGAGGTTGTGTCCTTTACCACACCGGTAGATGTACAGGCATCAAATAAGAAGGTCATGAGTGACTAGCAGTGGTTGTCTCCTATCTGGAAGAGTCACAAATAGATTAATCTTGTTTTTCCATGATTATTCCTTCGTAGTGTTTGAAAATGTAATATGTGTTTGGTGAGAACAGAATGATGTATCTATCTTGCTCATATACTATGTTCTTAATGTAGTTTTGCCAACTGTTATATTTGCTCTGTTGTTATGAAAAATTATTATAAATATAATCTGTTATGAATAGGTGGATCTGACTGCTATACAAAGTCAGTACAACGCATTACATGTCGAGAATGAACAAATGCGTGCTGAGCTAAGATCGAGTCAAGAAGCCAAAAAAAGTGCTATTGAGGCTGAAGAAAAATTGAGGGCGGAGATGAGTGAAACTCTTCAAGAGAAAGAGGTGGCAATGTCTGTCAGTTTGAGAAAGATAGAGAGTTTAGAAGAAGAGATAAGAAAAAGGGGCGTTGGAGTTGGAAGTGGATTGGGACGAGCTAGTCAACAAGGTACTGAATTGCTATCGGTGCAAACGCAAATTGCAGAACTACTAGTCGCATTAGAGGCTGAAGAAAATAATGTGAAGGAGCTGCAACTTCAAGTGAATATGCTTGAAGCGGAGATATGCGATATTAGAGCTCGTGCTCGCAAATATGAAGTATTGTGGTTGGTTACTGAGATGACGGGAAATGAGATGGAAGAGGTTTGTGCTCAAAAGAATGATGTCATAAAGAAGCACTGGAATAAAATATGTGATCTAGAGCAGCTTTCACAAACGCGGCACCTGGATATCTTGGAATACCAGTCCAAAAATGGCAGACTTCGAAGCAAGAATACGAAGCTAGAGGAGGATCTGTTGTGGTCAGAGATAAGTTATGACCCAAAGCGGGTAGAATGTGCAGGTTATGAAAGCTTGATGTCTTTGATTTATCATATGGATAATTTTATGCCCGTGTTGGAAGCTCATAATTCGGATACGTGTCATGCGAAACAATGAGTGGATGATCGTTGTAGGCAATTGGAAGACGTACTGAAGGAAGCGTAGCGTAAGCTGAGCAAACTCCTCAGTAAGCATGTAAAAATTGAGGTGGGTGGTAGTCATGAGAGGGAGATGGTTCCAGTAATATCGTTCTTTGCAGCTGAGTTGAAGAGACTGGAAGCTGAAAGTCAGAGGGTATATGATGGTTTAACTGCTTAAGGTGCAGAATGTGAGATGGAGGTGATCCGAACTCCATATTTAAAACCCATGATTTCTAGGATTGGATCGTTTATACAGAGAATGGTTAGAGAGGTAAAGAAGATTGTTGTGGGGAGGATATCTGAATTTATGTGTCCGATGTTACATAAAAGTATTATATAGGATGCGACAGGACCTTCTAACGTGAGTAATGAGTTAAGTGACAGCTCTAGTGAAGAATGAGTAATGTGATTATGTTGTATCCATACGAACAATGGATAAAAAAGAAATATGGATGTATAAAGAATTAGTTAAAGACGAACAGTGAACTGTACTAACTGTGTGAGGTACCAATGATAATGGATGTATAAATAAATTTTTTCAAACTATCCATACTGATGTTTTTCTTTTAAATGAACCTATATTAACTAATGTTCCATTTTCAATTAAACCCGAACCTATCATTGGACATATTGAACCTTCAGGTAAGCTCACAAAATTTGCCATTTCTTAGGTGTGCTTTAACATTTCTTATCAAATTAGTATATCATGCTAAGAAGCATATTTATCATTTGTTCAGCTGAATTTTGATTTGAGCCACAACCTGAACAGGTGAAAGATCTCGTGGATTTTCGGCTCAAATTTGTTGTATACACAGAGGATCTCTATGACTTCAGTATAGAGTTTAACATTGGTGATTTATATTGAGATAGGATTGAACTCAAGAATCACATAAGAGCATATGCAGTTGTAAACAAGTTCAATCTCGGGCACGTTCTGAGCAACGAATATAAAATCGTGGTACGTTCCAAAGGTCATAAATGCTCTTAGCAAATTTTCGCTACAAGGTTGCTCGGTTCTGCCCTATTTAAAGTAAGTACTTATTGCTCAGTGCATATATTAATCCGAGTAGAAACTGATGGTGGGAACGCGTATAAGGCATCGTCTAGTAGATGGGTTGCTTCTATAATTAGGCAAAAATTACGAGAAGACCCAAACTACAAGCCTTCTAGAATTATTGATGATATGCAAATTAATCACAATATTGATGTAACATACAATCTTGCCTGGCATCTAAAAGAAAAAGCTCATGCAGAGCTATCTTCATTTTATATGTCATTTTCTCCCCCATACCTATCATTCGTACAATAATATTTATCATTTTGTGGCATGTCATTTGTTCGACTAACTGTGTCACTTGTACTTCAATGTTTTTCATCTGTACTTAGATGTTTATCATTTGATCTACGTAACTATTTCAGATACGAGGCAACTTTGAGCACGCATACCAACTACTTACGAGCTACTTTGCGGAAGTGAGGTTGGTTTACCCAGATTTAGCGTTTGACATACAAACATGAGTTGTGAGGATACGAAATTCATAAGGTATTTTTAGTATTTTGGTCTACCCAAAAAATCTCATAAACTATTGAGACCCGTTATTATGATTTACGGAACTTTTTTGAACGGGAGATATCGTTGGACTCTACTAACAACCATCACCATTGACCTAAGCAATCATATTTTTCTACTTGCATTTTCAAAAGCAAACTAGGAGACTACTGAAAGTTGGACATACTTTAGAGAGATGTTTGGGTCTAATTTTCATGGTTATGGCACTCGATTCGTTGTCATCTCTGACAGGAACGCCAAAATTATTCATGTTGTACCCAAGGTGTTTCCATTTACAATCCATATGTTTTGTGCCTTCTACATATCGAAAGACATTAAATCTATCTTTGAAAGCACGAGGATTACATTTAGGATGGCAGTAGAGGCCTTAACCAGCATTGATTTCGATAAACACATGAATGCTATCCGAAATACAGATCCAGTGGGTCGCAAATACATATTAGGCATTCCCAAGGAATCATGGCCTAATCTATGCATTCTAATGAGTAGGTACGTTGTCACTCTCTATTGATCAACTTCTCATTTGTTATTTCAGGAATAGTCATTATTACTCCGTTTGCATACTTATTTGTCATTTTTTCCCATTATTTGTCACGAGTTCTTTATTATTCCTTTTGCAGTTGTATGATCCCATTTGTTATCAGGTTATACTCATTTAGCATTTTATTTTCACTGTTAATCATTTTTTCAGATACCGAGTGGCTTACACTAGTCATGTCGAGAGTTGGAATAACGTTATTTTAAAAGTGAGTAATCTTCCTATCCATGTATTTATTGAGGAATTACGTAGAATCTATTCATAAATATCCTACACATATAGGAGGAAGCTGAGATGAGTCAAGCTCGCTTAACGCCATGGGCTACAGATCACTGTGAGAGCAGAAATTTTGTGGCAAATTCACTAACCTGTAGGGTTTGAACATTACGTCATCATTTTCAGATGACTAGTTATGGCAGAACCGATTTAGTAAATATTAAATAGGGTACTTATTCTTGTCGTTGGTGGCAAATGATTGGTATACCTTGTGAACACGGAGTACGCATTCTCGGTCTTGCTAATGTTGATCCAACTAGACGTGTCTCTAAGTACTTCATAGATGATACATACAAGGTTGTTTATAAACCGATATGGATTCCTATTAGAGGAATTGAGCAGTGGAAAATTTTAAAAACTGATCCACGTGTTCGTCCTCCTATTCTAACAGTTTAAGCCGCTCGTCCTCTCACACAAAGGAAGAGAAGGGAAACAATGCTTGGTCTTGTCACCAAATTAAGATTTTGCAGTAGATGTCGAAAAAACGGACACAATCATCGTTCTTATAATCTTTTGCCAATTCGATTCGACGATAATACACGTTTGACAATGACACCATCTTTAATGATAAGCACTGAGCCACCTGTTATCCCAAGGTATACCCATTTGTTTAAAAAGAATTTCTTATTTATTTGTTTCCATTATATTATTATTTGCTACTAAACTGTCATTTGTGCACAAAGAATTTCTCATTTGTTTATTTCTATAATATCATTGTTTGCTTCTGAACTTTCATTTGTGTAATTTTTTTTTCTCATTTGTTTACTTCTATGATACCATTGTTTCCCTCTGAACTGCTATTTGTTCTCAAAGAATTTCACATTTGTTAGTTTCAATTATATTATTGTTTACTTCTGAACTGTCATTTGTGTGCCAAGAATTTCTCATTTGTCTGTTGAATTATTATCATCAATTTTTTTGAGCTTATCATTAAACTTGTCCCCCTTATATCATAAATATTTTCTTATAGAACTGTTATTGTTTTATTTGCCTCATATCAGACGAAAACTACTATTTAACAGCAAAAAGAAAATGAAACAACACAAAACAAAACAAAACAAATATTCATACAAGGGAAAGAACTAGTTACCACAAAAATCTAATAAAAGACTTAAAACAAACAAAAAACCTAAAAAACCAGAACAAATGTTCATAACTCCTCATCACGTTTTGAGCATTCCAGATCGTGTTCCAAAGCCTGGATATTCTGCTCTAGACAACTAATCTTAGAAGTCGGCTCCCCCTACAGTTTCTTGTGTTCATCTCGGTCTAACTTTACGGCGCAAAGTTGATCTTTTAAAAAGAGCATTTGGAACTTGAATTCTTCAAAATGCTAAACTTTTTTTGCTATAACATGATATAGTTCTTCTTTCATTACATCAAACTCTCCTAATTTCTCCCTAAAGTCTTTCTAATGCTCTTTAAGCATTTGTGCCTTTTCACTAGAGAGATCTTTCTCCATTAGGCATAATTTATTCAATTTGTAGAGAGATGGGTCACACTGATCTTCCTGTATCCCTACCGACTCAAACCAAACGCATGGAGTATTTGAAGAGACATGGCTAAATCAAGTTAAGTGAGAAATTTTTCTTGAGAAGTTGAAAAGAGTTTAGGGTTAGGGCTTCAATAGTTGAAGAGTTGATAGTTGATTTGATGTTAAAGTTTAAATAATGGGGAATTGAATGAATTGGAAAGGGACGCGTGTCAGATATTATACGATGTTCATGGTAAAAGGTATTATTACTTTGGCGTCGTCGTTACTTGTTGTACACGTAAGTCATAATCAATGAGAATTTAAACTGAGTTGTCTAATCAAGTATTATTACTTGTCCCATCGACCTGTCATATGTTCAAGAAAATTTTATATTTGTTTGTATCCTATATATCATTTTTTTTCTTCCTAAACTGTCATTCTTTTACGGATAATTTATTATTTGTCTGTTAAAATGTTATCATCGGTATTGTTAAGTTTAACATTTATCTACCATTGTTTATCAAGCTTTTATCATTTGTTTAGTTCCATTATATCATTTTTTTATAAAACTTTTCAGCAGTTTATTTCCCTCATATCAGGCAAAAATTACTATTTGAAAGCAAAAAGGCGAACGAAACAAAATAAAACAAAATAAATGTTCATACAAGGGAAACAATAACAACAACAAAATAAACAAAAACCTAAAAATAAACTAAAAACAAAATAATACAAATGTTCACAACTCCTCACTTGAGGAATTCTGATCACGTTTCTTAGCCTTGATATTCTGCTCGAGATAGATAATTTTACAGGCTAACTCCTCTCACAGTTTCTTGTGCTCATCCTGGTCAAACTTTAGAGTGCAGAGCTGATCATTGAAGAAGTGGATATGAAACTTCTCTTCAGAGCGCTCTCTTTTCTTTTTTATAATTTTATCCAGTTCATCATCCATTTCATCGAGCTCTCTTAATTTCTCCTTGAATTCTTTGTAATGCTCTTTCAGCAGTTGTGCCTTTTCACCAGAGATATCCTTCTCTATTAGGTAAATTTTATTCAACTTTAAGAGACGTTTATCATCATGTTCTTCCCCAATCCCTACCGCCATAAGCAGTTCTTGAGGGGTACTGGCAGAGGCACGGCTAAATCGAGTAGAGTGGGAGTACGACATTTCTTGAGAAGTTGAAAATATTTAAGGGTTTAAATAGTCAAGAAGTTGAAAAAAAATGTTAGGCTTGAGTGTTTGAATAGTTGAGACTTATGAATATATAACTGAAAGAAAAGAAAAGAGTTTTAGCTGTTTATACTTAGGAGAATTGCATTGGAACTTTGATTTATACTTAAGAGAATTGCATTGGGACTTTGAATCACGCCTGGAAGGGTTTAAGGCTTAGGGCTTAGGGTTTAGAGTGGCAAAAACTACATGGATGTTTTGGATAGATAGCTGGTTTTAAACGTATTCAAAGTTGACTTTAAGCTAAGTTGTCAAATCAAGTAATTAAGATTGACTTGTCACATCGAATGTATATGAAAGAAGCTCTTAGAATTTAAACGACTTATTTGTCATTTGTTCGTATAAAGAGTATCATTTAAGTGCAGTTAATTGTCACCGTAAATTTAATGTTATCTTCCTATTAATATTTTAATTTCCCTTTAAATACATTATCATTTTACTGGTGTGACTTATCAAGCATTACATACTTCTCTATAAAGCTGGCAAAGTGACCCACGACCCACCAACCCAACCCAAACCAACCCTGTATCTGGCGGGTTTGGGTTTGACCCGAAGGGGTTGCGGACCATTTGAACCAAACTCTCCAAACCCATTTAATAAATAGATCGGGTTAGGGTTTAGCCTATGTAGTTCGGGTCGACCCGTGACCTGTTTAAGTAATTTAGTTTAATTTCAATTTTCTATATTGAAGCTGCCCTTTAAGTTTTTAACCTTTAGGGTAACAAGTAATAACAAGTCTTTCAAATTTTAAAGTTTAAACAACGCCTCCACACTTCCTCACTTAGTCTAGTCCAGAGTCCTCACCTCAGCCTCCACTCCTCCATATCTCCACTCTTACCACCACGGCACCACCCATTGTTATCTCTCGCCTAAAATCCAACACTGAGTTCTCAAACTGCCTTCTATCATCATCTTGATAAACTTCCTCTCATCTAACCCCCCAAAGTAAGAAGTTCCATATCCCTGAGGCAACTTCCTAAATATCGGCGGCTAAGGGGGCAAGTTGCTCAAATGAAGTGGTGGATTATACAAAATAATCGACACATAGTCGATCACCACATAAGGGATTTCCCTAAATATATCCAACGAAGAATGGAAATTATTCCCTAGTTTCTTATTCGGATTCGCAAAAGATATTGATGAATAGAGGAGCATCAAAGAAATGAAACATCTTTATAGGTGCAATAACTTGAGAAGGTCTGGCGTTGGTGTAGATTAAAGAACTACGGGTCGTGGTGGTGATAATATTGTTGGGGTTGTTGTTGAGAATACATATCTTGCATCTTTTGCACTCAACTACTTTTATGCACTTGGAAAGATTGATTTATCACATCAACTGTATAGAAAAAAAAGATCTTGGAATTAAAATGGTTAATTTGTTATTTGTTCTTACAAAGAATATCATTTTAGTACAGTTATTTGTCACAGTAAATTCAATATCATCATCTCATTAGTATTTGTCATTTCTTTATAAATACATTATTATTTTACTGTTGTCAATTATCAAGCATTATATACTTCCCTACCAACGTGGATGTTTTGGATAGATAGCTTATTATAAATGTAATCAAAGTTGACTTTAAGCTAAGTTGTCAAAATCATGTAATAAAGATTGACTTGTCATATTGTGCAGTGATTAAGTTGTTCTCATTTCTTTATAAATAGCTTGTCATTTTCCTTCTTTAAATTATTACTACCATAGAGTGTTAACTACATAACCTGTACACTTACTTCCAATTCTTTCTAGTTCTTAAGCATTACATACTTTTGTACCAATGATGCATTCCCTTGTTTGTTGATGCGGTCAAAATTATTATCTTTGTCTCTCACGTACAAGCCTCAACTCTAACCGCTAGTTCTGTCAATGTGCTCATAAATTTGGTGTGTGTGGCTTTTGGGCGTGGGTAGATGTGGTAAAAAAATACGATTGTGGTCTCATTTGCAGAGTCTCTAAACTACCCGGTAGGAGATCTTACCATTACCCACAATACCATTATCAGTTCAAAACTTGGTTTCAAGAATCCTCTACGGACATGATTCTAAAAGGCCACAATCGTCTACGGCGGAAGAAATCACAAATTTTGGTCAAGGAAGCAATCAGATCCAGTAAACTATTACAAATGAAACTTACACTCAACTAAAGATCTCTGAGGTCAGAACAGAGATGCTGCAAGATTTTTTGTCCAAGTTAAAATCTCTAGATCTTAACAAGTTGACAAATATGTATGAGTAAAGTGTAATACGGAATTCCTTATCTTTAGTGATGTTAATTTCTGGCTCCAGAATGTTAAACTATTTTGGAACAAATGTTTAAAGCTAAAATACCAGTAATAAATAATGATAATCAAACTACAAATTCCACTGAACATCAACATTATAGAAGATAGGCAAATCTAAGGTTCAAGACCTGACAACCTCTCCTCAATTAGATCTAACAATTCAACTATGATAACAATGCACTCAGGATTCAAATCTATGGTTATAAGACTGACAACCATCCTATTGCCAATGTCTTCGACAGCTGATTGAAGCTTCGTAAAAAAATCAAAAACTTTCCCTGAGAAGTCATCCTCTGTAGTTTGGCGTTTCTCCCTTGCCGGCAGGTGGTTGTATAGATGGCATGGTCGGCCTGGATCCATTATGATTAATTTTGGTAGAACTTCACATATATAAAGTCCACTTTATATATAAGCAGAAGCAGAATAGCGTGACGTGTTAAACAATCTTTTTATCTCAGAACGACTTGACAAAAATGAGAGACAGTGAATGGATAGATGACATATATTTCATGAAATGTCAAATATTTTCAACTACACAGACAATATAATTAACAAGTTTTGGCCTTCTTGGCTCACAGAACATTAGCACCCGGGGATAATTTCCAATGTTCCTTCATGAATATCTATTGTGGCTGTGGTGTGCCCTAGAACCAATGACTTTGGTCAAGATTATTGTGTTTAAATTCATTTTGACATTGGGAATTTTGAACTTAATATTAATACTACTGTGGTTTACAGTGATTTGTAGTGGTATGGTATAAATACTATTGTGGATTATTGGGCAAGTACTTCTTTTATTTTAATCTTCTGCTACTATTTCCTCTGTGACCATTCTGTAAAGAAGATGATGACCACGTGACGCCAAGTGTACGAGGCTAGGGTTCTTGCCAAGGTACAAAAGAAGCAGCTTTGATACTTTGGGACCCAGTCCCTTGAACTTCCTACTCCCACTTCAGTGTGTCCTAGCTTCCATGGTGTGACATATGAAGAGGTGGAGGTGGCAGATAACGATTATTATCAAATGGTCCACTTTCACTATATGGTGACGTCGGAGTAGGGGCGGTGAAGTGACTGGTGTACTTTCGATGAAGTCTTGCCCTGCGTAGAATTAGTGAAAGAGACGGTGGTGGTGGTGGTGGTGGGGGCTACGGAAGAAGAGATGGTGGTGGTAAGGGAGACGACCACCACCACCACCTCCGAGATGGTAGGGGTTGCAAAGTATTTCAGTGCGTAATCTGATATAATATAAACTGTATATCATTTTGTAGGAAAGTTCTGAAACTGTGTTTTGTAACAATATTCGAGCTAATGAAATTTTCTTTTTTTGTGCCAAATTAGCAAAAAGACCAATTGACTTACATCGATTCTCTATCTAAAACCATTTATAACGAATGAAAAATCATATTATAACCAATTACAAATCAATTATAACTATTGACAAATCATATTATAACGAATAAAAAATTATATATAACGAATGATAAATCATATTGCAAAGAATGACAAATGATTTATAACGGATGATAAATGAATAATCATGTTTTTAAGTACAAATGTTGTCTACCTACAAATAAACACAATTTATTATATCATATAACCAAATAGACCAATTCACTTACATCAATTGTCTATCTACAAACTATATATAATGAATGACAAATCATATTATAATGAATGACAAATCATATATAACCAATGACAAATCATATTATAACGAATGGTAAATCATATATAATGAATGACAAATGAATGATCGTGTTTTTAAGTAGAAATGTTGTCTACTTACAAACAAACATAATTTATTATATCAAATAACCAAATAGACCAATTGACTTATATCAATTGTCTATATGCAAACAATATATATAACGAATGACACACCAAATATAACGAATGATAAATCTTATATAACGAATGACAAATAATATTATGGCGAATGGAAAATTACATATAATGAATGATAATTCATATATAGCAAATGACACATCATATTTAACATATGACATATCATATATAACAAATGATAAATGATATATTCGTCTCAGAACAACTTGACAAAGATGGAACAAAAAAGCAAATTCTTTGAAAAGATAGTAGGAATCGATAATAATGATAAATGACAAATACATTCAAGTTTTGTCCTTCTTGGCTCTTGGAACATCTGTACCACCTTGATTGCTATCACCACCAGCATCCCCATTACTACCTTCACCATCAAAGTCACCACCATTATCAGAGTCGATATTATCATAAGAGTCACAATCTCCATCTATTTCATCAGAGTCACCATCACTATCAGAGATACCATCATCATCAGAGTCATTATCACCATCAGAGTCAGCATCCTCATCACTATCTGTTTCAACAGAGCCATCATCCTACTCTTCTCATCATCAGAGTCATCATCGCCAACAGAATCATTTACTGGATAATCATAATCCCTTTCTTTTTCATCTTCAGAGCTTGTATAATATTTTGTTGCTCTTAGACTGTTATCATCCATTATAGAAGATGATAACAATGAGGTTGTGCTATGATATATTTGGGGTTAACAACATAGGCTTTTATAGATTTAGGTTGAGTGTTTAGGATTAAAAAATCTAATTAATACTCATAAACACACTTGTGTTTCCCATAACCATAGTCAAAGGAAAAGAAATGAAATACCTACAAATTTATTCCATACAAATTGATTTTATATGTAGGGACCTATCCCTCGATCTAACCCAATTCTAACTATTTCCAATTCGAACTACCTCTATATCAGACTCACGTAATCTGCATATGACATAAGCAGTCAACATTGACACCTACACCACGAATTGATAAGGAACGTGGGTCTAGCACAACATAAAAGCTTAAACAAGTCAAAGACACTTGTCTCTCACAAACTCAACTGTTACTCAATTAACCACCACTTACCACATTGTTCGGAGAATGTGCATCAACACAATAAAGAACTCTGGACAAGGCCTATATAAAGAAAAAGTTCCAGAGGAGACAAGAACTAAAAAAATGTACAAGAAATTACCAAGAAAACTATATTTTCTGGATTCTCAAACACCAAAATTCATATTTACAAGATCAAGTATTTCTAGTTCGAGAGATCACTTGAAATAAGATATCAGCCTCAAACAATAAAAGTCACTGTTACTAAAGCCCCCAAATCGAGGTTGTAGATTTTTTTTACCTATTAAGAGGTTTTTCATGCAAAATCACTTGTGTTATTTCTTATTTTACATTAGTTTTTGTCGCAGGAATATTGGTGTAAGAACTAATTCCGAGCCATTTCGAGCTTATTAATTAGGCCATTACACCATACATCATACACTCTAATTGTGTTATTCCCCCATGCTTAACATTCGCATCCCTGTACATGTTTCATACAAAAAATTTAGAACTAAATGATAAATATTGCATTAAAAGGTGTCAAAAGATAAATAACAAATGACAAATACATTCAACTAGGCAGACTACATTCTTACTCCATTATAACAAATGAAAAATAAGTCATATATGAATAACAAAGAAGAAATAGCAAATGATAAAGATCATATAAGTGAATAATATTCATAACTGTTTATAACTTTACAACTCTATAGAAATTATACTTTACAACAAAATGGATGTCTAAGGTTATAAATCTCCTCCGGTTTAACTCCCAGCCTCACTATGTTATAAGCAATTGTGTGGCGACATTCGTCACCATCAATCAGATCTAGAAATTTCATCCTCTTTATGATATTGTTCATAAAGACAAGCATATAGATCCCGCAATCATTATTATTTGGCTGCATTGGACACTCTTTAAAATGAGTTATCCATCTGGAGTTAATACCATAAGTCCTTACATCTGAACCAGTAGGTGGACTACGATCAACAAAATCTATCCATATCAATATTTTCGGGAGGATTGCTGATAGTTGATCCTGAATACATTGGTGTCCAGAAGATAACTTCATCTTATTATGATTGTGATTGAGATTCCAAGGAATAAGTATTAATTTTAAATTCATCACTTTCAAATCTCCTCGATCGAAGCAACGAGAAATTGTAAAATCCAATCCTATAAAAGTAATTTATTCCCAATTGATTTCTTCCTCAATTCTACACCATCTCGAGAGAACATAATACGATTTCAGACACGGTAAGCCCTGCCTATAATTTGACAGGAATAGATATCCGCCAACACAATTTTTACTTTAGCTCGGAAGGCATAATATTGTGAATCAAAATATTAAATCAGGGATTTAATGTAAACATTAATTAACTTAACATAAAAAGACAATGACAAATTAAAAACCATAAATGGTAAAGTTTAGATATACAAATGACAAAAAAAATAAAATAAATGATAAAGTTCAAGGAAAACAACTTTTATTTAATAAAATGCCAAAGTGCAATGAAAAAAGAATATACTATTGGAAAATAAATGGTAGATATGGGTCTTTCAATAATAGATTAAAATAATACACCAGGAAGAAGCTTTTCAAGGTGACCATGCAATAGGTTCATTTGAATAACAAGTTTCGTGACTCTCTCAGTAATATCTTCGTCAGTAAGCTTATGCCTCTTCTTTAAGGTGACATTCACTTCTGACTCCATTAAAACAAGCTGAAATAGATGTCATGAAATAAGAAAATAAAATATAAATATCCATATTACATGAGAATGAGTAATAAACCAGTTGTTTGGTTTAAAAGTACTTCATACATTAGTCTGGTCAACGACCATTTCTTTTATTATTTTCACAGGGTCTGGTTTTTTCTGTGAATTTCCATCATCATCCTTGATGTACACTAGTCTATAAATAAATAGACTACAAATGATAAAAGTGATACAACATATGGGAAAACAAATAAAAGAAAATGAGAAGTTACCAGCAAACAAATAATAATTTACTTGATTAACTTCATCAACAACTTCCTCCTGGTTGAAGTATACTAATTAAGTTTTTCTTACCTCTGCAGCCTCCATAGTCTGTACAACAAATAGTAAAGAAGAAACAAATTAAAGATTAAAAATTGTATGGATAGGTGATATTAATATTATGGATAGCTTAATACAAACAAATATTAGCTAAATAACTGGCTTCTTCCACAACATCTTTTTTTCCATCATAATATAACACTACAGTTTGTTGTTTTGAATCCTCCATCTCTAAAATAGGATATACATACTGCGAATGGTAAAATTAAATGAACAAACGGTAGGGTAGCAACAAATATGATAGGTAGCTCAAAAGAAATGTTAGATAAATACCTCTTGAACTTTCTCTTCAGTAACTTGAGGTTGTTCTTCATCAACAGATGGTGCTTTCTCCTCGCCATCTTTCTTATCATTATCATCTTCATCATCTTTTTCATCACCCTTCTTCCACTTTACATACAACAAATGAACAAAGACTTTAAAACAAATGAGAGTTCTAGAAAATATAATGACAAAGACATCCGAACAAATAACAGGCAAACAAATGTCAAAGTTCATAAAGTAATACAAAATTTCCAAAAAGAAAATATCAAATTAAATCAAATAAATGATAAGAAGTCGTAAACGGATGATACCTCTAGACGATCACCACCATATTCAGACGATATCGCTTCCAAATTCACTTCCTTCTCAACTTCAACTTCATCATATACTGTTAAATCTTTTACCACCTCCAATCTATCTCCAGGAGTAACTTCTTGAATCAAATTTTTAGCAGTTGATTGAATTTTACCAAGTTCTGGAAATATCGTCCGTCTCTTCCTTGGTGTTCTATTAACCAAGCCCTTTAGGGGGAATCTTAGGGATTAAGGTTTTCAAAAAGACCAGTGGGACATGATCTAATTGTTCTTTAGTGAGAGCTTCTTTCTTCGTGCCTTCAACTTTTTTCTTCAAGAACACATCAGCTTCTTCTGCCTTCTTGTTCTTCTTGTGGGAATTGGTCTTGTGCATCTTTCCATATTCTTCTTCTACCTTCTTCCTTTCTCCCTTGCCTTTTTTATTCTCTTCAATATTTCTTCTTCTCTTCAATCTTTTTTCTTCTTCTCGCTTGCATTTTGCAATTTTCTCAGGAGTAGACAGCTAGTACTGTAGGGACCTATCCCTCAATCTCACCTAAAGTCGAGCTATCACCAGGTCAAATTACCTCCATCTCAGACTCACATATTTTTAATATACCTTCCCCAGTCAACATTCTAAACCACCCCGCGAACTGTTTAAAAATGTGGGTCAAGCACAAACCAGAAAACCTTATCCGGTCAAAGACATCTATCTCTCACGAACTCATCAGTTACCGAGTCAACCGTCACTAACCATATTGTTCAGAAACATACTCCAGTACGATGAAAAACTTCGGAGATGGCATATATAGAGGAAAAGTTCTAGAAGAGATAAGGAGGAGAAAAATTACACAAGAGATCATCAAGAAACTACTTTATTTTTATTCTCAGCAACAGTCAAACTTCTTAATTACAAGGTTCATGCTTTTCTATATCTAAAGAATACTTGTAATAAGATATCCGCCTCAAGCAATAAAGATACTTTTACAAAAAAACCTCCACTCGAGGTCGTGGTTTTTTACCAATTCAGAGGTTTTCCACGCAAAAATCACATGTACCATTTCTTACTTTCTATTAGAATATTATTGCATGTTCATTGGTATGATAGCGAATTTTGGGTCATTTTGAGCTTACGGAATTTGGTCATTACATTTTGCGTCGTCTGTGGGAAAGATTGCATTTCCACGATATCCTAAGGCATTTTTTCACTATAACTTCCATCATAGTTACTTCCAGACGACCAGCTACAATGACCCAACTCGATATTTTAATGGAGCTGGGGAAATTTATAGAGTTATGGGGGAATCTCAGCGCTGAAACAGAGAAAGGTGCTCGACACAAAAAGGCAAGATCGTTTAACAGCGCTCAAACGACATGAAGACCAGATAATAATAATGCAGACTGCCCTAGAGGCTCTACAAAATACTCAGCAGACTTCTCCAGCCAGAGATCATGGTCAGTTACCAGAGACCTCCTGTGTTTCTGCAAGGGAGAGATTGGGACCTCGGGAAGTCGCCAGTAATGTTATATCTAGGAATTTATAACATAAACCACAACCCTCCATATATTTGGGGGGTGAAGTTCAATCCGAAATTAACCGAGGTCACTGAATTTTCATCCGTCAGGAGGAAGAACAATGACCTTAACGCCAAGTTCCAGCACGAGATCGCCTGAGTAAAGGTACAGGCACTCATCATCCATAACCTGCACGCCCAGCGATTCAACGAGCACGTCAATATGTCACAAAAAGGCATATGGACCAACGAATTAAGGAGTTGATCGAAGCACAAGTTTTGGGTACTACCGGCGACATTACAAAATTACAAGGAAGTCTGATTGCCCAAGAGCTATTCGATATGGAAATACCAAAAGGTTTTCATACTCCAAAAATTAATAAATAGAAAGGTACTGACCCGAAGGAGTACATTTAGCAGTACCGTGATTCATTGGGGTTATACTCCAATCTCAACTACATCCTCTGCCGTCTGTTTGCCAAAAGTCTACAGGATGAACCACTCTGATGGTTCCACTCACTCCATGCAGACTCCATGTATACATCCGATTAGCTACATAAATAGTTCATCAAGACATATACTCGCAACCAGGATAATGAAGAGAATTTATATTCACTTATCAGTCTTATGCTATCACAAGGAGAGAAGCTCGAGGATTTCTTGAAGAAATTTCTAGAGCTCACGTAAAAAGTGGATAACCTCGATAAAAAAATAGTCGGTACTGCTTTTACCAATGCACTCTGGCTCGACTGCAAGGCCAAAGAGCACCTCTTCCTCAATTAACCTGCTACACTGAGGAGATGATCACCAAGGTCAACAGTTACGTCGACCTGGAGAGGATGATGTATGAACGACAAAAATCTACTAAGTCCGTCCTCTGCACCAAGGGCCCATCTACAGATCGAAGCAATGAACAAAAGGAGGAACAGGGAGATTAGAAGCGCACCAAGGCCAATACTGGCTACCCTCGGAAAGGCGGTCCACCAAACAAACCCATCCTCCCAAAAATGAACGCCCTAATCTCTACAATTTTTCTACTGCTTTTGAAGGATACACTCTACCGCGTCTCTCAACCACTGGAATAAATCGATAGTCAACCGTATTGTCTACATCATAAGGTAAACCATCATTCTACGAACAATTGCTATGCTTTACAAAGGTTGCTCGAATACATTTTTAAAGAGGGATGGATGGTCAAATATATTGTCGACCTGAAATCATACAAAAATGGCAGCCATAAGAAACGGCTTGAAGTTATTCAGGTCAATGATCAAGCTGAGGAGAAGCATCTTTACCATATGCACCATAACAACATGATCGAAATCAATCAGATCACCAAATCTGACTGATCAAAATGTAGGAGACTATCGGAATCCTGTAATCTCACACCGCAAGACAAAGAAGTTAAGCTTCTTCCTGAGTCGAGCAATCGTTTGCTTAGGATTTCCTTTAAAGATTACGATACTAGCCATGCTAAATTTTCACATCATGATGCGTTAGTAATAATGCTTAAAATGAAGAAGTTTATCATGCACACAATAATGATCGATACTGGAAGCGGTATTGAGATTTTCCTTCAGAGCAATATAGACCTAATGGGTTTGGCCGACCAAGTTATTCTGAGCGACACCGATATCAGTAGGTCCAATGGTTCCAGAGAAGAAAAAGTAGGCAAGATTATCTGACCTATTACCGCAGGATCAGCCACCATCGACGTCGTTTTCTATGTCATCAACGCCAAATCTAGTTATCTCAGGATTATGGGCTGCTGCTGGATTCACAACATGGATGCAATCGCTTCCACCTATCATCAAGCAGTCCGGTTCAAAAGTGACAATGGTATTTATGATATTAGAGGTAGTCAGAAGCTCTCTCAAGCTTGTAAAAATGCTATCTTTGCTATCCTAGATACTTCTGACAGATTTACTGCATAGCAATTACAGAAAGCTGATCACCTTAATGATCAACCTTCCACGGAGGAACCCACAGAATATATCAACATTGATGGACTAAGCAGAGGTAATTTTATTGGTACTAAGCTGGTTTAGCATGAAAAGGAAGCCCTCATTCAGTTCTTGTAACTAAATCGAGACGCTTTTACATGGCCTTTCAAAGAAATGCTTGGGGTCGATCCGACCAAGGTATGTCGTAAATTAGTTATCAACATCAACGTCACGGCGCTCAAGCAGAAACAACGATGGCTGCCACCTCCTCTTTGAGATGAATTTAACATTGAGATCAAGAAATTAATCAAAGTGGGATTCATTTGAGATGCAAAATATCCAGAATGGATATCCAACATTGTCGTTGTCCCAAAGAAGAATTGAAAGTTTTGTGTTTGCGTAGATTTTACTGATCTGAACAAACTTAATCCAAAGGACAGTTTCCGTCTTTCCAATATTCATCAGATCCTCGATTCTACAGTAGGCCCTGACCTCCTATTTATGATGGACGCTGCGTCGGGGTACAATTAAATTCCACTTTTGGAAGAAGATCAAGAAAAAACAACTTTTATCACTAAAAGAGGTCTTTATTGCTACAAAGTCATGCCCTTCAGACAAAAAAATGTGGCTGCCACATATCAATGGTTGATAACTACTATGTTCAAAGCATATCTAGGGAAAGTCATTGAAGTTTACATCGACAATCTCTTATACGAAAGTGTACAGTTAGCCAATCACATCTCAGATCTCAACACTATATTCAACATCCTTCGATCTTACAAAATGCCTATCAATCCTAATAAGTGCCAATTCGGGGTACATTCTGGCCGATTTCAAAGCCATTTCATAAGCAAGAAAAGGATTAAAGCTGATCTAGATCAGATTCGGGATCTCCTCAACATGCTCTCTCCAAAAACAATAAAATGCATTCAGAAACTTTCTGGTAAGATTGCCGCTATCAACAGTTTCGTTTCTAAATCTTCAGACTGCTGTCGTTGGCTATTCCTATTACTTCGCAGTTGTACCAAAGAATGAAGAGTGTAGCCAAATGTAGAGGTCACATGGAAACCAGAATGTGAAGCAGCTATTCAGAATCTCAAAACCTATTTGAGGAGGTCTCCCATAATGAGCACCCCAGTAGATGATGAGGAATAAATTATCTACCTAACAGTCACAGATACTTCTCTCAACTCGGCTCTCATTCACCTTGATGGGAAAATTGAGAAACCAGTCTACTTCATTAGCAAAACCCTCACTCCGGCAGAAAAAAGGTACTCTAAAATTGAGAAACTTCTTCTCACTCTTGTTTACACTTCGCAAAAACTCTAGCACTACTTTCAAGCTTATTCAGTCAAAGTCATGAAGAACTACCCACTTCATGAAGTTCAATCCAAGATAGAAAAATTAAGGAAAGTGCAACAGTGGTCAGTCGGTTTGGGAGAGCATGATATCAAGTTTGAACAGCGTCATTCCGAAAAGGGTCAGGCCATTGCCGATTTTCTCCCAGATTTTCCAGCAGAAGATTCTGAGTGGGAGGAGCACAAACCTGACCTTATAAAAGAAACTCTCGAAGATCCACCCTCCAAACCATTTGACGAGGGAGCAGAATGGATTAAAGCAAAGGGGTGGAGACTTCTCACGAATTGATCAGCAGGACCCGCAGGGTCAGGGATCGGAATCGTTTAGATTACCCCTTCCAATGACATAATTGAGAAATCAATCTACTTGGATTTTGAGGCCTCTAATAATGTCACCGAATATGAAGCTCTCATTTATGGACTTGACCTCGCTCTTGAGCTCGACGTCCCTGAACTCTCAGTTTACAATAATTTAATACTCATCGTTCACTAATACTCAAAGCAATACCATAAGAATAGAAAGATGATTGAATACGCAGCCCTCATTGCAGATTGGATGAGCAAGATCACAAAAGAAACTTTCGATTATCTTCCTCGAGATGAAAATAGACATGCCGATTCCATGGCATATCTAGCCGGGGCTTGGGTATAGAAGCTCGATATCTCCAGATCAAAATCATTTCAACCCTAGCATTGATTGCATTTCTGTATGCGTGACTAGCACTTGGGGCGATAAAGGAGGAGGCGATAATTGGCGAAAGCCTTTTTTAGTCTACCTCGGTGTCGACAACTGTTGCAACGGACCACTCCCAGCAGATCCAAAAGAGCGCCGATGGCTGATCAACAACTCGATGCGCTACACTAATCAAAATGGTGTGCTATACCGTCATTCCCTCATGGGGACTTACCTCAAGTACCTCTCCAAACTAAAAACAGATAAAATGTTCCACGAATTACATGAAGGGACTTGTGGCTCCCATGCCGCAGGTCGATCACTAGCAAGCAGAACTATTATACAAGGAGTATTCTGGCCCAACATACATAAGCAAGCAGAGGAGTAAACACGCAAAAGGGACTGCTGCCAAAGACATGGACATATGATATGCACCCCTGTGCTCGAACTTCTTACAAGAAAGGTTTTTTGGCCATTTAAAAATGGGTACTAGATCTCGTCGGCGGTAACCGCCGTCACCTACTAGTATAGCTACCAATTATTTTATGAAATGGGTAGAAGTCCACTATGTCAAACTAGAGAAGAAGAGGTCATATATTTTCTCTTGGAACACATCATCACTCGGTTTGGGTGCCCCTACCAAATTTGTATCGATAACGGGCCCCAATTTATGGGAGAAAAAATAGTAACCTTCCTCAACTAACACAATATCATCCACTCACTATCCAATCCTTATTATCCTCAAGGAAATGGCCAAGCCGAAATCACTGACAAAACCATCTTGGATGGACTCAAAAAATGGCTTCACTCACAGAAAAAATAGAATTGGGTTTGAAAACTGCCTCATGTCCTATGGGCATATCGTACTATTCGCAGATAGTCAACAGGATTCACCTCATTCCTTCTTGCCTATGGCACTGAGGCCGTCATTCCTTCTGAATGCCATCATACAGTTCAGGATCATGAGCTGGCTGACGAGGAAAATAAGTTCAAATTGCCTTGTAGCCTTAATATGATCGATGAGACTAGGGAACGCGCTATCGTTAACCTAAGTTGATATCATCATATGCTAGCCAGATCGTACAACAACCAAGTCAGAAATTACACCTTCCAAATCAATGATCTCGCCCTCAGAGAGATTTCTCAACATCGCAAAGAGCCTCACGCTGGAAAATTAGCCGACAATTAGGATGGTCTATTCATTATCACAGGTCTCTCAGGCCTAAGATCATTTTATCTCATGACCGAAGAGGGAATCCATACTTAAAATCCTTGGAATACTAGGTGACTGAAGCGGTACTATCGTTAAGCGCCTTACTACTCCATTTCCGTTTCTCGCTTTTTGATTTTTTGGTGTCTCAATTCCAAAAGTGAGATTTTTCATCTCCATCCAATGAAAATTCTGAACTTATCAATGAAACTTCAAAATTTTTCACCACATCTCTCTACTTTCGTAGATTCGACCACATTCTGCAGATTAAAGTATAGATAATACTAGCTTTCAATCGATCTTATACTAGTTAAATCGAGGATAACACTTGATTTGGTTGGGTCTACTAAATTTCTACTATTGAAACAAATGTAGAAACTTGTTTCATATCAAAGACTCTAACAGACATAAGATAAGGCAAAGGTAATACTAGCCTTCATCTCTTTCAATATGTCTGTAATATTTTTATAGTTAAATCAAGGATAACACTTGGTTTGGATGATTCTACTAAATCTTTGCGATTGAAACAAATGTAGAAACTTGTTTCATATCAAAGACATTAACAGGTATAAGATAAGGCATAGGTAATACTAGCCTTCATCTCTTTTAATATGTTTGCAATATTTCTATAGTTAAATCAAGGATAACACTTAGTTTGGCTGACTCTACTAAATCTCTGTGATTGAAACAAATGTAGAAACTTATTTCATATCAAAGACTCTGTCAGGCATAAGATAAGGAAAAGGTAATACTAACCTTTATCTCTTTTAATATGTCTACAACATTCCTACAATTAAATCAAGGATATTACTTGGTTTAACTAACTCAACCAACCTCTACGATTATAACAAATGCAAAAAAATTGTTTTATATTAAAGACCCCATCAGACATAAGATAAGGCAAAGGTCGTACTAGCTTTTAATTATTTCAATATGTCTGTGACAGATACTACTTATTTTTAGGTCACATTACAATGGATACCTTTTCTACTGTTGGGATGTCCACCATGCTTTACCCTCCAACAAGAGGTCAATCAACATTTAGTTTGTGAGTTACAGTGATTCTGCCCCTCACTATCAGATTAACAGGTCGTGGGCCTAAATTCGTTTCCATGAAGGCCATGCAGTTCCCTCAATCTATATTCACGCTACAAATGCATCCCTTGTCAGGTAGATTCTTAAGCAAGGTATTTCGTTCTAACTCAAGTCCTTTTACTTCCTCTACAATATACGCAATGGTCGCCTTTAATAGGTCTGTCCGTGAGGCATGAGCTACAATGATCCTTTAAAAGTTATGTCTCACATTCTCAAGGCGTGACTCCAAAGTCTCGTAAAGTTTCTTTCGATATGTCATTTCCCTGTCTGTCAAATTGTAAAAAGCTATATTCTCTTCCAATTTTTTAGAATATTTAGCAGATTCAGCCTAAATAATGACCTCCAAATTAGCCACCTGAGTGTAAAGTTTTGCAATTTTTGTATTCAATTCTTCCCTGACAGAAGTATCCTGTAACAGGTCATCTTTCTCCTTCAACAGGGCTTCCTTCGCCTTGATTTCCCCTTCCAAGACCTTCTCCCAGACAAGAGCAGCAACCAGCTTATGCAAGCATTTCCTTAAGTTCGCGTTCCCTTCCTGAACATGTCCCTGAATTCGAGCCATGTCACCATCTAACTCTCTAATTTAACCTGACAGACTAACTACATCCCCTTGGACTTGAGGAACTTTAACATCATTTCTACCACCCCTTGAGCAGTCCCTAGTATCGGCTTTCTTGACACGCGCGTTGGCTTGCGCCAATTTGGTCTTCAATCGTGCCACCCTCTCATTTATCTTATTACACCTTCGTTGTACCCCCCAAAACTCAAAATCCTTGGCGGGAAGGGCAAGGTGCAAGTGTTCGGCTACAGCTTCCGAGGCTGATAGATGTTCTCAAGCTACTTTCAGCTCATTATCCTTTTCACTCATTTTTTGTTTAAATCACTCTAGCTCGCTTCTGCAATTTTGAAGATCAGCTCGGGATTATCCCTCCAATCTTTCTAGCGCCTAAATACGGTATTGAGCCATTTAAGCTTGCTTACCCCTAACCATCAGCGTGTCAACCCAACTTTGAGGCTTTGTGGCGTGTTCTTTTATCTCCGCAAGCTCTTTTATCCTCCCCTTAATTTCGACATCTTTCTCCTCGACCTTGCGAGTGAGGTCAACAATAGTCTGGGTTGCCTCAACAAATTTAAAATACACATTTACATGTTGATCTTCCATGTTCTCATTTGCCTCCCTCACCCTATTAAACTCTTCTGCAAATTCTCGGTTACATTGGAGTGCCTCATCTTCGCACGAGCAAACTAAATCCAATTCGACCTGCAGAGTAATAGATAAATTATATACAACGCAATTCAGATCTGCCATCGACATGATAGATATCATGTTTCTAAAAAGAAATATAATTTTTAACATCTACTGTGTGTAACTACTTTTAGACTTTGAGGTCGAAGTAATATCTCAGACAGGTGCTCGATGACATACATTTCTAAGTCTAAAGTACATGTTTACGATAATCCACTTTATCTAAATACTTTGAATTTTTCTACACAATATATTAGTGTTATTTTCCTAAAAATTGATAGCAAGTTTTGATCTACCTCTCGCTTTATGTTATCTAATTTACCTGGTAGCTTTATGTAAATATAGCATACAGGTCAGGAAACCTATTCCTATCTGACCTGTAGCTCTTCTTGCAAAGAAAACAAGGCTATATAAATCTTTCTTTCCCTGGCAAGCCCAGTCTCTAGATCTTTTATTCTGAGACTCATTTCCCTTAGTGCCTACAAGAGGGTTACAAAAACAAAAAAGGGCTCAGCTTGCATAAATCTATTCAATACTCACAGAGTCCAACAATTTACAAGACAATACAAAATACTCATACAAAACATTTTTCTACTCTACCTTCTCATTCTCGCACACTGGGAGTTCGGCGTCATCCCCTTGGTTGTCTAGCACCGTCTAGTGGGTGACACCGTCTAACCCATCAACAACTCTCACCGCCACTTCTTTAACTTCTTCATCATCACCCTCCTCGACATATGTGTCTGCCTTAATTGCATCTACCTCCTCCGTAAAATATCCCTTCAACATAAGGTGGTGCCCCAGCCTTTCACACTCCGCCACCACCTTCTCCAGATTCACCCTCGCTTTCGCTTGTAGATGACCAATCGTCACTGCATAGGAAGCCTTTAGAGCCTCTAGCTTATTTTCTTCCTTGAGAGCATCAGCCTTCACTTAAGCTACCTTCTTTTCAAGCTTGACCTTAATCTTTATCAACTCGGATTTTTTTTCTTCCACTCTGAGACAAATTCCCTTCATCAAACGAGCAACTTGCATAAAACAAATCGACCTCAGCGTATGTTCGAAATGCAATAAATTTTTACATGATCAAACATAAATACGCACCATCCTGCTCATATCCTCCTCTCCATGAAGAGCTGCTAGTCTGGCCCTTTCTTCCACTACTTAGAGATCGTCCTCAGCCACAGGTCGCCCTTTGGCAACCTTTTCCTCCGACCTCCCCGAAGATTTGATCCTTCTTATTTTCTCTTTTCCGTCAACCTTACCATTCCCAGTAGTACCAGAGGCTGACGCACATTTTAACATTAGTTTTTTAGGAAACGTTCGAGCTACTTTGCTCGACGTAATAGACTTCGGCTGAGCCAAGATGTCTACTCTAAGGGTCTTGGCCATATTGGTTCAAACATCCCCACCAGTTCCTTTCTTCTTCCCATCATCAACACCCTCCATTAGACTGGTCGATTGAGATTTTTAAACTTTTTCGACTTGTTCCCAATCCTTTTCTTTCTACTAAGGCCAAGTCCTTCCAACACAAACTCGAGCTTAGCCTCTTCCTCCGCAACTTTGTCTAACAATGAATCTTTCTTCTCAACTTGGGACTTCAGACCTTCCATGCACAACATTTGATATTATCCACAAAAAACCATCAGTTCATACATATCAATATTATACTCTATGCATTGTTATACTTGCTTTGTTTTACAGTTCTAAATAGAAGATCCAAAGGTTCATCATCACCTCTCTGAAGATAATTACCCTTCACCCATATTACGTTGTTATTCCAGGCTTGACCTGCTAAATTATGATCGAAGAAGCGACGCCGAGTTGCACTCACACAGAAATATTCCCCACAACTAGCTTTATAATTCTTTACCCATAAAACCGTAATACGACCTCAGGAGATATCCTCCTCACTTTTCCCGCATTCTCCCATTTTTCCTTCAGATGGTCGCAAACAGTTATTACCTCCCACATGTTCCCGTTCAATTGAACAGGACATGCCCCAATTGTATTCATAATCCCCTTCGCTAAATTTGTAAGGGGAAGACTCAACCCATACTCTAATTGAGACAGGAAACACATAAAACCCTCTGAAAGGTCACTCCGAGCACTCTCATTAAATATTCTAATGACATTGATTCATCTATACCCCTATCACGTTTTTCCTCCACCAAATCAGCCAACAAGTAAGAATACTCTTCCCCCGTCGTTACAGTGTACCCTCAAAATATCCTACCGGCTTATTCTACGCAGTTACCCCATTTCCCACCTACGGATGCCTTGGCTTTACAAAATTCTTTGAATACATCTGAACTAGGGGGATAGGCCACCAACTTACCCAGAAAACTTGGAAATTGCTTCAATCCTACTTCAACCTCACTATCAGACTCTGCCGCCCGACCAGAAGTCGAAACCTTGTTAATAGGCGAACTATCCATCTCACTACTATTTTATAGGCAAAGTTTGATCATACCCAAATACGTCTCACGTTTGACCTACATAAAGGTTCAGGTATCTATAATTATTTTATACATATAGATTATTCATATGCAACATATCTTTTAAATATTCTGTCTATATGTCATATATCATGGATTGCTATAAACAGAGATTTTTTAGGATTTTCTTAAAATAGACTAAGATTTGTGGAAAGAAAAAATAGCGCACGTCTCTGCTAACCTTTAGTATCATAATGAGAATCTGCAGTAGCGCCAGAGTCCTTCCCTTGCAACGCTGTTGTATAGCCACCTACGTGATTATGTGCCTGCAACTATCTTTGACTATTGATCGCCCTCAGAATCCTTTCCAAAGCCTTTACGATTTTTTTGCGGTTTTCTCTCTGTGCTCTCCAAATTTTTAGAAGCTAAAAACTTTTAAATAATGAAGACGAAGCATTATTTATTCTATCCCCCTCAAACGACTGGCAGTTATTGCGCCTCGCAGGACCCGTCCTCAATTTTGGAACTGAAACATCCTTTCCACTATCCATGTCAGACGTCTTATACTTTTTCAATGAAATCGTCTTTTCATTATTAGCTCTACCGTCATATTTTAATCTATATTTATCTTTTGTTTCCATAACTTTATCTGCCTTTCCCGCACACATGATGACTCACACTCCACGATATCAGATTTTAGCAGCTTTACATAAGAGACAAAGCAAGAAACTTTTACATTTTTATCTTGTTGTTTCTTATTCTTATAGTAGTGATGACGTCATTTTCAAAGCTATCAAAATTTTCAACCTTATTGAAAATTTGTTTGTCAAAACAGTCTTAACAGCATTTGCAAATATAGAGGATCAAGTTGAATTTTAACATTTCTGCTAAATTCGACAACACTTACATTTATGTACTTAACACTTTACATATAATTGCATCTAAAATAACCTTAATGATCTGAGCAACCACCTCCGATCAGATCTCATCCATCTATCACCCCATCCTCCAATTCGATCTCTACCTCACCAATCAATTTAATCATCTCTTCTCGATCTGTAAGATCCCACACCAATTCACGAAAGCATACCTCTTAAAAATGCCGAGCATACTCAAGTTCCCCACCCCTTATATCCAGTCCTTCAAGCTGAGATGTCCTCACTGAGAACTCAGAATCGTAACTAAACAATCAAAAAATCTTCTCCTGCACTTCAACGATCTTTATGGCCAATCGTCCTTCAGCGGCATAATGAATTCTCTGAGATCGAGTCTGCGCCATCACAATCTCTTCCCCATATTCAAAAAATAAATTATGC
This sequence comes from Kingdonia uniflora, assembly GCA_014058105.1. Taxonomy (NCBI): domain Eukaryota; kingdom Viridiplantae; phylum Streptophyta; class Magnoliopsida; order Ranunculales; family Circaeasteraceae; genus Kingdonia; species Kingdonia uniflora. Next base: position 203,338 of record JACGCM010001604.1, on the reverse strand, counting down.
CCATATTTATGCGTTTCTACAACACTTTCCTTTCAAGAGAGATTTTGATCTTTTATCTCATAACAAAAAACCAAAATATCTCGAGATAGACTATTTGAACTTATTCATTCCCTCGAACTCATACGTTACGTTGTTTTTCAAGTCGAGCTTATCTTTTACAAGATTTATCCTTATATCGACCTCTATTAGCTCAAATTTTTGCATCACAGATTTTCTGCATTATTATCTCCAATATTTCTAACATGCAGATATATCATACTTACATTACCTCATAAATTTTTGCACATATATGCCTGAGTTCGAACAATAATACTTGCGGTATTCATAAACTTCAATTCATTTCAAGCATCTTTCAAACGATTCAATTTGAGTATACGAGATATTTTATAAACACAAGTAATTGGATGGCAAATATTTATTCATGTCGATAACGTTACACGTTATTTTAAAGATATCAAGTTTTTCAGTAATTGATCTCAGGTATATTACAAAGATCTAATTTTTTCAGCCCCCAACTCCAGGTACTTTACAGATAACAAGTTTTTAAACTGCTTTTCAAGTAACAGGTCATACTGGAACTCCAACACATCAACTCCTCCAGTTCTTCCTACTTTAGTAAAATTTCACCCTAATGCAAAGCATAAATTGGAACCAACAAAAAGCCTCCCTCACATGGGTCTGGTTGAAGTCCAGTCGAACTTTAAATGGAAACTATGCAAGCAGTAAACTTAGTGTCGGTACCAACTCTACAAACTGAAGGTCTTCTGAGTCCCAAAGCATGATGGAAATGCAGAGGCAGACTTCCACTATTTGTCTCCCTCCTCCACTACCATTACCACCTCCTCTGAAACCGCCACGTTCAAAGAGTTGGTAAAGATGAAGAGGGCCCGACCTTAGAATCCATGGTAATATAATAAATCAACATAACTGCCCCGCAGTTATACCTATCCCTGCATATGAAGCCCCAACCTGGTCTTTCAAGAGAGTACGGAGACAAGCCCAACGTTCCTCTCCTGTCGAAATGGCGAAATGAAATCTCTACTTACAGTAAAAAATTTCCTCAGCTTCAACCACTTCGTCTTCTGACATGCCTTGATAAATCGGAGGGACAGGAGCGGGTATCGACATCTCCAAGGATTGGTCACCATAGTAACTTCAACCTCTACATTTCAGGCGTAATTCTCTCTTAAAGGACCATTCTCCGTGTCTTCACCCTTTTTATTTTTTAATATTTCAGTAAATTTTTTTAGATTACAAGCATTCTCTACTTCAAGGATTCGATAAAGGTACTATTTATATAACCCTACATTAATTATACAGGTATATTTTACCAAGCGTCGTCATTCATTATAGAGGTAACTTTTCAAAATCGTAAACCATCACATACATCAGCATCCATATCCACATTAAATACACGTCACTTCCGCATAACTTCTACACAATCAAAGTCATCATTACTCTATTTTAAATATCAAAAAATTTAGCCCAAATACCAATTACAATTTGATTATTTCTCAACTAAAGCCACTCGTAATTTTAGTTGCAAGGGGGCGATTGTAGGGACCTATCCCTCGATCTCACCTAAAGTCAAGTTATCGCTAGTTCGAATTACCTCCATCTCAGGCTCATGTATTTTTAATATAACTTCCCCAGTCAACATTCTAAACCACCCTGCAAACTGTTTAAAATTATGGGTCATGCTCAAACCAAAAAACCTTATTCAGTCAAAGATACCTATCCCTCACAAACTCATCAGTTACACAATCAGCCGTCACTAACCACATTATTTGAAAAATGTGCTCCAACATGATGAAGAACTACGGAGAAGGCCTATATATAGGAAAAGTTCCAGAAGAGACAAAGAGGATAAAAATTACACAAGAGATCATCAAGAAACTACTTTATTTTGATTCTCAGTAAGAGTCAAACTTCTTAATTACAAGGTTCACGCTTTTCTATATCTAAAGAACACTTGTAATAAGATATCTTCCTCTAGCAATAAAGATACTTTTGCAAAAATCATCTACTCGAGGTCATGGTTTTTTACCTATTCAGAGGTTTTCTACGTAAAAATCACCTGTATCATTTCTTACTTTCTATTAGAATATTATTGCAGGTTCATTGGTGTGATAACGAATTTTGGGCTATTTCGAGCTTACAGAATTTGGCCATTACAGGTACTGCCCAAGGAGTAGAATACCATCCCTAAGTGGTAAAATATTATCTCTATCTGTAGACATCAAAATTCGCTCTAATATTTTATCATGGTTCTACAACATTTTACCATGGTCCTCCAACTGGGAGCATACCTTAACCACTACAGCTCTAATCTTAGTGGTGGAAGAACTGTAACCGATTGTAGGTATACCGACTGCAGATGGTTCAAATTCATGCACAGTACCGATTGTGGGTTCTTCGATGTGCTTTCTCTAAAATATTCAAACAGATGATGATGACAAAGGGCAATTTAGAAATGACAAAAAAAATTCTAACAATGATAATTGACATAAAATAGATGACAAAAAGGGACTTAATAATAAAAAGGGAAATGACAGAGAAAGGAATCAAACAAATGACAAGAAGAGGATATAAAATGCCAAACCTAAGCAAATAAAATAATATGAAACCTAAATTAAATGACGAAAAGTAATAAATTAATCATTCATACTAAGAATGGAAGATTACCATGGCCTCTTGCACAATTTTTTGCTGTATGTCAGTCTTAGACGCCTTCATAGCTATTGCCAACAAGTCGGGGTTAGCAAAAAACTTTTTAAATGTCATAATTTGGTGACGCCTAAAGGATGTCATTCTCCATCCCTATAGCTTAGGGAACAAATGTTTGGAATCATAAATTTTTGGAAACTTCAAGCCAAAAATAGAGAAGAAAGTCCATATCACCCAGGTACATCCATATAGTGATAAAGCTTTATCCAATTTTTTATCAGCGGCCGATTAATATTTGGCAAACTCTACTATTTGATACCATAATAAATTATAGAGTTGCTCACCCCAGGGAAATCTGTTGAACTCTACTAGATCATCTACCATATCAACATACTTTACCTCAACGTTTCTCCCCTTGTTCTTGAGAAGAAATGATAGTATAATTTTTAACAAATTTAATCGAAGGACACCGTCTGCAAAACAAAATCACACATGGCTAAGAATAGGAATGGGTAAAAAATGCCAAAGAATACACAATGCAATGATAAGAGCCTTAGAAAATGATGACCTAAAAATGGTAAATATAATACAAAAAATTTTGGGGTGACAAATGCAATGAAGAATGATGATAAAGTAGACCAAACAAATGACAAATTATAACCTTACCATGATGTCTTTCTTATTTCACCAATTTTAAAGCCCCGTCAATTTTTTCAACCCATATATATTCTTCTTCTTGGGGAATGACCTCATTTTGAAATTCGTTATATGCTCAGGATTAACAAATAAGAACTCATCTGTTATAGGAGAGACACCTAGCCCTAAAATCAGGCAAACATGAATGGGTTTCTTCTGAATTATCGTCCCCTCCAAATTAGAACTTTTATCACTGAGATGACGATCGAATATTTCTATAACCAACGTCGACATCCTCGTTATTGGATCAATCAGCAGTAACGGTACAAAGCAAGTGGTACGAAGAGCACCCTTCTCCACCTCAGGAAGAACGACAAACATTTTGTGAAGTCCCACACCTGTACACCGAGAGGTATAATTTTTAGCATTAGAGGTGCCCTTCTTGGCTCTACCCTCTTGTGTTTGGTTCTCCACATTAAATTGTTCATTCACTTCTTTATCAGACTTCATTGTAAAAGAAAAAACTAACTTTAATAACACTTGGGAGGCAGTAGTTAACCAGACTTTAATCAAACACTTGGTAGGGATGGTTTTTGGCGATTTGCCACTGAAATAACACTAAAATTATATAGACACACGATGTGCAGAATCACGGTGACTGTGGGAAAATGGTTTGCGCAACTGGGACAATTTTTGCAGTTTTTAAATAAATGCCCCAAAAAACTCGTGTGAATCGTACGTATTACCTAACCCTAAACAACTGTAAATAAATGCCAAATAATACAGAATTAGTGATAAAGTCTGCATGATTTAATATAGCTAATGGTTAAAAGCATGATAGATTCAGCTGTAACAAATGATTGCAAATGCATAAAATGGTGACAGGGTCTACCTTATATGTTTCAAAATAGTAATGACACGTATACATCAAGGAATGAAATTTGAACACGTGGCGTGATAATATACTATTAAATGATTTAAATTTTTATTATTATTTAGGTCGTGACATTCCTACTTGTGGTGCCCACAGCCTTACTTATGGCCATACTTGTGAATCCCACGGCCTACAAACATACTGTAATATTCAAGCAGCTGATATTTTTTTGAACAAATGGCAACGTTATACTAAAACAAATAACAAAGTAGACTGAACAAATGGGAAAGTTAATATTAATAATGATAATTAGTTATTGCCAAATGATATAGGTATTTGAAAGAATGCCAGAGTTAAACTAAATAAATGGCATAGTTTTGCAGCAGCCGTGTAGATGATTTGCCATCATTTGTTCCCTGAGTAGAGTACAATAGATTACCATCTACAAAAATAGAGTGCCATCATTTCCTCTATGCCCAAGGAGTAGAGTACTAGTCTTTAATCAAATACTCCTTAGGCAGCAGTCACACAGACGGTTTGTGATAAATAGTTTTTGCGATTATCTGGAAAAAAAAATATAAGAAGAAGAAACGGTTCGACGAATCGGGATCACTTTTGGCGCCAAGAACTAGATGAACTTTCGTGAACCGCACGTAATACCTAACCATAAATAATGGAAAATAGTAAAAGAATCGGTGACAGAGTCTGCCTTCTTGCAAATAATAAATTTGGTACAAGGTGAGACAAACTGTCCGGAAATAAATGGCAAGTAATACATGAGATGGTAACAGTGTCTGCCTTACACGTATATCGTGGAATTAAATTTGAACACGTGGCATGATAATATATTTTAAAATGATTCAATAAAAAATATTATTATTTTGGAAGTGGCATTCGCACTTGCGGAGCCCACGTGCCTGCAAAAAGCAGGTGACATTTTGAAGCAGGTAACATTTTATTGAACAAATGACAAAATCAATGTGGTACAAATGATAGATAATCCTGAATAAATGTGAAACTTACGGGAATATAAATGACTGATTTCTGTGCAGAGAAGAAAGTTCAGAGAAAAAAAATGACAAATATTCCTTAACAAATGACATTGATTACTGGTGTTATAATGATAAAGTTTTTCTTAACAAATGATAAAGAGCAAATGGTAATAACACGTGGTTTGATATAATAGTTCTAAATGAGTTTTGCAATTTTTTATTATTTTGGAAGTGATATTCGTACTTGTGGAGCCCAAAAGCAGGTGGTTGTCTGTTGTTATATTGCAACTTTAGTAGAGGAAAAATTGGTTCTTCTTCTTGCCAGTATCAATTTTATAATTTATTGCTCCCTGGATCTGATTTTGTAAAGTTGGCAAAAAGTAGTATTTATTCTCATAATTTTTGGATAAGAAATTTTGAGATAATTTGCCTTGCCTTTTTTTATAACATATTGCAGGGCAATTTCATCCTTTATTTGATATACTTTATTTAAATTAAATAAATTGTGATAACCGCTTAACTTCTACTTTTATAACCTAGGCGGTGTGCAAATTATTAACTGTTATGACTGTTCGCATACGTAACGGCTTCGTTTTGCATTTTTGAACTGCCTCGTCTTTGAAAAGACCATGGAGTTGCTTAGTTACTTTTTTTCCAGAGCTTTTTACGTAAGTATATTACAATCCTTATTTTTACTCTGCCTTTGTCTCCGTTGAATTCAACATCGCTTTTGTATTTTGACTTGTGTTTGCATAACGCCAGTTTTTGCCATGTCTGGTAGTAATAGTTTATAGTTGCTGCATTGTTCAGTTGGCCGCTTCACCAAAGTTATAGAATAGTTACATAGGGAACCCAGAGTGGGGCGTTATGTTTTGGTGAAAACAACAACTTCTGTTGAAAGGCCTAATAAGCATATTTTTCTGCAGAATCAAAACCCCATTAATAGGTATTTTTTGCCTTCCTGAGACCCTTTTTGTAAAATTATTTCCCAGTTACGTCATTTTTAGGTTATCTACTCTACTAGAGTCAATTTGGCAAAAAAAAACCAAATTAAAGCTAAAATGGTACAGGACCCACACTGAGTAATTGTAGCAGTTCACTAGAGTAGTTTTTATCGCAATTGGTCTAGTTAGGCTTCATGAAAATCTAGATCACCATTGAGATAAGGAAGTAAGAGGATGGACCACAATTCTTATTTTACTAGTCAATCGAAGCAAAACCCAAGAAGATGGAGGATTTTGGGAACCACCTACTGGTGATCACCGACAGCCTTAGGTATCTCACTAGCAATCGCCTGCTGACGGTGGTCTATGATCGCAATTTTAAAACTCTGATCTCGAGGTGATCTAAAGATAGCAAATTTTTGTCAAATGCCTAAATTTCACTACTGAAGACAACTGGGGGTAGCTAGGACAATTCAATATCGGTGTTTTCATATTTAATATTTTGTTCTCTCTCTCTCTCCAAACCTAGTTTACATTTTTACAGGGTTTTGGAGAGCTTAAGAATTGAGTTTGTATTTCTTAACCTTAAGCTTAAGTTTAATGATAGTTAGTTTTTTTTTCATTAATCTTGTTTATTAATATATTATATCCCCTCATACTAGATCTGAGGAGGAAGCTTTATAGGTTAATGTTAGGATTTTCTTACAAGTTATAGGTCTGATCTGGAGGTCATTGTTAACCCTTTAGGGTTGTTCTTCAACTTTCTTGAACTTAAAGAGTTGGGAGAACAGGAAAACAATTCCAACTTAGAAGAAAGATTAACTTCCTTAAAATGGAGTTGATCTCTCATACCAAGTAATAACCTCTAAACCTAGGGACTGCTTTTGCCTTAAACTGATGAAGTAAGCCCTAGGTCAGCACCCTAGAATTTGAGTCTAGATCTAGCAATATGACTCTCTGATCGGATCCTAAACAAAAAGATTAAAAAATGAGTTCTAAACTCCACGAATATACTAATATACTAATATAAAATGGAAACCAAGTATCTAGTTACCCTTAATAATTGATTCTCAAAACCTAGCTTAAGTAGAGATTGCAGATAAATCAAACCCCCTTTCCTATTGATTTTAATTTACCCTAGAATAGCATACCTCTCATCAGATTAACACCCTACTTTCTCTTTTACTTCATTATTAAGTAACCTGGACATTGATTAGACAAGTGAAAGTCTATTAAATGGCATTGTAGCCGGCGAGGTAACGGTAATTTCTAGGATAGATAGATTCCTAGATTTAGTTTAAAGTAGGATTTCTCTAGTTTATAGGCTTTTGTAGGTAATTTTAAGTCTCTGGTATAATAAATTTTAGTGCGAGTATCCTAGGGTTATAGTTCTGCTGAACTGAGGAATGCACAATAAAAAACTCAGGAGATCGGGGACCTACCAACCAACAATCGCCGCTAACCAAATGGTTACCAATTACGATCGCCGACCAATGAGCTCCTCTGACTCCTCTAGTTTTGGGTTTTATTCCTGTGACCTTAATTAGTTATAATTGTTAATCAATGCATTGTATCTGTTCTCACAGGTTGCTAGAAAAATCAATCTCTGTTACAAACATATCTCCGCTTTCTCGCATTAAAGGTAATTTTCTCTAATGAGAGTGATAGAAAAGGGTTCAAAGAAGATTGTTGCACCCCAGCATAGGCTAAAATTGGACTCTTTGCTTATTAATTAGTTATAAATTAAGAAAAACACAAAACAAAATTGGGTAAAATTACTTAGTTAGATCGTAGGATAAATTAGATAATATTAATTAGTATAACACTGGGACCCTATTACTATTAGTAAGAGCACCTCTAACAGAATCATATGCAATTCCAATTTCCCATACCGGTATTCCAGAATCACTTACTATTTTTGTCCAACAGAGAATTAAAGTTTTTTTGTCGTGCGCTGAACCGTCACTACAAGAAAATGTGGCTTTAACGTCATCTAAATATGGTCACTATTTTAAAATTGACATTATAACTCTTATTTTACTTTCATCCCGTAAAACATTAATTGTTGAATGGGTTACCACTTCATTTTTTTTCGAAAGTGACGTTAAATAAATAAAATCATACTATTAACGTTATTTTTGGAGATGACATAATAGGTATTATATTAAAGTCATTTTCTTTTTGACGCGAAAACCATTTCTATGTCTTCCAAGTTATATATATTTATTAATGAAAAAACTCGCGGAGACTGGAGATACAGAAGCAAGAGGCAAGTGTTACGTGGGACAGTGGGGATAGATTGATTCTTGAGGAGATTAAACTGTAAAAGTAAAGATTTAGAAGAAGAAAAAAATCTGCTATGAAATTAGAAGATCTGGATTATAAGGAATCAAGGGTAACTCAACTACTCAAGTGAGGAATTATGGTGGTTTTAAGAACTGAATCCTAGTCTTCATCTTGTAAAATTCATCCTCTCAATTTCTTACTGGACTATTTCATTCGATTTGGATTCAAGGTAAATTTTGTTGGATTTAATTTTTGTTGAAGAACTTGAAAAAGGATTTTTTTTATATTTAATTTGTGAATCTTATGGTAGTGAGAGATATGTAGATCAAATAGACGGAAAATCTGATCTCATTGTTGTCATCATCAGCCTTACCTTATCCCCAATCATTATCTCACACTTTACATTCTTTTTAGTAAAGTTCGAACCAATTAGAGATTATATATATAATCTGTATTTGTAGGAAACCTAATCTGTTATCATTAGCTAATTTTTTATCATTTGAGTGATGAACATTTGATTGAGGAATACTAGGTTTATTTGAGGGAGGAACATCAGTACAAATAGTTTCAAAAGAATCATTTGATTGAGGAACATCATCATCATCCACTAAAGGTCCAAAACTATGTGGATCAAGCCCTATGCTATTTGTTTCAGGGTAACCCCTGTATTCAGGTACAGGATCAGGAAATGAGTTATGATGTAAAGATCCCATCGCTTTGGTGATGGGCAATCCTTTACCTGAACTAGTATCTTTGATGGTGGACAACCCTTTACCCAAAGAACAAAAATCAAACAAAAAAGTTTTGGGAGCTCTGGGAAGGTACCCTAACCTCATTAACAATCCATACGTGAAAAGGTGTGTCGAGATTTTTTTATGCATATTGATCATTACGGTAAAGTCGTGGATTGATTAAATTACGCATGCACAACCATGGACAAAGTTGTACAACTTACAATCCTCATGGTAGATTTCGCTTGTTTCTTCAAGGAGTGTAACGAAATCTTCATATGATAAGTGTGCTCTTAGTAAAGTAAGTTTTGTACTTTCTCCAACATAGATAAGAATTGATTCAATCTTTGGACGTATGATATCCCCCTAAAAATGAACAATGGTATAAAGCTGAACTTTATCCATCCCTGAAACAAATGATATATATATACAATTCTGGGGATAAAGTAGCAAGCAACAAATAAGATAAATGATAATAAAATTGATAACGAAGTTGAAGACAAATGATATAAAACTTAACTCCAGCAATCCCTCGAACAAATGATAGGAATCCCAAAATAAATGATATCAATGAATAATTCTGGTGATTTAGTAACAGATAATAAATGCTAAAAATGACACAAGAAAAATGGTAAATGACAAAATAGCAAAAGGAAAATGATTATGTACAAAGTGTATAATCTTGAATAGTATTTTTCTTAAAAAAATGCTATCAAATTATGATGCGGATACATAGTTAGAGAAAATGGATACAGAGTTAGAAATGATATTTACTATAATGGTTACTTCTACGGTCGGAGAAAAGGATAACAACGGTGTTTAGCAACGAGAATAACCTAGGATAATAACGATCTTTTTCTCCCCAATGACCTCTGTGTGAGGACTTTAGCGAATGCATAACGATAGTTGGAAGGCTTAGTAAATGAAGGAGACAAACAGTACATCAAGGAGAATCTGCTTTGATTTTTCTAGAAGCTTTGTTGTTGAAAAATAAGAAGAAGAATAAGAAGAAGAAGAAGTTTTGATTATTTTAAAGGTTGGTAGTGCATTTTTGGGGAAATGTTCCTTCTTATTATTGTTCTTATTATTATAGCAGATTAGACTTCTCAACAACTTCAGTAGGGATAGTTTCACATTTTTTCCGGTATTATTTATCATTTTTTTTAGGAACTTTGTTATTCGTTCGAAAATCTTTGTAATTGTTTTGTTATAGCTTTGCTATTTGTTTAGTAATCTTTGTGAGTTGGCAGATTTATTACTGTAGTAGATTAGATTACCCATCAACATTTAATATTAGAGAATAGGGTGGCAGCTAGGGATAGTAGGTAGGACCATTATCGATTTGTTAATTTTTGTATTAATTTTGGAAGAGGCTTGCCAAAGCATCAATTTTATAAAGATGGCAAAAACTAGTATTTATTCTAATAATTTTGGTTTCTTATTTGACACAAACAATTAAGACAATCGCATCAACAAAAAAAATTTATAGGAGTGATACAAAAGTAAGCAAGAAATCAGGGAACAAAGTGGCAACTGGTTTCAGACATTAGTGTAAGCGTGGGAGCCTCTGATGAGCAATTACTAGTGGTGATGGACTCCATGATAAGCCATGTAGACGTGCTATGCGATTGTCAAGAATGGGCAAGGAAGGTATCAATACAGACATGAAGAGTGTTGAGCAATTGTCAACACGAATATGATGAGGCAAAAAATAGGAGTCTGTGGTGTCCTCGAAAGAAGGAAGCATAATCCAAAAGGGAGATATCCGCAAGGATAACAACCAATTGCATCAGTGCAAATATTAATAATACTCTATATTAAACTATGTATGCTTCCTTTATGATGATATTTTATTGCGAAATTGGCCTGCATCCCTTACCTATCTTAGACATGTGACGATGCACTATCAATTCAGGGTCTTCAACACATAGGAGACTTATGTAGATAAGGGCCTCCCGTAAAAGGGGTGCCCAATGGATAACCTATTTTAAGCAAGTACAAGTCGTCATAGAAAACTATGGGAGCCAAGCATGTGAGCTCCATGCGGCTCATAATGACATGGGTGATTAGAGAGGCCAACTACTATTATGGCGCTAATCTAGATGCAAAGGTTACTCAAGATAAGCACACAATACTTTTGGACGGCACAAATCTCAGAAAAAGGAAAAATTAGGTGTAGCGAGATACATGGGTCACAACAAATGCAGAGGTACAACCTGTAATTAGGAGCCACCAAGACTAGGAAGGCTAGAGGAGGCCCTTGCTCTTCATATATAAGAGATGAAGTTATTCATTGTTAAAGAGGAAGAAAGAAAATAAAAGGGAGAAGAAAGACAAATAGAGGTAGAACCTCATATGGTAAACTTTGGTGCGCTCGACTATCTCGGTTACTGTAATAGCCTATTTTCATATTGGACGAAGATAGTGCCTTGTACCCTTAAAATATGAAATATTAGCTAGGAACTGGAAGTAATTAGTACAAGTTTTAGCATGGAAAATGCTTGAATGTGTTAAAAACCATGACCTCTCCCGAGGATTTTTGGAAAGAATGGTATTTATATAGATGCTAGCTATTACTAAGGGAAAAAGATAGAATATCTGAGTTTGGTAGGGATAACTTTCTCTATGAGTTTTTGTAGATGATTCTAGCCATCCTCAATTATGATCTCCAGGTCTCTTTTTATAGGTCTTATAATATGACCATTATTGCTTTAATGAGGAACGTTACAAATATCATGTTTGATGAGTCTTTTATGAGGTCTTTTGTAACGTCTTGCTATCTGATAATTGTTGATCTTGTAACAGATCTCTTGATGACCTTAACTGTAACTTTGAACTATTAGTGAAGATGAGATCTTTAACGATGTTCGTATGTATACGAACTATTGATGGATATCTGAGTGTCTTCGAACTGTTGGTGAAGATACGATCTCTAGCGATGTTCGTATGTATACGAACTATTGATGGATATCTAAGTGTCTTCTGCAGTGTCTTCGAACTGTATTGTAATCTTCTTAGCCTCATTCCTTGGTTGTTTATCACTGTGTTTATACGAACTATGTGAGCCCGAATATCGAGCTTAGTACGAGGATTAGCAATAAGCCCTTACATCTGCCCCATCTCAGCCAATAGCAGGAGAAATGTGTGTGGCGAGTGGTGTTGGTTGAGAAGTCCAGTCGTTTTACATACTGCATTAATGGCTTCCTAGTTATCTAGAAGGATAATTATTTTGACTGTTGGGTCTCCCAAAAATTCTGCTTGAGATGTGTGTTTTTGATAAGGACCGTATTGGAAGTGGTGGCATGCATTTAAATGCTGCTGCTATAAAAAAATGGTGAGCAGTTGTTATCACTGTTCATCCTGGTTTAACCTGTCAGTCATCTGGTGTAGTATAAATAGTAGTGATGGTGACTACTCGTCGTCAGGCCTATGAGGAGAGAGTTTAGAACAAGATGATGATTCTTCAAACTCGTTATTTTGGGAACCAAAGTCTTTCTCTGCCAATTCCAATCCCTGTTCCTCTAACTTTTCATGGGATGTCGTGGGAAGAAGTAGAGGAGGCAGAGGATAATTATCATCAAATGTGGCATTTCCACTATATGGTCTTGTTTGCTGCCCACCGTCGGGCCTGTCTGCGGTTGCTTGTAGAAGATGCGGTGGCGGCAGAAGATGAGAAGGTTGGGGTGTCATCTGTGAAGTATTGCTGATATCCTGCGAAGGATTGGGTGTTGTAATGGTGGAGGTGGTCCTTCATATTTAGTGGCTGCGGAGATGGTGGGGGTTACGGAGGAGTGGTGGGATTAACTTTATATTTTGCCTCACCCTAGTTCTTTTGTTGGGCCTTCCATTGCTTTTGTTTAAGCGTTGCACTATCATTTGTATAATAGGCTGTCTTTCATGCCGTAGAAGAAATAGCTATCTGTAGATCTTGTAATATTGATTTTCGAGCTGAATGAAATATTTGTCCTTGTAAATTGCTTATCTTGAATAAGAAATTTGAACTTGTTTATCTTGTCTTGTAAGTTTTTAAAACTGTTTAAATGAACTGCTGTGGTACACCGTGTAAAATCTTAAACTAGTCAAAGATTAAATAGGTCGAAGATATGTAAATTGAATTTTTGCTGAGTTGTATGACGTAGAGTTACAAGTATATATTTCTGAACTGTGTAGATCATGCTATATATTTGTTGCCTTGTTGAGATATATTGTTATTATGCATAGTATTTTTCATGCTTCATATAAGCTCTTGCTGTGAGAGTATTATCCTAGTCAACTTGGTCGCAGCTTCTGATGTCGTGTGTTTTGTGCAATTTTGCTAAATGTAGGGCTACGTGAGGTAGCAGTTCGAGAAATTGCGCTGGATAAGCTGGCTGAAGAGGATGAGAGAGCTGCTGGTGGAGAAATCATTCCAACCATCTATAATTATATGTAAAATTGGATGATTGACCATAATTAAATGATTTGTATTTGTTGAGGTCATTTTTTCATCACTTTTCTGTATCTGTGATAATGGTCGAATGAGATATAATTGAAGCAAGATTTGTTACTAATTTTTTGCTTCTGTCAGATTAAAAGTAAGGTGAGTGACAGCTGTAAAAAGTTATACTAGGGTTTTGAACTGGAAATCATGTTATAAATTGTGCAGCAGAATCGTGTAGCCGCAGGCGGTTGTTACTGTACAAAAGTGATCGTGCTATATGATCTATGCAAATCTTCTTGGGCAGTGAGTCCTTCAAATAATAATGGTAGAGGAGAGAGACAGACGTGATAACCGAACATGTTACTCCCAAAATCATTATGAGGGTAAATGAAAAGACGTGCCTACAAAGAGAGATGATACTGACACGTGTCCCAAAGAGCTGCCATTTCCGAAACCGAGGGATAATATAAAATCTTGTCTTTATTCTTCTCACAAAACATATACAGTTACAGAGAGAGAAAAAAACATTTATAGAAAGATAAAGTCTTTAAACATTGATCTTAGTCCACCGTTATACTATGATCTTGCTAGGAAAACCGACATTTTGTTGTCTGAAGTGAAGGTGGTGACCGGAAACGACGACTGCTGCTCTTCTAGTGCATGTTAGTAAAAATGTTTATACTATTTTTATTGTTGTTTGTTGCTTGTCATGGTAGATGGTAGTTGCATGTGTGAACTGCTTGATAGACTAGTAATTGTTGGGTATGGCTGAGGGAGGAGGCCTGTTTGATTTTAAAATGTTGAATAGATTTTTCTTGCATGTGGTAGTTGCGTTCCAAAAATTCAAAACTCAGTAGTAAAGTTGTGGTTTCTTCCAGTAGTGAGGAATCATCGTCGTCTGGCAGGACTATGGATGATTCAGAAGTGAGGGGTACTATAGCTACTGATATGCCGACTGCTGTACACTCTGAGGTGAATGAGCGGTTGGAAATGGGGGTTGATGATGGGGAATTCTTTAAGTATCCAACTTATGTAGTCATAGGAAAGACATTTTCCAAGTATAAGAAAGACTTAGATGGAGAATGGGGGCATTATCTGATGAATGAAGGGTTATGGTTTAAGACCTTGGTGAGACCAGGGGGTAAGATAGAGCATTATTAAGTGCCTTCCCTGGATTAATGCAAGATAAATATGGGTATAGGAGATGATGTAGTAATTGATTATTACAACGGCACTGGTGTAGAAATTGTAGAGGAAGGGTTCCTTTGCTATCTAAACCAGGTCATTTATGGGTTGACTATTCCTTTGACCTTTTTCTAAAAGGGGGTAATGAATGTTCTAATGAGTTGTCTTGCCCAATGAAATGGCAATGTTTTCAAGATGATGAGGGTCTGTGAAGCCCTTAACAAGAAATGAAGAGATGGTGATATTGCAAGGCAGTTCGTTGCAGACGATATCTTGAAGTATTATAAGTTGAAATATGTGAAGGGTCGGAAGAGCGGATACTTGTATAGTGATTCAGCGAGGTCGAAATTCTTTGATTTTTAATCTGCTGGGAGACCCTGGTGTGACCATCTTCTGATGGTGAGCGATAATTGTATGCAAGTGCCTGTGGAACCGGCGCTCGAGCTAAAATATAAGAATTTTAACGAAAGTAAGTGTCATCATTCTGTCTCTGCTTCGACTTTTACATGTTTCGATCTTCAAACATAGTTTGTTGTTGATTTGGCAGAACCTAAGCCAAAAAGTATTGTCGATACGTCTAGGCTGTTCGATGTCGTGTCTCGGGAAGGAACTGAGCTGAACCAAGTACTTGGGGGTTAGGTATCCGTAGACATAAAAGGATAAACTCTGTAGTTTCAAAATTTTGATGAGCTCATTAAAATTGAGCTATGGCCATATCTGGTTCTGATTTTGATGGAGTTATAGAGATTCCTGCCTGTGCTGCGGGTACCACGAGCTCACAAAATCGTCGACTTAGAGGAAAAGGGTCGTAGCCCTCTTCTGAGTAAATAACTCCTGTGTCGACGATACAGGTGGGAACTAATGTGGTTGAAGCTGTTGTAAATGAGGCCCCACTTGCGAAGAAGCATAGGCCTGAGGTGAAACCTAAACGAACTTCTCCGAAAGATCTCAATCTTGGCGTGGTGGGGCAGAAGTCGCAGGAGCTGGCAAAGCATGATCCAAAACCTCTGGGTGCTGAGATTAAATCCAACGTGTCACAGGTATGTATGGTGTTGTTGTTTGATTAGCTTTGTTTGAGAAACGATCTGATTGATAATTTTGCTATGTTGTACTTGTGGTACAGTTGTCTGTTGCGTGAGAATCGGCCTTGGAGGTGTTGGTGGCAAGTGTTGAGGACCGTACTGAACTTGTTCGGCAGCATCATGCAGAGAAAGCTACACTGAAGGAAGAGCTTGAAAAAGAGAAAACTGCATTGCCTGAGCAGTTGAAGGAGCAGATAGTGAAGGAGATAGTTCTGCGGATGGAGAAGGAAAAAGTTCTGCAGAAGAAGCAGTTCGAGGCAGAAACTGTTGTGTTGAAGAAAGAACTCAAAGATGCTGCAAAGAAGACTTTCGACATTATGTTGGATGGTCGAAATAACATGATTCAAGCATTTTACTCCTGGGGGTCGACTATAGATGATGTCAATCTGGCTATTGCTGGGAGGTATGGTGAGATAATCTTTTTAGAGGACGAAGCCGCTCCAGTAGTTGATCAACCTTCTGAGCAGACCTCAACTTTTCCAGTTGTTGATGATACGACCAAGGAGGTAGTAGGAGCTAATTCTTGATTATGTAGTTGTAACATAGTTCTGAGACTCATCTAGTCAAATTTGTCCTTTGTATTGGTAATAGAACTATTTTTGCTGGGACTTGAATTTTTTTGCGGTTGCTATTGATATATGTTGTTTTGATGGTGAATGTATAATTTGCATGTAGGAGGTTGTTCGTTTGAGGGGAAAAGTGAACGAGATGGAGAAGGCCTTAAGTCGAGTAAGGGATTCCATCAATCGTATTCAATAGGTACACAATAAACTTGAATATGAGAGACGTCTTCATAATTCTAACTTTGATAACACCATTAAAGAGCTATTCGAGCTTTAATGTAGATAAGGGAAGATAAAAATTAAGAGGGATAAGGTCTTGCGGAAAGAGAGCGATAAGTTTGTCTTACTCCAAAAATCCCTTAATGAAAAGCAGTTTGTAGATGAGAGTGATAAGTTAAAGTGCCAAAGGTCGTTATTGTCTTTGACGCTTACTTTGAGGCCGAAGTTGATAGTGAGCGGGGCTTGAAGGAGGCTTATTTAGAACTGTTAACTGAAAGAGGTGTAGTGCCAGATCCAGCTTGGGTGAAATTCTTAGCGTAAGAAGTGTGAAATCGTCATAGTATAGAGGCGAAAAAATGTTCAGCTCGGGCTGGCGTATCCATCATATAGGGTGGTGTAGGTCCATTACCTGATGAGCTTCAATTTTGTAGGTGCAAAGAATGATGAGGATCCTTTTCTTCAAAATAAAGAAGGAAGATAGAAGGGTCCAAACATAATTAGAAAGTTATCTGAAGCATGCTTGTGACAAACTCGAGCGATCTAAGGAACATAATGCGTGTCTGGATAGGGAAAAGGAAGGTGGAGTGTAATAAGTTGTTGTAAAGTTTGAAGAAGAGAGTGAAGTTGTTAGAAGCACGTTTACTAGATACGCAAAAAATTCTACAAGTGTCCCAATCGTATTTATAGAGGTATCTTACTCCAAAGCGGGGCAAACAGGATGGTAAAGCAGATCACGAACGCCAGATGGCCGATGTGATTGAGTTTTATGGGGGCGAGCTCGCGAGAGTAGAGAATGAATTTAAATGCTATGTCACGGGCTGTGGTAAAGATGTTGAAGTAGATAATGATAAGGTTGAAAATTTGTGGTTTGTAAAAGGTAATGAGGGTGGTGGAGCTTCAACCTCGAAACCGCGAGCTGAAGAGTCTGAGGAGGAGGAGGTTGAAGATCTGTTACCTCACAAACGACATAAGACTCATCATTAAGAGGTGGTAATCTTTCATGAGTCTCAACAAGTAGATGCGAGTGGTTGTAGGGTTCCACCATAAGGCAACTGAACTGTGGCATATAATTGTGTTTTGCATAATGTAGTTAATGTGTGTATGTAGTTGTAGAAATAACATAATATCTTAATAAATGTTGCTTGAATGATATGTCTTGCTCGCTTGAATATCTATTGATAGATGTATGTAATTTGAAATTAGTTCTTCAAGGCTGAAGTCAATGAACAGAATGAACTGTCTGCTTTATCCGCATCAAATAATGAACTGAGAGCAGAATTGTAGCAGTGTTCGTTGGCGGTTGAAAATGCAACCTTGTTGAACTCGAAGTTGGAGGCTAATATGTTGGAGCTGCAGAGTCGGCTAAATGCTATGACTATAGAGTTATCATGTAAGGATGCAGAGATACATGCTGTTAATAATGAAGCCAAACTGTGGAAAGATTCTTTAAGGAAGAAAACATTGGAAACCATGACTGCGAACCAACAAGTACTGGATCTGTCAAGTACAATTGAAAAATAGAAGACTGATCTGTTGTATTACAAATCGGCAGTAACAGATAATGTTAATCTGTTAAAGAAGCAAGATGCTGACCTTTATAATATATGAGATGGTCTGAAAAGGTGGAGTTGGGATTTGCGTGAAGCTCGAGATTCCTGTCAGAGGAAGAGTGACCGTGCTAAAACTCACGAAGAAGCATGTACAAAGAGAGATCGAGAGCTGAACGTAACCATTAATAAGTGTAGCACACGGATCGTTGACCTAGAGCGGGCAAAGCAAGCCTTGGAACTAGAGTATTTGCAAGGTAATGTAGTTTATGAGGAGCTCGATCTGAAGTGTAAGGAGTTGCAAAGGTTGGTGGATGTAGTAGATGACGATAGCGAGTATTGTCAGGGGTTGTGTGAGAAGTTGCGACATATGAAGTAGGAGATGGATCGTAGTGTGAAGATGACGAAGCAGTATAGGGCTTCATTGCTGAAGGAGAAAGAGTATCTAGTAGACCGATACAAGGATCTTGAGGACGAGCTAACCAAAGTGAGGACCGAACTTGGTAAAGCTACGCTACTGACTGTAGATAATGCTACATTGCGTACAATGGCTATATTGCATGTTGATGTACAGAAGTTGCAGCAAGAGCTTGATGCGATCTTGGATGCTTCAATTGAGCACGGTATGGAGTATGATATGCAGCTAGCGCGGCTATGTTATATTGATAATCTGATGCCGAGAGTTACGGAACTGCTAAATGCGTCTCTTACTGTAGTTGATACTACTATACCTTTCCCTGCCTTACTTTCGTCTGGACCTGGGGAAAGTTCGAATGTCGTACGCACGAAGCGTGATAAATAGTTAATTGTAATCAGACAAAGTATAAATATGTTTTTGCTGTAGAAAAAATATCAAACGCTGAGTAAAAAATGATTTTGTTTTGTTATTTCTATGTATGGTCGAATTGGGTGAACCAATAAATGACCATGTAGAGATATATGATTGCAGCGATGTTGTATTCTTTTTTGTATAGGTCAAATTGAATAAGTCAATAAGCAACTGTAAAAAGATGTATTAAATGCTGAATAGCTGTATAGCGTGTCTCGGCCAGGTCAAATTGATTGATTCAATTAACGACCTCGGGGGAGCGTGTATATTGGAAGAGCTATGTTGTAGGTTTCAGTTACTGGTCGAATCGAGCGTATCAATAAGGGACTGTAGTGAGATGTCAAGAATATTGAATAGATGTATAGTGCATCTCTGCAAGATCGAATTGATTGACTCAATAAGCGACCCTCAGAGAGTGTGTATATTTGAATAGCTATGTTGAAGGTCTCAGTCACAGGTCGAATTGAGCGTATCTATAAGCGACTGCAATGAGATGTCTTGAATATTGAATAGCTGTATAGTGCATCTCTGCCAGATCGAATTGATTGACTCAATAAGCGACCCTCGGAGAGCGTATATATTTGAATAACCATGTTGTAGGTCTCAGCCACAGGTCGAATGGAGCGTATCAATAAGCGATCGAATGAGATATCTTGAATATTGAATTGTTGTATAGTGCGTCTCTGCCAGATCGAATTGATTGACTTATTAAGTGACCCTCGAAGAGCGTGTATATTTGAATAGCTATGTTATAGTAATTCTCCGGTATAGACGAAGATAGGTAGAAATACTTAAATTGAGTAGACTTGCATGATGATGATGAAAAAGTACTTTATTGAATAATATAAGATATTACAGCATGTTTATCTTCGAAACAACTTTAATTGACGAATATTCCGCGGATTAGGTATAGGTACACCTTCATATGTACAGAGATCATAGGATCCTAAACCACTTGTGCCTGTTACGATAAAAGGACCTTCCTAATTGTCTGCTAACTTTCCAGTATTGCGTGGTTTGCGATGTGGGATTTATCTGAGAATAAGGTCTTTAACTTTGAATTTTCTGTGTCGAACGTGTTTGTTATAGGATCGGGATAATACAAGATGACATCTTTCCAGATTAGCAATGGCTTAGTCACGAGTTTCTTCGATCAAACTCAGATTGCATACGATCTAAAATTCGTTTTCTTCATCTGTCATCTTAAGATCACGTATTGGATGATGATATTGAGTGGGAATAATGGCTTCAGTCTCGTAGGCCAGTAAGAACGGAGTACAACCTGTTACTATTCTGAGAGTTATTCGGTAGGCCCAAAGTACATGTGTTAACTCGTTCACTCAGTTCCCTTTTTTTTCGTCTAAACGCTTCTTGATGCCATCCACAATAGTTCGATTAGTTATCTCAGGATGGGGAATGAATGATGTTGTGCTCATTGAGGAATGCAATGACTTTGGAGCCAACGAACTGTGGTCTATTATCAATTCTGATGAGGTGTGGTCTGCCGAATCGGATAATAATGTTCTCCCAGATAAATCTGATGACTTCTTCTCAGGTTCAGCACAGCAGGATTCCTTCTGCCCATTTAGTGAAGTAATCTGTAGCGACCAAAAAATGTTTACATTTTCCTGGCGCTGTAGGAAACTCTCCTACGAGATCGAGAGCCCATCGTCTGAATGGCCAAGTGACTTGGCTCGAGTGTAGTTCAAGTGCTGGAGCTCGTATATTAGGTCCATGCAGCTGACAAATGTCACACTTACGAGCATATTCGATTGCCTGTGCTTTCATCTTAGGCCAAAACATTCCTTGAGATAAAGCTCTGTAAGAGATCGCCCTGCTGTATGGGATCCGCAGGTGGCTTCGCGCTGATCGTGCAAGAATTGTTGTGCCTCTGTGTCAGAAAGACAAAGGAGGTATAGACCAGTGACTAAAATTTTGTATAGTAGATTATCCTAAACAATGTATATTCGGGCGTTCTCAATTAATCTTCGACGTTCTGTAGGATCTTCTGGAAGTAAAATGTTAAATTTATTTTGAGGTCCGATGTATGCAATGAAAGACTTTCTCCAATCATCTTCGATCTCTTCGTTGCCCTTAATATTAATGGTGTTGGACACGATGGTATTAATGCTGGGGTTAGAAATGACGTCAATTTTTAATTAACGAGCTTCTGATCCGAGGACACCAGCAAAGTAAGCGAGCGCATCTGAATGTCTATTTTCTCCCCTTTAAAGGTGCTTCATTGAAATTTTCTAAAATTTGTTCATTCGTTCAACCACTGCAGCAACATAGTCGACCATTCTCCCATTGGTTTGATATATGCATGTGTAGTGGTTGACGAGTATGTGCACAGAGAGCTCTGCTATGCCCAGTGTGAGTGCCATATCCAAGCCATGAATTAATGCATCATATTCTGCTTCATTATTGGTTGCTTCAAAATTGAGGCGAATGGATTTTTTGAGCCGATCATTGAAAGGGGTAATAAGAACAATTTCAATTCCTGATCCGTCCAGATCGGCAGATTCGTTAGTCAAAAGTCGCCAACCTTTCTTTGTTACCCAATCTAACTTATCTTCAGATTGATCTTCGAGTGGTTCATCTTTTTGATTAATAAATTTTTCTTCCCAATCAAGATCTTCTACTGGAAAGTCTGCTAAAAAATCTGCTACCGCTTGACCTTTTTCAGAGTAACGTGACTCGAAATGCATATCGTGTTTCCCGAGTATTATGGACCATTATTGAATACGTCGAGATTTTTCACGCTTGGGTAAGATTTCGCGAAGGGAATAGTTCTTCTAGACACGAATAGTATGAGCTTGGAAATACTGCTTCAATCTTTGTGATGTATAGACGAGAGCTAGAATAAGCTTCTCAATCTTGGTGTATCTCATTTCAGCGGGAGTCAGAGTCTTGCTGATAAATTAGACAGGTTTCTCAGTATTTTCTTCGATTCGGGGAAGAACGAAGCTGAGAGATGTATCTATGATAGCTAGGTATACTGTAAGTTCTTCTCCATCTGTTGGAGTGCTCATAACTGGTGGTTTGCCCAAATAACTTTTAAGCTCGAGGAAGGCCATTTCATATTTGTCTGTCCATTCGATCTCTAGATCTTTCTTTGATTTTCCTCGTGATGTACCTTATTTTAACAGATCGAATAAAGGTCGACATCTGTCTGAAGACTTGGATACAAATCTGTTTAGTTCTGCAACCTTCTCGGCTAGCTTCTGAACGTCCTTCTTTGTCTTTGGTGAAGGCATAGCCAAGAGAGCTCGTATGCGTGATGGATTAGCTTCAATCCCTCTTTTGCTGATTAGATGTCCTAGAAAGTTTCTGGATTGTACTCCGAACTGGCATTTATCGGGATTTAAACGCATCTTGTATGATCACAAAATCCCGAATGTTGTTCGTAAATCAGTAAGATGGTCTTCTTTCCTGAGACTTTTGCAGAGCATATCGTTAATGTAGATCTCCATTGTTTTACAGAGATGATCTTTAAACATTTGTTTCATCAATAGTTGATAGGTAGCTCTAGCATTTTTTAGGCCGAAAGGCATGACCTTATAGCAATATAAACCTTATTCAGTGATTAACGCAGTCATATCATGATCTTCTGGAAAAAGTGGCATATGATTGTATCATGACGCAACATCCATCATAGAGAGAAGTTCGTACCCTACTGTCGAATCAAGCAGATGGTTGATGATTGGTAGTGGAAAGCTTTCTTTTAGAGTATATCGGTTGAGGTCTGCAAAATCAACGCAGACTCTGATCTTGGCATTCTTCTCTGGGACTATGAAAATGTTCGAGATCCAGTCCGGATTGATAGATTTGTGAATAAAACCGACCACAATCAATTTATCGATCTCTTTATTCACTTTGTCTCGTAATTTTGGTGCTAGAGTCCGTTGCTTTTGTTTAACCGGTTTTGCTTTATCTTTCAACTCTATCCTGTGGCATGCTATAGCTGGATCGATCCCTGGCATTTTGTGAAATGTCCATGCAAAGACGTCACTGTTATCCTTGAGGAATTGTATGAGATTTGAGCGTTTCTCCGTGCTCAAGAGAGTTCCAATATAAGTTCCTCTTTGAGTACCACTGATCTCGATGTATACTGTTGGTTCGACGCTTGGCAACTAAGGTTTTGCTGGAATTGACTGCTGTAATTGCTATGATGTGGCTGTTGTGGCTGGCTCAGTTTCGACGGAGATAGTGTTATCGCAAGCTCGAGCCAATTTCTAGCTGCCTTGGATTTCGTAGATCCCTCCTTTCCAGTCGAATTGTAACGCCTGATGATATGTGGAGGGAATAGCCTTCATGTTATGCAACCATGGTCGTCCCATGATGCCCAAATAACGAGATTCGTTATTGATGAAGTAAACAACTACGTCAAGTGTAACTGGCCTTGCTGTGATGGGAAGTGTGATTTTTCCCACGCGCACTTCTTTAGAGCCGTTGAATCAAGAGACATTGATATCACTCGGTTTGACCTTGTCTGCTAAGCCCATTTGGTCGATTGTGCTCTGGAATAATAGTTCGATGCTGCTGCCGGTATCTTCAACTATTGTATGTAGAACTATGTTCTTTATCATTAACATGATGACGAGAGCATCATGGTATGGAAAGTTGACGTGAGGAGCGCCACAGTCTTCAAAAGAAATCCCAGATCGCCGATTGCTGGATTTCGGCAATAAGCGAGCTTCTTTGCCTACCATCGTCAGATCATGGCATTGTCCAAGGCGCCTACATTTGAATCTGTTGGAGCTGTGGCCCGTCCGAGTCTCGATGAATTACAAGTATCTTTCTTCATTTGCTTTGTCAACTTGGACGATCGTGGTATCAGACTTGTAGCTTCCATCTTTGTAACTTTCAACGTTAACAATATACTCAAGCATTCCACCTTGTACAAATATGTTCTGGAGAAGAAATTTCAGTGCGAAATACTGCTCCGTGTCATGATGTTGAATTTGGTGGTGAATGCAGTATGGCATTCCTGGTATGGGCGGAAGAGTATTGGCATTTCTGAAGAATTCATCATTTTGTAGCAGCGGGTATAAGTCTGCAAGAGTAGTTGTTAACTGTGGTATGCACGGAATTGGTTTCTTTCGCCCTTGGCGTGCTCAATTGTCATAGCACTTGAAGCGCTTCTTATCACCCACATAGTCTTTACTGCTGTAGTGAGCACGTTCATCGGGACGATCTTTGGTGGATAAAGTGATGCGTTGAGGTTTTGGTTTCTCAGTTGTCAGTCGCTCGAGGTCGATAAAGTTGTTAACCTTCTTAATCATATCCTCCAACATCAGTGGCTTGTTGAGAACAAGGTGCTCCTTGGCTCGTCCATCCACGAGTAGAGCATTGGTGAAAGTGGAGATTGTGATTTTCTTATCGAGGTTGTCAATTTTTTGAGCTAGTCCAAAAAATTTCCTGGCAAATGTCTCTAATTTTTCATCTGGTGCCTGCTTAAGGCTGAACAAGGAGTAAAGACTCTCCTCCTTGTCTTTATTGTGTGAATAGTTTTTGTCAAACAGTTTGCGAAGTTGTTCAAAAGTGAAGATAAATACTTCACAGAGTGTGTAAAACCCTCGTAGAGTCGTAGAGGTTCACCATTTAAACTGGTCGGGAAGAGATGGCAGAGGATGTGGTTGGATGTCGAATACAGCCCCAAAGAATCCTTAAATTCTTGGACGTGCTCCACAGGATCTCCCCCCTTGTATTTATGAATCTTTGGAGAATGAAAACTGGTGGGTACTTCCTCGTCCAGCAATTCGTGTGCGAGTGGGATCTTTTGTAATTTAGTATAGCTATTTTTTCCAATGAGTATTTGAGCATCTAACAGCTCCTTGATGCGTTTGTCCACCTGTTCCGGAATGAGATGTTGTCGAGACGTGACAGCTCGTCTTGTTACTTGTCCTCCTGGTGGATTATGGTCTCTTGTTGCTTCTCCCATGCGGTCATAGACTAAAATTCGAGGTTTTTCTCTGTTTTGTTTCTCTTGTTATTGCAGATCTATTATCGCTCCAGGGATAATGGTGGATTGACATGACTATGAGGTGGAACTGGTTCTTGTGGAATTTGAGGAAGTGCTAGATTTTTTCTCAATTTCCTAAGCGATCATGGACTGATATCCTCGAGGTTGCAGGCAAAGCGTTTTGTTGTCTCGGATCTGCAGTTAATTGATCTTGAAGTGCTCTGATCGTGCTCTGCATGTTGGCGAGCTGCTTCTCAAGTTTTATTCGTCGCTCGGTTTCTGCTTGCATAGTTTTTCGTAAGTCCGTCACTCCTTCAGCTGCGTTAGGCAGGACGTTGGCATCTAGATTTATCATCCATCAAAAAATGAATATGAAAAATTTGATTGGAGAACACTGAGTGTATGCTTCGGTTCCCACAGACAGCGCCAAATGTAATAGCCTATTTTTGTATTGGACGAAGATAGTTCCTTCCACCCTTAAAATATGGAATATTATCTAGAAACTGGAAGTAATTAACACAAGTTTTAGCGTGGAAGACCCTTTAAGGATTTTTAGAAAGAATGGTGTTTATATAGATGCTAGTTATGACAAAGAGAAAGAGATAGAATATCTGAGTTTGGTAAGGATGACTTTCTCTAAGAGTGTTTGTAGATGATTCAAGACGTCCTCGATTCTGATCTCCAGGTCTCTTTTTATAGGTTTTATAATATGACCGTTATGGCTTTAATGAGGAACGTTACAAATATCAGGTTTGATGAGTCTTTTATGAGGTCCTTTTTAACGTCTTGCTATCTGATAATTGTTGATCTTATAACGGATCTCTTGATGACCTTAGCTGTAACATCAAACTGTTGGTGAAGATACGATCTCTAATGATGTTCGCATGTATACGAACTGTTAATTGATATTTGAGTGTCTTCTGCAGTGCGATGTTTCTAGATGCTTCAATATCCTTGAACTGTAAGTGAGGAAGTCTGTATTGTAATCTGCTCGCCCTCAATGTTTGGTTGGTTATCAATGTGTTTATACGAACTATGTAAGCTCGAATATCGGGCTTAGTACGAGGATTAGAAATAAGCCCTTACAGTTACATTTAGCGACTCTGCAGGGGACTGAAGTACACTAGAAAATGCTGCCTAAAAATACTTCGGGCCTCATAACGGGCTGCATTACTAGAGCCGGTTGTTGAGGAGGTTGGGGTACGAAAGGGGGAGGAAGGAGTCTAGTAGGTGAAGGCTTGCAGTAGCCACCCTAGCTCCCAAAGGAGATGCGTTAAATTTTGTCAAATGACATTTAGGAGATCATGCAGCAGAACATGAAACTACGAGGACTCCTGAGCACTTTTAAATGAAAGAATGTAAGCACATAAGAGGAGCTCACCCGAAGATTCGAGGATAGAAGGAGAATAGAGTTGGCGGGTCCCACCCTTGGAAGGTGGTAAGGTGTTACTCCACCCTCGCTTAAACAATCTTACATTTCGGTGACATAATTAAGGATGAGGACCCCCTCACTGATGTAGTTGCCTGCCAAGGACAACGAACAACTTAGATGACCTTGTACAAATCATCAATGAGAGGACCAAGTAACCGATAAGAAGCTTTCTCAAGCAACATACACCATATTCAGGAGAAATAACCTATAGCGAATACCCCTTTGGTTTTGTGACTCTATTGTTGCCGCAGTTCAGCGAGAATGGGTCTTCAGAGGAGCACCTCACTAGATATCGAGAAGCTATGTCGGCTAACCAAGCCAACCCAGGTCTACAACTACGAGAGTTTTCAAAATTACTACATACATGGTACAACCATTTGAAGGACGCTGCCATCAGAAAGTGAAAAGAAATGGGAGAATCTTTCTCCAAGGTTTTTTTTCCAAGGTAGCCCTACTTCACTAAGAGAGGATGGTGGAAGGCAAGATGGACCACTTATGGATTAAATTCAGAGGTTCCACATTAAGGCGCAGGACTACTATGAACCGGACGATGAAGGTGCTAAGCTGGACTCTGAGGTTATTGAGGGTAAGCGCGCAATATCCTCGGCGACATGTAACAGAGAAAAAGGAAAAACTGGTGTAGTGGGAGACAAGGGTGGCAGAAGGTGCTGCTGAGCTTTATCTATTATTATGAAACTCAATTCTACAAAAAGAAAAAGGTCTGACGAGATAGGAATAGTACAATTTTGTTGTTTGAGCAATGATTGATTCTCTAAGAAGAAACCAAACAACCAATCTTGATACAAATGAACAAGATGGGAACAGGCGTTCATCGGAGAATTGCGGGTGTAAAGCTACATTGAACATTAAGTGGAATGAAAAACTTGGTAAATTTGTTCTTACCAGTTTCTAATTAGATGCGCATAATCACAAGCTTATTTCTCCACGGAACAACCATCGTACGAAGGTTAATCATTTCTTCACTGAAGCTGCAAAAAATTTGACCAAAACTTTTGAACTTCACAATATTTCAGTGAGTAAGGTACCAACTTTATTCCCTGATAAGACCTTAACAAACATGATTGTTATAACCACAATGACAAAGTTAACATGGAACGTTTGTCACATTGTGATGCGCATGCAACATTAGAGTTGTTCAAGAAGAAACAAGTAGAAGATCCTATGCTTTACTTTGACATTCAGCTTGAGAATGACGACATGTCCCTTAATTTCTTTTAGATAGATGGACGATCAAGATTGGCGTATGAGGCTTTTGGGAATATGGTAACCTTTTACACCATATATTGGGCCAACGTCTCCAAGATGCCATTCGCTCCATTCGCTGAGATAAACAGCCACTACCAAACGATCCAACTTGGATGTGCTTTATTTCAGAATGAGCAAGAGTCCCCATTTACTTGGTTATTCCAAACATGACAAAAAGTGATGAGCAATAAGCACCACATTTCTATTACCAATGACTAAGATGCTGGAACTAAATTTAAAATGGTGTTTAAGGGAAACGGTTCATGCGCTGGCAGACGAGAGCAGCATATTCGGCCATGCGACCGTTGGCTTAATTTTTACTGGAGTATTATCTCTGGACGAGTTGGGAGTCTGTGAAAACTGCAAGTTTGGGGACGCCGAGGTCGAGTACGAGGTCGAGGCCATGGATAAAGGCTTCATACTCAGCCTCGTTGTTGGAGCATTCAAAGTTTAACTAAACTATTTTTTTAATTCGATCATTGGTGTGTATGACCAGGACGATACCGATCCCCGAACCGTTAGGTCCAGCGGATCCGTCTATGAGTAGATGCCAGCCTGTATTGGAGTTCCATGGGTCTGTGGGTTCGGGCTGGTCTTATGGTAGTTCATCTTTGTGTTCCTCCTAGTCGACATCTTCGATCGGGAAGTCAGCAAGGAAATTGGCGACTGCTTGACCTTTTTGGGATACTTGCTTCTCAAATGTGATATCATGTTTCCCTAGATAAACGAACCACTATTGTACTCATCTAGATTTTTCTTTCTTGCTAAGAACTTCTCGAAGGGGATAACTTATTATAACACAGATAGGGTGAGCTTGAAAATATAATTTTCGGGAAGTATAGACGAGGGTGAGGAGAAAATGCTCAAGTTTTGTGTATCGAGTCTCTGCAGGTGTCAGAGTTTTGTTGATAAAATATATAGGTTTCTCAATATTTTATTTGATTCGAATGAGGACTGAGCTTATAGAAGTGTCAGTGACTGCGAGGTATAAAGAAAGTGTTTCACCTTCTATAGGAGTGCCGATGATGGGTGGTCTACCAAGGTATGTTTTAAGTTTGAGGAAAGCCAGTTCACAGTTGGGTGTCTAATTGATCTCGGGGTTGTTTTTCTTTTTAGCCTTGTAGAAGTCTTGGTTACGTAAGAGAGAGAAGAGCAAAGCAGAGTGGTCTGAGGATTTGGAAATAAAACGATTAAGGGACACTATTTTACCAGCCACTTTTTGGAATTTTTTTTGTTCGGGGCAAAGCCATGTCGATGAGGGCTCGGATATGGATAGGGTAGATCCTGATACCTCACTTGATGATGAGGTGGCCTAGAAATTTGCCAGACAAAATACCAAACTAGTAAATGTCTGGGCTAAGTTTCATGTTGTATGTTCAAAGTATCGAAAAGACTTCGGTTAGGTCCTAGATGTGGGTCTATTTTTGGGGTTTTTGCATAGCATGTCGCCGATGTAAACTTCGACCGACTTGTCAAGAAAGGGTTTGAAGATGGCTGTAATCAGGCATTGGTAGGTGGCACCCGTATTTTTGAGGCTGAAGGGCTTGACGTTAAAACAGCAAAGGCCTTGTTCAGTGATAAAAGAAGTTTTAAGTTAATCTTCGGGGAGGAGGGGTACCTGATTGTAACCCGAAGTCGCGTACATCATTGATAGGTTCTCATGTCCTACAGTAGCATCGAGGAGTACTGAAATGATTGGGAGGGGGAAGATGTCCGTCGGTGTGTGTTTGTTGAGGTCTGTGAAGTGAACGCAAATTCTGATCTTCCCATTCCTTTTAAGAACTGTAACAATATTGGATATCCAGTCAGCATACTTGACATCTCTGATGAAACCCGCGGCTATAAGTTTGTTGACCTCGAGGTTTATAGGATCTTAAAGTCGTGGTGCCAAGGTACGCTTCTTCTATTTTACTGTTGCATAGTTAGGGATGAGGTTGAGGCGATGACATGCTAAATTGGGATCGACACCGGGAATCTTCTGAAACGTCCATGCGAAGACGTCTTTATTTATTCGAAGGAAGTATATAAGTTCGAGGTGCTCGGCCTCATCTAGAAAGGATTCGATGAATGTACCACGACTAGGGCCGTTGAGTTCAATATAGATAGTGGGTTCGATGGGTGAGATGGCAGGTGTCGAAAGGGCAGGGATTGATGGAGACAGTGATTGCTATGGTAGTTTGACGAGTTTCCGGGTCTGATCGATCTCCGGATGCTCATATGAATGGGCGAGACATTGTAAAAATTTTAAGTTCCACAGGAGGTATTGAAATGAAGGTTATGATATAAGTCGAAGGTATGGCGCGCATGGCATGGAGCCAGTCGTGCCCATGGATTTTGAGGTACTCAGATTTCTTATCGATGACAAGAAAATTGTTTTACAGTGTAACTGGGCCAGTTGTAACAGGAAGGCTGATTCCACCAACAGTAACTTCGGTAGCACCATTAAAACCTTTCAGTTTGACATTGGCGGCCGTGATGAGGTCTATTTTGTTTATGGCTTGGAGGTTTAAAGGAAAAGTACATCAGTTGCACTTCCTTTATCTATAAGCATGGTGTGGAGGACGAGGTGTTCGACTTTAATCATTATGACTAAAGGGTCAGAATGGAGAAAATGAACGTGTGATGTGTCGTAGTCAATAAATAAGATACCCTCAAGTCGAGGATATTGACTTGACTCTGGCAAGAGGGTGAGTAGCTTTTCCTGGTAAGTGAGTTTATAGCATTCTTCGACATGCTTGCGCTTGCTCTTGGAACGGCCGCTGTCAATATTATTTACCTTGATGAAATGAAGTTGGTAGATGTATGCTTCGGCTGGGTCAGCAGCAGAGGCGGGTTGAGGTTTGAGGTACGACCCATCGAAGTAGCTAGGGAGGTCGGCAACGAACTCATATAGATAACCTACCTTGAGAATTATCTTGAGAGAATACTGTAAGGCAAAACATTTGTTGGTGTGATGACAGTTACACTTGTGGTTGGCGCAATAAGGTTTGCCTAGTTTGATCTCGATGGGGAAATGGATGCTAATAGCGGCAGTAAGTTTGGGGAGGACCGGCTTTACTCATTTTTTGTGAGCTTCAGCAGTATTGTCAGTGTGGGGACGTTTGCGGCTCTCAGTCTCCTATGAGACAAGAGTGATTAGGGGTGCAGGAGTAAAAGGTTGGCATTGTCGAGGTTTATTCAGATTGGTGGTCGAAAGTTTCCCCTGCTTATTTGATTTGCGAAAGGGTTCGCGGTTTGTTTAAAACCAGGTACTCTTTGGCGCGGCTATTATTCGGCAAAGCATTCTAATATACGAGTATGACATTTGTGCAGTCGAGGTTTTTGACTTTGCGCGACTCGTCGAGGAACCTCTTGGTGAAGGCCTCTGGGATTTCACTGGGGGATTTTCTGAAATTGAAGAGGGTATCAACTCGAACTTCGCGGCCCTTGTTGAAGGTAAATTGGGCGATGAAGAGGCTAGATAATTGCTCAAAACTTTGAATCGATCCATTAGGAAGGTTATGATACCAACGAAGAGGGCTATTTGTGAGGCTGGTAGGAAAATGTCAACACATCAGGTAGTCATCTATGGAGTAAAGGCTTAGAGCATTTTAGAATTCAAGAATGTGGGATTGAGGATAGGTATTGAGTTATTTACTATTTTTGGGGGCTCAAAAATTTGGAGGTACCTTGATAGTGAGGAGTTTGGGGCCGAGGGGATTTTATAGTCGTGGTCCTGCTATGTACGATAGTCAGGATGAAGGGGGGGGGGGGATGGATGGGTTTGAGGGTGATGAGGCCGAGTGTTCGGCGTGTGCTAGGTGTCTGTTGGAGCGAAGGGTAGAATCAGAGGAGTTCTCCGTGGGATGGATGCCAAGATGGATTGAGCTAGTTGGGGGATAAGTAAGGGGAGAATCCTTGGCACCAAGATGGACCGGGGGTACTTCCAGAAGTGGTAGGGGCCCCAGTCGAGTGTGGGCAGAAAAATGCGATGGGGCGGGTACTCGAGATGGCAGAGGGGTGTCTTGAGGCATTAATCGTTACAACTCACAAATTGTGTTGCACAAACGTCCATGGCGCAGTACTGTCTGTCTGCGTCATCCAAATGGCGCTGCCATTCAGGTTCAAACTCTTGCCAATGTTCTTCACGTTCTTCACGCAATTGTACTCGGTGTCGTTCCTCAGCCTGAGCGAATTGCTGAGTAAGAAGGGCTAACTAGGCAGCAACTCCTTCGGCGGAGTTGCCGGCATGGGCAGAAGTGGAGCGTAGGGTGGGGGCCATTAGAAGTGGTTTGTAGGAATTTGAAAAGGAAAGTACAAGGATGGGGAAGAATGGTAGGGTGGGAAAGTACAGACGGTGCCAAATGTAGAGGCCTAACTCTGCAAGGAGGGGATGTTGACTCTTGCACCATGAGATTTATCTTCTATCTAAGGGTTCAAGCATATAATCAATAATACGAATAATCTAATGACAATATACTTGCATAGAGGCCTAGAATGGGATACTCCATGACCTTTGATGAGGGTTTTTAAGAGAATTGATATAACTGCTGAGTAGTCAAAGTTTTGAGTACTGGGTAATTTGCAGAGTGATCGAAGGTAAACAACAAGGGTTTTGGGGAGAGATTTTGTAGCCCCTCCTTGGTTCCCCCTCTCTCCTATTTATAAAACATAAAAAGGACAGAGTAACTAAGGAAAGTCAAATTACAGGTGTATCCTCCGGGTATCAGGCGGGAATCCCGGGGTTGGTGTTGACACCGAAAATGTCACGTATGGCACTGTGCTTTAACACTGTAGCCGTTGTTGGTTATGTCACTGTAATTGTC
Source organism: Kingdonia uniflora (assembly GCA_014058105.1). Taxonomy (NCBI): domain Eukaryota; kingdom Viridiplantae; phylum Streptophyta; class Magnoliopsida; order Ranunculales; family Circaeasteraceae; genus Kingdonia; species Kingdonia uniflora. The sequence goes on along the minus strand of JACGCM010001604.1, from coordinate 170,895 downwards.
AAGACCAATAATGCCGCCGTTCTTGTCTGGTGAGCTGGCTGATCTGAAATGTCTGCCTTCGACCATGTATGACTATGGTCGAAGTATTTTTGTTGCTGATGTAGGGTTCATGTACTAACGAATCTGCCTTCGTCTTCGAGGCTTGTTCATAGTCAAAGTTTGTGTAGTTAGAAAAGGCTTATTAATGGATTGATTGGGCTTTGAGGTATTCATGTAGGCTTCGATGTAGCCTTCGAGTGTTCGACTGGAGCTAGAAGGCTGCGAGTAGGCTACTACAGATTAAGTAGTATCAGATTTTGGATTACGGTTCTCAAGGAGTTGTTATTTTATGGATTCTACACATAATCGACTCAAGCAAACGAAGGAGATACTTGTGAGTCCGGTGAAGATTCACTAAAAACCAAACTTGAAGAAAAATGTGAATTTATAGATGGGAGATTCAGAAGATCGACTCATGAATCACGAAACTAAAGTTTATAACATAACTACTACTCTAGGAGAGTTGGTGGATAAATTATGTCTTGTGAACCTTGCTAAATCATCTACTTCGATAAAATAACAAGAACACAAGAAGAAGAAACACTACAACAAATATAAGTCACTTAAATAATGTTATTTCCATGAAAAATGACATAATAAGTACAATATTTTGTTTCTTTCCTGTTAGTTGACGTATTTATGTAGGCTACAACGTCATTTCCAAAATAATGACTTCATTTCCGTCTAATATCCCTTTAATGTCACTTTTTCTAGTGACGTGAAAATATATGTGATTGCATTTATGTCGTTTTTGCTTTAATTGACGTTGACTAATTTCAAATTACTCACATTTTCAAGATGGAAAAGAATTTTCAAAGCCCTTCGAAAAAAAAAAAAGCCTCTATTCTCTTTTTCCCTTTCTAGGAACCCTAATTTGCTGCAGAAATCTTCAACCGGTCAAAAAAAAATCTACTCTCCCAAATCCTTGGTTACAATTTTCTCTTTAAAATTTCTTACTTGTCTCTTTGGTTTGTAAAATGGAGCCACAAACATCGAAGACGACATCGACGAGAACACCAATTCCCCCAAGTGGATCGATTTCTCCGCTCTTGAAGACTCAGTCGAAAAAAATGATAAAACTTTGTTCATCTGCAAACCTGGTAATCCACCATCACTTAATCTCAACTCCCTTTAATCCTCATCTCCTACAATTTTTAAGTTTTGAGAACTTGAGGTCTCCTGAAATTTTCCCATTGAGGAATCGTAATTGTAATTAATGAAACATTCCCTGATTTTTTTTTTCTGCCAATTGGATCAAATTATGTTAAGTAATTCACATTTAATTTGTGATTTTTGGTTACTGCTTAGAGGCAAACTAGTTCTTCTCATTTCTTTTAACTCACTCTTTCTCTCTGATCTCATCCTTCTATTCTACTAGTTCAAAAGATAAGATTTTGAGATAGCCCCTCTTCTTATTAGGTACAATTAGTAAACCCCAACATCGACTTTTGGTGATTAAGTAAATTCTTTGACAACAATATTTTTATTACAGTTTTTGATCATTCAGTATTGTGGTACTGCAGCGACGATAATGGCAGAGATGTGTTGGGAATGTGGCGGCGAGGTTTGTCGCAGAGGGTAGGAGTAATCAGAATACTGGGGGTTTAAGTTATACCGGTATGGTTTGTTGGTTTGTAGCATTGTGTGTTGGATTGTTGTTTTTATCTTTTAGTTGGGATAAAGTAAAATGCTTTCATTTATCTTCATTGAATGTGGGTAGTTTAGGATTGAGATTTATACCTAGTGTTAATTGTTTGAGGGTTTTGTCAATGTTGTTGCCATTTCTTTGCAGGTTCTTAGGGTGTTATGATCGTGTCCCTATGAATTGTGGATCGATTAGGGAGTTGGGGTTTGAATGCAAATTTCTGGATTTGCAGAGTATTCGAATACAAAAAAGCTTGAATAAGATACCATATTAACTATTATATGATTCAACAGGAGTTTTGTGATCTTTAATTAATATAAGTCCTAGTTATAGTTTCTCATGGAGTACCCCACCCCACTTCATTTGGTAACCTGGAGTGGCTCTTTTGACTGCATACGAAAATTGCTCTCATGAGGAGCAGATCGGCATCACCAAGATATGCCTAGGTAAGGCTCGATTTTGATGGAGTATAATTATTTTCTCAGGCTCATTCAAATTGAATGGAAGTAGTATGTCCAAGTTTGACAATTTTGAAATTATTATTTCTGTCTTCAGTAACTTAAATTGTTTTTAGATGAAGGACATGTTAGTTGGTGGAGGAGATCTACGAGTGTTTCGATTACCTCTAATATCAATCGGACTACACCCCAAATGACTCAAAAATAAGAAGAACCTCAAGGAAGACGACCATCTCATCACTACTCCCTCATTTGATAGCCCTAGAACTTAAACCATTTACATGAAGACCTTTGGATGCTCTAATAATTTGAGTGACAGTAAATACATGGCAGGTCAACTTCTAGCATTTAGATATGTATTGAGTGATAATCCTGAGGAGGCCGGCCCATGGCTGATTAGCACATGCACAGTATAATCTCCTATCCAGTCTGCTATGGACACTCTAATTATTAATGGTAAAAGTGCAAAAAATCTACTGGTGGCCGCTGGATGTGTGCCTCAAGGTAGCAAAGATTTAAAAGAGCTGGAAGGGGTCAGTGTAGTTGGAGTGCAACAAATTGACCGTGTTGTTGAAGTTGTTGAAGAGGCTTTCAAGGGTCATGAGGTGTGCCTTTTGAATCATAAGACATTGCCAGCACTGGACCTTATCAAGGTGAGAAAGAACAATTTTATTGAGATTCTTCTGATAAACGTTGGTTGTTTAGGTTCGTGTTAGAAATATTATAGCTAATGGAGTAAAGAAGATTTGGATAAGCAGTGAAGATACTAGAGCATATGGCCGTAATATTGGGGCAAATCTCCTTATTATACTGAAGGCTATTGTTGTGGAACTTCCCTCTGATAGAAGCATGATGTTTTGAATTGGGTTGACAAACCATCTTTTTATTCTTGAGCACTTGAAAGAAATAGTTGAAGTTTTATGTCACCCTTGTGTGTATTCGTTTCTTCATATACCAGTTCAATCAGGGAGTAACTCTGTTTTAACTGCAATAAATCAAGATTATACTATGGGTGAGTTCAGAACTGTGGTGGATACTTTGAATCAACTTGTTCCTGAGATGCAGATTGCTACCACTCTAATTTGTGGATTCCCAGGTGAAACGAAGAAAGATTTTTCTCAAGCACTCAACCTTATTAGGGACTACAAGTTCCCTCAAGTACATAAATCACAGTTCTATCCAAGACCTGGAACACCTGCTGCCAGGATGAAGAAAGTCCTAAGTAATATAGTGAAGAAGCGTAGTCGAGAGCTTACATTTGTTTTTGAATCCTTTCCTTTATACCATATTAAGGAATTGAAGGCAGGGTGGAAAGAATATGGATCACCAAAATTGCCTGATGGAGTTCACTTGGCGGGTCATAAAAAGGGATATATGCAGATGCTTGCATCTTCCCCAGAAACAATGTTATGAACCTTAACTAATGTGAAGCTGACATCAGTTGGATGGTAGTCCATGTTTGGTGAATTAATAATGGACGAGACTCCATGACACTAATTGACAACCGATCCAGGTATATCTATATATATATGAGTATCACAAGGAGTACTGTAGATGTATGGGATGGTTTTATAAATAATAAATGGATTTGGTTAGAAACAGGAGAAAGCTCAAAATAAATCATGCCAAGCTTACTCCTACTGCCCTATTGTGGGCTGATCCTGATTACATACCATCGTCTTGCATTTAAAATCACTAAAATCATAATAGTCTATTTTCTTATGTAAAATCACTAAGGCTAATTTCTCTCATAAACAGCGAAGACTTTCGTAATGTGTCAAGGTAATCAAAGTTTAAATATAAGTGGACACCTAAGACATTGACACCCCTCTCTTTGGCGCTCCAACACAAAGTGAATAATTATTCCTTTTATTTTTGTTCATTGTCTTGGTGTATGTAAAATGTCAAAAAGTTTGCCTGCTTCTTTCTTTTGTTTGAACACCAATCGAATGGGAAGGATGCCCAAATGTTAGGCGCCCGAGATTAAAAAAATTAAATTTTGTTCTGCAACTAAAAAGTTTTTTCATGCATTTCATATTTTGAGTATTTATTTTTCTATATACCGATACCACTGCAGTAGATTATATCATACATATTTGGCTACAACTTGCATTTTTTTTATTGGTATTTTTATTACAAATTTACCAATTTGTAGGTACACAGAGAGTAAGGCTTCAGAAAACACCTGATGAAATTCCTGATGGTGGGCCCCCACACACAGTGAGTGTATTAATGTATGGAAAACTTGTTGACACAGAAAAACCATGTGATAGAGTTGAGGTAAGGAAACATTAGAATGTTAATTATTAAATAATTTCCAATTGGCTCCTTGTTTATCTTATTTACAAAAGAAATGATTTTTGTATTGCTTATAGGTTACTGGGGTTTATAGGGCAATGAGTGTAAAGAGTAGGATCAACACAGAGAATTGTAAAATCTTTGTTCAAGGTATACATACTATCTTATTAAATATCCTGAAAACTTTTTGATGATAATGGGGTTTGCTTGATTTGATAAAGCTTGTTTATAATGGCAGACTTACATCGATTGTCAACACTTAAAGAAGACTAACAAGTCTAGAGTGAAAGCTGAAGATACTATGGATCTTGATAATGGTTTGGGCGACAAGGATATTGACGATGTCCCATACGATCAAGACAAGGTAAGAATAAATGTATATTTTATATTATTAAGCAACTGTGCTTACAATATTTCCAATGTTAAAATTAACAGAATAAAAAATAAAATAAAATAAAACACTTGAGAGCCTGTACAATATATAATGGGAAGAGAGCCATTCTAAATTACGCCTACAAAAAAGAAACATCTGTCTAGAACTATAGTCTATCACACAGTTTGGTTATCTCTGCTATTTTATTAATTAAGGACTCAAGAATTAGACCAAATATATTCTAGTTTTTTTTATGTTTTTATATCCGTAAAATTTAGCACAAAATATAAACACCACTGGAGATACTCTAGTATTCTTTTGTCATTAAAAGGTCTCTTTTATTTGAAATTTCCAGGTTAATAAACTGAATGAACTTTCACAATTACCTGATATTTATAAAAGACTAACTAGATCTGTGGCGCCGAACATATGGGAGTCGGATGATGTTAAGAAAGGCCTTCTCTGCCAGGTTCTTATAAATGATGTCCTTATTTTAGTGTTTATTATTAACATAGAAATTTTTGATTGACTCGTGGAATTATCATAATAATCAATATTGATTGCAGCTATTTAGTAGAAATGCCTTGACGCTACCATCCAGGACTAGTTTCCGTGGTGACATTAATATTCTACTTGTTTGTGATCCTGGAGCTAGCAAATCCCTGCTTCTTCAATACATACACAAGCTCGCACCTCTTGGAATTTATACTAGTGGAAGAGGGAGTTCAGCTGTAGGTTTGAATGCCTATGTGACGAAGGACCCAGATTTGGGAGAAACAGTGTAACTAATGTATATTGCTTCGCATTTAATTCATTGCGTGCAATTATGAGAACTCAGACTAAGGATTATTACATCTTCAGGTCTTAGAGAGTGGGGTCTTAGTTCTTAGTAATTTGAGGATATGCTGCATTGACGAGTTTGACATGATGTCAGACAATGCAAGAAGTATGTGTTACATGTGGTAAGTTTTCTTTATTTTCTTTTAGTTCAGTTCATCAAGCTCTAAGGAAGCTTCTTACAGTGATGTGGTTATTCTAATTTTACTTCAGGTCTTCAATAAGTGATGGAGCAATAAACTATTTTAATAGCAAAGGCAGGAATTATTGCTTCTCATAATGTTAGGACTGCAATGTTAGCTTGTAGAAATCCAAGTGGTTCACGCTATAATCCTTGATTATCTATGATCGAGAATATCCACCTTCCTCATACTTTACTATCATGGTATGAATATACTATTTGCTAAGTTGTTCTCTGTTCGGGCTAACTTGTCCCTCTAATCAAATATCTAGGTCCATAGGTTTGATATGATATACTTACTCCTTGACAAGGTTGATAAAGTACAAGATAGGCGTCTTGCAAAGCATATTGTTGCATTATACTTTGAGAATCCTGAGGTATTATTAGCATGTCACTCTTGAGAACAACCTATGCCACTTTGTATAGATTATGGATTAATGTTGTCTTAAAACACATTTGAGCCACAAAATTTGAGTACTTGCATGATTTTTCAAGGGGCCAACTAGGATAAAGATAGGATAACATGGATGAGACTAAGCATTTGAATGAATACTTAAGAAGCAATACCTTTGGTCGGCAATTTTTGAATTTTCAGATCAATCCATAAGCAGATATGGGCAAGTTTTTTTTTTTTTTTTAGATTATTCCAAGCTACCCTTATTCAAAATGTTTAACAGAGTTTTTGAAAATGTTGAGATTTTCTTACCATATACATTTGATTACATGTAGAGTATACAAGAAGTGGTTTTAGAGATCGCAACCTTAACCTCGTATCTGGGCTATGCTAGAAGTCATGTTCACCCGCTTATCAGATGAAACTTCAGAAGAATTAATATATTGATACACTGATTCCTGGGGTATATATCACATTCATTTGTATAAGGCATTTTTTTATTAATCACAAAGTATATAAAAAGATGTATTAAATCTGCTACATAATTTTCCAATAGAAGATTTTATATAGTACTTGAGTGGAAGCCTGGTCATTTTAAGGTTACTCCATATTCCAACGTAGCGATACATTGGAAGTCTTTCGTTATGATATATCGTAACTGAATGATTTTGTGCCCCTTGGGTATTTATCTCATTGTCAGAGGGAAACATTTTTGTTAAAATGAATTCTCTTTGCTACTCGATATTTGTACTGAGGTTTAAAGACCCTTACAACTTGGTGTCAATTCCTGCGAAAAAGACTCATATGCTTTCTTCCATTGTGCATGTGGAATAGAAAGTGGAAGCTCTAGATCATGAAATAATAGGAGTGAGGAAGGAGCTTGAAGGTGAAAAGGTAGAAACATAGTTTTTTTTATCATGTTCATATAATATATATCTGATAGTGGTTATTTTACGTGTTAGAAGTACAAATTACTTCACATGTTGCATAATGTCATTAGCATGTTATTGTATAAGTTTGCTCATCACGTATCATCAATACTTCCTCACTAATCATATTTCATAAATATCCATTCAATCTAGTTCTTATGATCTATTTCAATCACGCTGAAAAGTACAGTTATGTCTTGGATTTATTCAAGGATGTGATTAGATTGATATAATTTTGTTTGAGTTTTTGAAGAATGTAAGACTTGGAGTCTCTAACCAGAGTACATAATCTGAGCCATTAAGTTCTGTTTCTTTTATTTTTTTAATCTGAGAGTTTATAATTTAGTTGGTCAGGAGGTGGCTCGGGAAGAAGCATGGGTGAAAGTTTCTGCCCTTCAACTTGATTGAATGGATATTTTTGAAAAGGATTCCCAACTCAAAATTGTTGTTTTGCCATATGCGAACACACACCTCAGAAAAGGATTCCCAACTTAAGGATAGTGGTTTGCAGTGATCTGGTGTTCACACAATCGCACAATCTCATACAACTTCAAATTTGCAAGGGTTAAGCATGGTAATGCTATTTTCCCTCTCCTTTAACCTTATCGATGTAGTACAGTTACTTTTGTATATGTAATGGCCAAATTCTGTAAGCTTGAAATGGCTTTGGAATTCGCTATCGGACCAATGAACCGGTAACAATATTCTAATGGAAATTAAGAAATAAAACATGTGATTTTAGCGTGGAAAACCTATAAATTGGTAAAAAAGCCATTACCTCGTATGGAGGATTTTTGTTAAAAATATCTAAATTTCTTGAGGCGGATATCTTATTAGAAGTGATCTCTAAGAATAGATAATGCTTGAGTCTTGTAACTAAGATGCTTTGTTGATTTATCAAGAATCTAGAATATGTAATTTCTAGGTGATCTCTTATATAATTTTTCTGGTCCTTGTCTCTTTTGGAACTTCTTCTTTATATAGGGCTTCTCCGTAGCTCTTCATCGTGCTAGAGCATGTTCTCCGAACAATGTAGCCAGTAGCGGTTGATTGAGTAACTAACGAGTTCGTGAGAGATAGGTGCCTTTGACTGGTTCAGGCTTTTCAATTTATGTTCGACCCATGTTCTTCACCAGTTTGTTGAGTTTGTTAAAATATTGACTGGAGAAGTTATGTTGAAAAATGCGTGAGCCTGAGATTGAGGTTATTCGAAATGGTGATAGCTCAATTCCAAGTAAGGTCATAGGATAGGTCCCTCCAATCGCCCCCTCGCAACCAAAGTCATGAGTGGCTTTGGTTAAGTAAGAATCTTAGGGTAACGGGTACTGGGGTTTTAAAATTGTGAATAAATAACGTAGTCATGATGGTGTTGGCGTGTTGAAAATTGTGTGGTTATTGGGATATAGTGGGTATTAAATGATGATGTTGATGTTAATGTATGTGACGGTTACGACTCAAAAAGTTGCATCTGTAATAAATGATGACGCTTGGGAAAACGTACCTATACAATAAATGTAGTATTATATAAATAGTACCTATAGAAAATCTTTAGAGCAGTGCATGCTTGTTCGTTCTGAATTTGTCAATGGTGAAGACTCATAGCATGGTCCTTGAAGAGAGATTGCGATTAAAATACAGAGATTGAAGTTAAAGTACTTTGGGGATCAATCCTTGGAGATGGCGATGCCCGCTCCTGTTCCTCTGACGTATCAAGGCAGGTCGGAAGACGAAGCGATTGAAGCTGAGGAAAAGTTCTACTATAAGTGGAGGTTTCATGTCATCGTCTTGACAGGCAAGGACTTGTGGGCCTGTCTCCATACCCTTGTAAAAGACAGGGTTAGGGATTCATATACAAGGATAGGCATAACTACAGGGTAGTTATGTTGATTTTTGTATTACCATTGTTTCTAAGGTCGGGCCCTCTTTATCTCTACCAACTCTTCGGTGGTGGCACTTTTAGAGGAGGGGGTGATGGCAGTAGAGGAGGGAGACAACCATTGGGAGTCTGCTTCTGCATTTCCATTATGTTTTGGCGCTCAGTTGACCTTTAGTTCGAAAATTTGGTTCTAGCAATGAGTCTACTACTAGCATAGTTTCTATTTCAAGTTCGATTAGACTTCAACCAAACTCTTGCAAGGGAAGCTCTCTGCTGACTCCAATTTCTACTTTGTATTAGGGTGAAAGATCGTTGAAACAAGAAGAACTGGAGAAATTGATGCGTCAATGCGCCTGAATAACCCGTGTCTCTAAAAAGTAGAATAAAACATGTTATCTGTAAAGTACTTGAAGTTTGGTGTTCTGAAAAAATTGTATCTGTAAAATCGCATGTAATGGTTTTGACATTAATAAATATTGGTCATTCACTTACTTGTGTTGTTGTAGATATAGATTCTGTAGAAATCGAACTAAATTATTATGAAGAATGTATAAAATGTATGAATATTGCAAGTATTGCCTCGCTTTATTCGAACTGAGATAAGTATGTGTGAGAATGTGTGTTGTGACGTAAGTAGATTCAATTGCGTAAGTTGAAATGCTGGAGCAAAAAATTTCAAGAATTTAGCAATTCAAAATTTCGTTCTAACAGAGTTCGATGGAAGAATAACTTTAGTTAGGATAACTCGACCTAGAATGTAATATAAAGGATGAGCTCGAAGGCAGAGATAAGCTCAAATATTTTACTCAAGATTCTGGTATTTTCTGTTATGAGATAAAAGGTAAAAATCACATTTTGAGGGAAAAGTGAGTGGAATACGCATAAATATGGGTAGGATGATTTGTGAAGTTGGAAAAGAAGATAGGATGGTACGGACTCGATCTCTGAGGATACGTCATGCCACGGAGGGACGATTGGCTATAAAAATAGCTAAAGTACGGGAAAGGATTTTTGGTGTGTTTGGTTATGAAGCTGAGTTACCAGTGAGGGAGTGCCAGCTCGAATGATTAGATGTTAGGAGCAGGGAATGTGAGTATGCCCGGTACTTCTATGAGGTATGCTTTCGTGTACTGGTGCCGAATCCTGCAACTCGGGAAGAAATGGTTAAATTAATTGTTGAAGTTGAGATTGAATTCGAAGATGGCTGATTGAATGGTAATGTGACCTAACGTGGCCGTTCAGGTTGTTTAGATTTAATAATGTATAACATGTTTTTCATGGATAAATATAAGTTTGTTGAATTTTAACAGAAAATTATGTACATCAATAGGATCCTCTGTAGTTGCAAATGTTGTTGCAACTATTGTGATAAATATTTTGAATAGTTTTGAAACTTTCCCTAGCTTTGAGAATGGCGTCACTATCACTATAAATATGATAGACAAGGATAGAGAAACAAAAAATGAGGAAATGTAGAAACTTCTAGTTTTGTTTTTTATGTAAAGCTGCCGAGATCTGATATCGCGTAGGGCGAGTTATCATGAGTATGAGAAGGTCAGAAAAAGATATGAAAACAGGAAAAAAAATATGTTAAAATATGAGGGGAAGGGTTATGATGAGAAGTCTATTTTATTGAAAAGGTACAAGGCATCTGATATGGATCTCGGTTCCAAAACCGAGGACGGGTCGTGCGAGGCGCAATAACTTCCTGCCGCTAGAGAGAGAAAGGATAAATATCGCTTCTTCTTCATTATTCAAACATTTTTCCACATCTGAAAATTTGGAGAACAAAGAGAGAGAGGCACAAAAAAAATTCAGAGGACTTGATAATAACTTATCTGAGGGTGATCAACAGTTGAAGAGAGTGAAAGATATTGGATCATGCCGGTGGCTATACAGCAGCATCATGAGAAATTTTTTTGGCGCTACTGCAGATTCTCATTCAGATTCTAAAGGTTAGTAGAGATGTATGCAGTATATATGTATTTCTGCAAATCATTTTTAAAGAAAATCTTAACAACAGCTATTCATGGCAATTTCTTGTAATTTTGGCATATACACAAAATATATAACAGATATGCTATATGTTGATATGACCAATTTGTATGAAATAATAATAGATACCTGAACTTGTATGTAGGTCGAGCGTGAGAGGCAGTCGTGTAGGGTCAAAAACTTGCCTGTAGAAATTGTAGTTGAAATGGATAGTTTACCTGTTACCAAGGTGTCGACCTCTGGTCGGACGATTGAGTCCGATAATGGGGTTGAAGTAGGGTTGGAACCATTTTAAGGTTTTCCTGGTTGATTGGTGTCCTATCCTCCTGGTTTGGATACATTTAGAGAATTCTGTAAAGCCAAGGCTGCTGTAGGAAGGACATGGGGTAATTGTGCTGAATATACCGGTAGGCAGAGGTTGCACGGTACCGACTGGGGAAGAATATTTTTATTAACTGGCTGATTTAGAGGTGGAAAGCAATATAGGGGCATAAATGAATTGATCTTGTTAAAATACTTTGATGGGGGTGTTCATAGTGACCTTGGAGAAAGTTTTGTGTTACCTATCACAATTAGAGTACGGGCTGAGTCTTCCCCTTACCAACTTGGCGAAGAGGATTATGAATACTATTGGGGTATGTCCCGTTCAATTGAACGGGAACATGTGGGAGGTAATTAGTGTTTGTGACCACCTGAATGAAAATTGGGTAAATGAGGGGAAGGTAAGGAGGATATCTCCCGAGGATGTGTTGCAATTTTATGGGGTAAGGAATTATCACGCTAGTGGTGGGGCATACTTCTGCTAGAGCGTAACTCGGCCTCGCTTCCTTGATCTGAATTCAGCAGGTCGAGCCTGGAATGATAACGTCATATGGGTAAAGGGTAATTGCCTTCAGAGAAATGACGAAGAACCTTTAGACCTTCGGTTTAGAACTATAAAACAAAGTAAGTATTACCATGCATAGATAATAGTACTGATGTATTTGAACTTATGCCTGTAGTTGCTGATAAAAATGTTTTGTATGGCAGGTGTGAAGTTTCACGTGGAGAGGAAAGAGTCACTATTAGACAAAGTTGCGGAGGAGGGGACTGAGCTCGAAGTTGTGTTGGAAGGACTCGGGCTTAGTAGGAAGAAGAGGATAGATAGCAGGTCAAAGAAGGATAAAAAGGCTCAATCGATCAGGTTGATGGCGAGTGCTGGCGAAGGGAAGAGGCAAGGAACTGGGTGAGAAGGTCGAACCAACTTAGCCAAGACCCCTGGAACAGATAGGTCGGTTCAGCCTAAACCGTTACGTCGAGCACAATAGCTCAAAAATATCCGAAAAAGTGGATGCTAAAAACTCTGCCGGCTTCAGGTGCCACTGGAAGTGGTGAGGTCGCTAAAGAAAAAGGGAAAGGGTCGAACCTTCGGAGAAATCGGGGGACAAGATCGCCGAAGAGCGATCTGCCATGGTGGACGACCTCAAAGAGGTTGCGGAGAGGGCTAGATTGGCGGTCCTACATGGTGAGGAAGATATGAGAAAGATGGTAAGTCTATACTGATTATTTGAAAAAGATTATGGATTGCGTTTTGAGCTGATGTTGAGGTCGATTTTTGTTCTGCAGGTTGCTCAGCTGGCAAAGGGGATTTGGCTTAGAGTTGAGGAAGGCAAGTCCGAGCTGATGAGGATGAAAATTGAGCTTGAGAAAAAGTTAGCTCGAGCTAAAGTTGATACCGTTAAGGATGCCATGTAGCTACAGGTGGAGGCGAAGGCCAATTTGGAGGAGATGGTAGAGGAGTACGACAGGTTGGGGTGCTACCTGATATTGAAATGATACTCTGAGGAGGAGGTAAATGCCATTTAGGCGGACACCTACATTAAGGAGGAAGATGATGAAGAGATTGAGGAGGTCGTGGTGGGAGTAGTTGACGTGTTAGACAGTGCTTCTCGTCAGGCAGTGTTGGATAACCAAGGGGACGATAATGAACTCCCGGAGGGAGAGTACGAGAAGGTATGATAGAGAAATGATTTGGTTTTGTATGAACATTTTAGATGGGTATTGTATACTGTTGGATTATGTAAATTGAATAGACCCTTAGGCTAAGCTTTTTTTTGGTAACCCTCTCATAGGCACTTAGAGAAATGAGTCTCAGGATAAAAGACCTAAAAACTGAGCTTGCCAGGGAGAAAGAGATTTCCACATCTTCATTGTCTTCGCAAGAGGAGCTACAGGCTAGATTGAAAAAGGCCTTTTGGCCTGTATGTTATATCGACATAAAGCTACATAGTAATAGGATAAGAATGTAGGCCGTAAATTTTTCTATTAGCTTTAGGAAAATGTCATTAATATAGTGCATAGAAAAATTCAGTACTCTTTTTTGAAAAGTAGTATATCGAAAGTATGTACCTTAGACTTTGCAATATACCTCATGGAGTATTTATTTGATAATGTATCTGAACCTTTAGTCTAGAAGTATTTGTACACCGCATATGTTAGAAATCATATATAAGTTTAGAAATGAAATATAGATGCACATTGATTGTGCTCTGGATCGAATTGTATTAAAATCTTTATATCGTACAAATCGAATTGGATTCAGCTCGCTCGCGTGAGGATGATGTACTCCAATGTAACTGGGAATTTGCAAAGGAGTTGGATTGGATGGGGGAGGCGAAAGAGAACAGAGAAGATCAACACATAAAGGTGCATTTTAAACTTGTGGAGGTAATCCAAGTTATTTCCAACCTGACTCATAAGGTCGAATAAAAAGATGCCGAAATAGCCAATGGGCTAAATGACACATTGATGATTAAGGGTAAGCAGGTTGAAATGGATCAGTGCCGTATTCAGGCACTAGAAAGATCGGTGGAACAATTTCGATCTGATCTTTAGAATTGTAGAAACGAGATGGAGCGACTGAATCAAAAATTTGTTAAAAAAGACAATGAGCTGAGAGTAGTTTGAGAAAATCTATCTGCTTTGGAAGCCGCCGCTGATTACTTGCATATAGCTCTACCTGCCAAGGATATGGAGATTCGGGAAATGCAACGAAGGTGTAATGATTTCAATGAGAGGGTGGCACGATTAATGGCTGAACTGGCCCAAGCCAACGCACGTACCAAGAAAGCAGAAGCTGGAGAGCGCTTGAGGGGGAGCAAGAAGGATGTTCAATTTCTTCTAGTCCGAGGGGATGTGTTGAGTTTATCAGGATGAATTAAAGAGTTAGAAGGTGACGTAGCTCAAATTTAGGGGCATGTGCAGAGAGGTAATACAAGCTTAAGGGAATGCCAGCAGAAGTTAGATGTTGCTCTTATCAGGGAGAATGTTTTGGAAGGGGAAGTCAACGCAAAGGAAATGGTGATGAAGAGGAAAAAAGAATTATTAAAGGATATTCTTGCTAGGGAAGAGTTAAACGCAGAAATTAAGAGACTTCGAGCCTAGGTAGTGGACCTGGAAGCTATGAACCTGGCTGAACCAGCTAAATATATAAAAAAAAAGTTTAAAGAGAATGTAGCACATGATGCTAAAGTTGATATAGAAATGATTTATCAGAAGAATTTGTATGCTAGATTAGAGTCACGCCATGAGAAGGTGAGAGTGAAATTAGAAAGGATGGTCGTACCTGATGCATCACGCTCAGACCTTCTAAAGGTGATAGTCCTTATGTTAAAACGAGATACCTTGTTCAAAAGTTTGTCAGATAAGGGATGCATTTGAGGAGTTAACATTGATCGTGGGAACTGCATGGCCTCCATGGAAGTTGACTTGGGCTCTCGACCAACTGAATTGATAGAGATGGGTAGAGCTACTGTAATCTGTGAACTGAATGTTCGACCTCTTACTGTAGGGGGAAGCATCGCCTTTAGAAGGTCTGAGCGTGATGCATCAGGTACGACCATCCTTGCTAATTTCACATTGATCGTGAAGTCTGTCGGATATGGGATGCATTTGTGGAGTTAACATTGATCGTGGGAACTGCATGGCCTCCATGGAAGCCGATTTGGGCTATCGACCTGCTGAACTGATAGAGATGGGTAGAGTTACTGTAATCTGTAAACTGATTGTTCGACCTCTTGCTGTAGGGGGAAGCACGACTGACATCCCTACTGTAAGGGGAAACACGACTGACATCCCATCAGCAAAAAAAAATTCCTTGCAATATAAATTTGACCTGAAAAATAAATAGTATCTATCGCAAACACATTGAAATAGATGAAAGCTAGTATGACCTTTGCCTTATCTTTGTGTCTCGCGGGGCATTTGAAATAAAACAAGTTTATACACTTGTTTCAATCGCAAAAATAGGTTGAGTTATACCAAATTGAAACTTGATTGAACTATAGAAATGTTGCAAACATATTGAAAGAGATGAAGGATAGTATTATCTTTGCCTTATCTTATGCCTGGTGGGGTCTTTGATATAAAACAAGTTTTAACACCAACTACAATCGCAGAGATTTAGTAGAGTCAGCCGAACCAAGTATTATCCTTGATCTAACCGTTATAAATGACCTAAACAAGTTGAAAAAGATGAAGAATAGTATTACATTTGCCATATCTTTTGTTTGGTACAGTCTTTTATATGAAACAAGTTTCTATACTTGCTACAATCATTGAGATTTAGTAGAGCCAGCCAAACCAAGTGTTATCCTTGATCTAGCCATTATAAATGACCCAAACAAGTTGAAAAAGATGAAGACTAGTATTAACTTTACCTTATCTCTTGTTTGGTAGAGTCTTTGATATGAAACAAGTTTCTACACTTGTTACAATCGCAGAGATTTAGTAGAGTTAGCCAAACCAAGTGTTATTCTTGATCAAGCCATTATAAATAATCTAAACAAGTTGAAGTAGATGAAGGCTAGTATTATCATTGCCCTATCTGATGTTTGGTAGAATCTATATAAGTAGAGAGATGTTTGTGACAAACTTAGAATTTCATTGATAAGTTCAGAAATTATATTCAGTGGAGATGAAAATCTCACTTTTGGAATTGAAAAACAAAATAGTAAAAATGAGGAAAGGTAATGGAGTAGTAAGACGCTTAACGATAGTACCGTTTCAGTCGCCTAGTGTTCCAATGATTGGAAATTGGGATTCCCTCTTCTGTCATAAGATAATATGATCCCAGGCTTGAGAGACCTGTGATAATGAATGGACCCTCCCAATTGTCGGTTAATTTTCAAGCGTGAGCCTCTTTGCGATGTTGAGGAATTTCTCTAAGGATGAGATCTTTGATTTGGAAGGCACGGCGTCGGGCTCGGTTGTTGTACGATCTAGCAAGCATATGATGATATTGACCTAGGTTAGTAATGGCATGTTCCCTGGTTTCATCTATCATATTGAGGTTACAAGGATACTCGAACTCATTTTCCTCGTCAGTTAGCTCATGGTCACAAACTAGATGATGATATTCAGAAGGAATGACGGCCTCAATGCCATAAGCAAGGTACCCAGTTGATTGTCGGGGAGTGGTACGATTGGCCTATAGGATATGAGGTAGCTCGCGAACCCAATTCCTTTTTTCTGTGAGTGAAGCTTTTTTTTGAGTCCATCAACGATTGTTTTGTTGGTAATTTTGGCTTGGCCATTGACTTGAGGACAGTAAGGATTGGATGATGAGTGGATATTATTGTGGTAGTTTAGGAAGTTTACGACTTTCTATCTCACAAATTGGGGCCTATTATCGATACAAATTAGGTGGAGGCACTTAAACCGAGTGATTATGTGGTTCTAGATAAAAGAGATGACCTCCTCTTATCTTTCTCAACATAGTAGAACTACTTCTACCCATTTTGTAAAATAATCGATAGCTACGTATAGGTGATGGCGGTAACCTGGAAAGTTAGGCAATTCACCGGCGAGACTAGTGACCATCTTTGAAATGGCCAAAAAACCTTACTTGCATGGAGCTCGAGCGCAGGGGCCCGTATTATGTGTTCATGTCTTTGGCAGGTGTCGTATCTGTGGGAGTACTCCTCTGTTTGCTTGCACATGCCGGGCCAGAATACTCCTTGTGTGGTTGCTCTGTTTACTACTGATTGACCTGCGGCATGGGAGCCACAAGTCCCTTCATGTAATTCGTTGAGCAATTCATCCACTTTTGATTTGTAGAGGTACTTAAGGTAAGGCACTATGACAGAAAGGCGGTATAGCACACCATTTTTATTAGTGTAGCGTTTTGAGTTGTTGATCAACTGTCAGAATTCCTTTTGATCTACTGGGAGTGGTCTGCTGCAATTGTTATCGACGCCGAGGTAGGCTCGTGAAGGCTTTCGCCAATCGTCGTCTCCCCCTTTATCGCCCCCAGTATTGATCGTACACATAGAAATGCGATCAATGCTGGGGGTTAAAATGATTTCGATCTGAAGATATCGAGCTTCTGTACCCAAGACCACAGTTAGATATGCCAAGGAATCGGCGTGTCTGTTTTAATCTCAAGGAAGATAATCGTGAGTTGCTTTTTTGAACTTTCTTATCATATCTACAATGAGGGCTGCCTATTCGATCATCTTTCCATTCATCTTGTATTGCTTCGAGTAGTGGTGGACGATGAGCAGTGAATTTGTATAAACTGAGAGTTTGGGGAGATTGAGCTCGAGAACGAGATCGAGTTCATAAATGTGAACTTCATACTCGGTGACATTATTTAAGGCCTCAAAATCCAAGCGAATTGATTTCTCAATTCTATCATTAGAAGGGGTAATTAAAGCGATTCCGATTCCTGACTCTGCAGGTCCTGCAGATCCATCTATGAGAAGTCTCTACCCTGATGTAGTGATCCATTCATCTTGGTCATTGAATGTATTGGGGGGTGGATCCTCAGGTGTTTCTTCTGTAAAGTCAGGGTCGTGCTCCTCCCACTCGGGATCTTCCATTGGAAAATTTGTGAGAAAATTGGCAATGGCCTGACCTTTTTTAGAATGGCGTTTCTTGAACTTGATATCATATTCTCCCAAACTGACTGAGCACTGTTGCACTCTTCTTGATTTTTCTTTCTTGGATAGGACTTCCCGAAGTGGGTAGTTCGTCATAAATTTGACTGAATGAGCTTTGAAGTAATGCTTGAGTTTCTGTAAATTGTAAACAAGAGTGAGAAGAAGTTTCTTAATTTTAGAGTACCTTGTTTCTACTAGTGTGAGGGTCTTGCTGATGAAGAAGACTGGTTTATCTATTTTCTCTTCTAGGCGAATGAGAACTGAACAGAAGGAAGTATCTGTGAGTGCTAGGTAAATGATCAGTTCCTCATTATATGATGTTAAAGTTGATATGGAAATGATTCATCAAAAGAATTTCTATGCTAGATTGGATTATCGCCATTAGAAGGTCTGAGCGTGATGCATCAGGTGCGACCATCCTTACAAATTTTGCTCTCACCTTATTCTGATGAATTATTTCCATATCGACTTTAGCATCATATGCAACATTCTCTTCCAACTTTTTAATATATTTAGCTGATTCAGCCAGGATCATAGCTTCCAGGTCCACTACCTGGGCTTGAAGTCTCTTAAGTTTTGTGTTCAACTCTTCCCTAGCCTGAATATCCTTTAATAATTCTTCTTTCCTCTTCAACACCATTTCCTTTGCCTTGACTTCCCTTCCAAAAAATTCTCCCTGATAAGAGCAGCATCCAACTTATGTTAGCATTCCCTTAAGCTTGTATTACCTCTCTGCACATACCCCTGAATTTGAGTTACTTCACCTTCTAGCTCTCAAATTTGTCCTGATAAGCACACCACATCCCCTCAGACTAGAGGAACATGAACATCCTTCTTACTCCCCCGCAAGTACTAACCAGCCTCTACTTTCTTGGCACGCAGGTTGGCTTTTGCCACCTCAGCCTTTAATTGTGCCACCCACTCATTTAAATTATTAGACCTTCGTCGCATTTCCCGAAACTCCATATCCTTGGCAGGTAGAGCTATATGCAAGTGTTTAGCCGCATCTTTCGAAGCTGATAGATTTTCTCGAACTACGCTCAGCTCGTTGTCTTTTTCAATGATTTTTTGCTTCAGTCGTTCCATCTCTTTTCCAAGATTCTGAAGATCAGATCAAAATTGTTCCTCCGATCTTTCAATCTCTTGAATACGGTATTGATCCATTTCAGCCTGCTTACCCTTAATCATCAATGTGTCAACCCGACTTTGAAGCTTCGCAGCATGTTCTTTGATCTTCACTAGTTTTTTAGCCCCTTGGCTATTTCGACATCTTTTTCTTCAACCTTATGAGACAGGTTGGAAACTGCCTGGGTTACCTCCACAAGTTTAAAATGCACCTTTACGTAATGATCTTTTCTGTTCTCATTCATCTCCCTCATCCTATCCAACTCCTCTACAAATTCCTGGTTACATTTGAGTACATCATCCTTACGTGAGCGAGCTGAATCCAATTCGATCTGTGCGATATATAGATTTTAATACAGTTTGATACAGAACACAATCAATGTACATTTATATTTCATTTCTAAACTTATATATGATTTCTAATATCTGCGGTGTGCAAATACTTTTAGACTTAAGGTTCAGATACATTATCAGATAAGCGCCCCATGAGGTATATTGCGAAGTCTAAGGTACATATTTTCATCATACTACTTTACAAAAAGAGCGTTGAATTTTTCTATGCACTATATCAGTGATATTTTCCTAAAGCTAATAGAAAAGTTTACGGCCTACATCCACATCTTATTTGCTATATAACTTTATGTCGATATAACATATAGGCCAAAAGTCCTTTTTCAATCTAACCTGCAGCTCTGCTTGTGAAGACAATAAAGATGTGGAAATCTCTTTCTCCCTGGCAAGCTCAGTTTCTAGGTCTTTTATCCTGAGACTAATTTCTCTAAGTGCCTACAAGAGGGTTACAAAAAAAATCTCAGCCTAAGAGCCTATTCAATGTACGCAATCCAAAAGTTTACAATACACATCCAAAATCTTCATACAAAACCAAATTATTTTTCTTTCCTACCTTCTTGTGCTCGCCCCTGGGGAGTTCGTTATCGTCCTTAATCGAATATCTTCCTCGAGGTGAAAATAGACACGCCGATTCCTTAGCATATCTAGCCGAGGTCTTGGGTAAAGAAGCTCGATATCTTCAGATCAAAATTATTTCAGCCTCAAGCATTGATACCATTTTTGTGTGCACGATCAAAACTGGGGGCAATAAAGGGGAAGAGGACAATTGGCGAAAACCTTTCTTAGCCTACCTCAGTGTCGACAACAATTATAGCGAACCACTCCCAATTGATCCAAAGTAGCGCCGATAGCTGATCAATAACTCAAAGCGCTACACTAATCAAAGCGGTATGCTATACCACTTTTCTGTCATAGGGCCTTACCTCAAGTGCCTCTTCAAATCAAAAGCGGATGAATTGCTGCACAAACTGCATGAAGGGACTTGCGACTCCCATGCTGTAGGATGATCAATATCAGGTAGAGCAATCACATAAGGAGTATTCTGGCCTGGCATGCGCAAGCAAGCAGTAGAGTACTCCCGCAGATGTGATACCTACCAATGATATGGACGCATGATACGCGCCCCTACGCTCGAGCTCCATGCAATCAAGGTTTTTTGGCCATTTAAAAGATGGGTACTAGATCTCGTCGACGAATTCCTTAACTCTACAGGTTTCTGCTATCACCTACTCGTAGCTATCGATTATGTTACAAAATGGGTAGAAGTAGTTCCACTATGTCAAACCAGAGAAGAGGAGGCCATCCCTTTTATCAAAAACCACATAATCACTAGGTTTGGGTGCCTCCACCTAATTCGTATCGATAATAGGCCCCAATTTGTGGGAGAGAAAGTTGTAAACATCCTAAACCACCACAATATCATCCACTCATCATCCAATCCTTACTATCCTCAAGGCAATGGCCAAGCCAATATTACCAACAAAACTATCGTGGATGGACTCAAAAATAGGATTCACTTGCAGAAAAAAGGTAATTGGGTTTGCGAGCTGCCTCATGTCCTTTAGGCCTATCGTACCACTCCCCAACAATAAACTTGGTGTATCCCATTCCTCCTATCTCATAGCACTGAGGCCGTCATTCCTTCTGAATATCATCATCCAGTTCGTGACCACAAGCAAACTTAGGAGGAAAATGAGTTTGAGTTGGCTTGCAGCCTCAATATGATAGATGAAACCAGGGAATGCGTTATCGCTAACCTAGGTCGATATCATCATATGCTTGCTAGATCGTAAAATAACCGAGTTAGAAGTCGTGCCTTCCAAATCAAAGATCTTGTCCTCTAGGATATTCCTCAACATCGTAAGGAGCCTCACGCTAGAAAAATAACCGATAATTGGGAGGGTCCATTCATTATCATAGGTTTCTCAGGCCTGAGATCATATTATCTCATGACAGAAGAGGGAATCCCCATTTCAAATCTTTGGAACACTAGGCGACTGAAACGGTACTATCGTTAAGCGTCTTACTACTCCATTACCTTTCCTCATTTTTACTATTTTGTTTTTAATTCCAAAAGTGAGATTTTCATCTCCACTGAATATAATTTCTGAACTTATCAATGAAATTCCAAGTTTGTCACAAACATCTCTCTACTTATATAGATTCTACCAAACATCAGATAGGGCAAAGATAATACTAGCCTTCATCTACTTCAACTTGTTTAGATTATTTATAACGGCTTGATTAAGGATAACACTTGGTTTGGCTGACTCTACTAAATCTCTGCAATTGTAGCAAGTGTAGAAACTTGTTTATATCAAAGACTCTACCAAACAAGAGATAAGGTAAAGTTAATACTATTCTTCATCTTTTTCAACTTGTTTGGGTCATTTATAACAGCTAGATCAAGGATAACACTTGGGTCCGCTGACTCTACTAAATCTCTGTGATTGTAGCAAGTGTAGAAACTTGTTTCATATCAAAGACTCTACCAAACAAGATATAAGGTAAAAGTAATACTAGAGATCACTTGTAATAAGATATCTACCTCAAGCAATAAAGATATTTTCACCAAAAATCCTCCACACGAGGTCGTGGTTATTTTACCTATTCATAGGTTTTCTATGCTAAAATCACTTGTTTCATTTCTTAATTTCCATTAGAATATGGTTACAGGTTCATTGGTGTGATAGCAAATTCGAAAGCCATTTCAAGCTTGCAGAATTTGGCCATTACAGTATAGATATCTTGTACATTATCACAAACTTTCCTTATGTTTAACTCATTTCGACTCTAATCTTGTACATTGGCAACTTATGGGGATTCAGAATATATAATTATCACAGAGGTGGAATCCTTCAAATAAATAGGTATTTTTCTTCTCCTCTTATTCTGTATTTTTTTTTTCTTTTTCGATTGCAAACATCTTATTGTGTACTCACATTTACAGAGCAAATAATTAATTTGTATGCTTTGACAGGTTTACAAATTGATCATGATTAGTATAAACACACAAAGACATTCAAAGGTTGTAAGCATTCTGGGAGACCTTTCTTTATGGTTGTTTTATTAGTTTTTTTGTGCATTTGTTAAGTTTACCAGTGATTTAGCTCTGTAATTCAAATAATGAAGTGATTAAGTTTGAATATATTGTATTAAATGAAAGGAATATAATTTAGCCAAATATTTTACCTTTTTGTAGAATATAGTGGTGGTCTTGTAGAGAGGAGGACAGGGCAGTTGATTGACAATATTTAATTTTTAATTATCTTTTTGTATTTTTCGAGGTATTGACGTCATTTAAAAAATGTCATTGTCGATATATGGAAATGTTACCACATCACTTCAAATATGACGTTAAAAGATTTTAACTATGTCATTTTTTAATGACGTTATTTAGTGGCCAAAATTGGGTATTAATAACGTCTTTTTTTAAAACCCCTTATATGTCACTTTATTAATAACGTTAGTACCTAGCCTTCCTCGCCACTTATTTATTGACGTTGTTAGTCCCTACCTTTCCACGCCATCGCCTTCGATGTCATTTGTACAAATGGCATTAAATCTTTTTTTCATCATTTTTTTAATGACATAAAAACCTGTATTTATTGTAGCAAAAGGAGTTGCAAAGGAGGAGAAATACAAGGGTAACGTGGAGGAAGATAGAGATTTTAGCGATACCGAGTCCGTGAAAGAAAGATTAATTCTTGGTAAGTCCATAAATCTTATATGTAATCTTCATATTGATTTTAAAATTGAAATTATAGTATCCGACGGGTCAATCGATGTTGAGAAATTGGATAATTGGTTAGATAGGTTAGAAACTTACTTTTAAGAATATGAATATTCAAATGCTAAAAAATATTGATAATAAAATTCATAAGTCATGCACTGACATGGTAGAAGTCTTATAAGAAATGTCACATTGAAGAAAGCTTGAGTTTAAAAGAATTCAAGGTGTTGGTTAGGAAACAATTTTATCCTATAAGGTATGAGCAAAAGAGATGGTTCAAATGGCAGTATTTAGACCAAAAGTATGGGCAATTCGTACAGAAGTACACTACTGAGTTTTATAACCATGCTTTAGTTTTAGACATCAATATAGATGAGTATGAGGTATTTATGAAGTACACAGGGGGGTTTTCAGAGTCCATTAGAAGGGTACGGAAGTTCTTTATTTTGGCACATATCAAAAATGCTACCGTGAAGGCGATTGCCATTGAAGGAAAATACTTGACTAGTAATACGAAAGAGTGCAAGAACTAGTCGAGATAGAAGTCTAGTTGGAAGAATGATCATAAGAAAGAGTCCAAAGGTGAGGGGTCTTCATCCAATGATAATTATTGTAGTCATTGTAAGGCGAGTAGGCATATTTCAGATAAATGTTGGTAACTTCACCCAGAGCTTAGGACGAAGGAGGAAATGAGAAAGAAAGAGTGATATGCACTAGTCGCAGTGGTTGTTGACCTCCTAAATTTGGACAAACAAAATCCTAAGCTTACTTTTATATTTTAGTAGACTATCGCTACTGAGGAGGCAAGTCGTAAAGAACTTTTTCATGCCAGTATTCTAGTAAAGATGAGCTTAGTGAAGAAGATGGGTTTAAATACTATGACTCATCCTAAGCCGTATGGTTTGGGGTAGAATAAAAAAGATGTAGAGTTGAAGATCACGTAGCAATGTACATTTAAGTTTACAATCACTAAAAGGTTTATTGATGAGGTAACGCGTATGGTGGTTCCTTTAGATATGTGTTAGGTAATTTTGGGTAGCCCTTATCTTTGGGACCGAGATGCGACTCATTACCGTAGAGCTTGCAAGATTCGTCTTGTGAAGGAGGGAAATGAGTTCCACATCAATGCTTGTAAGGAACATGTCATAAAAGAGAAATTGGCAATGGCGACTTAGGTGAAGAGGTTGGCTAATGCGAGTGGCATGTTTTTTTTATTGGTACGACCAGCTCAAGAGGGTATATCAGCTTAAGTGTTCTCCTCGATGACAATGTCCCCTAGGTAGGTAACCAAAATAGGGAAGTGGCAAGAGAAGGTTATGGTCCATTCTGATCATAAACTGTTATAGTTTTTAGCTATACAGTCCAAGCTACAAAAAGCTCGCCATATAAAGTAGATATCGTATCTACAATAATTCACCTTGATTATCAAGTATAAGGATGGAGTGGACAACAAAATGGCTGACATGTTATCTTGACCCCCATTACCAACTATTTCCGCTTTGTTAGTAGCTGTGCAGATACAACCTATTGTTTCGTCTAAGTATGTTGCAGAGTATAGCGATGACAAGGAGCTCAGTGGGGTTCTCCAGAAGTTGCTACGTGGTAAGACATCTAAGTATGAATGGAAGGATGTTTTGATATATAGGGGTAATCTACTACGTATTCCTGAGGGAGGAGACCATTTATATTGAATTAGTAAGACTCATTGTTCCTGGATTGTAGGTTATTTTGGGGCTGAGCTGACACTTTTGAATTTACAGTATTATGTCTATTGGCCAAAGATGCAAATGGATGTTCCTCGTGTGGTTCACGGTTGTGTTTTATACAATACATCTCAAACGAAGTATAAGGCTCAATGCGACAGGCATCGGGTTGAATGTACTTTTTATGAGGGCAACCTAGTTTTGTTGTATTTGGGTACAAAATGACTAAATAGAGATGGTAAGAAGCTCAAGATTATTCGTTATGGTCCGTTTACTATACTCAAGAACATTGGTGGCAACACATTCCAATTATATTTTCCACCATTTATGAAGATGTATTCAGTGATTAATGCCGACCATTTAAAAATCATTGAACTGTCTCTCATGGATAAAGACTCTATAATCGACATTCACCTACCATCAGTTGATGACTTATGGATTAAAAGAGAAGATCCGCTATAGGAGGATAGTATTCTAGAGAGGAAGGTTACCGCTACAAGATGAGGGAAGTATTAAGTTGGTCAGAGTTGGAAAGAAATGCCAACTAACCAGTAACTCAAAGTGGTACAATAGGGAAATGGGCACGGCCACTTTTTATCATCTTCAGTTCAAGTATGAGTAGGGATTATAGGCTCGTAGAGGGGGAAGCCATAATCTAGGAGAATCTAGACATTAAACCTCTTAAAACGTACCAAGTTGCTGGAACGAGCCTTGGAGCCATTTGAACGAGATAGAAAGAAAGTCAAGCCAAAGTTTTGTTACAGATTCTAGGCATAATTATCATGGTCGTTCGAACGAGCCTTCGAGCTATTCAATAAAGTCAAAGACTAGAAGAAGGATTCTGGCTGTCTCGTTTTCCAGGCTTATTTGGGTAACTTGTTCAAACATGATTTAGAGTCATTCGAATGACTCTGGGTTCCCAAAAGACCAAAGATTCTGCCTCAGAATTTTGGCTTAATTAGAGATGTCATTCGAACATCTTATAGGTTCGTTCGAGCGACTATTGTTACTACTTCTATGTTTAGTACATTTAAGGGCAATTTTTTTCTATATTGCAATTAGGAAACTTGTAACTTTCTTAAAAGGGCAAGGCTAGGCAATATAAAAGCGTCCAAGTTTGTAATCTAGAACTTAGAGTTTGAGGAGTAATTCCTTGTAATCAACCTAATTAAGCAATAAAAGATTTTATTATGAAATTATCCTGCCAAATCGTTCGTTATCTTTTTATTCTTTGCTTAAGGTTGGTCTCTAATTCGATTGTGAATTAATAGGTGTATTATTGCCACTAGTACTAGGGTTGGATATTGGGTTGCTTCAGGTTAATCTGTTACAGGTCATCTCGAGTTCGGGTTATAAAACACAAAACCCAAACCAGACCCATTTATTAAACAGGTTAGATTCCTAAATCCAAATCCGACCTACAAATAATCAGGTTGACCCGACTCGACCCATTAACCTATATAGTTTAAAAAATTACAAAATGCAGTTGAGAATCTAATAATTAGAAAGTGATTATGACAGTCTTTGAAAATCTAAAGTAAGAGGAGATCAAAAGCTCGTCGTAGAAAGGCTTGACTTTCCTCTAATGGACAATAGCAATCTTGAAAAAATACTCAAATTAGAAAAAGAGATTTGAATAGTAAACATTCCTGAGAGAGTGAGAACAATTCAGGATGGTAGAATAAAAATTTAACCCTTGAGAATGCTAAAGGGAAATCAATGAATTCTTAGTTTGAATAATAATGAGAGAAACATAAAAGGGAAATTTAACAATCAAAGACTTTTGAAGAAACATAAAAGGGAAATCAATGAATTCTTAGTTTGAATAATAATGAGCTCGTTAGTGAAAATTATTTATTGAAAAAAAGTAAAATCAAATATACGAGAAGAAGGAATTGTTATCATATTTGTCCAAGCGATGCTTTTTAAAGGAGTTGATTAGAGTGTAGTATCTATATAACAATTGAGGAGGGTTGTCCTACGTGGAGGAGTTTGTCCAAGTCATAAGTACAGTCAATATTGTTTTATCTAAGAAACACAACGTTTAAAACCAACTACAATAACAGAGTTTCAAACAGTTACATCTTTTATATGTTATATTGATGCCAAGTGTCCATCAAAGCTAAATTACATTCCATTTGTCCTCTAAGTTCTTCAAAAAAAAAAAATGTCAAACAAGATGCCATTTGTCCTTCTTAACTTTCAACTATAAAATATTTCCTTTAAATCAAAACCCTTTACTTTATCCTTCTCCCTCTTCTCAGTCTCTCTCCTTTTCTTTATTTATCTTGACTGGATCACAAACCATTTGAAAGTTCGAAGGTGAGCCGAAAATGATCCAAGCTGTTTAATAAATAAATTATTCCCTCAATCCTCTATTGCTTTAAAAAAACTCATTCCACAATAGGTAATTTTAATTTATAAAATCTTATCATAATGACACTGAATTTACTTCAAATGAGTATTCGGGAAAAATCTAATTTGATTTTTGTTTTTTGTGATTGGCTGCAGTTATATAGGTTTACAGCAAAAATTCATGGAACCAAGGGTTAATTGCAATCTCTCTCTCTCTCTTGCGATTTCAAATTTCTAGGGAATTTTAGGTTTTAAAATAAAAAAAGGTGAAGATTGATCTAAGATATTGGGTTATGTACAATCTAATTGTTGATTTAAAGCTTTTGGGTGTTACCTATAATGGCCAAATTCCGTAAGCTCGAAATAGCTCAGAATTCCCTATCACACCAATGAACCTGTGAAAATATTCGAAAGAAAAGTTAGAAATGACGCAGGTAAATTTAGCGTGGAAAACCTCTGAATAGGTAAAAAACCACGACCTCGAGTGGTGGATTTTTGTAAAAGTTTATTTATTGCTTGAGGTGGATATCTTATTACAAGTGATCTGTAGATATAGAAATGCCTGAACCTTTTAACTTAGAAGTTTGAATATTTTCTAAGAATCTATAACAAATAGTTTCTTCATGATTTCCTGTATAATTTTTCTAGTCCCTGTCTCTTATAGAACTTTTTCTTTATATAGGCCTTCTCTGCAGCTCTTCATCGTACTAAAGCACGTTTTCTGAACAATGTGGTTAGTGGCGGTTGACTGAGTAACTGGCGAGTTCGTGTAAGACAGGTATCTTTGACTGGATAAGGCTTTTCAGTTTAAGTTTGGCCCACGTTCTTAACCAGTTTGTGGGGTAGGTTGTAATGTTGACTGGGAAGTTATATTAAAAATGCGTAAGTCTAAGATGGAGGTGATTCGTACTAGTGACAGCTCGAATTAGGCTTTTTCTGTGTAGAAGTTACGCGGGTTATGGGGAAATGACGTGTATTTAATGAGGATGTGGATGCTAATGTATGTGACGGTTATGATTTTAAAGAGTTGCGTCTATAATGAGTGATGATGCTTGGTAAAACATACCTGCACAATAAATGTAGGGTTATATAAATAGTACCTGTATCGAATCATTAAAGTAGAATACGCTTGTAATTTGTAAAAATCTTTGAAATGTAAAAAATGGTGAAGACTCAGAGGATGATCCTTGAAGAGAGGATTGCCTCTGAAATACTGAGGTTGAAGTTAAAATACTTTGGTAACCAATCCTTGAGGATGTTGATACCCGTTCCTGTTCTTCCGACTTATCAAAGCATGTCAGAAGATGAGGCAGCTGAAGCTGAGAAGGAATTCTACAGTAAGTAGAGGTTTCATGTCGTCGTCTTGACTGGTGAGGAACGTTGGATTTGTTTCTGCACTCTTGCGGAGGATAAGGTTGGGGCTTCATATGTAGGGGTATGCATAACTGTGGGGTAGTTATACTGATTTCTTGCATCACCATGGATTCTAAGGTCAGGCTCTCTTCATCTCTACCAACTCTTTGGGGGGGTTATAGGAAAGGCGGTGATGGCACTGGAGGAGTAAGACGGGAAGTAGAAGTCAATTTCTAGATTTTCATCACGTCTTTGCGCTCAGAAGACCTTCAGTTTGAAGAGTTGGTGCAAGCACTGAGTCTACTACTTTCATAGTTTTTATTAGAAGTTCAACTAGACTTCGACCAAACTCATGTGAGGGAAGGTTTGTGTTGTCTCCAATTTTTACTTTGCATCAGGGTAAAAGATTACAAAAGCAGGACGAACTGAAGGATCTGATGTACTGGAGTGCCTGAATGACTTGTTACTTGCCAAAGCACTGAAAAACTTGTTATCTGTAAAATACCTGAAGTTGGGTACTAGACAAATTAGGTATCTGTAATGTACCTGAGATCGTTTACTGAAAGACTTGTTATCTGTAAAATCACGTGTAATCTTATCGACATGAATAAAATTTGTCATCCATATACTTGTGTTTATGTATATATAAAATAGCTCGCAGAATCGAACTGAAATGCTTGAAGGATGTATGAAATGAATTGAAGTTTATGAGTACCGTTAGTATTGTTTTTGTAGCATTTAAACTAAGATAAATATGTGCAAAAATTTATGTTGTGATGTAAGTATGATATGTCTGCGTGTTAGAAATGTGGGAGATACAAATTGATGGAAATTTGTAGTGCAAAAATTTGATCTAATAGAGGTCGATAGAAGAATAAATTTAAAAGAATAAGCTCAATCTAACGTACGATTTTGAAGGAAGAGATAATTCCAAATAGTGATTCTCAAGATTTTGAGCTTTTTGTTACAAGATAAAAGGTCAAAATTAAGTTTTGGGAGAACAGTGTGGTAAAAATGTATAAATAATGGTAAAATGATGTTTAGAATATGGAGAAGAAATTATGATGGTGCGACTCGATCTCGGAGAAGTCGTCATACCGCTGAAGGACGATTGATCATAAAGATCGCTGAAGTACGGGAGGGGATTTTTTGATTGTTTGGTTATGATGCTGAGTTACCAGTGTGGGAGTGCCAGCTCAAAGGACTGGATGTAAGGGGTAGGGAACTTGAGTATGCCCGGTATTTCTATGAGGCATGCTTTTGTGAATTGGTGTGGGTTCCTGCAGATTGAGAAGAGATGGTTGGATTGTTTACTGAGGTGGAAATCAAATTTGAAGATGGGATGATCGATGGAGGAGATCCGATCGGATGAGGTCGCCCAGGTCATCAAGGCTGTATTAGATGTAATTATATGTAAATTGTTATCATAAATAAATGTAAGTGTTGTTGAATTTAGCAGAAAAGATGATAGTCAATTTGATCCTTTATAGTTGCAAATGTCATTTGAGACTGTTTTGATAAACAAATTTTGAATAACTTTGAAAATTTTGTTAGCTTTGAAAATCATGTTACTAGTACTATAAGTATAAGAAACAAGAACAAAAAAAATGCAGGAGCTTCTAGTTTTGCTTTTTATGTAAAGCTAAAAAATATGATATCGTAAGAGTGTGAGTTATCATGAGTGTGGGAAGGTCAGGGAAAGATATGGAAACATGAGAGAAAAGTAGATTAAATATAAGGGAAGGGGTAATGATGGAAAGACGGTTTTATTGTTAAGGTACAAGACGTCTGACATGGATAGTAGAAAGGATGCCTCAGTTCCAAAACCGTGGACGGGCCGTATGACTTACAATAATGCCAGCCATTAGAATGAAAAAGAATAAATAACACTTATTCCTCATCATTCAAATGTTTTTCATCTTCTAAAAATTTGGAGAGTACAGAGAGACAAGCGCAAAAAAATTGTAGAGGATTTGGTAAGCATTTATCAGAAGGTGATCAAAAGTTAAAGAGAGTTGCAGGTACTGAATCACGTAAGTGACTATATAGCAGCGTTACGAGGGTAGGACTTGGAGCTACTGCAGATTCTCATTCTGACACTGAAGGTTAGTAGAGACGTGTGCTACATTTTTTTCAAATCGTAATCTATTTTAAGCAAATCTCTAAAAAATTACTATTTATAGCAACCTATGAAATTTAACATATAGACAGAATATATGAAAGATATGCTGTATATGAATGATTGATGTATATGAAATAATGATAGATGCTTGAACCTGCATGTAGGTCAAACGTAAAAGGTATTTGTGTATGATCAAAACTTTACCTGCAGAATTGTAGTTAAGATGGATAGTTAGCCTATTAGCAAAGTTTCAACCTCTGGTCGAACGGAAGAGTCTGATAATAAATTTGAAGTGGGATTGCAACAATTTAGAGGTTTCCCTGGTAAATTGGTGGTCTATCCCCCCGGTGCAGATGAATTTATAGAATTTTGTAAAGCCAAGGCTACTTTTAGAGGGAAATGGGGTAACTGCGTAGAATACACCGGTAGGCTATTTAGGGGGTATACTGTAGCGATGGGGGAGGAGTATTTTTATTTGTTGGCTGACTTGGAGAAGGAAAAATGAGATAGGGGTATAGATGATTCGATCTCGTTAGAATATTTTGATGGGAGTATTCAGAGTGACCTTTCAGAGGGTTTCCTGCGTTACCTGCCTCAATTAGAGTACGGGTTGAGTCTTCCCCTTACCAATTTGGCAAAGGGGATTATGAACATGATTGGGGCATGCCCTGTTCAATTGAGCGGGAACATTTGGGAGGTAATAAGTATTTGCGATCATCTGAATGAAAAATGGGAGAATGAAGGGAAAGTTAGGAAGCTATCCCCTGAGGACGTGTTACAGTTTTATAGGGTAAAGAATTATCACGCCAGTGGTGGGGCATATTTATATGCGAGTGCAACTCAGCGTCGCTTCTTCGATCTGAATTAAGCAGGCTAAGCCTGGAATGATAGCATAATATGGGTAAAGGGTAATTGTCTTCAGAGAGATGATGAAGAACCTTTGGATCTTCTGTTTAGAGCTATAAAAAAAAGTAAGTATAACAATACATTAAGTATAATATTGATATGTTTGAACTGATGATCTTTTGTTGATAATGAAATTACTGTCCATGGCAGGCCCGAAGTCCCAGGTGGAGAGGAAAAATTTATTATTGCATGAGGTTGCTGAAGAAGAGGTTGAGCTCGAATTTGTGTTAGAAGGACTTGGCCTTAGAAAAAAGAAAAGAGTTGGGATTAAGTCGAAAAAGGTTAAAAAATCTCAATCGACCAGGCTGATGGCGGGTGTCAATGATGGAAAGAAGAGACGAACTGGTGCGGAAGATAAAACCAATGTGGCCAAGACCCCTAGAATAGACAGTTCGGCTCAGCCAGAGTCTATTACGTCGAGCAAATTAGCTCGAACGTTAATGAAAAAATAGATGCTGAAGCATCCATCGGCCTCTGGTACCACTGGAAATGGTGAGGTCGACAGAAAAGAGAAAAGGGGAAGGTTTTAACCTTGGGAGAGGTCGGGGGAAAAGGTCGCTGAAGAGCGACCTGCTGCTGAGGACGATCTCAAAGAAGTGGAGGAAAGGGCCAGGCTGACGGCTCTTCACGGAGAGGAGGACATGAGCTCGGTGGTATGTATTTATGTTTGATCCTGTGAAATATTTATTTATTATGTATCGAACTCACGCTAAGGTTGATTCATTTTTTGTAAGTTGCTTGTTTGGTGAAGAAGGCTTGGCTCGGAGTGGAAGTAGACAAATTTGAGCTGATGAAGGTGAAGGTCGAGCTTGAAAAGAAGGTAGCACGAGCAAAGGCTGATGCTCTCATAGAAGCAAAGAAGCTGGAGGCACTGAAGGCTTCCCATGCAGTGGCGATTGGCCATCTTCAAGCGGAGGCGAGAGTGAATCTTGAGGAGGTGGCGGCGGATCACAAAAGGCTTGGGCACCACCTGATGCTGAAGGGCTATTCTGAGGATGAGGTGGATGCCATTAAGGCAAACATCTATGTCGAGGAGGGTGATGATGAAGAAGTAGAAGAGGTTGCGTTGGGCGTTATTGATAGGCTAGACGGTATGTCCCACCAGACGGTGCTAGACAACCAAGGGGATGACATCAAACTCCCATATGGCAAGAATGAGAAGGTCGGGTTGGGAAATGACTTTGTATGAGTATTTTGGAAGTGTCTTGTAAATTTTTGGATTTGCGCGTATTGAATAGACTTCTGTAGGCTGAGCCCCCATTTTTTTGTAACCCTCTTGTAGCCACTTAGAGAAATGAGTCTCAGAATAAAAAATGAAGAGATCGAGCATGCAAGGGAAAGAGAAATCTCCATAGCCTTGCTGTCTTCATAAGCGGAGCTGCAGGTTAGATCGGAATAGGCCTTCTAACTTGTATGCTATATTGACATAAAGTTACCAAGTAAATAAGATAACATAAAGCGCAGAGGCAGACTAAAAACTTGTTATTAGTTTTAGGAAAATTGCACTAATATAGTGCGTAGGAAAATTCAAAGTATGTAGATAAAGAAGAATATAGAAAACATGGATCTTTGACTTTGAAATATATGTCATGGAGCACCTATCTGAGATTTTACTTCGACCTTTAATTCTAAAAGTAGTTGCACACAGTAGATCTTAGAAATCAGATATCTTTTTAGAAATGAGATATATATATATATATATGCATGTTGATGGGTGTTCTGAATCGAACAGAATGTAATGTATCTATTATTTTGTAGGTCGAATTGGATTCAGTTCGCTCGCGCGAAGATGAACCGCTCCAATATAACCAATAATTTACGGAGGAGTTGGATAGGGTGAGGGAGGCAAATGAGGATAAAGTAGACCAGTATGTAAAGGTACATTTTAAATTTGTTGAGGCAGCCCGGACTGTTGTCGACCTCACTCGCAAGGTCGAGTAGAAAGATGCCGAAATTAGCAATGGGCCAAAAGAGCTTGCGGAGGTAAACGAACACGCCGTGAAGCTTCAAAGTCGGATTGACATAATGATGGTTAAGGGTCGGCAAGCTGAAATGGCTCAATATCGTATTCAGGCACTGGAAAGATTGAAGGGACAATCTCGAGCTGATCTTTAGAATTATAGAAGCGAGCTGGAGCGACTGAAACAGGAAATGATTGAAAAAGATAATGAGCTGAATGTGGCTCGAGAAAATCTATTACCCTCAGAAGCTGCAGCCGAACACTTGCATATAGCCCTACCCGCCAAGGATATGGAGTTTTGGGCGATGTAACGAAGGTGTGACAAGTTAAATGAGAGGGTGGCATAATTGAAGACCGAATTGGCATAAGCCAATGCACGTGCCATGAAAGCCGAGGCTGGAGATTGCTTAAGGGGGAGTAGAAATGATGTTAAAGTTCCTCTAGTCCAAAGGGATGTAGTTAGCCCATCAGGTCGAATTATAGAGCTGGAAGGTAACGTAGCTCAAATTCAAGGGCATGTACAGAAAGGGAATGCAAACCTAAGGGAATACCAACACAAGTTGGATGCTTCTCTTGTCAGGGGCATGGTCTTGGAAAGAAAAATCAGGGTGAAGGAAATTTTGATAAAAAAAAAAGATGACTTACTAAGGGATACTTCGGCCAGGAAAGTGTTGGATGCCAAAATCGAGAGACTTCGTACGCAGGTGGCGGACCTAGGGCCATTAATCAGGCTGAATCAGCTAAATTTGTCAAAAAAATGGAAGAGAATATAACTATTGATGCCCGAACAGAAATAGAAATGGCACTTCAGAAGAAACTGTATGCAACTTTAGTGTCACATATCGTGAAGGTGAGATCACACATTTTAAGGATCGTTGTATCTCATGCGTCACGCGCAGACCTGTTAAAGTCGACCGTTGCGTATTTTGTAGAGGAAGTATAAAGACTTGAGTTAGAACGAGATACCTTATTCAAGAGTTTGTCTGAGAAGGGATGTATTTGAAGAGTCAATATTGATCGAGGGAACTAAATGGCCTTCATGGAAACAAATTTTGGCCCTCAGCCTGCTGATATGATAGAGAAGGGTAGAGTTACTGTAACTCGTAAACTAAATTCTGATCGACCTCTTACTGAAGGGTAAAACATGGCTGACATCCCAGCAGCAGAAAATAATCCATTGTTATGTGACCTAAAAATAAATAGTATCTGTCGCAGACATATTGAAATAGATGAAAGCTAGTATGACCTTCGCATTATCTTATGTCTGGTAGGGTCTTTGATATAAAAAAAGTTTTTGCATTTGTTCTAATTGTAGAGATGGGTTGAGTTAGCAAAACCAAGTGAATCTTGATTTAACTGTAGTAATGTTGCAGACATATTGAAAGAGATGAAATCTAGTATTACCTTTGCCTTATCTTATGTTTGTTAGAGTCGTTGATATAAAACAAGTTTCTACATTTGTTTTAATCACAGAGATTTAGTATAGTCAGCCAAACCAAGTGTTATCCTTTATTTAACTGGTATAATGTCCCAAACAAGTTAAAGTAGATGAAGGCTAGTATTACCTTTGCCCTATCTCATGTTTGGTAGAGTCTTTGATAAAACATAATTTTTTACATTTATTTCAATCGCAGAGATTTAGTAGAGTCAGCCAAACCTAGTGTTATCCTTGATTTAACTGGTATAAGATCGACTGAAAGCTAGTATTATCTATGCTTTAATCTATAAAATGTGGTTGAATCTTAGCAAGTAGAGAGATATTGTGAAAAACTTGGAAGTTTCATTGATCATTTCAGATTTTACATTGGATGGAGATGAAAATCTCACTTTAGGAATTGAGGAAACAAAAAATCAAAAACGAGAAATGGAAATGGAGTAGTAAGATGCTTAACGATAGTATCATTTTAGTCACCTAGTGTTCTAAGGATTTGAAATGAGGATTCCCTCTTCTGTCATGAGATAATATAATCCCTGGCCTGAGAGACCTGTGATAATAAATGGACCCTCCCAATTTTTAGATAATTTTCTAGCATGATGCTCTTTGCGATATTGAGGAATCTCTCTAAGGACGAGATCATCAATTTGGAAGGTACAGTTTCTGACTCGGCTGTTGTACGATCTGGCGAGCATATGATGATATTGACCTAGGTTAGCAATGGCGTGTTCCCTGGTTTTATCGATCATATTATGGTTGCAAGCCAATTCGAACTCATTTTCTTCGTCAGTCAGCTCGTGATCTCGAGCTGGATGATGGTATTCCGAAGGAATAACAGCCTTAGTGTCGTAGGCAAGGAGGAATAGGGTGTATCCTGTTGACTGTCGGGGAGTGGTACAATATGCCCATAGGACATGAGGCAGTTCTCGGTCCTAATTCTATTTTTTCTGTGAGTTTGCTGGTAATTTCGGCTTGGCCATTGCCTTGAGGATAGTAAGGATTATGTTGGTTGAGGAAGGTTACAATTTTTTCTCCCACAAATTTGGGCCCGTTATTGATACGAATTAGGTGGGGGTACTCAAACTGAGTGATGATGTGTTCCCAGATAAAAGAGATGACCTCTTCTTCTCTGGTTTGAAATTGTGGAACTACTTTTACCCATTTCGTAAAATTATCGGTAGCTACGAGTAGATGATAGCAGTTACCTGGAGAGTCAGTGAATTCTCCGACGAGATCAAGTGCCCATCTTTTGAATGGCCAAAATACCTTGCTTGCTTGAAGTTCGAGCGTAGGGGCGTGTATCATATGTCTATGTCTTTGGCAGCTGTCATATCTGCGTGAGTACTCCTCTACTTACTTGCGCATACCAGGCCAGAATATTCCTTGTATAATAACTTTGTTTGCTAGTGATCGACCTGTGGCATGGGAGCCACAAGTCCCTTTATGTAATTTGTGGAGCATTTCATTTGCTTTTGGTTTGGAGAGGCACTTGAGGTAAGGCCCCGTTACGGAATGAGGGTATAGCGCACCATTTTGATTAGTGTAGAACTTCAAGTTATTGATCACCTGTCAGCGCCCTTTTGGATCTGCTGGGAGTATCCGTTGTAACTATTGTCGACGCAGAGGTAGGCTAAAAAGGTCTTTTGCCAATCATCGTCTCCCCCTTTATCGCCCCCTGTACTGATCGTGCATACAGAAATACGATCAATGCAGGGGGTTGAAATAATTTCAATCTGGAGATATCGAGCTTCTGTACCCAAGACCCCGGCTAGATATGCCAGGGAATCGGCGTGCCTGTTCTCACCTCGAGGAAGATAATCGAGAGTTGCTTTCACGAACTTGCTCATCCTATATGCAACGAGGGCTACGTATTCGATCATCTTTCTATTCTTCTTATATTGCTCAAAGTAATGGTGGGTGATGAGTAAGGAATTTGTATAAACTAAGAGTTTGGGGATATCGAGCTCAAGAGGGAGGTCAAGTCCATGAATGAGAGCTTCGTACTCGGTGACATTATTTAAGGCCTCAAAATCCAAGCGGATTTATTTCTTAATTTTGTCATTGGAAAGGGTAATCAAACATTCAGATTCCTGACCCTGCGGGTCCAACTAATCCATCCGTGTGAAGTCTCCACCCCTTTGTTCTAATCCATTTAGCCCGCTCATCAAAT
Organism: Kingdonia uniflora; assembly: GCA_014058105.1. Classification (NCBI taxonomy): domain Eukaryota; kingdom Viridiplantae; phylum Streptophyta; class Magnoliopsida; order Ranunculales; family Circaeasteraceae; genus Kingdonia; species Kingdonia uniflora. The sequence continues at coordinate 133,737 of JACGCM010001604.1, read as the reverse complement.
GGTTTGGGGTGTGGATCTTTAGGAGTTTCTTCTGTAAGGTTAGGGTCATGGTCCTCCTACGTGGGATCTTCCACTAGAAAATTCGCGAGAAAATTGACAACAGCCTGACCCTTTTCGGAATGACGTTGTTCAAACTTGATATCATGTTCTCCCAAACTGACTGACCACTGTTACACTCTACTTGATTTTTCTTTCTTGGAAAGAGCTTCCCGAAGTGGGTAGTTCGTTATGACTCTGACTAAATAAGCTTGGAAGTAGTGCTTGAGTTTCTGTGAAGTATAAACAAGAGTGAGAAGATGATTCTCAATTTTTGAGTACCTCGTTTTCGCTGCAGTGTGGGTTTTGATGATGAAGTAGACTAGTTTCTCAATTTTCCCTTCAAGGCGAATGAGAACCGAGCTGAGGGAAATATCTACAACTCCTAGGTAGATAATTAGTTCCTCATCATCTATTGGGGTGCTCATTATGGGAAACCACCCCAAATAGGTTTTGAGATCCTAAAAAGCTACTTCGTATTCTGGTGTCCATGAGACCTCTGCATTTGGCTGAACTTTTCCTCGTTTGGTACAGCTGGGAAATAATTAGAATAGCCAATGACATTGATCTGAAGATTTAGAAGCGAAACAGTTGATAGTGGCAATCTTGCTGACATTTTTCTAAATGTTTTTTATTGTTTTTAGAGATGGCATGTTGAGGAGAGCCCAAATCTGATCTGGATCAGCCTCAATCCCCTTCTTGCTGATGAGGTGGCCAAGAAATTGGCCAGAATGTACCCCAAATTAACACTTATCAGGATTGAGATGCATCCTGTAAGATCAAAGAATGTTGAATATAGTGTTGAGATCTAAAATGTGATTGGCTGACTGTACGCTCTTGCATAAGAGATCGTCGATGTAGAGTTCAACAATTTTCCTTAGATGTGCTTTGAACATAGTAGTCATCAACTGTTGATATGTGGCACCTACGTTTTGGAGTCCGAAGGGCATGACTTTTTTACAATAAAGACCTCTTTCAGTGATGAAAGTTATCTTTTCTTGATCTTCTTCCAAAAGTTAAATTTGATTATAACCCGAAGCAGCGTCCATCATAGATAGGAGGTCATGGCTTGAAATAGAATCGAAGATCTGATAAATGTTGGGATGAGGGTAACGGTCATTCGGAGTATGTTTGTTAAGATCGGTGAAATGTAAGTAACCTCGGACTTTTTCGTTCTTCCTTGGGACAACGACAATATTGGATATCCAGTCTGAATATTTTGCTTCTCAAATAAATCCTACTTTGATCAATTTCTTGATCTCGATGTTAACTTCATCTCGAAGACAAGGTGACAGTCGTCGCTGTTTCTATTTGATAGTCGTGGCATTGATGTTGATGGCTAATTTGTGACATGCCTTGGCCGGATCGACCTCAGGTATTTTTTAAAAAGACTCTATTGAAATATCGAGCTGGGTCCCTGTAGCCGGTCGTTTAGAAGTAACCATGATTGAAAGTTATAGTGAAAGAATGCCTTAGGATATCGTGAAAATACAATCTTTCCCACAGACGGCGCCAAATGTAATGGCCAAATCCTGTAAGCTCAAAATGGCTTTGAATTCGCTATCACACCAATGAACCTGTGATAATATTCTAAAGGAGAGCAAGAAATGACACAGGTGAATTTAGAGTAGAAAACCTCTGAATTGGTAAAAAATCCATGACCTCGAGTGGAAGATTTTTGTAAAAGTATCTTTATTGATTGAAGTAGATATCTTATTACAAGTGATCTCTAAATATAGAAATGCTTGAACCTTGTAACTAAGAAGTTTGAATGCTTTCTAAGAATCAAGAATAAGTAGTTTCTTGATGATCTCTTATGTAATTTATTTGGTCCCTGCCTCTTCTAGAACTTTTTCTTTATATAGGCCTTCTCCGCAGCTCTTCATTATGCGGGAGCATATTTTCTGAACAATGTGGTTAGTGGTGGTTGGCTGAGTAACTGACGAGTTCGTGAGAGACAGGTGTATTTGATTGGATAAGGCTTTTCAGTTTAATTTTGGCCAATGTTCTTAACCAGTTTGTAAGGTTGGTTGGAATGTTGACTGGGGAAGTTATGCTAAAAATGGGTTAGTCTGAGATGGAGGTGATTCGAACTGGTGGCAGCTCAACTTTAGGTGAGATCGAGGGATAGGTCCCTACATTACCCGTTTGCCAAATCTCTAAAATTCATACCTATTTTGAATTTTAATGATTGCATATCTATTTATTGAAGTGTATTTTCCTAAAAAAATTCATATTGTGATTGACAACCATAATTACCACTACGATTTCCATACTTCGGCATACTGGGATAACCTATATGGCTTTACTAAAATAAACTGTTTCCTACCAAATTTTACCTCAAAATCTACCCACGATTACTAAGTTTTTATTAGTGGGGATGGAGGAATTTGAGGTTTAGGGTTTATTTAGACATATAAGTTTTTCGTTGTGAGTTACTCTCACACCCTGTCTTTCAAGTCCCACTCTTCTGGTAATCTCTATATTTTCCCTAGACTTTTGGATTCCTAAGTTCGCTCTTATCTAATGTATTATTGTACAAGATCCATTTTAGTTTTTAAAAGTTATTGATGGGTTATGATCATTACTAAAGGATTTGTTTCCATTTAATCGGTCTCAATGGATGTAAGGTTTTTTATTTAATTATTCCAATTTTTGTAATTATCTTGGAAAAACATTTTTGTTTATCGTGTGATTGTAGTAGATATTAATGGAGTTAAATTTGATTGTAGTGTCAGTGATTTTCATTTCTAAAATTAGACCTCCAGTCTGACTCTCTCACACTCTAATATTATTTTTTAAGTTGATGCATGATATTTTTTATAGTTTTTGATTCCCCCATGATGTGATCAAGTTGAGACCTCAGGTGCCTTGGTCTGCTCGAAGAAAAGTATGTGGTCTCATTGTTTCAAGCCTTAAGAAAATAGTAAAGAATGAGGGAATGAGAAGAATGTAAGGGCATAATTCCGGGATAGTCCAGAATGAACCTTACAACGAGATGATGATGATTTATATAGGATGCCTTACAAAAAGGTGATTAGGTAACATATGTGTAAGTTCCTATTAAGTAGACTCCTCACGACCTCTTCAGAGGATTTAGAAGTTTGATAGTATGTATATACCTCAGTATCCTTTACGAAAAGGGTGTATGTGTGAATTGATCTAACTGTCTCCCCTTTCCTTTGGTCCTCCCTCTCCTATTTATTGGCTTTTGAGGGAGGGCCTCTAGGTTTTCAAGAGTTATTACTACTTGTTTATTTTACTTTAAAGTTATCTCTACTTTAGGTGGTACCTGTCATTCGCTCGATTGTTGGTCGATATCAAATATGGGCTTCCTGTATCCTGGTGGAGGTCAAAGTCAAGCATGGCATCTTGGGATGTGTAGCTACTGACGACCGATATGATCAAGTTGGCTACTACAATCGCCCACTCTACACTGTGATCGAAGAACTCATATTTTGTGTGAGGGGATTACAACTAAGAAGAAGATGAAAAGACCTTAGAACTGGTAGAGTTGACTGGTCCACGGATAGCAAGGGCATTAATGCCTTTTACTGATTATGTGGTTTAAGTGTTTAAAACCTGATCACAAATCTCTATATAAAAGTTAATCCTTGCGTTAAGTTTCCTTAATTACATTTAAAATTTTCTCTACCCTCTTTCATCGACATTGTGAGGACTCGTTCGCAAAGATGTCAACATGCGGCAAAGGGTAGGCTCACCATCAGTATTGTTAACTTAAGGGAAAGGTACTTTGGGAGGCTGCCCCAAAGTGCTCATGTTCCAAGTCCCGTGCAGAAGAATCTTACAGGCATGTCAATCACTGAGCAACTGGTGATGTTCAACCGGCCCTTCTGATATAACGCCTTTTATAATGAAATTATGGAAGTGGCATACCATGAGTTATACTTTGAATGATCGCTCAGGACGCCATTCGAACCGAAGACGTTGAAGTTACTATAGGTGGTGGGGGAGTTGGTAAAGCGTGTCCTGAATGTTAGGGTTTGCTGGTGGCTTTATGTTTGTATCTTTGTTCTTTGTTGGTGATTCTTTTTATCTTTGTGGGTGGTAGAAGTATGTAGTGTGGCCTTTGGCCATTTTGGAATGAGAAAGAAAAATGTTTTTTCTGTATTATTTTGGTAAATATGTTCTTGGCTTGATGATCGATATAGCTAGAGTTTATTAATGACCTGGTTTTGACTGATCGGGTGAGTGATAAGATTGGCAAAGGCGGGATAAAACATTGAGGGTGGGTATTTTGAATTAATAATTGAAGAGAGAGAGAGGGGTACCAGTGGGGCATTGATAACTGCCCATGTATGCAATAATTTCCTTTTAACTTGCCACCCTTTAACTTCCTTAAAGAATACAAAATTCTCTCTTGACTCCTTATCTTTGCAAATCTCTAACAAGGGCTGCGCTACTACTATCGAGCAAGGAAGAGGTTTAATTTTTCTAGATGCCATTGGAAAAGCTTTCATTGACGTCGATAATTCTCCTTTTTTCCAATTTTGCTTTTGTTATGTGTTTTCTCCATTAAAGGCATCCTTGCATCTTTGTTAGACGACTTGAACTTTAATCTTCTGTCTACCATTAATGGCAGATCTTGGAAAAGAAGAAGCACCTTATAAAATCTTGCAACTTAGGGTTTGTAAGGAATCTGGTATGATCACTTGATTCCAAAGTTAACTAATTGTTCTACAATTGTTGCTATCGAGCTTGTATTTTTTTTTAGATCATCGAGATAAACGATTAGACCATTATTTTTAACAAGCAAAACGTCGTATGAAACATTATACCTGAGTGGCCTGGGTGCGACAATCTGAAATGTGAAAAGTAGACTGACCCCAGATATCTTATTATCAGGATTGACCTCACCGACCCTTCATTCTATTTTGAAGGTAAATGCGCATCCGAAATTCAATTAATAGGCTGCTAGACTTTGACATAAAAAACTTAGACATGAGCTGGCTGTCACCATCTAGCCAATACGTAACCCACTCGGCAACGATGAAGATATGTCAACCGACAATATTACTGGCACGACCTCCATTGCGAGAACATTCGTAGAGGGTAGTTCGCGACCACCGATATCCTGTGAATAATAGGTAGAGGATAGTGAGGTGATCGAAGATGATGATAGGGGGGAAGACGGAAAAGATGAAGGCAAGGTAGTACCAGTAGAAACTTACCATGAAAAGAAATTGAGGTTGTATTGAGATAAATACTACGTCAGTTTGCAGGTTACTATTACGCTCCATGATATGAATCTACATTATCACGTCGATTCTAGTATGCCCGTGTATCTCGGTCAGTAGAAGCTCGGGATGATGCTCCCTTAAAGAAATTTGGTAAAGGATGTTTTGAACTTTTTTGATGTAGCACCATACCAATAGAACGGAAATTTTTATGAAATGATGTGGGTAATCGTAGCGTTAAACAAGGACTTGGCTCAAGCTAGACAATCGACTATTTCTTTACTCATTATTGTGGCTTATTATAAAATGGTTTGTAACAGAAGGAAAATCACATACCATGCAAAAATTGATAGTAGTCGTCAATGGTTCTATGACATTAGTACCAACGGTCAATACTAGAATGAGACCTTGGCACTAGTCGACGGTTGCTGGAAACAGAGATCCTAAGAAGCTATGTTAGCTTTAACTGATTGAGTATATTAACATGGTAGGTTTGAGTATTAGATCTTGTGGTATGTGGTTCGATGTTATAGTCGTCTAACTTTCCGTTCTTTTGTTATGCAGTTCCTCGACCGCTGGATATACCATTGGAGCTGTTACATTGACACAGTTTTGTTAGAAGATGATAAGAGGGTGAATAAAATATTAACCTCACTCGAGCTGCCGAGGGTCAGAGTTAGTAATAAAGATGTCAAGCTGAAGGGGGTCGCACCTGTAAGAAAAAGACAAGGCCGGAAGTTGTAAAGGATGGTATCAAAAATTGGATTTCCTTCGACCATCGATGTCGGCCAGGTGGACGACATCCCTAATTTGTTTGGGGCTCAACCAAGGAACAAAAACAAAAGCACTGGGGGCCGACCGGCTGTGGGGACGACCGCAGGTAAGAAATTTTTTGGTGAGAGGGTTGACACGTCAACGATGCACGTTAGGCCGAATAGTTCTTTTCTACCACATAAGAAGATGAGGGATGAGCCAAAGCACAGCACTGGGAACATGGATGAGAGTGACGAGGTTGAGTCGGTGGGTCTGGTGCAAGGGGTAACCGGCTATTGATTGGAGGTGATGGTGCAAAAGGATTTCGCATATGTTCTAAAAAAAGTTGAGCTGTGCATTCAAGAGGTAGCAGTCTAACATTATGTTTTACGTGTAACTACTTTGGGGTTATGAATATGTGAGGTAGTATATGTAGATGATTATTTTTGGTATTGATTTTATGTAGGGTGCAGCAAAGTTTCTTACTTTGAGCCGAGAGCTTCGTTGTCAGGAAGTCGACCGTTCGAGAGTGGTGACACTGGTGCAAAAGATTACTGAGCTCAGGGTGCCTCTGTTGGTTGCAAAGCAGGCAACCCACACAATAATCAATGCGATAATGACAGATTTGAAGGCTTCTTATGATCGAGCGACTAAAAAGTTGAGAGTTGAGCATGCTGTTGAAATGGCTGAGTACGATGCTCGTATAGTTATAAAAAAATCAACTTCTAGAAGGTTGTTCAAGAGAGGCAAACGGATGTTGATCGATATGCCATTCATCTCGACCAAGTGGGCATTAACACTTATCCCCTGCGGTACTATAAAACCATAGACGAAGAAAATCATGATGTTGAGGGAGGGGAGTGTGAGCCAACTCGTAATGTGGGCAACATCATTGTGCGGGAGGAGCCAGCTATTATCGGTAACCCATCTGTTAGTGGTGTGGTAATACTATTTGTATGGCCTTTATTGCCAATGTCAGGATGGGAATATTTGAAAAATGTTTATCCATGAGTAGAAGTAGATTCTATAGTATTAGTTGAATAAATATTTGTTTTAAATTTGTAATATGGGCTAAGTCAGAATATTGTGAAACGTTGTTTGAATAAGAAATTGTGTCTATAACTATACTACTGATGCCCGTCAATTCTTTTTGTCTTTGAGATTTAGGATAACTTTTGCGAGGATCAAGCTCGCCCCCATCTATAACCAACATCGACTGGCTGAATCCATTCTTTGGGATTTTTGTATATAATAGATATGTATGTGGCTCGAGGAAAGAGCTCACCCCAAGTTTGGTTCAAAGTCGAATGGCTGAATCCAATACTTGGGGTTTTCGTATGGTATACGTATATATGTGGCTCGAGGAAAGAGCTTGTCTCCAAGTATGGTTCAAGTTGAATGGCTGAATCCAATACTTGAGGTTTTGGTATGTAATATATATATATATATATATATATATATATGTGGCTCGAGGAAAGAACTCACCCCTAAGTATAGTTCAAGTCAAATGGGTGAATACAATACTTGGGGTGTTTGTATGTAATGCGTATATATGTAGCTCGAGGAAAGAGCTCGCCCCCAAGTATGGTTCAAGTCGAATGGCTTAATCTAATACTTGCTCAAGAATAGAGCTCGCCCCCAAGCATGGTTTATATCACATGACTGAATCTAATACTCGAGGTTTGTTGTATGTAATATGTATATATTTTTCACGAGGAAAGAACACTCCCCCAACCATGGTTCAAATCATATGGCTGAATCGAATACTTGGGGTATTTATAAATTTCCTAGCACAAATTTCTATTGATAAATTTCTTGGTTTCTTGTATTGATAAACTTCCTGGTATAAAATTCTAATACAATGGCTATTCAATCGACAGTATTCCAAGAACTGAATTGTGTTCCAATGATATGTTAAAGGTCGATCGTCATCAGTCATCAGGTAGTATGAACCATTCCGGCGGTCTTATCATACACGATGTATGAGCCTTCCCATCAATCTGCTAATTTTTCATCGTTACTTGTCCTGGTGGATGGGGTTTCTCATTTGAGGACTAAGTCTCTCATCTCAAATTCTCTTGGTTAAACTTTTATGTTGTAGGACTATTGTAAGGAATGATAATACCGATCGAGTTGTACAATAGCTCTATCGCATGTTTTCTCGATCCATTTGATGTTTCAAGCTAGCTAATACTCATTTTCTTCGTCGGGTAGATCAGGGTCACGAGTGGGCATTTGGAATTACATAGGTAGTACAACCTCACCCCCATATGCTAGTAAAAAGGGTATGCATCCTGTAAATTTCTAGAGGTCATTTGATACGCCCACAGAACATGTTGAAGATCGTGGGTCCATCGACCTTTTTTTTCATTGACTCGCTTCATGAGACCGTCGACAATTATTTATTTAATGGCCTCGACCTAGTCGTTGCCTAGAGGGTAGTACGGTGTGTGTAAAAGGATGATGTTGTATAATCTTTTAGAAAATTATGGATCTTTGCCCCAATGAAGTGAGGGCCGTTGTCTCAACGAATCATGTGTGGGCATCCAAAACGAGTTATGATGTTCACCTGGAGAAAATTGTTGACCTTTTGTTCTCGAGTTCTACATAAAGGGGTGTCTTCGACCGGTTTAGTAATGTGGCTTTGACCAAAACATGTTCTCGCTTGCTTGCTACATAGTTCCCAGATTCGATAAGGAGAAGCTAATAGAATTTAGTCAAAGATATTTTTTCATTCAAGAAGATGTCACATCTACAACCACAAAGCTCGACCCACTACAGTAGCCATTACGCTTGGTCAAATAGAACCATTACAGAGAGATCCACAAAGTTTGACCACTGCCCACCAAAATAGGAAACCATTTATTTTTGTAACTGCCTTTACCCACTATAAATATTAGTAGAGCATATGTTAATCTGATCCGCAACTCTATTATTCTTCCAAAATTTCACGTCTTTACTGTTTACCAATTGTAATAACTAGCACCTATTGGATTTTTAAACCTAAATCCTCCTCGAGGTCGTAGTTTTAATCAGGTTTTACTAAGTTTCCACATAAAATCTAAAATGTTCAGGTTTACAATTATAATTTCTTTACTGAAGTATTGGCGAAGTTTACCTTCTAGAAAATACGCCTTTACAATTAGCGCCGTTTATGGGAATACCATACTTTTTCTTTACCAACTGCGATTCTAGGCAGTCCGATGACGAATATTAACCTCAAAAGTACCTCTAGCAGTTAGTGAAACCATGAGATTAACCTTATACCAGCATTTCCAGAAGCCATCAATCTTCATAATGCTATGATCAAACTGTAAAGGAAGATGGAATCTGATAGGACCCAGTGCCTTGAAGATTAGTGAATCTTCCCAAGCTCTTCAAGTTGAAAAAAAGAGAGGAGGAAAGCCCTGGAATAGCTGAGTCAAACCCATTAGAAATAAATATAAAATTTACGAAGACATCATGATTGATTCACTGTTTGTCAAGCGTTACCTCCCCAAGCCTGAAGTGATCATCGATTTAGAGTTATATAGAGAGAAAACTTTCTAAGGGAAGAGCAAATTTGAACTTCAAGATCTAGATCAAGGAACCCAGATAGATCTTCTTGACACTTTGGCCTTACTTCATGAGCATCGACCACCCAAGGATGTTAAAGCACACGTCACCAAACCCCACCACCACCGATGAGGCGACCAGTGAGACATAGTTTAGGACCCGAAAGACAATGCAACTTTGATCCTCAAGTTGCAGCTGCACCAAATACTCTTCAACAATTTATCACCTTGGATGATCTCAACAGTAGGATTCAAGCTTTATATTCTTACAATCCGAGCCGAAGATCTGTTCTCAATAAGATTGAAACAAACCCTATTTCCCTTCATCTCAAAGTCATGCCAATTCAAGATAATTTTCACATGCTAAAGTTTCATCAATATGCGGGACTCGCTGATCCTCTTACCTACGTTTGTCACTTCAAAGCAATAGTTGGATTATACACCAAACTCGATCACATGTTATGCCAGCTATTTAACATGAGCCTTAAGGAAAAACCTCTCAAGTGGTTTCATACTATTCATGAAGGTTCCATCACCAATTTTAGCCAGTTAAAGCGGCTCTTCGAGTCAAACTATGCTCATGCTAAGGAACGGGAAATAACAGCTGATTCGTTATTCTTTTTCGAACAAGGTGCGAAAGAAATAATAGAAAGTTTTTACAAATGTTTCCTGCAAGAAACAAGGAAAATTAGGAATTCAAATCCCAAAATTGTCGTTCCAGCATTTACCTCCCCACTCCACATCAATTCAAAAGTTCAAGAAAAGCTTACCCTACACAAACCCAAGATAATAACAAAAATGATCGATATTTTCAATAACTACATCGAACTCAAGCAGTCCAAGAAAGATAAAATGAAAAGCTCCTCAGTCATTCATGCCAATAATGCGTTCTCATCGCTACCTCCAAAGTCAGCGAGTAATGCTACTTCTATACAGCATGGACGAACCACCGACAACATCAAGAAGAGAGATGGAAAAAATAGATAGACCCATCCCAGTCCTACCTCCTATGACAACCAAACTCTCTGCCATTCTACCAAAAATAAAGGGTGATGACTTTTTTTGAGAAGCACAAACGATTCCTGATGTACCAAACAAACCCTTATGTCAGTATCATAATTAGCATAGCCATGTGACTGACAACTGCTACTCTTTAATACAAATATTTCACCACATCCTACTCGAAGGAAGATACCATGAGTACGTAGTCAATGTCCAGAAGTTCCTTGAAGAAGAGACGAAAAGAAAAGAGGTCAAACAAGAGCGAGGACAAGGTCAAACTCGCCATCTTTATATGATTGAAATTGAGAAGGGAAATAAGAGAATGAAAGATGACATAATCACATCCTGCTGTATGATGAGGTCGTCAGAAAAATTTGCAAAACTTCTTCCCAGCTTCAGCAAAGTTAAACGTCCATATCACATTTCCTTCGAAGACTGTGACAACAGCCATGTCAAATACCCTCATAATGATCTACTGGTCATAATGCTCAAAGTAGGACAAGACTACTTACACGCACTTCTTATCGATACGGGAAGTGCAGCAGACGTCATATTCAAAAGAACAATTGATGTTCTAGGCCTCAAGGATTCAGTTAAAGCTTCGACAACAACCATCACAGGGTTTTGCGATTCCAAAAAATCTGGCTTGGGGGAAATCACGCTGCCTATTCAAGTAGGACACGAAACCACCTTTGTCAAATTTATTGTAATTGATGCTGAGTCAAAATATTTGGGAATCTTAGGAAGTAGTTGGCTCCATTCTATTAAAGTAGTGCCATCGACATATCATCTGGCCTTGCATTTTTCAACATATTACGAAGTGTACGAAATCAAAGGGAGTCAAGCTGCAGTACGAATGTGCTAAAATACGACAACAAACTCTTATACAGTAAAACTTCTGAAGGCATAACAATTACAGCAGGAGCCATCTCCAACGTTTGAGTAACACGATACTGAGGCAGTGGAATCCATAGAACTCGATGGACCAGGAAGAAATACATTTATTGGCTCAAATCTGTCATCCGAAGATAGAGAAACCCTGTTACAACTTTTAAAGAAAAATGTCGACATCTTTGCATGGTCTTTCCAAGAGATGCCTGGCATCAATCCATCGATTGCATGCCACAACCTCAACCTCCTTCCAGACAGCAATGGAGTCGTACAGAAGCGGTACAATTTAGTCCTTCCCCTTTGAGAAGCAGTTAATGAAGAAATTGACAAACACCTTCACGTCAGATTTATTCGAGAAGCCAAATATCCTAAAAGGGTCTTAAATATCGTGGCTGCCCCAAAGAAGAATGGGAAATTTAGGGTCTGCGTAGATTTTACAGAGCCAAACAAATTCATACCAAATGATAACTTTCCCCTTCCTCTGATTCGTCATCTCCTCAACTCCATAGCAGGGCACGTACTACTTTCAATGATGGATGCAACTTTTGGTTACAATTTAGTTCATCTTTCCGAAGAAGATCAGGAGAAGACAATATTTATTATGGAACAAGGTCTCTACTGTTACACAGTTATGCCCTTTAGATAAAAAACTGGAGGAGCCGTTTATCAGTGACTTGTCACTCAAATGTTTAAAGATCATTTAGGAAAAATCATGGCGGTATATATCAATGATATGATCTGCAAAAGCTTGAAACAGGAGGATCATTACAGCAATCTACAAATCATCTTCGACATCCTTCGTACTTACCAAATGAAACTAAACCTAGAAAAATGCCAATTTAATGTTGCATCGGGGAAGTTTCTGAGACATCTGGCTAGTAAGAGGGGCAAAGAAATAGATCGGGCACATATCAAGGCACTCATGGCTATGCCATCACCATGAACTAAGAAATATGCACAAAAGCTTGCAGGCAAAATTGCGGCTCTTCAGAGATTCATCTCCAAATCTTCTAATCAATGGAAACTTCTTTACCTCCTTCTTTGTGATAATCCAGCCCCAGTATCCAAGAAACTGCCCAAAGAAATTATCTGGACCCTAAACTGTGAATTGGCCTTTCAAGATCTCAAAAGATACTTGGGGCGTCCTCCTAAAATGAGTACTCCTATTGATGATGAAGTACTAACGATGAATTTTTCGACAACAGATGACTCCATCAGTTTTGTTCTTATTCGAGAAGAAGATGGCATGGTAAAACCAATGGTCTGTATTCCTAGGCGAATATGATAACTCCTTCGAGCCATAAATATCAGTAAAAGGACAAGCAGTAGCCAATTTTTTGGCAAATTTTCCAGTTGAAGACCCCGAATGGGAGAACCTCCAAGAAGTACTAGTTGATGATTTAATCTCAGAACCAGATGCATGGTCATGCAGTACATAATGGGGGCTCTTTTTGGCAAATTTTCCAGTTGAAGACCCCGAATGGGAGAACCTCCAAGAAGTACTAGTTGATGATTTAATCGCAGAACCAGATGCATGGTCATGCAGTACATAATGGGGGCTCTTTACAGATGAACCTGTTAGACCGGGAGGGTCAGAGATTGGTATCGTCCTCGTTATACCACCCAATCATAGAATTGAAAAAGCTATCAAACTTAAGTTATATGCCACCAAAAATGAGAGATAGTATGAAGCTATCCTGCATGGACTAGATCTTGCCATAACACTTGGAGCGGAAGAAATAGCTGTCTACGTGGATTCTTTACTAGTAGCCAACCATTACAACAAAACATACAAAACATCAGACAAAATGGTTGATTACGCAGCTTTAGTCGAAGAAAAAATTGAAGAAATTTAAAGTAGCAACAATCTATTATATACCTAGAGCTGAAAACTGCCACGCCGACACACTAGCATACATCACTGCAATACTCAAAGACAGTGACAAAAGAACTTTGGAGATCTAGGTAATCAAACATTCAAGTCTCAATGTAAGCTACACCATGCAAATCCAGGTTACCAAAGACAAAGATCCTGAAGATTGGAGAAAACCATTCTTTGCATACCTCAATTCTAATTCCCTCCTAGACAACAAAGAAGAAGCTCGATCACTCTTAGCCAAATATCCATGATTCAAAGTCCAAGATGGGGACTTATATCGAATCACTGGAAAAGAACAGCTTATCGAATGCATCTCGCAGAAATAGCAGGAACAGGTACCTCAGGTACTTCCTCCTCAGCATTCGAGTTAGAGAAGATGGCCCCAGCAGTAGCAGTCAATCCCTTGTAAAAGTTTTTTCTCTCCTCCATCTTCAAAAATTCCTTTCCAAAGTGGGCCTTCTTACTCTTCAAATTGGCAAGATTGACTCGCTCAGCTTCTGCTCTTTGTTCCTTGAACACCTTAGCGTTCTCCATTGACATCGACCTCTGCTCGGTTAAAGCCTATTCGCGGACATCATTCTTAAGATTAGCCAGTTGCAGAGCCAGAGCCTCTTCCCTGTCCTTCACAAGGTCGGCCTTGAGTTGGTTGATCTCTTTAATCTTTTCTCCAAGACACATCTTTTTAGTGTCAACAATGGCCGTATCCCTCACCTTGGCTGCCCCCCGCTTCATCTTCTCGAACTTTTCCTCCAGCTCCTCTTTCTTAACTGTGAGCTCCTTCTCAATGTTCTTTGGGACCAAAAGTTTATAGGCGAGACTCTGCCTACCCAGCATTTAAGGCTTCGCATCGAGAAATAGCTTTTTAATCTACATCAGAATACCACAATGAGATGTTGATGATGATACCAAAGTCATTAAATGAGACAGAGCATGAAAGTTTTAAACTTGATTCATCGTGCGGTGGCCTTCGATGAAGAAGGTCGACAAGCTCTCAGCCCTAAAAATGTAATGGGCAAAAATCTCCTCTAAAGATCCCTTCTCAGTAGCAAAGGCCTCGATGGTTTGCTAAGTCTCCTCATGAAACCCACCAAACCCCCCACGAACCTTCGCCTTGTTTGACTCTATGGAGTCCTTTTTCATAGCTAAATCACCCTTAGCCTTTGTTAACTCTTGAGAGTCCTTTTCAAAGAAAAGGCAGGCTTTGCCTTAGGAGACTTGGGTGTCAACCCAGTAGCATCAACTTTCCCTCCCTCCTTAGCAAGAGATCATCAAGATAACCTCTTCGTCAGGGGACCAATGGCACCAGAAGGGTTGGCAGCTTTCTTTCTCTTGTTCATGGCAAAGGACCCTCTCAGCAGGGTTTCCTTCTCCACCGCGGTGTCAATGATGTACCCACTCAACGCAGCGTTCTCGTGGGGTAAACTTGATTCCGTAGCCCTCTAGTTCTTAGCAAACAACTTTTCGCAGATAAGAGGGATATTAGCTCCTTTGGATTGAGTTCTTTTTATTCTAGCCTCTTGGAAAAGCCCTTCGACCTTCGCTCGATCGGAAGCCAGAGTGTAATTCCGACCAAAGTAATTCATCCTGATGTTGCATAACTATTCTTGGACAGTAGACTTTTTATCGACCTCCTTCAAAGTTGTACGAAGACAAAATAACAAACAATTAAACACCAATTTCAACACAACATGCAAGTCAAAAACTTTGACATACTCCCCTGGATCTTTCTGGTCAAATTCATAATTCCACGAGACAAGGAGATAATCAGCAATGTACTACCCCCCTGTCGACACCATTTCATAAAAGAGTGGTCTCCACAAGAGCCTCGCTAAGTACCAGTACCAAAAAAAAATTAGATTATGTTTGAGCGCATAATACTCACACAAATCAATCGCAGTGATCATCTCCTCCCCCCTCTCCTTTAATTGTCTATTTATCACTCCCACCACCCTGAAGAGGTCATATAGACATTCGGATTGAACTTACCAGGGGCAACATCAAAGAAATTTAAAAACTTCTTCTGGTCAGCTCGATGAGGCAGCTTTAACCCCTTGCTTATCTATTTTCGATGGATGAGAATACCATCTAAGGGGACCTCATGATCCGTCATCTCATAATGGTCCACCTCTAACCTAATATTTTTAGGGATACCATATTTCACCTTAAAACTCAATATTTCATTGGTTTCAGGAGTCTCCCTATAACACTCCCCCTCTTCCTCCTCCACAACTTTTGCCTCCCCTCCTTCATAACCCCCATCATAGCCACCTTATCGATCACTTACTTACGGCTCATGATCAACATCTATATATGGCTTCTCCCAATCTGAGACATCAATAACCCTAGCCTCAACACTGCTTTGCCCTACCCTATATCTACCACCCAGTTCTTGGACACAAGTGGTCACGTCAATTTCTTGTGGTTCTACGTCTATAAGGTTATCAAAGCGTCCTTCTCTATTAGAAACATAACAGTTAGGGTTTTGCACTGGTTCAACCATTTTTTGAACCTGAAAATCATATTCCCATTTTTAAGTTAGTATAATATCATATATGATACATTATATATATTCATATGTCAGTCTTGATACGGTTGTCGAGTTTAATCTCCAACCCATCATTATTCCTATTAATATCTAGCTCGACATTATTTCATTTGTTGTTGATACAAATTTTACATCAAGTTTTACTAAGTCCTAACATCGAGAACTATTTTACGTCCCTAATTTTTTTTACTCGAGTGTATAGGAACCATGAAACTTCTTGAGGAAATTTCATCTGCCATACGGTTTCCTGCCAAAATGGACCCAAATCCAAAAATTTGAATTTTGCATCCTCTCTAGCGTAAAATCTGGCCTAAATCAGCAAGAAATCACTATAGCCACAAATACCCAAATCCTAATACACCGTAACTCCGAAGGTCACCAAAAAACATTCTTTTCCTACATCCCCATCAATTACTTCACGTCCTTTTATCCCAGCAGTCCAATGTCCTTTACGACACCTTCTTTACTTCAAACACATCCCCATATTGTCACACAATAACTGATTTACAACAAAACCCTAAAAGTACTTTTCTCGATTTCTTCCAAAATTATAACTATTACCCAAATTCCTTCATACATCACATTCCTCATGTTCATATATACAATGAGCTTCGACAGAATTGCAATACATACAAATAAAATTGTATCTCAAGCAAGTTCTTAAAACAGAAAACTAACCTTGAAGTCACGATGCTTCCAAATCCCTTTCTTACTCAAGCTTGGCCCTCTTGAAAACACGCCAATCTCCTCGTTACTAATGGTGGACAAAAATACATGAGAATAATGCAACAAATTCGATCTCCAAGAAAAAAAATTCTAACCAGTGGTATGGGAACAGTTACCGACCATAGGGTTATTTATACCCACACGACTATTCATCGTACCCCTTCGCAGCCGTTCGAGTACTCGAGCGTAAGGCCTCACACGTCTCTTCTTAAAGTCTTTACTCCTTCGCCTCCTAAACGCCAACAAGCCTATACATTGCTTCTCCAAGCCATCTATATACCCCTTTATCTCCTCTGTTATATCCATCTTTGCCAAGGTAGCTCTTATGTTGATACACAGCGATTATACCCCCAATTCCTTATACCTCCGCAAATTACCTATAGGATCGTACCTAGCCATTAATCTACAACCACCTACAACACATCTTTCCTTTTTTATTCCCCTCTTATATTCTCAGGACAGTTGTAAGAATAATTAAATATTCAAATAATATTCAACAATACAACAACCCACACATCGAGCTGAAATCACAATTTACATATTCATCATAACACATTTTACCAATCACAATTCAAATCATATTTGAGAAGACAAATGAAATATACACAACAATACTTTGAGACTATTTTAGCCTTGTGAAGGTTGACAACGCAATATGACAAATATATAAAGAAATTTATTTCAATCAACAACAGAGTACAAGGTTATTCATTTATATGGACACGACAACCAGGAGAGTACAAGGTTATTCCTTTTAGTCTTAAAGCCGTCCTGAGTAGCGAGAGTGTCATCCTTCCTCACCAAAGCCTTGACACGGTTTATTACCAACACGCTCCAGAGGATTCAGAATTATAGATTGCAACTGAAAATGATACAGGTAGTCCTCTTCAGCCACCTTTGCAACCACCTCGCCTTTAACCTCATTGTTGGGGTCCACCGGTACCAGCGTCTGCCCATTTATACATAGTTTTCCAAAATATCGGTTCAGCAGCTCCCCATACTTGTCGCGTACACAGCTGCAAAAAAATCCTCCCGGACCTGCACCTTCATCCTTACTATCTCAGCAAATTAAACTTAACTTCCTCAAGTACACAAGGGGTATTTATATGAACAACTCAATGCGTCACAACTCCCAAGAGTCAAAGACAGTAATCCCTATCCATTGGAACTCTGACAACCCAGTCAACCAAACTCCTAAGGAACTGCTTAAGGGCACTACACAGTCAACACATACCACTTTAACAAATCATCCTGCAACTATTTTCCATTCTATTTGAGAAAACATAGATTTACAACAATATATGCCGATGCAAAATACGTTGATACCAAATCAGAAAAATGAATAACAATTTATTTCGCACAATACAGTTAAAAATTACATTTCACATTCACCCCTCATTACTTTGATAAAAGTGATAGATCAGCTATAAGTCACTTTACATCAATTAAACCTTATATCAATTCCTTTATACATCCAGCATGACACACAACTTCACGAAAGATAAACAGCCTCCGCCTCGTCCTCCATAGCCCCAACCACCTCATAAACTACAGGGATTACACAAATGACAGCGACCAAAATGGCTCCCACAGCCAGCCCTGCCAAAGCATCTTCATCTTCCATATGCGCATAGGCTAACTCGCGAAGACTGCCAATGATCTTTGCAACTGTCAACAACAGGTTTAGCACACTCCACCTCCAATTTTGTCATTCCTCATATAAGGGCTCAACATGTTTTAGATATAACGATGACAACAACAGCTTGCCAAAATATCGTTCCTTCAACTCCCCATACTTGGTGTCCGTACGCCTCACAAACTCCTTATGCAGCCTCTAAAATTGTATCATCACCATCTTTGCAATATCTTTACCTTCACTGTCTACCAAGGAATACCTTCCTATCATTCTCCAATACTATTTATAGTTAATACTCTCAATATCACAATTACCACAGTCAAACATCTTGCCATTAATACATATCGGGAACATATAACGACTAGGTCTATTTGACTTTCAAAACTTGAAAATGACAAGTACAGTGTTCGTATACAAAATTTTGAGAAACCTTTCACATTTAGATAGTCTTCTCGATGCAAGAACAAATAATTCTGTCGAGAATGGGGAGATTGTAGTAGCATATTTTCTTGATTCGACAAGGAGAAGTTAATTGAATTTAGTCGAAGATATTTTGTCATTTGAGAAAATGTCACATCTGCAACCACAAAGCTCTACCCACTGTAGTAGCCATTACGTTTGGTTAAATAGAGTTGTTGTTGGGAGATCCGCGAAATTCACCCACTGCCCAACAAAATAAGAAACCATGTCTTTTGTAACTGCTTGTATCCACTATAAATACAGGCAGAGCATATGTGTATCTAATCTGTAACTCTATTATTCTTCCATAATTTCACGTCCCTACTATTTAACAATTGTAATAACTAGCACTTATTAGATTTTTATACCTAAATACTCCTCGAGGTCGTGGTTTTTCCCAGGTTTACTTAATTTTTATGTAAAATCAAGCGTGTTTAGGTTTATAATTACAATTTCCTTATTAAAGTATTTGCGAAGTTTACCTTCTGGAAAACACGCTATTACAGACTTCTATCCCTCGGTGGCTAATAAAGTCTCCCAAAAAAATTTCAGATGATACGCCAAACTTGTATTTATCAAAGGGTTTAGTTGTATTTGGTATGATCGCAGTATCTAAAAGACTTGAGTTAGAACTTCTATGTGCGACCCCTTCTTCGCCCTTTTTCAAAGTAAGCTATCAATATATACTTAGACCGTGGTGCCGAGTAGGGGTTTGAACATTTTTATGATGAGTCGCTGCTATGTCGCTCACCCATTATTTTGTCTGAATGGCATGACATTAAAGTAATAAAGCTCGCGTTCTATAACTAAACCTATTTTATCCTAGTCAACTACTGTGAGTAGGACCTACTTGTAGCCATAGGCAGCATATCCATCATAGATAACCTTTCATCTTCTGCTATAGAATCGAGTATGGTCTCAATTTTTTGTAGTGGGAAACTATCTTTGGGTGTGCACTTGTTATGGTCGGTAAAGCCGACATAGATGCAGATCTCGCCATTTTTCTTTGGGACCACCATAATATTAGAGATCTACTTGGTATATTTGAGTTCACGAATTAATCATGCACCTAAGGGTTTGTCGATCTCGGCGTTGACGACACTGGGAAACTTGGGGGAGAGGTTCCTTTTTATTGTTTAATTGAAATTGCATTGTCGATTAGGTTAAGTTTATGACAGGCAAGGTTTGGGTCGATATCAGGCATCATGATGACGTTCCAAGCAAAGACATCTTTGTTGAATTTAAGGAAATTGATGAGTTTAGTTTTTTCATCATTATCTAATAGTGTACCGATATAGGTAACGTATGTGGTCCCATCTAACTCGAAATAGGTAACTAGTTCTTCTGGGATTGGCTCGATATTATCTTCGTGGTTCTGAATTACCCCCCATGTGCAATAATTGCTTGGCTTTCACCAATTTGCGAGTCATTTCGATCTTAGGATATTCACATGAATGTGTTATTCATTGTGATCCTTTCATATCATAGGTACCATCTTTTGTTATGAATCGAAGTGTTTGGTGATAACTAGATGGGATAGCTTTCATCGCGTGTGGCCATTCCTGGAAAAAAATCTCTAAGTACGGTGATTTTTTGTCGATTACAAAAAAATTGACTTGTAAAATGACAAGTCCTACGGTGACGGGAACACTTAATCTTCTGACGGCTGCCCTGGTAGAACCATTGAAGCCTTTAAATTTGACATTGGCAGGAGTAATACGATCATCCATTTTCAGACGCGCTTCTTGTGTCGACTATCATTGTTTGTAAGATAATGCTTTTGATTTTTAGTGTGATAACCAGGGGGTCAGATTATGGGAAACGAACATTAAAGCATCACATCCGATGAAGGAGATACCCACTAGGCGAGGGTGTTGGCCTGATTCGGGTAAAAGGGTGGGCAATTTTTGCTCATGTATCAACTTAACACAGTCGCCAACTTTTTTTTTTCTTATTGGTTGTGTGGCAACTATCGATATTATTAACTTCGATCATGTAGGCATGGTAAATGTAGAGCTCTTTGTCATCCTCAGGTGTAGTTTACTAGGTTTAAGGTACGATCCATCGAGGTAGCTCGCCAAGTCAACAATATACTCGTACATTCTGGCACCTTTAAATATGAGTTCCAGTGATTTTTTGAGGGCATATCATCTTTTTGAATAATGATTTTTGCATTTGAGGTTTTGGCAGTAGGCGTCCTTTAATTTTACTTCTATTGGTTGGGGGTTTCTCAAGATTGAGTCAGCTCCAACATGGTGAAATAATTGTACGAGTTTAACCTGAAGCTTGGGATGGACGGGCAGGGAAAGTCTCTTACGCATTTGGTCGACCTGTTGATCTTGATTTGGTCGCTTACGCGACTCTTGGTCGGTGTTGACTAGGGTGATCAAGGTCTTAGGTTTAATGGGGAGAGACGAGAGTGGGAGTACATGTTGCCTATTTACTTTGTTTCGTTCTAAGTCAATATATCCATTAACTTTGATAAGCATTTCTTTGAAGGATGACGTTTTGTGCAGGATGATGTACTCTTTGACTCTGTTGTTATTTGGGAGTGCGTTAGAATATAATAGGACAGTGTTGGCAGACTCAAGGTTTTCGACTTTTCTGGATTTTTTTAGGAAATGTTTGGTAAAAAATTTGGTGGTTTCACCTTGAGACTACCTGATGTTGAACAACGAGTTATCTCGTACTTCTCTATCTTTGTTATCTGCGATGTTGGCAATGAAAAGATTTGAGAAGTCTTCAAAGTTGTGTATCAAACCATTAGGCAAGCTGTGGTAGTATTTTAAAAGACTGTCGGAGAGGCTGAATGGGAAAACTTAGCACAAGATATGGTCGGAAGTGGCATGAAGACTTGGGAATTTTGGAACTCAAGGATAAAAAAATTTGGGTCGCTATTCTTGTACTTACAAATTTTTGGTAGGTTAAAGTATGATGGAACATCAATAGTGAGGGGCTCTTTGCATATGGGGTTGTTGAGGGGACTCTATGACGTTAGGACTAGAGTTGAGCTGATATAAATGGCTTTACAAAATTTTTGAATGAGGGGGCGATCATTCAGTGAGCCATGGTCGATGATATGCGGTATGGTCGCCCAATCGGTCCCTTGTGGGTCTCCGTGGTCTTTCTATACCAGTTCCCAGAGTGGACCCATTGTATCCTTCGGAGGCATCTGCTCCAAAATTGTGGTACGCGGCCGAAGGTGTCCCAAGTTGGATAGGTGTAGGCTAGACTTGAGGGGATTGCCCCAACCAATCATGGACAAAAATCCTTGAGTTTGCTGATCTGTTGGGGTTATGAGGGTGCTCGACTTGTTAAGTATTTTGAAATGTATGGACTGTGAGACCCAGGCCTTCCATGCTTTCGATATTTTGGCTGGTATCTTCATTTCGTCGATCGCGTTCTTCCTGAAGCTCTTTGCGACTCATATCACGTTTGAGGAGAAGTTGTTGAGCATTGATATTCTTAGCTTGGGTGAAAGTGTCGAGCATCTGAGCCAACTAGGAATTGAAGACTTCTTGCACATTAGCCTCGACTACTGCTGAAGTAGAGTAGAGAGTTGGTGCCATGCTGTTTTTTGTTTTTGAAGAAGTATAACATGGTGCGGTATAGGCTGTTGAGTACAGACGACGCCAATTGTAAGGGCATAATTTTGGGATAGTCCATAATCGACTTTATAATGAGAAGATGATGATTTATAGAAGATGCCTTAAAAATGAATATTATACAACATATGCATCAGTTCCTACTAAGAGGACTTCTCACGACTTCCTAAGAGGATTTAGAAGTGTGATGGTGTGTATATATCTCAATATCCTTTATTACAAGGGTGTATGTGTGAATTGGTTGAGCTATCTCCCCTTTCCTTTGGTCCTTCTTCTCTTATTTATAGGTTTTCGAGGGAGGGCCTTTAGGTTTTTGGGAGTTATTACTATCTTACCCTTTTGACAACTAGTCATTACTTAATTTACTTTAAAGTTGCCTCTACTATAGGTGGTATCCACCGTTCACTTGATTGTTGGTCGATGTCGAATATGAGCATCTTGTATCCTGGGGGAGGTCAAAGTCAAGTGTGGG
Organism: Kingdonia uniflora; assembly: GCA_014058105.1. Lineage (NCBI taxonomy): Eukaryota > Viridiplantae > Streptophyta > Magnoliopsida > Ranunculales > Circaeasteraceae > Kingdonia > Kingdonia uniflora. Next base: position 110,981 of record JACGCM010001604.1, on the reverse strand, counting down.
ATATTGGCATGTGTAGCAACTGATAATAGACATGATCGAGTAGGCTACTACAAGGAATGTATCCAGGCCTTTTACGAACTATACTGGCACTACTTCCAAATTGGGCTGTATACTTCATAGTATATGACCAAGTAAAGGGCCTTCTTCATACACGTTGATGAGAATAATGAGCTTTCGTTGGATAACATTATAGCTGCTTCAAGCCTCGGAGCTTCAACAACTGCTAACATGAACCCATTGTGAGTCATTAAAACAAGACTCTAAACACAATGAATGAGGACATGAGTTGTTTCATATATAAGAATTTACATAGATGTAACTTTTGTGCCTATTGTATACGAAGAGGGTATAATAGGATTAATATAGGGGTTACTTCCTTCACTTGCTGAGGTAACCCATGTTGCCATTAAGTTTCCTATGTATGTGAAGTTGAAATACTAGTTGGCGAGAAGAGGAAAACCTGCAATTGATAAACTCATGCATGAACAAGTTTGCATTGCCTTTTGATTATCTAAAATGGTTGCTTCCATGGTTACTTACCCACATGTTCAAGGATGAATGATACTTTTTTGCATTTATTATTTTTCTAATTTTAATGTCTATCATACATGGATTATGTGACAAATTTTGATGATTACGATCATATTTGCTGAAGTTCTAATCATCGGTAAAAGTTGAGATCCTTACATATATAGTCGACATATAGAAAGGGATTCTTTCCATGTAATGGTGAAATGCTCAAGCCTTCTATCTAATTTTTCTTGATATGAAGCATTTTCTCTATCTTAATTAGTTTAATTATGGATATAGACCTTAATTACAGGATGTGATGCAACATTACAATGCATGTGAATACAACTTCTATTATAAGTTTTCGTGTTGGTAATCTTTTATTATCTTGAAACTTACATAGTTATTTTACCTATTATTTAAGTTGTTGCTAATGTTCGTGACACACAATAACTATGTAGTGCCAAAGACAATTCACGCCATTGGATTGTTGTAGGGCCAAAGCACAGCATTGAGTCCAAATTGAATTTTGCCTTTCTAGATATTTGAATCTCTCTGAAAAATAGTTATTTTTAATTTTATTTTGTAATGTTGTAGTACAAACATGAATGCTTGAACCTTTCTAAATCAAGCACCAAAATAATTATAATAATTGTATTGTCGTAGTGCTGAAACACACCATTGAGTCCAAATTGAATTTTGCCTTTCCTGATATTAGAATCTTTCTAATGGAGCTTGTTAATTTTTATTATGTAGTATTGTAGTACAAACATGAATGTTTGAACCTTTGAAAATCAAATGCCAAACTAACTGTTATCCTCTCTTCAAACAAGTATTAACAACATTTGAATTAATAATTTAACATAAATCCTTGTTGCGGTGGCTGAGACACCTATCTCATGTCTTCATGGCATAAGCTATAGTGCCAAAGGCGTGCCACAACAAAAGTCTTAGAAGGCATAAGATGTAGCGCCTTCGACGTATACACCATGACTTGGTCGATAGTACTAGTTAAATTACATTCGAGTTAAATGGGTTCGCGGGTCAACCCAAAACTGGACAGTAAAACCCTAACTCGATCTGTTATCTAAATGGGTTAGTTGGGTCGACCCGAAACCTCCAAATGTTAAACCCAAACCAATAAAATTCGGTTCGGGTTCGTATGGGGTAATGGGTTTGGGTCAAATTTCTAGCAGAAGACTAGTACTGGGCATGCCCTTAAAAGTTGAAAAGGCATACCCGCTTACGCCTCGTGCCAAACTCGACCATCTCCGCGTCTGAATTGGAAAAGGAGTTCGACATTAGAAACTCTAATTTGTATCCAACTCTTTGCATCCATATATTTATTTCTACTCAGCAAAATGGCTAACTATTAATTAAGCAGGCAAATCTCTCTCCTTGCTGAAACCCAACATCCAACGAAGAACAAACTTCACTTTTTTTCAAGGTATTTTTTTAGTTTAGTCCCACTTGCATTCAGGATAATTGCCATTAGTTCCCAATTGTTGAAAAATGCATTTTGGCCCCCAAATTGCCTTTGACCACATGTAAACTCTAGTTGAAGTCTACTTTTTCCTTGAAGTACCTAATCTACCCTCATGCAGGTTGTATGTGATTTTAGATTACAGGTAACAAGTTGTCTTCAGGTAATTCTTGCCACATCAACACCGTCAAATCACCTATCCCCGTTACTAATCCATGTTCCGTATCGACATCACCAATTCAAGTTTTCTCACACACGAGTCTCTCTTTCTCACACGCACACATTCTCTTTGTTTTTCTCAAACATTATGGACGGAAAACATAGAGGGAACATTCATAACTTGAAACATTTATCAAATTACTCTGATCTCTCTAATATCTGATCTTTGAAGTACTACCAATGTTAGAATTTATTATTTATCTCCCAATTACAATGTAAGTCTCTTTCTCTCTCTCTCTCTCTCTCTCTCTCTCTCTCTCTCCTCTCTTTCTCTCTCTTTATAACTTTTTGAGTAGCTCTCTCTGATATCTATTATTTTGGCTTTCTATTTTCCTATTTTTAAAGTTAGAAGGTTTGTGTTAAAAGTTAGGATTTATTAAAAAATTGAGACTTTACAAGTGGTTCGGGTTAGAAAATTAGGGTTTTGGTTTTCTATTATTTGAAAATAGGGTTTATTAAAAAAATTGAGGCTTTTACAAGTGGTATTTTTAAATTAGGTGTTTGGGGTATATGATATTTGTCTTAATTATATAGTGTTTGGGGTATGCTACAATGTCAGGAATGACATAAAAATGTCATTTTTATTGGAAAGGTAGATGGTCTGAACCTGAGGAAACAGGGTACACACATCATCTATACATTGAGGGAGAAATACATATATTTAAAAATACATATGGGGATCAGTTTTACTATCAAGGTCTGTTGAAGTTTATTCTGTCTGATATTATTGGGATAAATGAAGCTATCTCACCTAGTTCTGGGATAGTGGTAAGGACACTATTTATAGTTGAGGTAGTAGATGTTTGTGATGATGCAACTTTGTATAAGATGTGGCATTGCAGTATCGCGGAAAGTATGTGGGATGTACATTTCTATGTACATGCAGTACCTATAGAAATTGTGCCCTAACCTTTAATTTAATTAAATAGCCAGATGTAGTTATGATAGAGGATAATGAAGGACCACCAATATGACCTAATTCTCAAGTTGAGGTTGAGGCTACACAGTTTGATCTACTTTAACATAAGAGTATACAGTTTAATCCACACTACCGCATGAGACTATTGCCCGGGGTAGACAAAAGGCAGTTATAATAAAAGCAAAAAAAAAATTGTATCAAAGACAAACAAAACATCTCAAACTAGAAAAACAAGGTAAAAGACAAAGCTGTTGAAAATGGGGCAAACAACATAAGATGGAGAAAAGGTAAGAGTGTACAAAGTGGTGAAGAGAATTATAAAATAGTTACGAAACCAAGGGCGAGTGAACTACCTAAAGAAGAACTTGATGATTTTCCACATGTGTACTTCAGTGACGATGAACCTAATATTAAAACTGAAGCTCAGTGGAGTTGGATTGGTATAAGATGCTAAACCTAATGTTGAAAATGTGGGTGAAGTTGGATTGAGGGGAGATGCTGGAGTTAATGTTGAAACTGAGGGTGGAGTTAAATATGAGGGTGAGGCTTCAAATAATGCAGATGAAGTTGATACTGGTAATAGATAGGCTGGAATTAACCCAGATAGCCTAAATGCAGAGGAATGCTATTACTCAAATCACTCATTACTTGATGTGATGATGGTCCAACCCGAGCTGATATAAATGGGTGTGATGACGAGTTTAGAGATTTGGCCAAAGAATGTGAACATTTTTACAATAGAAGAAGCTAAAGTACATCATACTATGTTACATGTACATAATCTTGGGTTAGAGATGGTTAACAGCATAGAGTAGTCAACAGTTGATGCTTGCTGAGCCTTTTTAAGGTAATGGACCATTATGAATAAGTACCAATTCAAAGAAAAAAAGAATGACTACATGAGGGTAAGATACATTTTTACTGAGGCTAAAACATTTAACTATCAGTGGATATTCTAAGCTAGGGTTAACCTAGATGGTACCATTTTCAGTCAGAGGGAAAGTTGTAATCTCAATCACACATGTCCTGGTAGAAGTAGCCAATCTAACAAAAATGCAAATACCTAGCGGGTGGCAAATGAAGTTGACCCTATTGCTGTATACATATGCAGATCAGAATGTAAAGAAACTTGGACCAATTTCTTGAGGTTCTTCAACCCTATCTTATTTTGCATAATATAAAGCTACCTTTCATATCAAATAGATAGAAGGGACTCATTGATGCTGTGACTACCCTTTTTCCTCATACAAATCATAAATTCTACTATAGAAATATGTACAAGAATATGTAAAGGCTTCACAGGGGGACCCAAATAGAGCTGTTAGTGTAGAGTGCAGCAAAGGCACTTAAGCAATCTAAAAAAATAAGCACATAGGCCAACTCGAACTGGATAACCCTGGTGCTTAAGACTGGTTACTTAAGGAGCCATTTAAATATTAGGGTAGGTCCCACTTTTATTTTGCTGCTAAGTATGAACACATTACAAACAACTTTTGTGAGTCTTTTAACATGTGGATTTTAAAGATTAGGGACTGGCCAATCTACAAGTTACTGGAAAAACTGAATATAATGTTGATAAAACACATGTATGAGAGAAGTCTCAAATCAAAAGAGTGGGAAGAAGAAGGTAAGCTCAACAAGACCTTTTGTTATTATTTAAGATTTTTTTTTCATGAAATACTATATGAATATTTGTATATCTTTTTCCTAGGTTTTGTGTTGGTCCCCAGAGCACAAACCCACATTGATCAGATGATTAAATGTTATGGTAAATATCAGGTTCAAGGGTCCATATCAGGATCTTTTCTTATAATTGGGATAAATGGCAAAAGATGGAGAGTGAATACCTATACACATGAATGTGACTGCCATGAATGGCAACTTTTTGGACTACCATGTGTGCATGCTATTAGTGTTATACACCCTTATGGGTGGTCATGGATTAAGTAAGTACATTTTAATAATAATTTAAATTTTCACAAAGTTATGTCTCTAAGTAAGACTTTTTGTTATTACTTGAGATCTTTTTTTTCATGAACTACTATATGACTATTTGCATATCTTATTTGCAGGTTTGGTACTGGTCCCTAGAGCACAAACCTACATTTATCAGATGATCAAATGTTATGGTAAATTTTAGGTTCAAGGGACCATATCAGGATATTTTTTGCAATTGCGATAAATGGCCAAAGATGGAGAGTGAACACCTACACACATAAATGTGACTGGCATGAATGGTAACTTTCTTAACTACCATGTGTGCATGTTGTTAGTGCTATACTCCCTTATGGGTGGTCATGGGTTAAGTAAGTACATTTTAATAATAATCTAAATATTCACAAAGTTGTGTCTCTAACTTTTTAAAACCTAACTTTTTTTTATAGATGGCTAACAGCTATGTTTCATATTTTCACAAAATTGCTTTATATGTCCAAACATATAAAAATGTCATATATCATGTAGCTGATGGATCATAATGGGAGAAGGTTTGTATTTTAATATATGTGTATTTGAATCTTTATTTAATATGGTGAGATGATCTGGTAGATCTAGAAAATAAAAAATCCCTGATCCAGATGAAGAAAAGAGGCATAAGAGATGTGGAAAATGTGGGGGTTATGGTCACAACAAGAAAACATCTAAGGGTGCACCTACAACACCAAGGCCAAGAGTGGCAAGAGCACCAAAGAGGGTAGATACAAATGTTAGCATGGCAAGACATATGAGCAATATTGGTTTACCACCTGAAATACCAAATATGAGAGGGAAGGGAAGTGATGGTAGAGGTGGTGGTGGTCGAGGATCTTCCAGGACTGCATGGCAAACTCAAAGCCAAACTCAAGCTACCTAAGGCCTTAGGAAAACTCAAGCAAGTCAAGCCCAAAGGTAAACTCAAGCAAGTCAAGGCCCCAAGGCAAACTCAAGTTACTCAAGCCCCAAGGAAAACTTAAGCAAGGCAAGCCCAAAGGAAAACTTAATATACTCAAGCCCCAAGGAAAACTCAAGCAAGTCAAGCCACAAGGCAAACTTAAGCAAGTCAGTCCTAAAGGTAGTCTCAAGCATCCACTCAGTAAGCTCAATCTGAAAGGTAACCTAGGGCATCAACGCAGCAGCCACAAAGTTCAAGCTCTAACCCTTACAAGAAAATTTTTAACCTCCTGACAAGATTTGAAAAGTATGACTTAATTTGGTGATTTAGCATTTTTTTGGCTATGTAGTGATCTAGTGACCACAATTTTGGTATATTTGTATTTTGGGTGTCATTATATCTTATTTTGGATGTAGGCATTGGGGAGATTTGTCACTGTATTTGCACAAGTATTTTAGATGTACAATGTGACTGTATTTTGGATGCCAATTGAACAAGTACCTATTCTAATTTTTGGTTCCCAATTGTTAGTGTTCTATTTTCACTGTATTTTACTATGAATATCCAATTTGTTGCTTCCTGCTATTGTGATTGCATTTTAAGACTTTAACTACATTTGAACATCTTCTTTTTGTACTGCAGGTATTTTGACTGCACACAAAGGCATTTAATGAATCTCTTTTGTAAGGTTATTATATAGCATTCATTTTTGTACTACCTATTTTCTTCATTTATAAACCACTAAGAGATATAAGAGTTAAAAGCATGTTTCATTGATTTAGAAAATGCAACACAACACCAAACACCAAAGAAAACACAAACATTCTCATTCACAGTACAAGGCAAAAAAAAAGCACAAAGAAAACACAAACAACTTCATCACTTAGACACTAACATCACCATAGAAGAAAAAAAAACTCCACCTACAGCTCAAAACATAAACCACGGGAACACACAAGCCCTTATGGATCTTTATATCCACCTTAAGCTTCTTTTTGGTTCTCTTCTGCCACATTGTTACCTTCTAGATCTTCAATTTCCAACATAACTTTTTCTTCTTCCATATTTGTCTCCTCTTCTTCCTAATCTGTTTCTTCATCAAATTTTGTATTATTGTCCTCAGTTTCTTCTTTACCATCTGTCTACCCATACTCTTACTGCATCAGCTCCCTCTCCTCAATCGATAAGTCCTCTATCCAACTAGCCTAATTATTTTTTTATTCATCACATTTTGCAAATTCAATGTACTCATCTTTAGAAAAAGAGTTACTCTCAGTTGCAGAGAAAAAAACATTTCTGAGGCAACAAGAAGAGAAGAAACACTTGTGGTTTTGAAAACCAATGAAGAAATTCTTAGTTTTATAGAGAAAATAGCAATTAAGGGGTTCTTGAAAAGAGAATATATTTTCAAAATGACCACTAAATGTTCAAGTTTCCCAATGTTGGTAGTTGGGGAGATAATGGTTTGAAGGTTTGGGGTTATGTTAAGTATGTGTACAGTGTGCATACAGGATCACTAATGAAGTACATTAAAAACATAATAAACTTGTATCAGATGAATTACACATACTTGTTTCAGAAGAAACTTCAGAAATAATAGAACATTTGAATTAATATGGTAAACAAGGTATAATAAGATAAAATTTATCCTCTTACATAATAATCATTTCTAACTACTATATTCCCAATCTTATCCTATTGAGGATTTTCCTTAAAACATTTTGCAAAATTCCCCAAATTCCATAGTCACACTCACCTTGATATTCAAATTAGTCATAGTCTCAAAATTAGTATTATTCTTTCATTCTTTATACATATAGTTCTTTATCCACATAAAGTGCTTACAATCAACATTTTCATAAATTAAGAATTTCTTATCCTTGCTTATCTGAGTACTAGATTTATACATTTTCATGACACCACAACCATATTTAGGGCAAACATCAATCCTTCAAGGAAATTCTCTCCACCAGTACCCAATTTTTTTACAACCAAAACAACCACCTTTGAAAAAGAGGCTACTCATATTTGATGAATTTAAAGATTGGAAAGCACCATAGGTAGGGAATTGGCATTTCAAGTACTTTTTACTAGGGTTTTCTATTGATTTGGAAACAGAGAATTATATTATTCCACTACAATTTAGCTTCTTGCGCATACTATATAACCATGGACAATCCCCAATACCATGAGAAACTTGATCATAGATAAGACACAAATCACCCTATAACAAAAATTATAAATCATCAATAAGTTAGTCTTTAGTCCTAATTTATTTTCCTGTAATTTGTCTTTAGTCCCTATTTCTTACTTTTATGCTTTAATGGTGATTTTACAAATTTTACAGAAAACACCTTGTTAATAAGAAAGATAGAGAGAAATGAGGTAATTTTAACTTCAAATCACCTCCAACACCACCCCCACTCCCATAGACAGAGAAAAACCAGCACTAAAACTCAAAAATAAGATAGAAAGAGAAAAGGAGATAGAGAGAGAAAAAAAAAGAACGAAGGAGAGGGAGAGAGAGAAAAAGATAGCTTTAATAGTGGTTTTTGGAGGACAGAAAAACTGAAGAGAGTATAGTGAGAGGAAACAAATTGGGAAGGAGCTGATCATTGTGAATTTGTAACGTAGATAGGTGATGTAGATTAGTAACGTCGATAGGTGATGTGGCGGTGCTGATATGGTAAGAATTACCTGAAGACAACTTGTTACTTGTTATTTAAAATCACGTGCAATTCGTGTGAGGGTAGATTAGGTACTTCAGGGCAAAAGTAGACTTTAACTAGAGTTAACCTGTGGTTAGAGGCTATTTGGTGACCAAAAGTACATTTTTTAATAACTTGGGGACTAACAGAAAATATCTAGAATCTAGGTGGGACTAAACTCAAAAAATCTCTTTTTCCAATCAAAACGAACAACTGCAGGAGAAGAATGAATTGCTATCTTATTTGTCCAAGCGATGCATTTTAGAGGAGTTGGTTAGAGTGTAGCATCTATATTATAATTGAGGAGGGTTATCCTACATGGCAGAGTTTCTCCTAGTCATAAATGCAGTCATAAGTACAGTCATAAGCACAGTCAGCATTGTTTTATCCAAGAAGTTTAGCATTTGAAACCAACTACAATAACATTGTTTCAAACCGTTACATCTTGTATGTGTTATATTGATGCCAAGTGTCCAACTAATCTAAATGACATGCCATTTATCCTCCAACTTCTTCAACAATAAAAAATGTCAAACGAGATGCCATTTGTCCTCCATAACTGTCTACTAAAAACTACTTCCTTTAAATTAAAACCCTTTACTTTATCTCCCTCCCTCTCCTTCTTAGTCTCTCTATTTTTCTTTAATTCTCTTGACTGGATCACAAATTATTTGAAAGCTCGAAGGTGAACCATGGATTATCCTAGCAGTTTTATAGATAAATCACTCCCTCAATCCTTTGTTGCTTTGAAAAGGCTTAATCCACAACAAGTATTTTTAATTTCTAAAATTTTATCATCATGGCACTGAATTTATTTCAAATGGGTATTCGGGACAAATCTGATTTGATTTTTGTTGTTTGTGGTTGGTTGCAGCCATATAGGTTTACAACTAAAATTTATGGAACCAAAGGCTAATTGTTTTTTCCCTCTCTCTCTTACGATTTCTCTTTTCTGGGGAATTTTTATGTTTTAAAATACAAAAGAGAAGAAAATTGATCTAAGATATTGGGTTATGTACAATCTAATTGTTGATTTAAAGCTTTTGGATGTTACCCGTTTGCTAAATCTCTAAAATTCATACCTATTTTGCATTTTATTGATTTCATATCTTTTATTAAAGTGTATTTTCCTAGAAGTTTGCATAAGTGATTGGCAATCATAATTACCACTATGATTTCCATGTATCAGCATACTGGGATGACGTACATGGCTTTGCTTAAAGTTTTATGATTCCTACCAAATTTTAACTCAATATTTTTCCATGATCACCAAGTTTTCGTTAGTAGTGAAGGAAGGATTTGAGGTTGTGGGTTTATTTTGACATCTAAGTTTCTCGTTGTGAGTAGCTCTCGTACCTTATCTTTCAAGTCCCACAATTCAGGCTCTCTATTTTTACTCTAGACTCATGGATTCTTTGGTTCGCTCTTATCTAATGTATTATTGTACAAGATCCACTTTAATGTGCCAAAGTTATTGATGGGTTATGATCATTACTAAAATATTTGTTTCTATTTAATCGGTGTCTATAGATGTAAGGTTTTCTATTTAATTATTCTAGTTTTTGTAATTATCTTCACAAAACATTTTTGTTTATCGTGAGGTTGTAGTAGATATTAATGGAGCTCAATTTGATTTTAGTATCAGTGATTTTCATACCTAAAATTAGACCCCCTCTAGTCTGACTCTCTCACATTCAATTATTATTTTCGATGCCGATGCAGGAGATTTTCTACAGCTTTTGGTTCCCCCTTGATGCGATCAAGACAAGACCTCATGTGCATTGGGTCTACTCAAGGAAAAGTATGCGGTCTTATTATTTAAAGCCTTAAGAAAAATAGTAAATAATAAGGGCATGAAAGGAATGTATCAAGGCTTTTTACCAACTATATTGGCACTACTTCCAAATTGAGTTGTGTACTTCACAGTATATGAGCAAGTCAAGGACCTTATTCATACATGTTGATGAGAATAATGAGCTTTCGCTGGATAACATTATAGTTGCTTCGAGAGTCAAAGCATCAGCAATTGCTACCACAAACCCATTTGTGGGTCATTAAAACAAGACTCTAAGCATAATAAATGAGGCCAGGAGTTATTTCATGCATAAGAATTTATATAGATGTTGTTTTGGTGCTTATTGTGCATGAAGAGGTTATAAGAGGATTAATATAGGGGCTTACTCCTTCACTTGCTGAGGTGACCCATGTTTCCATTAAGTTTCCTATGTATGTGAAGTCAAAATACTACTTGGCGAGAAGAGATAAACGTACAATGGATAAACTCATGAATGGATAAGTTTCTATTGCCTCTTCATTATCTAAAATGGTTGGTTCCAAAGTGCTTACCCACGTGTGCAAGAATGAATGATACTTCTTCGCATTTATTGTTTCACTAATTTTAATGTCTGTCACACACAGATTATGTGACAAATTTAGATGATTACGCATTTGTATAAGTTTTAATCTTTGGTGAAAGTTAAGATTCTTACATATATATGAAGGCATTCTATCCATGTAATTGTGAAATGCTCAAGCCTTCTTTATAATTTTCCTTAATATGAAGTATTTTCTCTGTCTTACTTCGATTATGGATATAGACCTTCATTGCAGGATGTGATGAAACCTTACAATTAATGTGAATATAACTGCAATTATGAGTTTTTGTGTTGGTAATGTTTTTTAATCTTGAAACTCACATAGTTGTTTTACCTATTATTTGAGTTGTTGTTAATGTTCATGACACACAATCACTATGAAGTGCCAAAGATACTCCATGCCATTGTATTGTTGTAGTACCAAAGCATACCATGGAGTCCAAATTGAATTTTGCCTTTCCAGATATTGGAATCTCTCTTAAAAAATAGAACTTTTTAAATTTTATTTTGTAGTGTTGTAGTGCAAACATAAATGCTTGAACCTTTCTAAATGAAACACCAAAATGATTGTAATCATTGTATTGTTATAGTGCCCAAACACGCCATTGAGTCCAAATTGAACTCTTCCTTTCCTGATATTGGAATCTCCCTAATAGAGCTTTATAATTTTTATTTTGTAGTGTTATATTACAAACATAAATGCTTGAATCTTTGTAAATCAAACACCATAATAATTGTAATCCCCTCTTCAGACAAGTATTAACAACATTTAAAATTTATAATTTAGCATAAATCCTAGCTACGGTGGTCGAGACGTCATATCCCCATATGCCTTCATGGCATAATCTATAGTGCCAAAGGTGTGCCACGCCAAATGTCCTAGAAGGCATAAGATATAGTTCCTTCGAGGTATACACCGTGACTTGGTCAGTAGTACTAGTTAAATTACATTCGAGTTAAATCCAAACCAGACCCGTTATCTAAACGGGATAGTGGGGTCGACCCGAATTGACTCGAAACCTACAAATAGTAAACCCAAACCTGCAAAATTTGGGTCGGGTTCATGTCGGGTTAATAGGTTCGGGTCAAATTGTCAGGCATAAACTAGTAATAGGCATGCCGTTGAAAGTCAAAAAAGCCCACCCACGTGCGTGCTCATGCCAAACTCGACCGTCTTCGAGTTTGAATTGGAAAAGGAGTTCGACATTAGAAATTATAATTTGTATCCAACTCTTTTCATCAATATATTTATTTCCGTCCAATCTCTATAAAACCCATAACTATTTATTAACCGAGCAAATCTATTTCCTCTCTTGTTGCTGAAACCCAACACCCAACGAAGAACAAACCTCACTATTTTTTTAATCAAAGAGAACAATTACAGGTTGATCTGAGTGATCCCCACAAAACTTTCCTTTAAAGGTACCTTTTTTACTTTCCCTTCTCAGTTTGTTTGATTGAACTGTCCATTTCAGGATATTATTAGAAATCAAGCGCGATAAGCGGTTAATTTCAAGCAATTTTCTATCATAAAACTCTTGAAGCATACATATTTGAGTATTATTTGCTAATGACTTTGTACTAGTACTACCAGTAGCTCGCCACGACTTCAATGTCGATGCACCTTCGGCACTACCCATAACTATGTCGACACGCCTTTGGTACTACATCTTATGCGTTTACGCACCTTAGGTGCTATATTTTAGTACATCAGCAGATTTGGCAAGCCTTCAGTGCTATATCTTTCTAAAGGGTACATTTTTTTCCTAGTTTCATGTATGGTTGTATTGATATTGAGAAATGTCAACATTATAAGAAGTTATTCACAAACTGTATTTGAGCGAAATATCCATGAACTTTGATATTTGATGAAATACTAGAAAATACCTATGACCAATGAGTAGCATGCAACATTGCCTTACCGTGTTGCCATTGATAAACATTTTGCAAGTTCTTTACTAACTTTTCTCATTATTGGTCCATTGCCCACACGATTGTTGAAGTGTTTCTTTTGTTACAGTTGTATATAAGTTGTGCCGATATAAATAAGCATTTAAGTCTATATGGTGTAATGCTAACCCAAGTCTTCTTTTCCACGCTAAATACGCTTCTTTGTAGTGTCCTCATAGATGGTTAACATAGGATTTTTATATTATGGTCGTAGAGTCTTTTGGTCAAGCTTTGAGGCCCTGGGCTCAACAACAACAGGATGACCTGATGAGAAATTATATAGATAGAAAACTATAAGCGAAATGGAGATAGTCCATTCAAAGAAAGATTCATGCAAAGTAAGATCATACAAATTTAAATGGTGACCAACAGCAAAAAACTTAAGTGAGACTTCTTATACAATTCCCGACTTTTCAACTTTGATAAACAAACTTCATAGTTATAACCTGTAGATAAATCTAGGCCTATAGTAACCCTAGCACTCAAACTTTATAATGGAAATTAATAAACCCGACAAACTACTTTCTTCAAATAATAGATTTGCACAAAATGTAAGAATGCATACATACACTATATACTAAACTAAAACCCCTCTAAATCTCTAAGGAAATCGCTCCTAAACATTCCTAAGGAATAACCTTTACTATATATTATAACTTAAACAGAATACAAAGAGTTTCCTTTACAGCGATTAAAGATCCACATTTTTCTTTAGAAGACACCATTATATTTCTACAAAAGATTGCACAAAATAATAGGAATAAGTTAAATGAAAACCATTTAGTAGGCATTAGGAAAGTCTACAGGGATCCAACTCTTTGGAATAAGTTGATCAAATTAACTTACGCAACTATATTAATTTTTTCATTGTTAAAAGAGAATCATAGATCAATAAATATAAGCAAATCCTCCACCAGCCTTATTCATTGATATAGTTGCCTGTAAATATGTAGAAGTTAATTTAAATAGGCGATGAAAACTAATTTCGCTTATAGAATAACTAATGCTTCATATTTATAATTTCAAGAAACCATATTGAAAATCATCCATTATCTTTGTGTAGCTAAATCTTACCCAACAAAAAGATGCTGCAAAACCAAATCTTCCAAGGTTACGGATGACCAAAAGCCATCAATAAACTTTCTCTAGCCAATTCCCTAGACCAAACAAAAATCATAAAATCCAAACAACAAAGTTAAGTAATGATCTAAGAGGATCTAACCCTTTTTTTTTACTTTTTAAAAAGTCGAATACATCCCTTTTGTATTCGAATAGACTTTTCTTCTATTCGAATAAATAGGTGTCTGAGTGTTCTGTTCGAGTAGAGTTTTGGTCTGTTCGAATACACTTTTTTTCTATTCGAATACACTTTAATTTCAATTAGAATAATCACCTGCCTGAGTCTTTTGCTCAAACAGATTTTTAGTCTGTTTGAATACACTTTTCTGTTCAAACAGAGTTTTGTTCTGTTTGAACAGAGGTGCGATTCATCCTATATTTTTAGGCGTTTAAGGCATATTTGTCCTATTTTACAACTTGGAACTTATAACCCTATAAAATGGGTAAGGCTAGGCAAGATTAGATCATGTTAGATCAATGTAATTCTAAGAGAGAGACTTAGGGTTTGAGAAGAATTCAATTGTAATTGATTTTAATTAAATAATTAAAGCCCTAAGGGGATTTTTCCCAACCAATTGGTTTGTTCTTCGTATAATTATTTGTTTTAGGGTTTCTCTATTCGTATTATGGATTAAGTGGTATCAGTTTTCTAGCTACGATTCTCGAAGGTGATTGTGGCTTATGATCGGTATACGTGACCGTCTTAAGACAACGAAGGAGAAGCTAGTGAGTCTGTTGGAGATTCACCAAAAACCTAATTCGAAGAAGTAGGTCAATTTGGAGATGAGCAATTTTGACGATCGACGATCGACTTTGAAAACGATAGTTTTCGACCTAGCTGTTACTTTAGGGGAGTTGGTAGAAAAATTGCGTCTCACGAACCTCGCGAAGGCTTCTACTTTGGTAAACGGCGAGGCCGCTCGAGGAAGAAAGGGGTTCTGGAGGTGGATGGGGACGAGGATACTGTAGAGATAGATAGTGATTCTAGTGATGCCGAATCCGTCAAGGAGCGCTTAGGTATTGGTAAGTCAATGAATCTTATACCTAATCTTCGTATTGACTTTAAGATTGAAATTTCGGTATTCAATGGTTCAATCGATGCTGAGAAGTTGGATAATTGGTTAGATAGGTTAGAGACCTATTTTTCTATTTATGAATATTCCAACGCTCAGAAGATTTGTTTCTCTACATTGAAATTTGTAAGTCATTCACTAACCGGGTGGAAATTCTATCAAAAACGTCACGAAGTAGGAAGTATGAGTTAAAAAGAATTCAAGGTTTTAGTGAGGAACCAATTCTATCCAATTAGGTAATAATAGGAGTGATAGTACAAATGGCATAATTTACGCCAAAAGTTTGAGCAATCCATATAATAATTCATTACGAAATTTTATAACCAAGCATTGGTTTTGGATATTGATGTAGATGAGTATGAGGTGTCCATGAAATATACGGGAGGTTTGTTGGAGTTCATTAGAAGAGAATTAAAGCTCTTTAATGTGAAAAATATCGAAGATGCTACCGTCAAAGTAATTGCTATGGAAGGCAAGTACTTGAAGAGTGATAAGAAAGACGACAAGAGTAAGTCGCGGTACAAGTCTAATTGGAAATATGATCAGAAAGGAGAGTCAAAAGGAAAGAGGTCTTCATCCAAGGGGAATTACGGTTGTCATTGTAAGGCTAATGGGCACATTTCAGATAAATGATGGAAACTTCACCCGGAGCATAGGCCGAAGGAGCAGAGGAGCATGAAAGAAAAACATGCACTAGCCGTAGTGATTGTGGATCTTTCGGATTTAGATAAACCAAACCCAAAGCTTACTCTAATGTTCAAGCAACCTATGACTATCGACGAGGCGAGTCGGGAAGAACTTTTTCATGTCAGCATTCAGGGTGAAGCAGAGCTTAATCGAGGCCATCATTGATTCGGGTAGTCATAAGAATTTAATTTCTGAGGTGGTGGTGAAGAAGATGGGTTTTGCTACTGTGGCTCATCCTAAGCCGCATGGTTTGGGTTAGATTCAGAAAGTTGTGGAGTTAAAGATCACTTAGCAGTGTACGTTTAAGTTTGTGATTACTAGGAAATTTATTGATGAAGTAACATGTGAGGTGGTTCCGTTGGATGTGTGTCAAGTCATCTTGGTAGCCCTTATCATTGGGACCGAGATACAATCCTTTACCGCAGAGCTCGCAAGTATCATCTTGAGACGGAGGGGACAGAGTTTAATATCAATGCATGCAAGGAACATATTACTACCAATAATTTATTAATGAGAGCGATATTTTTGTATTGTTGTTCGTGCGACCAGTTCAAGAGGGTTTGTCGGCTAAGGTATTGTTAATTTTGGCAATGTCTCCTAAATAACAAACTGGTATGGGGAAGTTGTAAGAGGAATATGAAGACTTATTTTTGGGCTTAGAAGGGATGTCGCGTAAGAGGGATGTGAAGTATGGCATCACCTTGGTGAATGGTGAGCTACTACCCAATATTAGGTTATATCGGACTTCTATCATAGTATCTGATAAAATAAAGAAATAGGTTCAGGAACTCTTTGAGCAAGGAGTTATTAATCCAAGTTGCTTACCTTGTGGTTCACTCGCGTTATTGGTGCCGAAGAAGGATGGGTCTTGGAGGATGTGTGTGGATTATCGGGCACTAAACAAGATTACTGCGAAGAATCGTTATCCGCATCCACGGATTGACAAACTTTTAGATGAGTTGCAGACGGCGCAATTTTTTATCAAGTTGGATCTTAAGTCGGGTTACCAACAAGTTAGAATCCGTTAAGAAGATACTTGGAAGATAGCGTTCAAGACCAAACAATGACTATTTGAGTGGTTAGTGATGCCCTTTGGGTTATGCAATGCTCCGGTGACATTTATGCGTTTAATGAATGAGGTACTTCGTACTTTCATTGATAATTTTGTAATTGTGCATTTGGATGACATCTTAATATATAGTCAAACATGGGAGGAGCTCCTTGGACATTTACGTAAAGTGTTGGGCGTTTTGCGATCACAACAACATTTTCTAAATGGGAAGAAGTGCGAGTTTAGGAAGAAGGAGCTAGTCTACTTAGGATTTATTATTGGTGGCGGCGAGCTTAAGATCTATCCAGAGAAGTTCTCGGTCATTACTAATTGGCCTCGACCCCGTATAATAATAGAGGTGAGGAGTTTTAAGGGTTCTTGTCAGTACTTATGGATGTTTATTTGGCATTTTTCACAAATAGCCACACTATTACATTCTTTGACGAAGACCGGGGAATAGTTTGTGTGGGAAGATCACCATGAGAAGACTTTTCTGTTACTGAAGCGCAAGATTACAGATGCACCAGCGCTAGCGTTGCCCAATTTGTAATAGCCTTTTGAGGTGGAGGCAGATGCGTCAGACTATATATTGGGGCAATTCTTTTACAGGATGGGAAGCCGGTTACTTACCATTCTAAAATATTTACAGGAGCAGTACGCAGCTATCCTACCTACAATAAGTAGTTCTACGCATTATAGTAATCGGTGAAACATTGGCAGAGTTACTTATTAGGGAAAGAGGTTGTGGTACATTCCGATCACAAACCATTATTGTTCTTATCTACGCAATCCAAGCTATAGTAAACGCTCCATATGAAGTGGATGTCGTACCTCCAACAGTTTACCTTGATGATCAAGTATAAGAAAGGAGTAGACAACAAAATGGCTGATATGTTATCTCGACCCACATTACCAACTATTTCCACTTTGCTGGTAGCTATGCCGATACAGCCTATTATTCCTTTAGACTACGTTACAGGGTATGGTGATGATAAGGAGCTCAGTGTGATTCACGAGAAGTTACTGTAAGGCAAGACATGGGAGTATATTTTGAAGGATGGTTTGATTTATAGGGGCATTCTACTATGTATTCCAAAGGGTGGTAACTGTTTGCATTGGATTGGGAGGCACATTGTTCCTAGATGGTAAGTCATTTCAGGGTGGAGAAGACTCTTTTGAATTTTTGGCGCTAAGCCTATTGGCCGAAGATACAGGTGGATGTTGCTCGTGTGGTTTGTGGTTACGCGCTATACAACGCATCGATGCCTTCCAATTAGAAGATAGGACTGTACTTACCATTACCAGTTCCTAGCCAACCTTGGGAGAGCATTTCGATGGATTTTATAGGTGGTTTTCCGATGACCAAGTGTAAGAATGACTATTTATTTGTGGTGGTAGATCGATTCAACAAGATGATTATTCTCATTCCATGCCAGAAGATGGCCGCCGGGGAAGGAGCAACGCGATTGCTTTTCAGAGACGTCTGAAGGTATTTTGGGCTTCCTTCTTATATTATTTCATCTATTATTTCTGGAGATCGTTATGGGGGATGATGGACACTAAGTTGAAGAGAAGCACCGCTTTTCATCTGCAGACTAAAGAACAAACAGAGGTAGTTAATCGTACTTTGGTACATTTACTACGGGGATTCTATTCTAAGCATCCTAAGACATGGGATAAGATTTAATCGTATATTTAGTTTACGTTTAACCCGGCGATTCATTATTCCACTTTGAATTCTCCATTTGAAGCTTCTTTGGGGTACTTACCTCAAAGCCCTTTTGATTTGGCTTTTAGTCTTGGAGACAAGACGGTGTCAGGGAAGGAAGAAGAGGAACAGGTAAAGCTCAGTATTTTATTGAGAAGATAAGCAAGGTTCATGAGGCGGTTGAAGCACAATTGAAGAAGACTCAAGCAAAGTATAAGGCTCGACACGAAAATCATCGGGTTGAGTGTACTTTTTAAGAGGGTGACCTCGTTTGGTTACATTTTGGTAAGGAACGGCTTAAGGGGGAAGGTAAGAAGCTCAAACCTATCTGCTATGGTCTGTTTTATATTCTTAAGAAGATTGGTGATAATGTTTTCCAATTAGATTTGCCACCTTTCATGAAGATGTATTCGGTGATTAATGTCGAGCATCTAAAGCTGTTTGAGCCGTCTCTTTTAGATGAAGACTCTACAATCGACACTCGCCTACCCTCATTTGATGACTTATGGATGGAAAGGAAAGATCCGTTGTAGAAGGATGGTAATCTAAAGAGGAAAGAGTTCATGCTACAAGTGATCCAGGAGGATCTAGGAGAAACTGGAGTTTTTACCAAAGTTGTCCGAACGAGGTTGAGAGTAGTTCGAACGACTTGAAGCCTTGGGCCAAAGTTCCAGGGGAGGTGCTCAGTCGTTCGAACAACCTATGAGTTCGTTCGAACGACTATCGTAATTCCAGTTCTAGTAAGAGTTTTAAATACCTTTTAGTGTTGGATTTTGAGTTGGATTGTAATTAGGACTTGTAACCTCAATAAAAGGACAAGCCAAGGCTAGAGTTAATTATCTAGAGTTTAGAGTTTAGATCATTGTTCTACGTTAGATTTGTTAGAGTTTAGAGATTAATAACTTAGGGTTTAGAGTTTCGCTTGTAATTACTTGATTCAGTAATTAGATCTCTTTATTTCTCCCAAAAAATTGAGTTCCTCTGTTCTTCTACTAACCTATTTTGCTTTCCTCTTCGTATTGCGGATTAAGTGGTATCAGTTTTCCAATTTTGATTCTCGGGGGGTTGATTGTGGTTTATGGTCTCAACACGTGACCGCCTCAAGCAAACGAAGGGGAAGTTTTATGGATTTCTGACATCCGCTACAGTGATTTTTGCGACTGCTACAGCAAATTTAGCTAATGCAACAGTGTTTTGCGATGCTACAGTGAATTCGGCGGCTGCTACAGCATTTTTTTGCGACTACTACATTGAATTCAGGTACTACTGCATTGTTTTTTGCGACTGCTACAGTGATTTTCGAAACTACTGCAGTGATTTTTAGATCTACATCTGAATCTGTTGACGATCTATCATAGACCTTAATCGACGAATAAGGACGATTTAAAGATGGGCAATTTTAGCAATAGACTCACAGTTTTGGAAACGACAGTTTCTACCTTAACTTCTACTGTAGGGGAGTTAGTAGAACAATTTCCTCTCACAAACCTCGCATTGGATTCTGTTTTGGCGAGTCGGGGAAGCCGTTCGAAAAAAAAAGGGTTATGGAAGTGAATGGTGACAAGGACGTTCTGTTTTTTTATGATTCTATTGCTGCCCAATCCGACGAGGAGCGATCGGTTATTGGTAAGTCCACGAATCCTATACATAATCTTCGTATAAATTTTAAGATTGATATTCCGATATTCGACGGTTCGATCGATGCCGAGATGTTGGATAATTTGATCGATAGGTTAGAGACCTATTTTTCTTCTTACAAATACTTTAATACTCAACAAATATGTTTTGCTATGCTAAAATTCGCAAGTCATTCACTCACGTGGTGGAAATCTTATCAGAAACGCCACGATGTAGGAGATTTGGATTGGAAAGAATTCAAGGTTTTAGTGCGAAAACAATTTTATCTGATTGGGTATGAGCAAGAGATGGTATACATGGCACAATTCGCGCCAAAAGTTTGAGCAATCCGTACAAGAGTACACTACGGCGTTCCATAGCCAAGCTTTGGTTTTGGACATTGATCTGGACGAGTATGAGGTGTCATGAAGTACACGGGGGGTTTGTTAGAGTCCATTAGGAGAGAGTTGAAGCTCTTTACTGTGGCTAATATCGAAGACGCTACCGTGAAGGCAATTGCCATTGAAGGCAAATACTTGAAGAGGGACAAAGAAGACGACAAGATCAAGTCGGGGTACAAGTCTAGTTGGAAAAATGAGCATAAGGGAGAGGCCAAAGGAGAGGGGTCTTCATCCAAAAAATTTAATTGCGATCATTGTAAGGCGCGTGGGCATATTTCCGATTATTGTTAGAAACTTCACCTAGAGCTTAGGCCGAAGGAGGAGAAGAGCAAGAAAGAAAGATATGCACTAGCCACAGAGGTTGCTGACCTCCCGGGTTTAGATAAACCGAATCCTAAGCTTACACTTATGTTTCAGCGAACTTTGGCTGCCGAGGAAGAGAGTCAGGAAGAGCTTTTTCATGTCAGTATTCAGGTAAAACAAATTTTAGTCAAGGCCATTATAGATCCGGGTAGTCAGAAAAATTTGATTTCTGAGACGTTGGTGAAGAAGATGGGTTTGGCGACTACAGCTCATCCAAAGCTGTATGGTTTGGGGTGGTATCAGAAAGATGCGGAGGTGATGGTCATGAAGCACTATACTTTTGGGTTTGCAATTTCTGAGAAGTTTATTGACGAGGTGACGTGTGAGGTGGTTCCTTTGGATGTGTGTCAGGTCATCTTGAGTAGCCCTTATCTTTGGAACCGAGATGCGATTCATTACCCTAGAGCTCGCAAGTATCGCCTTGTGAAAGAGGCAAAGGAGTTCCATATAATTGCTTGTAAGGAGCATGCCACTACGTCAAATTTGGTAACGACGACTCAGGTGAAGCGGTTGGTTAATAAAAGCGGCAAGTATGTGTTATTGGTGCGACCAGTTTAGGAGGGTACGCCAGCTCGAGTGTTTTCTCCTATGACAACGTTTTATAAGTAATAAACCGATATGGAGAAGTTGCAAGAGGAGGTTGTGGTACATACTGATCACAAGCCATCCCAATTTTTTGCTACACAGTCTAAGCTACAGCAAGCTCGGCAGATAAAGAGGAGGTCGTATCTCCAACACTTTCCCTTGATTATGAAGTATAAGAAGGGAGTGGACAGCAAAAAGGCTGATTGGTTATCTCGACCACCATTACCAACTACTTCCGCTATGTTGGATTCTATGCAGAGACAGCCTTTCGTTACATCAAGATATGAAGATCCTATAGGGCGTAGTATATTTCGTTAGAAGTTGCAGCACAGCAAGGCCTGTGAGTATGTTTTCGAGGATGGGGTGGGTGACAAGAAGTTATTTGAGCCGTTTCTTTTGCTGTTTAGTACGTCAAAGTGGTACAGCAGGGAATTGGGCATCACCGCGTTGTCACATCTACAGTTCTGGCTTGAATAGGAGCTCAAGGTTCCTAAGTGGGGGAGCCATAATCCAGGAGGATCTATGGAATTCCCACATCTCTAGTTTTTGCTTCTGCGGGAACTTAAACCTCCTAAATGGGGGAGCCATGATCAAGGAGGATCTAGAAGAAACTGGAGTTTTTACCAAAGTTGCTCGAACGAGGTTGAGAGTCGTTCGAACGACTTGAACCCTTGAGCCAAAGTTCCAGGGGAGGTGTTCGGTCGTTCAAACGACCTATGGGTTCGTTCGAACGACTATCGTAATTCCTGTTATAGTAAGAGTTTTAAATACCTTTTAGAGTTGGATTTCATGTTGGATTGTAACTAGGACTTGTAACCTCTATAAAAGGACAAGCCTAGGCTAGAGTTAATTATCTAGACGTAGATCATTGTTTAGAGTTTTCTTTAGATCAGAGAGATTTGTAACTAAGGTTTGTAACCTTCTATGAAGGGCAAGACTAGGCAAGGTTCGATCTAGGTTAAACTCTTTTTTTAAAGCAATTGAAGCTTATTTTTTCTATCGAATTTGTGTTCTTCAGACTTTTCAGCTAACTAGAGGTTCTTCATCGTATTGTGGATTAACAAGACGGGGTGGAATTGAGTCGTTCCGAGTTGGGAAGAAGGGTCAATTACCTAGAAAGTTGAAGTGGTACCACAGGGAAATGGACACTACCGCATTCTCACATCTCCAGTTCAAGCTTAAGCTGAAGTTCAAGGCTCCGAAAGGGGAGCCGCGATCCAGGAGGATCTGAGCCTTTTTTATATTTTTTAAAATGTCTATTAGAATAGACTTTTGATCTATTCGAATACACCCCTTTTGTATTCGAATAGATTTTTCTTCTATCCAAATAAATAGGTATCTCAGTGTTCTGTTCGAACAAACTTTTGGTCTGTTCGAATACACTTCTTTTCTATTCTATTACACTTTGATTTCTATTCAAATAAACATTTGTCAAGTCTTGTGTTCAAATAGACTTTTAGTCTGCTTGAATACTCTTTTTTGGTCAAACAAAGACATGTTCTGCTTGAACAAATGCGCAATTCAAGCCTATATCTTTAGGCGTTTAAGGGAATATTTTTCCTATTTTGTAACTAGGAACTTGTATCCCAATAAAAGAGGAAAGGCTAGGCAAGATTAGATCATGTTAGATCAATGCAATTCTAAGAGAGAAACTTAGGGTTTGAGAGGAATTCAATTGTAATTAATTTTAATTAAGCAATTGAAGCTTTAAAGATATTTTTCCCAACCAATTGGTTTGTTCTTTGTACAATTATTCATTTTAGGGTTTCTCTATTCGTATTATGGATTAAGCAACCCCATTAAGAAATTCATGAATTAAATTGAGGTTTTAATTAGTCACTTTAGAGATAGCCTTAGAAATGCTTTTCCCCGCGAATTGAGAGCAACTTGGAAACACCTTTTAATTAGACATACCTTAAATTTAAAAACCAGGAACAAATATTTTACTGAGAGGGAGAGAAATAGAGACTTACATGGTTTGGGGGTTTTAGCAAAAGGGAGGTTTCATTAGTTACAGAGGGGAGAGAAAAAAAAATTGAAGTCGTTGTGTTTTGAGGGGGAGAGAGAAAGGTCTGTTTTGAGGGAGAAGATGTGGGAGAATAGAGGAGTTGAAGAGAGAGAGAGAGAGACGGGGAATGCAGTGGGAGAGACGTGAGAGAAGGAGGCAGTTTTGAGGGTGAGAGAGAAACCTAAGATTTTGAAAATTATTAGACTAAAGTACCTTTCCTATATGTTTTGTCCAAAGTACCCCTAAGTATGTTTAGTCCTACCATGGGTTAAATAGATCTAGGCCATCCATCTCTCTCTTTCCCACAAATCTTCACAAAAGAGCATTAAATCGCCCCTCTTTGTCTCAGGGACAATGGCAAACTTGTCTATTTGAAAAATACCGTTCTCTAATGTATAATAGATAAACCATATCATGAATTCGAATAAACGTGATTTATTCGAAGTTCAACCCTTCAGGCAGTGAGTTAATGCTTAGAAGACCAAGAGGTTCTAAGATAAATTCCCATCACAAGCAATACCTCTTCTACGATTTTACTTGGGAAACACCCAAATACATACTTTTGAGCATGTTTTTGTGTTGGATATGCTGAAACACGCTAGATACTCAGAGTGATCTTGACTTCTGGAAAGATGCTCATTAGTAAAGCTTAATGATTCTCTTAAATTACATATCAAAATGAGCTTAATGGTTACTTAATTTATAGAAGTTCTCAATGTTAAAATCAAAAAGAGGCCTTGCTAATTTAGAGATGTAGGTTATAAGTTTAAAAACGCGATAACAAAATGTGTACTTAGGCACTATAATGACAAAGTAATAAACAAACCAAAGTGTGGTTTTATCAGCACGTCTAAGACTCAGACTCACGGGAGAGAGTTAAATGCACTTCTTTCTTAGCATATCCCATGTTTATATTCGACCAAGTGTTTTGGTATGCGATTTCACATGCCGAAATGGGTTTAAGCTTCCCTACCAGACAGAATGTTTTTTTTCTTCTTTTGTCTGGGTATGTGTCTTTGCATACTAGATGGTCATCTATGCCTGGGATGGTCTTAGAAATCAAACAATAAAATATTGTTGTTACTTAACATCTTTGTTTGTTGTCCATTCTTAAAAAAAAGTAGAAGTTATTGTTGCCTAACTAATTAGTTATTCTTAATCTTCTTACAGATTTAATTTCTAATAACTTTGATGGGTGATTGGGCCAATCTTCCCAGTGAACTATGCCTGGATATATCTAAGCATTTTCTTTCCAATGCTGATTATATTCGGTTTCGAGCTGTTTGCCATCCATGAAGATCTTGCTTATCAAAGAGGATCATACAACTCCCGTGGTTGATGTTGCACTACAGATGTTAGGTTACTGCTTAAAACAGAGAAAGTCGTTCAAACAAGGCTTAAGTCGTTCGAACGAAACATAAAATCGCTCGAGCAAAACTTAGGTCGTCTGAACAAAAATCACGTTGTTTGTTTCGTAAGTTCGTTTTCTAGGGATATATTCCAAAGCGATGGTTTATCTCATGATGCGTACTTCGTTGATAACCTAATAGAGAGTCTATAAATATAGAGTGTGAGTTCAAAGCAGCCTCTATATAGTGTGTGAGTTAAAAAGCCTCTGTAAGAGTTATTTGAAATCTATAAGAGATGTAGCCTCTATGATAAACCTTGTAAAGAGTTGGTCTTTACAAGGAAGAGGTGAAGAATGTTCTCTTGGGATTTGATGGTGAAAGGGGAAGTACATCTTGGTTGCAAAGATGAAAAATCAAGGAAGAGAGAAGATTGAAGGATTTCAAGAAGAAGGTATGCAACATGGTCTTTGTTGAGGTAATGTTCAGGTTCTTGAAGGATCTCTTATGTTTCTTTTATCTCTTGTAAATCTATGTAAGGATTATTGCGCGATTAGTGATTTCCATATTTGCTGAAATCCCTTTAGGGCTTGTAATTGAACTTGGATATATAATGGATTTCTAATTTAGTGGAAGGGAGTAGTCTTAGGGTGAACCTCCAGTAAATATTGAGTTTTGTGTGCATGTTGATTGTGTTTCTAGTTTCTTGGTTGATTATTTGTATGCCATGATGATAACGGATAAAACCAAATTGCGTGTAGGGGGTGTATTTCGCACGTTTACCCCCAACAAATTGTGTCAGAGCGAGGTTAAGACCTTGGGATTATAGTTCTTGAAAAATCTTGGGTTCGATGGTTAAGTCGGATATTTGATTTTTTTCAAGATGGATTTGGTTTCGGCTATTTTGGCTACATAATTTTCTCAAGCTGTGGCATTTGGGAGGAAGTGATTTAGATGATAACGATATTGTACACAAACATAGCAACATAGTTTATGTTGTGAGAAAGGCTTGAATATGGTACTTTTTTTAAGGAGGAGCGGTTCCGGCAAAAGCTTCAAAAGTTTGGTAAGATTGATGACTTTTCTCTAAAACTGATGTTCATTAAATTTGGTAATCGTGGTGGCACCTCAAGTTATTCACCATGGCTGATTACCAAATTGGCGGGTCATAATTTTATGAATCATGGTCACAAGTTATGGTTCGTGTGGTGAGAAAGTGTGTCGATGTGCGAAGACTCTAAATTTGCGACATAGAGTCAGTTGCTCATTTGTTTGGCATGGTCGGGTTAGTGTGTAGTGCTTAATTTTTCCTTTCTAAATTAAACATACACTGGTTCTAATTTTGCTGGTGTAGGCAAAATTGTATGATTTCATTGGTATAAATGAAATTACTATTTCAGAGGCTTTTTTCTATGATGGAGTTCAGAGGTGGACTTGATGGTGCTTATGGAGATGTGTTCAAAGTGGAAGTTGGAGCGGTATAGTTTTATTACTACAGGTGAAGCAAGATCGGAAGTATGGTTTATCATAGAGAGAAAAGAAGCTAATGGATGTTCGTCAGTTTTGACAAAGGTATCCGCTTATGGGTACGAAAATGTTTTGATCGTGCGTAGCGGATACGAAGTAAACAAGTTTAGCAGTTTCGTTGATAGATTTGTTCGCGCTATGGATGGTCAATGATGAGATAAGTTGAGGTTTTTTGCTGATGTGGAGATTGTTAGGATACGACTCAAAACAGAGGAAGTCGTTTGAACGAGACTTAAGTCGTTTGAACGAAACATAATGTCGCTCAAACGAAACTTATGTCGCTAGAACAAAAACCGCATTGCTTGTTTCGTAAGTTCATTTTCTAGGGATATATTCCAAAGCGATGGTTTGTTCCATGATGCTTACTTCGATTATGACCTAATAGAGAGTCTATAAATATAGAGTGTGAGTTCAAAGCCTCTGTATAGTGTGTGAGTTAAAAAGCCTCTATGTTTAAACTTGAAATCCTGAAGAGATGTAGCCTCTATGATAATCCCCGTAAAGAGTTGGTCTTTACACGGAAGATGATGGAGGGTCTTTTCTTGGGATTTGATGGTAAGAAGGGAAGTACATCTGGGTTGCTAAAATGAGAAATCAAGGAAGAAAGAAGATTGAAAGGTTTCAAGAAGAAGGTATGCAACATGGTCTTTGCTGAAGTAATATTCAGGTTCTTGATGGATCTCTTATGTATCTTTTATCTCTTGTAAATCTATGTGAGGATTATTACGTGATTAGGGATTTCCATGTTTGTTGGAATCCCATGAGGGCTTGTAAATGAACTTAGATACATAGTGGATTTCTGACTTGGTGGTGGGGAGTAGCCTTAGGGAGAACCTCCGGCAAATATTGTGTTTTTTGTGCATGTTAATTGTGTTTGTAGTTTCTTGGCTGATTATTTGTATGCCATAAGGATAATGGATAAAACCAAATTGCGCGTGGAGGGTGTATTCCGCATGTTCACCCCCAATAACAGAAAGGGTACTAGTCGTGCTTTTTTCAGTCTATCAAAGAATAAGGTCTATTATCCAGATTTACCTAAGGCTTGTGGTAAACGTTGTTATGGATCAACTCAAGGCTGGTTGATTTTTGTTGAAGCAAGTCCTGCCATTTCTTATTAAAACCAATAACTAGAACTCAAATCCAACTCCCACCTATAACAACTTTCCCAGAAATATTGGACTTCCAACCCTTACAAGTTGGTAAGGAGTATCTTCGTAAAGATATATACGGTTGCGAGCAAACTACTGATGTAAAACATTTTGAAAAAATTTACATGAGGAAGGTTGCACTATCAACTAGTCCTAGTGGCAACGAATACATTGCCATGGCCATTTATGGCGAATTGTGCAGACTAGTATTTTGTAGGTTAGGAGATTATGAGTACATTTTTGCTATTTTTATGCCCACATGTCAACATGTCAACTCATAATCACTCATCTCTATTGTAGGTTAGAGTGCATTTTTGCTATTTTTATTTTTTACTGCTTTTGTCGTTGCTCCAATCGAATGTTGACATGTGGGCATTATGAGCTGTAAAAAATTTTAGCTCTACCTTTCAGTCTGCCCGAGACTTATTGGGACAGCCTTCCAGGTCCCACTAAATAAAAATAAATATAATACGTCAAATTACTCTTGTTTATGTTATAGCTCTCCTTTTTTCTCTTTTTCTCTCTCCTCTTCTTATCTCTTCCTCACGGTCCCCACACTACCACCATCAATGTCACCCACTTTTTAAAGCTTGAAATCAAAAGGTAACATACAAAACAATAATATATTGATGGTTGCTTCCACTTTTACGTACTTGTCTCCCATATTATAATAATTTAATTTATGAAGTTACTTTTGCCCTAAAATTCATATGTTAGGTCTTTACTCGAACTTCAATGGGACCTCTATTTAGAACAAATAAATCTAGTTATTTATTTGTATTTTTCTCTTTTTATCAATATTTCTTAAATAATAGAAGTAAACAACTTCAATTGATAAAATTCCATAACATATTAGAAGTTTCGTACCTATGAACTCCTTAAGTCTTGTGTTCTTATTAAATTGTAACCCACAATTGTAACCCCTTTTTTCTCCTAATATACTCTTACATTTTACAAAAAAAATTGCGTTCTTATTAAATTTAAACATGTAGGTTAGTGTTTCACAAGATGAATAATCAAGAGGGGTTAATGGTGCAGCCCAACACACCTCCAACATTTATTCCATTAGATGTTGAGAACGAAATGGACGAACTATTTGTCACGGTAAGAATCGTTCCTAAGTTGCTTATGTAATTTATGTTTAATTATTACTATTTATTTACATATAACTTGCTTTACATATTTCAAATCATGATGATAGCAAATATAATTTTCGATGATTGTACATATTTTGTACTCTTTAAATACCGCAGATGGATAACGACGAGGAGGAAATTATAGAATTGGGTGGTGATCAAGAAAATGATGAAGAAAATTTTGTGAGTAATGATGAGATCAATACTGAAGAAACTAACGAGATGCTTAGTAATTATCAGATGCCTACTCTTGGAATGGATTTTGGGTCAGAAGAAAAAGCATACAAGTGTTATAATTTTTATGCAAAATATGTTAGGTTTAGTGTAAGAAAACACAAAATCACAATAAATAAAGCTAATGGGACTATTTTTAGAAGACAGTTTTGTTGTTCAAATGAGGGTAATTACTAGAAGAAAAAAATTACTCCAAAGAAAAAATGGTGAGAAAGAAGGTGTGGGTGTCTTGCTATGCTTGAGTTTAGATTGAGCGCTAATGGAAAATACCGAGTAACAAAAAATTTGGAAGAGCTCAATCATGAACTAGCTGATGCATCAAGTACACATTTATTGAAGTCTCAATGAAAGATAAAACCTGAGCAAGCCTCGATGATTATTAAAATGCGAGCTGCTGGAATTCTTGGATGCCAAATATTTCGTTACATGCGAGGGGAAGCGGGTGGAGCTCAAAATCTTAATTTTCTGAAGGAAGATTCTAATAACTTGATTATGAGAGCTCGTACCGAATTTTACAAAAAGGTGATGCATTGTGTCTACTTGACTACTTCAAAAAAAAAAAATGAGAACAAGTACTTTTTTTCTTCAATTCGGACTAACGAAAAAAATGAGATAACTGGTGTTTAGTGGTTGGATGCTAAATCAAGGAGTAATTACGAGTTTTTTGGAGATGTTGTGTCATTTGATACAACTTATCTCACAAATAAATATAAGATGAAATGTGCTCTTCTAATTGGTTTAAATAATCATGGCCATACTATAATGTTTGGATGCGCTTTATTAGAAGATGAAACAACTGAGGCATTTATTTGGTGTTTTAGAACCTTTCTAGAAGCTATGGGCAGAAAACATCCAAAAATAATATTTACAGACCAAGAAATGGCAATGATAAAAGCAATCAATGAGGTACTTCTGGAAACTCACCATAGGTTATGCATTTGGCATATTTTTCAGAATGCTACAAAACAAATTTCTCATGTTTTCAATAAATGGAAGTTATTTTCAAAAGAATTTAAGAAATGTATTTACGAACCAGAATTGGTTGATGAGTTTGAAGATATGTTGCACAAATTAATTGATAAATGTAAGCTACTAGAAAATGAATGGTTGAACAGAATCTACAAGCTGCACGAGAAATGGGCTAAAGTTTATTCGAGAACCAGAATTGGTTGAAGAGTTTGAAGATATGCTGCACAAATTAATTGATAAATGTAAGCTACAAGAAAATGAGTGGCTGAACAGAATCTACAAGCTGTGCGAGAAATGGGCTCAAGTTTATGGGAGAAAACATTTTTTGTGCAGGTATGACTACTACACAGAGAACTGAGAGCATAAATAATTTTTTGAAAAAGTTTTTCACAAGAAAACTTGTTATTCGAGGGCTAGTAGGACAATACGATGTAGCAATGGCCGACAGAATTGGGACGGAAAGAAAGGAAAATATTCACACGAGACAAACAAATTCAAATCTTTTATTCGAGTGGGCTGTTGAGCGTGAAGCATCAAAGAAGTATACTACAAAAAATTTCAGAGAATTCCAGAATGAGATGATCAAAGCGTTTGATTTAAAGTTGGCATCTGCTGGTGACAATGAGGGTATATACACGTATAGTGCCTCCAAATTAGAAAATGCTAGAATGAGTCGTTCACTTACATATAAGCCATCAGAGAAGTTGGTGACTTGTAGTTGTAAGAAATTCGATATCCATGGCTATCTTTGTTCTCATGCAATAAAATTATTTCGAGACTTGGAGGTGTCTAATTTACCATCACATTACTACTTGAAGAGATGGAGGATCGATGCTACAGAAGGCATAACATGTGATGCTCATGGAGACGCTATTATCGTTGACTGTCAGCCAGGTTTTCAGCTCGGTATAGCGAGCTATCACATTTAACTCAATATATTGTATCTTACGCTGCAAAAAATGATGCACTTTGTAGTACAATTAAGACTGGGTTGCTAAAACTTAAAGGAATAGTAGACACCCATATTATTTCTCAAAAAGACTCAAATGAGGAATCGCAAATTAGAAGCAACAAAAATTCTGACATTCCTAATGAAGATGCTTCAACTCAAGAAGTTATATTGCGAAATCCAAAACAAGTTGCAGCCAAAGATCAACAAAAACGTAAAATCAAGAGCTCACTGGAAAAAAATAAAGCCAAGAAGATAAAAGTTCCTCCAAAACAATCAACAATGATTGTAGGTAAGTATAAAAAATTAGTTATTTATATTTTACAAAAATATTTTCTTCCATACTTATTTTGTGCAATTAATACAAAAAATAATAACCCCGATGTTCAACATAATCCACACATTGCGTTGGAGGTGAGAGCGCGTACAAATATGATGCAACCGAAATATACAGAGGTATGGTTTATTTTCTAGACATTTATTTATGATCTATTATAATTCTTTATGAATAATAAATTATTTTCTTGAATGTGCATTAGGTTGTACAACCTCAATTGCCTTATGAATCAACCGGTTTGCATAATCAAGGATTTTATGGAGCAAATTCTAGTTATATTAATTGGCATGGTAACCAAATGCATAACATTCAGGTAATGGAAAGATTATTTTGCATGTTGAATACAATGCTTAACTTTGATACCATATAATTAGGAGTCAAATGCAATGATAAATCAAGACACATGGATGAGTCAACCTTTACATGGTGGTAGTTATTTCTATGATTTAAATTCATCATTCACAAGCCAAGTGAATCCTTATGGAATGTCATCTATTAGAGGAATTATGCCTGCTTACATGACCTCACAGCCTTCAAAAATTTACAGGTATTTTAGGCTTCTGACTTAATTATATTATTTTGTCTAATTATTATATTTTTAAAATTTTAAATTCTCTATTTGTAGACATCAAGCCAACTTAAACCCTATGGAATGTCACCCATAAGACCAATTGTGACTAATTATAGGATGTCACTCCCTTCAGGCAACTTGCATGGATATCAGGTTTGCAATCTAATTGTATTTTGTACATTTATAAATTTAGTCAGATTCTTATAACTAACTATTCCTGTATAGACATCAAGGCAAGTTAATCCTCATTGAATCTCACCCATCCGACCATTATTGCAGTTACAGTTTTCTCAGGTTTATGAGTTATTTGTATTTTTTCTGTTAATAAAGTATCAAATTTCTATTAACAATTGTCTCTCTTTATAGCTATCTCATGAAGCACCAATACAAAAACCAAGAAATCCTGTCCGTATGCTAGATTTTACTAGTGATACAAAAAATTATTTCCAGCTTGGTAGATGTTTAATAGCTTGTTCTATCTTAATATTGTTAAATATTTCTTACATGTATATTACTTGTTAATAGTGACAACGGTCTTGAAGAACGGTGAAAAAGACTAAACGAAGCTACAAGGAAAATGGGAAGATTGCGGAGTGATTCTACATTATTTACATTTTATTTTGATGTTTTGATCTAGTTTGACATATTATGAGGCTAGTGAATCATAAATTTATAAAGTTGTTATGCTCCAAACATTTAGTCTCATGATCGTTGCATTATCAATGCAAACCTTTTTATTAACAAGCAGAATGAGTGATTGTGGAAGATGACATCGAAGAGATGAAAAAAATGACCTCGCCGATGACCTAAGCAACTCCGACAACTCTTTTAGGAACTTAGCTAGTTGGTCAAGGTAATACGGGGAAACATGAGATAAAAACATAGTTATATCCGTAAGGTTTTTCGATACCGTTTGATCACCACTATTACCCCCATTTCCATCCAAACTCAATGTTGCTTATTGTTGGTTAAGTTCAAGAGACGATTCAAAGTGTCGATATAAAAGGGCTAGTTCTGATTCATAACGTTCTGGGTCACATTTCATCTTGGATTGTAGAGTTAAAAGATTTTGTTTTTCCGCGTTTCGACCATTGTCTTCCAGTTTTTTAAGTCGAAGTAGTACGATGTGATGACATTAGGGAAAGGGAACTTCTTCGGCGAATCTTTCTCTAACCACTTTGAGGTGCGCAGTTCATCTCGAACAGCAGAAAAGGCATCGTGTGCGGAAGGATCCTACGCGTAAGGTCTTTGAATAAGAGTTTGGGGTCCTACTCTTATGGCTTTGCTCGCCTTAAAAAAAATGACTTACTGGTGGATTACTGCGTGAAAGGTGGAAGGATCCTTCTTCGGTATAACACCTTTTCTCCCACTAGGATCCAAGTGCACCTCCGACCTTCAATGTAAGGGAGCAGGTTTCGCATCCTTTCTACCTTTAACTATTCCCTAGCTTTTTGAAATTATGACTTCTGACTCATTTTTTACTGCTCTTTAAAGGCTACCTTCCTGCCGCAGTTAAGGACTGACGAATGCTAGGGCGTTTAAAAGAAGAAGGATCCTTGCAAAGCAGCGACACCGACCGACGCTGATAATGATTCTAGTGACAAATCTGGAACACCATGAGATGATCTATTTGACGACATTATTGTTATCTATCTATTTAAGACCTCTATAGATAATAACACTCCAAATGCTAAAGATTGTAAAATGGAGGAAGCCAGTTTTGCAGCTCTTCCTCTATTATTATTTGCTCAAAAGTAAAAGGCATGAAAATCCAAGATAATTATCATCTGCTTAAAACCATATTCCATAATTTCTTACAGCAAAACAACAACTGAATTTTCCATTAAAAAGAACCCTATGACCAGCTATCAAAACTGAATTACTCGCAAAATTTCCCATTTCGAATTACTTCATTTTACTCATTCTCACGCATTTCAACAAATAAAAACTAACAAATCAAAATGTTCAAACACAAATGGGAAAACAAACTTGATAATCTCCAAGTACAATAAGCCGCCGCGGGCTGAATCGTAATCCCATTTTCTCTCTCTAAATCCACATAATCCATCTTAGCACCAACCCCATTTCTTCCTCTAACTTCATGAATCTCATGAATCTTCCCAGTATAATACAACACTCTTAGTGAGAGTGGTTTTCCCCGAATCAATATGTGCCGATATACCAATGTTTCGAATCTTCTCCATCGCCTCTTTTACCCATGATTCCGATGCATCCTTCTTTCGCGCCAAATTGGATGTCGATAAGAAGCGGTTTTGGGTGTTTTCAAATATGAGAAACATTAATGGTGATGGAGATGATAGGTTAGTTTTGAGAAGGTGAGTGAATGATGGTTTTGATCAAATTATCTTTGCACTCAAATGTTTCTGCAAAGAAACACACAAGGATCAGAGGGAAACAATTTATCAGAGGAACTTCTCGACAAAATTTCCATGGGCTTTGACCAATACCTAAATTTTCAAAGTGCGTGATATGAACTGGGAGTCTTGTGCTCTTTAATAATGTAGGTGGATTGATGGTGGTAGTCTGAGGCAAGTAGAGAGTGGAAGAGAGAAAAAGAGGAGAGAGAAAAAGAGAAAAGAGGAGAGCTATAACCCAAACAAGAGTAATTTGACGTCTTATATTTATTTTTATTTGGTGGGACCCAAAAGGCTTCCCCAAAAAGTCTCGGGCAGAGGGAGAGGTAGAGAAAAAAAAATTACAACTCATAATGCCCACATGTCAACATCCGATTGGAGCAACGGCAAATGCAGCAAAAAATAAAAACTGCAAAAATGCACTCGTGGAAATTAGGTGTCTCAATCTCTCTTTCTCATGAGGTTCCACTCTCTATTATTGGGAAGTTTAAATTTGATTCCTCAAATCTCTCTCATCCTCCTTCCTCGCACTCTCCTTCCCTCACATACTCTCTCTAATCTTCATCTGAAAACCAAACCTTCTCACCCAATCTCTCTTTATACAATAATTGTCAAAATCATCAATTGAAGCTGTCGAGATCCGACTCTCACTCTGTTTTCATCAAATCTTTCTCTCCCTATCTCAGTCTCTTTCTCTCGAAGAAGAAAATAGCAAAATCATAGATTGAAGGCATTCTCTTTTTAAATTTCACATGATTAAAGGTGAATCTTTGAAAGTGAAGATGGTTTTGATCTCTCTCTATGAATTAAAGTTCCTCTATTTTTACCCCTTGCTCTCTATCGTTCAATTCCTCTTATTTTTTAGTATTTTTTTGGGAGGAATTCCAAATAGACAGGGAGTAGTTACACATGGATGGATAATTTTTTTGCTTTTTTGGTTTAGTCTCCTACCAAATAGTAAGATGTATGGGAATGAAGTGAATTTCAGCAGTAACCGTAATGATAAGTCAAAATATCATCATATCGACAGTAACCATAATACAGAGATTAATGCATATTTAATCCACACACATAGTTACTTATCATCATATCGACTGTAACCGTAATGCAGAGTTTAATGTATATTTAATCCACACACATAGTTATTGTAAACATCTCATATTCATACAATGAAAAAATCTTCATTCAATGGATCCTAATAAATCATTATTCAACATTTTATCATTTATTTTTCTTACATCAACCCTATGTTTGTATGAAGTAAAATGTAAATTAATCATGAATAACAAAGTCCTCATAATTTTGAAACTCATGGCTGGATTGTATTCCTCTGGCTGGGAATATCTACCTTCATCACATTCATCCTTGTAAGGGTGGCAATAATTAGTTTGATAATTGGAGAAAACAAGAAACAATATTATTTAGAGTTGGAATCTACTTACGTGCCTTATCACCTATCCGACAATTAAATTGTCGATATTCACTTATCCAACATTTAAATTATCGATATTCACCTATTCGAAAATAAAATTGTCGATCATCGCTTTAATTGATAATATGGTTTTCATAATTAACAAACATTCATATAGTCAATACACAAGCTACAAATCACTTATTTGAGTAACCAAGTAATTGACAATTTCTTGGGATGACCAGGTAAGTTCTATATCTTCTCCCGAGTAACTCATACTACAACTTGTCGTTGGCAGTGACCAAATAGTGGTTAAACACAACAAAAAAACCATAAAATAAAAGTTATAAAGAAAGAGGGAGAGAGGTGTTACAATTAAAAGGAATGAGTTGCTAATAATGAAGTGACTCGCACTGTGATGAAAATTCTCCAATGATAAGGATTTCTCCAGTAATCGGTAGTTGAGAAATCCCCAAAGAGAGAAAAGGAGATAGAAAAATATGTGGAAAATTAGAGAGATAGAGAATAAGTGGTGTGGGTGAAAGATTCAAAATAATTTTTGAGAATGAAAGAGATTGTGAAGAGATAGAACAGGTCTAACGACCACGTGAAGAGAGATGAGAGAGAGGGGATTACCAACTCATTTACACCTCATAATAGTGTTTCCATCTCATTTTTCTATATAGGAAGTCCTAATTTTAAGAGCCACTCATCTAATAGAGATGAGTGGTTCTTATTGAATGAGACTTTAGTGTATCGATTTTTAGTATCCACGAATCCTCTCCCTAAGTTTATTGGATTTTCATCATATAATGGTAGGTTTATGAATTTTTTAGAGTTTTAGTATAGTGTAAGTTTATATGTTCTATAATCACATATTTTTTGGTCATAAATTGTCCTTTCCCAAGCAAGTGGGATATGTTAAAATGTGAGTTCTGCTTTTACGATTTTAAAAGACCCAAGAGATCCATAAAACCAAGAGATCATTTGTTGTTTGACAAGAGGAAAGAACTCATGGACGTATAATGTATAGGCAATCATCCTTTTTCTTTGTATTGTATCATGGGCTACTATAACTATGACCAGAAAATATCCAACATTTGTGGGTGGTGGTGTTGTTAAAGCAAGATCGTAGAACATGTACAACAACTAGAACTTGCATTGACAAATAGTCCATGGAGCACAAGCTGTCTAATTGAAGCTAAAACTTTGAAGGCTAAGTTGGACCTCCTTGAGATAAACTAAGGGACATGTATCTGCTGATATCACAACTGTTACTGTATTGGCTTATTCTATATCTCGGACTCATGCTTCATCTTCGACCAACATATGAACTTTTGACCTCATCAACAGAGCACGTGGCATATTTATAGCAAAATCAGAAATAAGATAGTAATATCAGGAAATAGTTGTAGCATGAGTTTCTCAACTAACACCACTCGTCCATGATGTTTCTCATGCTCTTGGTTGAGAACCGTCCTGTAATAGCATATTCTGTATCTCGGACTCATACTTTGTCCTCGACCTCATCAACATATTCAGTATCCCTATGTTCTAGTCATCAATTTTGACCTCTACATCAACAGTTTGAGTTGGCAAATGTAAAGTCATCCACGAAGCCGTTACAAAGAAACAAAGATTAGAACGCTACACAATCTGGTCAAAGAATATCTAACATATATTTTGTAACGTCCATCATTAAGAATCTTAATGGTCGTCAAACGGTCATATTATGAGACCTATAAATAGGACCAAATAATTCCAGATGAAGGATGGAAGAATCCTCACTCTAACATCGCATATACTTAGAACGCCCGTTATAATAAGATAGCAATCTCAATAATATTACTCTCTCTTTCTCAAATCCTCAAGAGAGGTCATGGTCTTTTACCTATTCAAAGGTTTTCCACGCTAAATTATCTTGTTAGCTATCACTTACTATTCTTGAGCGTTCTAAACACATCTGGTGTAAAGGCTAAGTTAGAATCCCAAAATTAGGGTATTATATTTGGCGCCGTCTATGGGAACCAAAGTTTTCATACTCATTATCTCAAAAAATAGCTGAATATTTTTGAACGAGATGACAACTCCTGATCAGAATATGCCAATTACTCTAGAAGACACAAGTGCTGAACTGGAGGAGTTACGGGCCAATCTCAACTCTAAAACGGAAAACCAAACTACTCTAGAGCAACAACAAGCCAGTGTCCATGATATGTTAAAGGTTCTACAAAGTCAACAGGTCGTAACCCAAAAGAAAAAGGGAGTGGTGTCGGCTACTTCGCGAGTTTCTGCTCTCAACATAATAGGACCTCACGCGAACAACCTGGGAGGAAAAGTTTGATTTAAGCATAAAGAACATGGGGATAAGCCCATTTTTCTACAGGAGGTCAACCAAGAAGTTGATGGCGGTCCCGCTGGAATCAAATAAGAAGAACCACCATGAGGAAGAGTTTGAATTCTTGCCCTGGAGTAAATCAGTGAAGGAAGTGGCGACCACATCCCTCGTGATGGATGAATCTAATGGCCTACCATCACAGCTCATCAATATCTGAGTCAAGAACATGTTGAAAAGCGTATCAATGAATTGCTCGATGCTAAAATTCATACCACTAAAGGAATCCACAACATATTATAGAAGAGCCTGCTCGCACAGGAGCTATTAGATGGCGAAGACCCTACCAGATTCCATACTCTGAAGATCCAAAAATACAAAGGGACTGATCCAGTAGAGCATGTCCAAGAGTTCCAGGATGCTTTAGGCTTACATTAAACATCTAATCACATTATCTGACGGCTCTTTCCTACCAGCTTATCAGGCAAACCTCTGCGATGGTTCCACACGCTACCCAAAGGGTCCATTATAACTTTCGAGCAATTACGAGAACTCTTCGTCAAGAATTACTCATACGACAGAGTAAAAGAGGAGAATTAATATTCTCTTTTCAGCCTTAAGCAAATACTAGGAGAAAAACTCGAGACATTTACTAAGAAGTTCCTGGAGTTAGCTTAAAAGATAGATCAGCTGGATCAGAAGATTACCATTTCAGCTTTCACCAACGCTTTACTCGTCGGTGGAAGGGCGAAGGAGTACTTTGTCCTAAACAAACCTACAACTTTAGAGGACATGATCGAAAAAGCCAATGGATATATCGATCTCGAAAGAATGGTGTCAGACATGAAGAATACTTAAAAATAAACATTAACAGCTAGAGATCAATCTATAGGCTAAGATTTTAATCATGCTGCTGATCAGGGAGGAGACAGGAGGTGAACAAAATCTAATGACGACCGACCTCGAAAAGGTAGTAATATGCTAAAACCCTGTCATCCTAAGATGAATATTACCATAGCCAGCATTTATCATATACTTCAGAAGGATAAGTTTTTTTGAAATGCACAGTATATCTAACCCATTGAGAACAAACCATATTGCATTCACCACAAAATCTGATATCGTGAGACGGAGTACTGTTTTGCATTACAACGACTGTTGGAGTATATTTTGTGGATGGACGAATATATGAATACATTATAGACATTGAGAGTTACAAGAACAGGAGTTACAGACTTCCTGCAGAAGCCGTAGGGGTTGAAAAACTGGAAGGGGAGAAGCATTTATACCATATATCCCTCATCTACTTCATTGAGAGTCATACTATCAACCAATCAAATAGAGGCAAAAGACGACGTGTCGGCCAATGTCACGACTTGACGATGAATGATAAAGATGTTCGTTTACTTCCCATATCCAGCTCCCAGCGTACAGGGATTTCTTTCGATAATTGTGATGTTCGTCATGTCAACTTTCCTCACCATGATGCTTTGGTAATCATGTTAAAAATGAGAAATGTTATACTACACACAATAATGATAGATACTGGTAATAGTATTGAACTACTATTTTAAAGCATGATTGATCAGATGGGAGTAGCTGACACAGTACAACCCAGTGACATTGATATATATAGATTTAACGGCTCTAGAGATGAACGTGTAGGAAAGATTGTACTTCCTATTACGGCAGGACCAGCAACAGTTGCGTTATATTTTATGTTATCAATGCAAAATCCCATTATTTGAGGATAATGGGACGTTGTTGGTTCCGTAATATGTGAGCCATTCCATCGATCTATCATTTGGCGTTCCGATTTGAGTGGAATGGCAGCATTTACTAAATCAAAGGAAGTTAGAAGTTAGAAGTTAGCTCAAGCATGTAAAAATTTTGTTGCCATCATACCAAAACCATCAAAGCCACAGCTCGCATAGCAATTGCAGAAAATAACAGGGAACATTGTAGAAAACCAGCTGCCAAGTGCAGAAATCATAGAGTACGTTAAAATTAGTGGGGACAAGCGAGGAATATGCATTGGCAATCTTCTGCCCATAGCAAAACGAGATACTCTTATCCAGTTCCTTAAAGACAATAGTAATGTCTTTACTTGGATGTTTCACAAAATGCCCGACATTGATCCAAATCTAGTCTGCTGATCGATTATAAAACCAAAGTCTAAAAAGACCCGCAAGCGCACGGTGTACCGTTAAGTACAAGGGTAAGCGGGGTCGTATCCCAAGAGACTTGTGGTACTAATTACATCGAGCTACTAATTTTATCCAATAACAGCGTGTTCGTTTTGTTGGTTTGCAAGTAAATAAAAGAGAAATGCTAGAAAATAAGAGTTTATGAGTCAGAGTGAGAACCAACACTTAAATTCCACTCTACCCTTTGTAACCGTGAGATAGCATAAATAATTAAAGTAAATTACGAGTTTCCGTATCGCATATCCTTGGTCGGGTATATGCAATACATCAAAAGATTAAAGAGATTTAGTGATTAGGAACTACCCATAAACCAACTTACTCAACCATGGTCCGGTTGATAAGTATGGATTATGTTCTCTTCTCCATATTCCTAACTTATCTTGTTATTGTCAAACAAGATGGTTACTTTGATTTATTACTCCTCCTAATCCTAGTTATGGTCAAGCATAGGACAAAGGAATACGGATATGCAATATTCCAGGATAAAGAGAAATTAATTACTCTAACTAAGCTACACAATCTACACTAAGGCTACATTGGGTAGAGCGTCCTCTAGCCTTGGCTAAGAAGATTAGTTACTCGTCCCTTTGATCATTACCATACTACTATTACTACGATAAAAGTAAAAGATAAGAAAAAGAGAGAAAGAATAACCTTTATTGCTTTAAACTTTAATATTACACTCTCTAAGATGTCCCCTCATGGGCGGGTTTCTCCTTCTATTTATAGAGTATAGGAGGGTTTATAAAATATCAACATAAATGAGAAATCCCCTAAACAATGCCTTCCATTATGCACAAAATATAAAAGCTTTAAAACTCCATAGTTTATGCCTTGGCCCATGCATAAAAGTATATGACTTGATTATCTCCATTAATACCTCTTTAATGCTCCCCCATGGGCCTTTGGTTGACAACTTCAAGTGAGAATCATTGTTGGAGTGCATTACTCTTGTTCTTTGTTGAAAACTGAAAAAATGTGCGACTTGTTTATCATGTGTCCAATTTCTGTAAATACAAACAAAAGAAGATTACGGCTCCGGATAACTTTCCGATTCTTCGCATCCCAAAACCGGTACCCAAACTCATCACCACCGTATCCAATGAAAATACACTTCGTCGACTTTGCATCCAACTTGGTCCTTGTATCTGAAATATCAAACACATATGAGATACAACCGAAAATATGCAAGTGATTAAGGTTTACCTCTTTACTAATCCATGCTTCTTCAAGAAGTCCAAAGTCCAAAGCCGACGAAGGCCCTCTGTTAATCAAGTACACCGTCGTACTAACCGCATCTGCCCAAAAACACTTTGGCAATCCAGCGTTGGGTCTCATACTCCTCGTTCTTTTGTTTATTGTTTGGTTTATGCGTTCTGCAACACCATTTTGTTGTGGCATTCCGGGAATA
The DNA here is from genome assembly GCA_014058105.1 of Kingdonia uniflora. NCBI lineage: Eukaryota > Viridiplantae > Streptophyta > Magnoliopsida > Ranunculales > Circaeasteraceae > Kingdonia > Kingdonia uniflora. The sequence continues at coordinate 69,380 of JACGCM010001604.1, read as the reverse complement.
GTCTTCTATCTCTTAATCCCATTTGATGTGCAAAAGACTTCAAACTTGTTACTACAGTATTCGCCCCCGTTATCCGACTTGAGACACTTTAGTTTCAACCTGGTTTCATTTTCAACTAGAGCCCTCAACCTCTTGAATTTATCGAATACATCTGACTTGTTCTTCACGAAGTAGCATCATCGATAAAAGTAACATAGTAATGAGAACCACCAAGATAAGACACCTTGGTTGGCCCCCAAACATCCGCGTGTACAAGATCCATATTTCTGGGTTTCCTTAATCTTCCAGATAATTTGAAGCTGACCTTCTTCTGCTTCATAAGAATACACTCTTCACAAAACTTGAGATCAACCTCAGCAAGACCCTCTAGCTTTCCCTTCGTTACCAATATCTTCATCCCCTTCTCACTCATGTGACTAAGCCTTTTGTGCCACGTACTTGTATTAATCCTTGGAGTAGATGCACAAATAGTAGAAATTGTGTTTTGCGTTGTATATAATATTCTTTGTCGCAAGCCTCGAGCTACCAACATAGATCCCTTTGTAACCTTCCAGAAGGATGTGCCAAAGGTACACTCGTATCCGACATCATCTGCCAATTTGCTAACCGATATAAGGTTACGCCCCAGTTTAGGTACAAGTCGCACATTTTGTAAAACTAATGTTCCCCTTGAAGCCAACAACAACTAGTGTTTCCCTTTCCAGTAATATTGCGTGCACTCTTATCTGCAAGAAAGACCGTACCGAAGTTGCCTTCAACAATATTGGTAAGAAAACCTACGTTTGCAGTAGCATGAAAGGAAGCACCCGAACCAACAATTCAAGATTCCTTAACATCGTTACACGATAGTAGTAGAGCATCGTCAGAACTAACCTCCTCAGTAAGGTTCATTGTATCTTTCTCTTCATCATCAATCTTTTTAGACGAAGAAGAGTTGCAATCTCTCCTGAAGTGACCCTTCTTTCCACAAGTCCAATATACACCGGGCGGCTTAGACTTCCCTCTTGACTGTGATCAACTCCTTCTAAATTTTGGCCCTTTTCTGTAAGACCTCTCTCTTTCCTTGACGTTTAACATACTGCCGTTTGAACTCGAAGAGGGTTCAGATATTTTACGCCTATTCTCTTCACTCATAATCAGCGAGACTATAGTATCAAACTTGATGTCTTCCTTCCCAGATAAGTTGCTCACAGCTGTAATGAATCCTTCTCAGCTTTTTGGCATCTGGCCTAGAAGATCCCACGCTCTCACCTCCTCAGTAAAAGTGATTTTAACGAATTCCAGTTTAGCATGTATGGTATTGAACTCACTTATATAAGCTTGTACACTACCATTCTCCTTCATCTTTAAAGTGAACAAGCGCCGCAAAAGGTAAACCTTATTTGCCCCGAACGTTTCCGAGTACATAGCGGACAACGTCTCCATCAATCCCTTCGTCGTTATAACTTTGGATATCATGTGTAGAATTTGAGATGACAACGATAACCTAACGGTTCCAATCGCGCCCACTTAGCATCATCAAAATCTACTGGCTTCATCTCAGCTCTACCTAGTGGTAGATCAAGATCCTTCTAATAAAGATAATCTTCTATCTGCATCTTCTACACTCTAAAATTCGACCTATTGAACTTCGTGATCTTCAACTTCTCCTAATCGTCCATAGCTCTTTACCATACAAGCCCTAACACTCGCTCTGACACCAATTGTTGAGAATTGAGGTAGTTACTCTCTCTTCCCTTTGAAGAACGAATGCGGAAATCGCCAACACAAGAAGTAAATCAAACAAAGATCAATATAGGACACAAAGAATTTCCCAGAGGAGGGAAGTGGAAAACCCTTGCGAATGAAAAACTACTCCCCACGAATAATTCACTATGATATCAAATAGATTACAATGATCTCTCAAGCTTTTAATGGAGTCTATTCAAACCCTAGCCTCTCTATGGTTAAACTCACAAAAGACTAGGCTAACAACTAACCCTAAACTCCCTTATAAACATGGGAAGTTATTACATAAGAATAAGCTCGAGGTATGGATCACGAGACGGACCAACGTCCTCACAAACACCTTCTAAAACTGACTTAAAGAAGTCTATTAGAATAGACACTGGATCTATTCGAATAAAATGCGTTTTGAATGTTTTTTTGTCTATTCGAACAGACATCTAACTGTCTTCTTTTATTCGAATAGACATAACTTCTATTCGAATACACTTATAACTGTCTCCTTCTGTTCGAACAGACAAAACCCTATTCGAATAGGACTTTGAAAAATACCTTTTTCAAACCGTCTTCGATCCTCACTCGTCCCACGAGCTCCGATGAACTTCCTCTAACACAATTCGAGTTAATATCATAACAGCCAACATCGCAATTAATGGGGTTATGAAAAGCTACGCCTCTCAGCATACCATCAACAACACTCAAGCAGAAAATGCCGCAGTCACAAAAGTGAGTACAGCATTTACCAATTGTCATCTTCCACTTGCAATGGAGAAGAACAGAGCTTCATACCCCATTATAGCGTACAATGGTGCGAGGTACTATTCGAGATAAGGTTAGGAACACCTTTTCATATGCCATTTGCGTCTCATGTTTGGCATTTACGTACTTGACCATATCATGCATAAAATAGTAGAACACTATCTCGGCTTTGGCCAGTGACACAGTAAGCACAACCTAGTGAATGCCACGAAGGTTAAAGGGAAATATGATGTCCTTATTCCCAATCCCGGTGAATGCTCTCACTAACTCATGATCCTCCGGCAGATGCTCTAGGAGGCATTTAACCTGCTTATTAGGATATATGGAGAGAAACGTATCCATGCTGATGAACTTCTGGACAATTTCATCTTCCAGCTACTATATCCATTGGGCCAAGTATGTTTTAACCAAATCAAAATCGGGGACAACACCTTTAATCTCGTTATAGTCTTTCAGTAGGGATGTCTCTGAATTTATAACATGTGGGAGGAAAAGAAAAATAAAAAGAATAAATGTTAAACAAAGAGGACAAAAATAGTATAATTAGATGATAAATATTGGAAATCTTGGTATATACACTATCATGAACCCATTGGTTGTGTTCGAAATCGAGTTCCAAAACTGTTAAGATTTTGGAAATCGCCACTGCTGAACCTTACTAATGTTTGTTTATTGCGCTGCTTATCTTCTTCGAAAGGACCTCTCTTGCCTCCCTTCCACACCTTTCCCCATAATTTGTTAACCATCTCAGATTCTTCGATAAGATACTTCTTCCTAGATATATAAAAGAGTTTCTCCAATACCAGCACTACCTTACGCGCTTCTTCTTTAATGGGCACAGGGGCTACTCAACTTTATCTTCTTTATTTTCCCCATCTTCATTATCCGTATCACCTTCCTTCCTGACAAAATAAGGAAATGATGAAATTACAACATTTATATGTTATGTACTTTATAGATGTTAAGTACCTTAAGAAGAGGTACCTCGCCTGCTTCTTTGGTATCTTCTTCCACCTACTTGTCCGTATCAGCGACTAAATCAACGTACTTGTTGTTGACGTTGTTAGAGAGAAGGAAAGTCTCAAGAATATAAAGTAGATTCAGCCTCTTCAATTCATCTTCAAACACATAACAAAAGATTATATAACACATGACAAAAGGTATTTGAATACCACAGGTAAACAATTGATAAAATGTAAAAACCAAACGCGACAAAATAGCTCTTGACAAATGACAACAAAGTAAATAAATGACAAACTTAAGTTTAGCAGCTGATAACGTTTCACGATAACCAAATAAGCATTAGTAGAGAACAAATGACACTTACCTGCATTCTCTCGGGCCTTTGCATACCCTTGACTTTTTGCGATGCCTAACCTATTGATGATTTGCTTCTTACCAAAATACTTATTCTTGAACTCCGAAATCTAATGGGTATCTTGAAAATTCCAAAGTGGGTGATAGTCTCTCACACTAAGACTAAGAATAAGATAAACATCCAATAACCTAAACTGACAGACTCTGTCTCAGAATCTGAAATTCATACTACCAAGATACTTATCAAAGATGTTGCGAATTACATCATCTAGTGTAGGGATCGAAGATATATCCATCAAGGAGGAGAAGTAACTACCTTCCATTTGCTGTTTTTCAAAGGGCCCTAATTTAGTGAAGAAGTAGAACAAATGTTTGGCATAGCAAAAATCCTCATTATCATTCTCTGACATTTTAGAAGACATCAAATTACAGTGAAGAAGAGGGTTTTGATGATTTCGTACGAGAGAGATCGGTATTTGAATAGCAGAGGAATCGTCTCAGCTGCATCAATATATAGTAGTGGGGAGAGTGCTTCGATTTGCGCGCGCGGAACTGCTTTGTTTAATTGTGACTTTTCAGTTTTCAATGACTGTTGTACTCGCTGACAAACACAGTGACTGATGTAATTCGCAATGCAAAATAATATTTTGTGTCTTGAGGCCATCTGGTGTATGTTGACATTAGGGGGAATTTCCAGGTAAATTTCCATTAATAGAATAGAGCTTCCTATATTTTGAGTTGTCACTTAATTTTTGATTTGCCTACTAAACAAGGTCATCAACTATGGTTAGTTACTTACATAATGGGTTCAAGCAATTTTATAAACACCTTTTATTTACAAAAAAAACCAACAGAATCAAATGCAAACTTGGGGTGCTAGCATCAATACTTGAGCTTTGTGTGGTGATGCCAGCATTATCATAACCATTACCATTAACGCCTGCTGTGATAGTTAGCAATTTAGTATCCCTGTGTAAATCGGACAGGGATTACTTGAGTTTTATTCACCACTGAGGCAATTTAGCACAAAAATAAATAAATAAATCATACAGAGCATGAACAGAAAATCCCATTATTTGTTGCACAGGAGTTACATATTTTTCCCTGCTGTGTCCTTTTACCAATGTCAAAAATGCGCAATTGATCTTCTGGGTTCCATTAGATACTGCAAACACTATATGGTCAAATTTGAACAATAATTTCAACAGTCACATACTCGCATAAATGGAGGGTCGATGCAGGTGGTTGTCACTGGTTAATGGCTGGTAACAATAATGGTGAGGTAACCCATAAGTTTCCACAAAGTCTATAACACAAACACATGTATAAATAAATATGACTAATACAGTACATCCAGGTTTCTAACATACAAACACAAGCCTGAGTTTTATTACAAACAAATGACAGCTTCTGTTTAGAGAAATATAATTACCACTGTAAGCTTGGGGCACCATGTAGAACACAGAAAATCACTAAATTTACTGTCAATGGCAGATCCGTATAACTTACCAAAATAAACATCGAGGAACACTCATCGAGGAACAAACACCTTTTGTCGTCATTGCACAAGGTGACAGGAGAATCCAAATAACTTTTAAGACCAAATAGCTCGGTCTTTAATGGCGTATTTAGTGCATTCTTTCCCCGTGGTACTTCCTTTGTAATCCAGTGTCCATTTCTCGAATGTACAGTTAATGAAGTCGTAATAGCCACCATGAATAGAAAGTACCCCTTTGCTCACTCTTTCTTCTAACCATGGGTAAGATAACAAGTTTACTAATGAGCGATTTACAGATTCCTGCAGCATATGAATTTGTGCGTCAGATTTAACAATATAAAATTTATAGATCTAGTAGAGTACTTGTAACAGTATAATTTTATGGTGATTCTGGAGATAATTTAAATTAAAGTTCACATGAGCTCTTTGCTCAAAGAACGCTTATGGAAATCTTTAACTCATGTAAGTTTGACAAGAGATAAAATGGTTGGTTATGCGTTCATCCTTCCTTGGGGGAGGTTGTGAGTTTTAACCCCAGTGGTGTTTGGTGTGAGAGTTTCATAATTTGGCTGCTAGAGAAAGCGATTCTTCATTGTGAAAGCGAGTATGCAGAGGCAATACGATTGCTTAAGTAGCGATGAACCATGGCGATGGTGCTGCTACGGTGGTAACGAGTGTTTAATCAATGGGATTTAGTTAGCCTTTGATCATTTCTCGTCATGTGGATTTCACCAATTATTGATAAATATGTTTTATCTCTAATCCAAATAATTTCCTAATAATGACCTCCAGTCAACTTGAGACCTAGACAGAGGTCTCTGTTGGCTACAGGATTTGAAAATGTAACCAATGGTTAAACTTATGTTCTCCAACTTAATCATTATTTCTGCGAAAGGTGTTTCTTACCGAATTTACATGATCTGCTATTATTAGATGTACCAATTTATGGGTGATTGGGAGGATTTTAGATCCATATGATTGTACAAGCTTGCATATATCTCTATTATATGCAGGGAGAATACCTTCTCACAGTGTCTGCATTGCTGGTCAAAGTCGAGGTTTCCAGCAGAGGCCTTTGTGCTTATCTTTACATTTTTGCTGATAACAACCCAGTTTCTGATAAAGCTACTGAAAATTTAAATGAATAGTATAAGAAACATGAACATAAATTAAGAACAAATAGCAATGACAAGCAATTGTCCACAAGTAATACGAGAATAAGGTTTTCATTCACATAGCATAGAGACGTGAAAAGGACGTCTACGGGGCATTGTGATAGTGTGTCATGGGGAAACACATAAAGAGCTAATATTGTGATTCTCAAACGACTTTATATTTTCAGGCGTCGAGAGACATTAAGAGTTTTTCAAAGAGAATTGACATAATAAACCTTGAATCTCCTTCATCTTCCATACTCATTAATGCTCGAATGCCTCCACAGCAGCTATGGCCCATGACAAATATGTTTTCAACCTGCACAAAAAGAAAAGAAACGAAAAGAACATAGTTATTTACTACAAAGTATGGTTCCAGGATCATGAAATCAAAGTTAAATTACGCGCTTTCCTTTTTCTAGTGACAGAAATTCATTCCTTACCTCAAGAGAAGTTACAGCAAACTCAAGGGCCGCATTTGTTTCTGAAGGTCCCTTCTGCACAAAGAAAATGAATAGAAGTTAAAATTTCATGAATTAAGTTGATCGGTTGTGTTTAATATAAAATTTTCCTGTGAAGAACATTAAACTTTGAAAGAGGAATTACCAGCTGCCCCTAATTGTAATTATAAATATTTGGTGATTTTCGTGATATATAGTTAAATATAAAACACAGAAGAAAAATAACACTTCAATTAAATGTAATATGATTAATGTATCGAATATTATGCTGAAAGCTTGTGATTGAGGAGAAGTCTTTATGCTCTGATGGCCATGATATACTGTTAAATACATAAGATATTGTAAATGTTGGTTAATGCTCTAACGCCGCCAAAGATTTCTTTGAGCGTTGTTAGAAAGTAAATAAGAACCCAATGCAAGAGAGAAAATGATGGCTAATACCTCAAGTGGGGGAACCAGATTCGCCACATTTCGTACAATAAAGGCTTCTCCCGGTTGAAACCCAAGGATATTAGAGGGGCATACTCTGGAGTCTACACAAGCAATCACCATAAACTGTTCTTGAAAAGTCAGTTAACAAGAAGAAACTGCCAAACTATTCCAGGAGCAAAAGAAAGCAGAAGACAATATCAATCCAAAAGTTTGTAATTTGGACATAAAAAAGAAGAATCGGCAAGGGACAGTAATATTGTACCCATTCTAGAGATTTACATATATTGCTAACCCTAGCTACCAACAACAGGCGACAACGACGATGATTGCCGTAGGACTCAGTAACTTTTCAATTCATATAATAACTTGTTAGAAGAACTAATGTGAGTAACTGAGCAAACCGAAGTAGGTGATGCATTGCATCTGGGATGGAGGGAAAATGGAACAGATGATGGAATGAGCTATTTTTACCTAATAATTCATTTTTCTTGTTAGAGTGGGGTGAGGTAATTAAGAAGAGAAAATTTTATTGGGATGAGCTTCTTAGACGATGGGTATATCTAAAAGTTCTCTTACAAGAAGCACAACATTACTGCCGTCATTTTCACAATAAACATTTGCAAATGGTAAAAGCACCCTTAAACCGTGCACTATCATTTTAACAGACCGAAACAATCCTAAGCTACCGGAACACACCTACTTCTTCCAAACCCAAAACTAAGAGCTAAAAGCAACGCATTAACATTAACCATCCTTTCAAGTCGAGGATTAAAATAAATTGCTGACCTCCTTAACCCCAGTTCGATTAGATGATATCAATACAAGTGAAACCACAAGCCAAATACCTGACTTCACCTTTCACTCATCAAAAAGAAAAAGGAACAAATAGAATTAAAACACATAGGACTTGTGTTTCACTAAGTTAATCTGTTCATGATATCTACACAGAAAAAGTTAATATAAATCACGATGGTTCAATGAAATCGAGACACTTAAGATATATCTCACCTACAACGATCCAAAAGTAAGTTTTTTCAACGAACCAATCCACGAGAGCTCAAGGTCTATGCTAAAATCTAGGCAAGCAGTTTACATGCAAGAAGTTGCAAGTACCAACGTAAAAAGAATTATTCGATCTCTTTCCAGGTACATAAATTGTAAATATATAGGGAGAAATGGAGAAAGAAATAGAGACCGTAGTTTGTTTTTCACCTTTGGTGCTTGAGCCTGTGCAAGGTTTTGAAAATGTTTTGAGTTTTCTCTGTTGAACGTATGAGTTAAATTAGTGGAAAAAAATGAGCATTCTTCAGGAAACTACTACAGATGGAGTTCAAGACACTTACAAGTATTTGGACTTTTTGAAACTTAGAAATCTGTCTTTTATCTCATCAAAGAGATCATCACTTCCTTCTTTCTTCTCCATTTTCTGTACTTCGGGCTTTTGGGTCAATGTGAGAGAGTCCCTCGAAGCCTCTAATCTCAAATATGGGTTTTTCCTGCAAATGAAAAGCAAATTAGGTTTTTCATAGGATCAAATAATTATGTTACTCAAATTAAGAAATAGAAAGACATTCTTATCTCTCGAGATCAATTTGAGGGATTGCATAGGAAGTAAGTAATCATGAAAGTATGACTTCTATACATACATAATAAAATGATTAAATTAGACGCTTGAAAATCCATGCAACTCAATCACTCTCGGGTAAAGGTACACTACAACTCAAAGTGGATTAGCTACTTAAACAAAACTATACGAGAGATCAAGATCTGTATTCAAACATTTATTTATACAATTCACATTAAACATGTGAAGGTTTCATTTTTCGCATAAAACATGCAATTACACATGCATCTAAATAATGTTATGTTTAATCTTCATCATGTTTCAAAATATTTACATCTCTTATACTAATCTATAAATTGACAATGTTTACATACAGGAATGTGCCCAGTAATAAGATCCAATTCCCAGAAGCTCTTGCTAAAACACATCAAATCAATACTAAACTTACAAAAACCATAGATCATTCTGGATTGGATGACACAATTTGCCAAAACCACAATACAATCACACTTATTTCTTCAATGAATATCCTCAATTCTCACAAACTTACTTGACAGAAGTGGGAAATCTCCAATTGGTATTCTCAATTCTCTTCAATTTCACCAAAGACCCACAGATCTGCACCAAAAACAAAAACCAATGAATCCCAATCCCAAAAGAAAAAAGTGCCCAAAGCTAAAACTCATGAAAACAACTCACCCCTTTATTAGTTCCTACTGAACCAAATGAAGAATTCAAAGAGGAGAAGTTATCATTTGAGACAACAAGAGAGAGCTTAAAAGCTGCCATTGTTGTTGCAAAGAGAGAGCTTTGTTGAGGTTTGGGTTTCTGTGAAGATGGTGAGAGAGGTTAAAGACATTGAGCTATTGGTGAGTGTTAGTTGGAAGCTCAGTTGCTTCCAACAAAGACGGAGAAACCAAAGCTATTTTAATGACTGACTCGCAACTAATCCTTAACTGGACTGTGTAAGAGAGATATATACTTGTGCTTCGCACATGACAATAAACGTGGGTTCTCCACCGTTCGATTGCCCTTTTGGTTTTTTTGTCAATGTTTCCTCGAGATACTTTTTTGATGATGACCCTTTAACCCTTTGGAGATGACTCTTGATTTCTATGGGTGGGCATGAAATTAGTAAATGGTAAAAGGTTTTATTTGTCTCATTTCGTGTTTGTGGAGTCTCGTGGTTGTCTCAGTCGAAGACACTGACAAAATGAAGATCACTGGACAGAAGGTAAGTAGAACTCACTAATAAAGGGAGGGACTTTTATATGTAATTGTCGTTCGAACGAGTTGTCATGTCCCCTGGAAATTTGGCCCGTAGACAATTGTCGTTCGAATAAATTGTCAACTTTGTAGGGTTTTGGACCAAATTAGTCGTAAGTCGTTCAGACGATATTAGGTCTCGTTCGAACGATTCTCAAGAGAAATTGGTTTACTATTTAAGCAAACCCTGTTTCTTTTTCTCTCCCGCTTTTTGGTTTTGGAAAAACATTTATTTTTTCAAAAAGCTTCAATAACTTTATCAGAGAGTGTGAATTCAATATCAATCAAGCATCTTCTAATTCTGAGATTAATGTTGAGTTAGTTTTACAATACTTCATACATACTGTTCTAGAGCGATTCTTGGTGTGAGATCAAGAAGGGTTGTTGCGAGAACAGAAGAAGATTGGACGTGAAGCTTTAGTCAGAAGAGAGATAATCATGAGAAAAGGTTATCGAGTCTGTAAGTGTAATTCAGATTAAACTCTTTTTGATTAGTAGATTTTTGGTTGTCGATTTTATAGACAATGACCAGTGGTTTTTCTCCCGTGTAAGGAGTTTCCAAAGGGTGAACAATTGCATGTGTCTTTTAATTCCGTGTCTTTTAATTTCATGTCTTTACTTTTGATTGTTTCTGTTTAATCCTAGATCATTGATTGATAAAAATTATTCTGACCTAATTTATCAAAATACATTAAATACGAGCAGATAAAATTTCAATTGGTATCAGAGCAAATCGCTTGTAGGCTTTATATCCTGAGCGGTGATCCTGTTTACGTGCTTGCTTAGTTTAATGGATTCCAAAAAATTTGGAAGTCCTATAAATCGTCTACCACTCTTTGATGGCAGTAACTTTTCTTACTGGAAGATTCGATTGATTGCCTTCTTGCAATCTATCGGAGAAGATGTCTGGATTGCCATTGAAGATGGATGGGTGCCCCCGACTGTTATGCGGGGTAAACCAGCAATTGCAGTAGAAGTTCCTAAACCTAAAAATCAATGGACCAAGGAAGAAAAAGAAACATCTGAGTATAATTCTATAGGTCTTAATGCTATCTTTAATGCGCTGAGCCGAAGTAAGTATAGACACATATCTCTGTGTACCACTTCGAAAGGAGATTGGGACATTTTAATGCGTACTCACGAAGGTGAAGATACAGTTAAATAAATTAAACTACAAATGCTCACATCTCAATTTGAAAACATTTGGATGAATGAGGATGAGTCCTTTAGTGAGTTTTATGCCAGATTTAACGACATTGTCAACACCAGTTCTTCTTTAGGAGCTGGATACACTGATGTTCAAATAGTACATAAAATTATAAGATCTTTTCCTAAGAGTTTTAGATCCAGACGTGATGCTATAGAGGAAACACAAAATCTTAAAACCATGAAACCTGACATACTTGATGGAAAATTAGGTACGTTTGAAATTAAAATGGAAATGGAAAACCCTAAGAAGAATAAGAGTGTGGTATTTAAGTCTTCCTCCAACTCTTCGTCTTCTCAGGGAACCAGAGATGTTAACAACTACTGTGTCTTTGACAATGATGAGAAACTTGACTCTGACTCTCAGATTGCTCTTATAAGCCAATCATTTAGAAAACTTTTGAAAAAGAGGCAATTTAAGAAACAAGGGCAAAATGTGAATTACAAGTCTCGTCCTCATGACCGTGTTAAGTCTTATGGCAAACAAACTAACCCAAGTACTCATTCTCACAATGACTCTGATCAAGATCTTAATAAGGTTGAATGTTATAGATGCCACAAGTATGGTCACTATGCTCACAGCTGTCCCACTAAGAGTTCTAATAGCAATCAGAAAGCTATGAACATTACTGTTACGTGGGATGATAGTGATGATGACACTAATGACCATGATGATCCCTTCCTAGAAGGAAGAAATGGTTTGAGAGCTCACATTGTTGTTATTTCCACAAGTTGTGATCACTTTGACGTGTTTGGACTTGAAACTGACAGAGATGATCATAAGGACTATGAAAGTGATAATTGTGTAGAGCCTAGTCTTGAAGAGTTGTACTCTTAGCTTGTTTCTCAGTTCGAGAAACTTAAAAATGAGAAACAATCACTTAGTGTCCAACTTAAGACGTGTGAGTAGGACAAACTCATTACTATGGAAAAGGTGAAATTGGGGGAAATAAAAATTGAGAAACTTAAACTTGATTTGACCTCTACTCAACAAAAACTTGAAGTATTTTATCATAGAGCTAAAAATATTGACAAAATACTAAGTATGAGCAAAAATGGATCTGACAAAAGAGGATTAGGATTTGGTGAGCAAAACGTCAAGTCTACCGCATCTCAAGTCACTAAGTTTGTCGAAGCTACTTCAGTTCCATTTTTGTCCAAACATAGTATTATTGATACTCCTCATAGGCAGACTGAGCAGCCTTTTGTCTTTCATGTATTTTATTGTGAGGCTTGTGGTCGAAAGGGTTATCTTGTTCCCTATTATAGATATGATCCTCAATTCCGTGGTAGGAATAATCTATATTTGAAAAGAGGGAAACCCCACCGATCATATGCCCATTCATTTGCTAACTCTTTTTTTTCCTAAAAGTCTTTTAATGGTTTCAGGAATATGACTCAAGCGACAGAAAAATGAAAGAAAGTAAGATATGTTTGGGTTCAGAAGAAGGACCTTCTACCACAATTACGGTCCAATGTTGCAGTGATGGCTCTAAATGTATTTAATTCTACACAGTAGTATGTAGATAGTGGATGCTCTCAGCACATGACAGGGGATACTACACGTCTGAATAATGTCATAGATATTCAAGGAGGCGATGTTAATTTTAGAGAAGGAATGAGTGGAAAGATTGTGGGAAAGGGGAGTGTAGAAGGAATTGGGCACCCAGCAATCGATAATGTACTCTGTGTCAAAGGACTCACTGCAAATCTTTTGAGAGTGAGTCACTTATGTGATGCGGAAAATATAGTAACATTCGACAAGAAAACTTTCCGTGTCTTTGATAATACCTGGAAATACATTATGACTACTGGTAGAACTTCGGACAACTGCTATGCTGTATCACAAAATGAGATATCATGTAAAGTTACTAAGATAAGCGATGTGGAACTTTGGCCCCAACGGTTAGGACATGTAAACTTCAGCGATCTGGCGAAGATTACAAGTAAGGAAATAGTTCAAGGGGTTCCGAAACTAAGGAAGCTAACCGATGCAGTATGTGGACCATGTCAAATTGGAAAGTTAACCAAGAGTCCGCACAAAAAATCTACCCGCATTGCCACCACGCAAGTTCTGGAGTTAATTCATATAGACTTGATGGGTCCTATGAGAGTGAGTACTTTGGGTGGAAAGAAGTACATTTTGGTTATGGTTGATGATTTTTCACGATTCACCTGGATCGCACTATTAAAGCAGAAGTCGGACACATTTGAAGATTTTCATGCTATAGCCCTGCGAATACAGAATGAGAAAGATTGTTCTATTGACAGAATTTGAAGTGATCATAGAGGAGAGTTCAACGACAGTGATGTGATTGAGTAATGTAAAGCGAATGGGGCCGAACATGAATTTTCATCACCAATCACACCACAACAAAATGGAGTAGCAGAATGTAAGAATCAAGTTTTACAGAAAATGGGGTAGGTATTACTTCATGGAAAGAATGTTCCTAATCACTTTTGGGGAGAAGCTATTCATACCTCGTATCACATTATTAACAGAGTTTATCTGCGTCCTCTTACACTTAACACGCTGTATGAACTCTGGTTTGGAAAAAAGCCGAACTTGAAATACTTTCGTGTGTTTGGAAGTCAGTGTAATGCCACTTATGATCGAGAAAACATTAGAAAATTTGATGCCCGAAGCAATGAAGATATTTTACTGAGATATGCCACAAACACTAGGGTTTATCGTATTTACAACTTGAAGAACAAAATGGTCATGGAGTCGATTAATGTGGTAGTTGACGACTCGAGAGTTCTTGGATAAACAGATGATGGAGATAGCAATGTTTAAGAAGATTCCCTGCCAGCCTCATTTATTGTGACACAAGTTGTTCAAGAAGAATCTTACGCTGAAGCTCCTACAACATCTTCTAAGGAAATTTTAGCACCAAATGCTACTGTCCGTACTAGTCCTCCTTGGAATTGTGGTGCTCCTAGATACCTTAATGATTATGAATGTCCTACATTTCATGAGTCCGCTAGGTGTGTAGGGTATCATTATTCTACGTTATATGAAACAGTGGAGAGTGTGTGTTATGTGTCCATCACTGAACCAACTAACGTGAAAGATGCCTTATCTGATGAATATTGGATTAACGTCATACAAGATAAGCTCAATGAATTCAAACGACAAGATGTGTGGGACTTAGTATCACGACCGGCAAATACTAATATTATTGGCACTAAGTAGATTTACAAGAACAAATTTGATGAGAACGGTGATGTTGTCCGAAACAAACCAAGGTTGGTAGCTCAGGGATACAATCAAATAAAAGGGGTGGATGTAGAAGAAACTTTTTCCCCCACAGCTAGACTTGAATCTATTCGGATGTTTTTGGCTTTTGTTTGTTACAAAAAATTTAAGCTTTATCAGATGGATGTGAAAAGTACGTTCTTGAATGGGCTACTTGAGGAAGAAGTTAATGTAGCTCAACCAAAGGGGCTTGAAGATTCTCATCACCCAGAGTATGTTTATCGCTTGAAGAAAGAACTTTATGGCCTAAAACAAGCTCTTCAAGGATGGTATGATAGACTTTCAAACTTTCTACTTGGAAAGGGGTTCATTCGAGGGGGAGTTGATAAGATATTGTTTATTCAGCGGAAAGGAGATAAAATTCTTATTGCTCAGGTTTATGTGGATGATATTGTTTTTGGATCAATGTCAGACTCTCGTGTCAAAGCATTTGGCGAGTTAATGGGAAGAGAGTTCTAGATGAGCATGGTTGGAGAATTGACCTACTTCTTAGGTCTTTAAATCAAGCAATGGGAGGATGGAATCTTTGTTTTTCAATCTAAATATGCTAAGGATATTGTCAAAAAGTTTGGTCTTGATTCCTCAAAACATGCAAGGACACCAATGAGTACTACCAAAAAATTTAGTAAGGACTCTACAGGTACTGATGTGGATCAAAAGATGTATAGGAGCATGATAGGAAGCTTGTTGTATCTTACAGCTAGTCGTCCATACATTGTGTTCAGTGTTTGCATATGTGCACGTTATCAGGCAAGTCCTAAGGAGTCCTATTTACACGCTGTTAAACGGATTATTCGATATGTGTCTGGAACTTGTGAGTTTGGATTGTGGTATACTCGAGACACTACATCTGAATTATTGGATACTCAGATGCTGATTGGGCCAGAAATTCTGATGAAAGGAAGAGTACTTATGGGGGATGTTACTACATTGGGAACAATCTCGTTGTATGGCAAAGTAAGAAACATAATTGCATTTCACAGTCTACTGCAGAGGCAGAGTATATTGCTGCGGGAAGTTGTAGTACTCAACTAGTCTGGATGAAGTAAATGTTACATGATTACGGGCTGAATCAGGGAGTAATGTCACTTTATTGTGATAATACAAGTACAATCAACATTTCTAAGAACCCTGAACAACATTCGAGGACCAAGCACATTGACATCCAATTTCACTTCATTCGAGACCTTGTTGAGCGGAAGATTGTAATTGTGGAGTATGTTTATACGGAGAACCAACTTGTTGATCTCTTCACTAAACCTTTGGATGTTATTCGGTTTAAAAATCTTCGGTGCGCTATTGGTGTCTGTTCTATTTCTTAAATCTCTCAGGTCTTTCTGTTTATGGTATCGCTATCTTGTGGACATCGTCAGGTATGTGTCGTGTCTTTTACTCTTACTGGCTATCTCCCCTATTTTTTCTGCATTTAGCCTATTGTAACTTTGTATATGCATGTATGGAAATTATTTACTTGTTATATATTCATTTAATGCTTGAGTTACTTGGCATCACTTATTCGTCACGAGGTCCAACTATCCCTGACTCTAGGTGTAAGTAGAAATCTTGAGGGTAAATGCAAAGACTTCGTTACCTAACATTATGTGAGGATCTAACCTTTTGTTCTAGCGTTGAGTGTTATTAAATAAACTATTTCCCACAAAATCTCTCTCTGTTTCTGATCTCATTATTTTATGCATTAGTCGATTATTGGTGGTGATATCTAATTCAATTTAAATTACTAAAAAATTTTCTCTACTTGTTTGAGGCAAAATGAGATATTGTATAAGTCTTAGGACATGATTTTAGGCATTTTTATTTGCTCCTGTTTTGACCATTTAGCATCTAACCCAAATCGTTGATTCACTTGCTACCCATTGAGCCTAAAATAAGCCATTTCTTTGTATGCGCCAAATTCTTGTTTAAACCTTTTGTTCTGAGGATAGGAAGTGATAAAATTTGAAAGGTAATGTGTGCATGAGTACTGTTTAGGAGAATGTTTTGTTCCAACAAAGTGTAAATTCAAATAGTTCCTGAAGATCAAGTATTTAAAAAAAAAAAGAAAAAAAAGGGAAGGAGGTGTGTTGATAACAACAATGGAGGTGGAAGTTATCTTTATCCTCATAATGCCAGTAAAACACCTATTTTATCACTAGCCTACCTTTGCCTTCATGACAACCTTAAAACTCCTGGTTGATTCTAAGTCTAATGCAATCGGTTTAGTAGAGATGATAGTTTGAAAATCTATGGTACTTAACCTGATACCACCAAAAGTAATTTATATTCCTTCCATGAGATCTTTAGTAAAATAACGCCGCTTTCTTGGATTATGAATTTTTAACTTCATTACTCATATTCATATTTCCTTAGAGTGATACCTAGTAAATTCTCAATGACTTTAAGTGACCAACCATGAGAGGCCTAAGTTGAATCATATTTCTAATATAGTGTTCTTCATATGCCTAATTGTCAGGACTTTGTTTGGACTACACACACACACAAACCGAGTTCTTTTACATTATTTAGTTTATAGCTAAGTAATATTCTCTCTATTGTGTATCCATTGCGCTTATAGATATGACTCTGTATATTTTGAGGGAGAGTGTGTCTGTTAGTCCTGTCTTTTCTCTTGCTCCCTGTGTTTGTCTGTGGCTACTCAGTGATTTTGGGTGATTTTATGTCTTGTTTCATCCATTTCCAAGCTGCAGTGTATATTTTTTGAAAAGATTATATTTCGTTTGAACGACTTACAGAGCCGTTCGAACGAGTTTCGGGTTTGGTTGTCTTCCCTGCGTCTGTTTGGTTGGTCAAAAACAATTTGGTTTATGTTTTTTCTTCATTCTCTCCCTCTTTCAATTCTCCCTAGTCAATTACCACTCGAATATCTCTTCGTTTGTTCTTGCCATTACTTTTCTACATCAAATTTCATAGTTTGGGGTTCCAATTTCGTTCGTGTTCACGGAAGGTTCAACCTAGGGTTCCTACATCTTCGAATTCAAGGTTGGTTCTTCTTGTCTTTCTCTCTCTCTTTTGCTCTATACGAGCTGAGTCTCGTTGAATTTTACTTTCGTTGTTAATCGGACTGTGTAATGGTTGCTGAATTTTGATTTGGGGTAACTGATTATTGGTTTATAATATTATTACTGTTTGGATAATTGTTCAATTTATTGGGCTGAGATTGCTTGGATTGTTAGAATTAGATTTTGTGCAAGGGGGTTTTTTGTTGCAGGTGATTAGGGTGTGCAGTGGGTGAGTTATTCTTAAATTGGGATTATTCAAGGAGTTTCTGTGTAGTGATTTGTGTTGGGTACAAGGGTGTGGTATGATTTTCTTGATTGTTGGGTTGTTGGATTGTAAAACAGCTTGGGTTTGGTGGTGTGGAGCTTTAAGTTTGTTTCTAGCAGGAATTGGGTTGGTTATACACCTGTGATTGTTGTTTGGGTAGTTATCTGCAAAAAACTTTTGTCTTTGTACAAATGGCACTTAAGCAACGGGTCAGAAAAAAGAGGCCACGCCCCGACAATACAGGTATCCTTGATGGCCAAAGGGTTGGTGATAACCCGATATATTGGGCCACTAAAAAAGGCCTTAAAGATCGCCCAATTGTGAAAGAACAAGTTGTCGACATCAAAAGTGTTTCTGAAGTTAATGAAGGCTATGCACGGGTGTTTGAAAAATTTAAAGCAAGAAATTGGACCAAGATTCTTACTCCTTCTGGAAAGGTATATATACCCGAGGATTGTTCGATTGTTCTATGCTTCTCTTCAGCTTGAGCATATCCGTAATCTGTCTAGTCAAACTTTCGCAGTCACTATTGATGGCACTGAGTACAAAGTAACTAGGGACTCCCTCTATGCTATTTTGGGTTTCTGTCCCTTTCAGTACATTACGTTTCCAAGGTGTATTTGCCCAGCATCGTATTACCCTGGCCTGCCGCTACTTCTGAGGGGGAGTTTGATGAGGATGGGGTTCCTATTCTTCCTGAACTGCATACTATGGTTATTGACATCACGACTCAACATAGTCTATATACTGGATCGGGTATTGTTTCCCAAAAATGTTAGATGATGAGTCTCGCCTCGTACATAGCATATCTATTACAAATATCATTCCGCGATCTCTAAAGAATAAACTCTCTGAGTGGATGAAGGTTTTTCTCTATGTTTTCAAGAATGATATTGAGATAGATCTACCTAATATCATCATTAAGGAGATGATTGATGCAAGCACCAAAACGATAACTCAGAGTTCATTACCTTTTGCTCGACTTGTTATGGTAATTTTTACTGCTACTGGCTACAAGGTATTTCCTAATGAACCTGAGGATACCAAAATTGAAAAATTAGATGCGAGTAACTGTCATAAGAGTGCATTTCATCTTTCTCCTATGCTATCTTCCGAGCCTGCTCTTCCAAGTGAGCACATAGGTTCTTCTAGCTCAGTTGCACAGCCTCAGGAGGTGTTTTCTCTTCAAAGTATTGGGAGCATGCTTAAGACCTTATCCATGGATATGGGGATGGTGACGACCAGGTTGGGTGCTATTGAGGGACGACTGGGGACTATTGAGATAGATGTTAGGGGTCATCGTCTGGTCCGGGAGCCACATGAGTTTGAGTACGATTATGATTCTAAAGAGGCTTGACTGCACAGGGTGCCTTTGCTAGACTTTTGTCCTCGCATTTGTTCTCTATTTTGTTTTCTTTTGTCTGGTTCTTCTTTGAGACTTTTTTGTTTTGAGAGCACGTGAGATAGGAGTCTTTGTACAAACTTTACCAGTATGTCTAATACTACCTTTTGTTTATATGATTATCAGATGTTTTTAATTTTTTTTTCTTTCAGATAGTTTATTGTAGTTGTTTGTTGTTTCTTACGTGACAAAAAGGGAGAGAAACGAGTTTACATGTCTGGTTTGCAAATGATTCTCTGGATTTATTCGTTTATATTTTTTTTGATTATGTGGCTATATTCTAAGTTCTTTTTTCCACATGTATCATAAACAAGTTTACTGAGTGTGCATATATTCAGTAACACACTATCTGATGAGAACAGGGTTGTATGAAGATATTATTCATAGAAGAGATCCAGCGATTGAACCCGTTCAAGAAAAGGATGGTGTATTTCTAAGGTCTAGATTTACTCTATAGCTGGGAAGTACTACAGAGTCGTGTGTTCGTATTAGTTTTTATTTTTTGCGAAATGAACCAAAGGGGGAGATTTAAAGGTTTTATTTGTCTTATTTCGTGTTTGTGAAGTCTCGTGGTTGTCTCAGTCGAAAACACTGATAAAATGAAGATCACTGAAAATAAGGTAAGTAGAACTCACTGATAAAGGGAGGGGCTTTTATATGTAATTGTCATTTGAACGAGTTTTCCTGTCGTTCAAACGAGTTACCATGCCCCCTGGAAATTTGGCCCAAAGAAAATTGTCGTTCGAACGAGTTTTCTTGTCGTTCGAACGAGTTGTCATGTCCCCTGGAAATTTGGCCCATAGACAATTGTCACTCGAACGAGTTTTCTTGTCGTCTGAACGAGTTGTCATGTCCCCAAGAAATTTGGCCCATAGACAATTGTCGTTCGAACGAACCTTCTTGTCGTTCGAACGAACCTTCTTGTCGTTCGAACGAATTGTCAACTTTCTAGGGTTTTGGACCAAATTAGTCGTATGTCGTTCCAACGATATTAGGTCTCATTCGAACGATTCTCGAGAGAAATTGGTTTACTATTTAAGAAAACCCTGTTTCTTTTTCTCTCCCGCTTTTTGGTTTTGAAAAAACATTTATTTTTTCAAAAAGCTCCAACTACTTTATCAGAGAGTGTGAATTCAATATCAATCAAACATCTTCTAATTTCGAGATTGATGTTGAGTTAGTTTTATAATACTTCCTACATATTGTGCAAGAGCGATTCTAGAAGAGCAATTCTTGGTGTGAGATCAAGAAGGGTGGTTGTGAGAATAAAAGAAGATTGGGCGTGAAGCTTTAGTCAGAAGAGAGATAATCATGAGAAGAGGTTATCGAGTCTGTAAGTGTAATTCATATTATACTCTTTTTGATTAGTAGATTTTTGGTTGTCGATTTCATCGATAACGACCTATGGTTTTTCTCCCGTGTAAGAAGTTTTCACAGGGTGAACAATTGTCCGTATCATTTAATTTCTTGTCTTCACTTTTGATTGTTTCTGCTTAATCCTAAATCATTGATTGATAGGAATTGTTCTAACCTAATTTATCAAAATACATTAAATGCGAGCACATAGAATTTCAAATGGATATACCCTAAACTTGGGGCCTACAAGTTGGTTTATCAGTTTATACGAATGTTTGCATGGTATATGCTATTATAGCACAAGTCTTAGCTATTATAGAAAATACAGATCTTGTCGAGGCAAGGTTGAAAATATCAGGCTCGGGGAATTTTAGACATTTATAAGAATGAAATTCAATATTTTGGCGAATTTAACAATGAACTTTTCTTATTATAAGTACATTCTAGCTCAAACCTTTCGGCCAAACCCACTTTTGTTTTATCTTATAAGATTATGGCTCTGAATGTAAGGTATTGCATAATGTGAATCTACAAATGTGGAAGCTTAATTTAATTCGTATGTGATTAACACTAAGTTTGAACTGGTTCTTAAATATAGTTTAATAAGAGGAAAACTCAACTGTTTTCATAAACAAATCAACTCTACTAACTACTGAAGAACAAATAATATAGACCTCCCCTTTTATAGAATACAAGGGAGATTAAAATTAGCAACCCTAATTCTAATCTAAATAGAATTCTACTAAAATTAGGAAGACTTCCTTTTGAACTATGTGTTGGTCAAACAAGCAAGTCCCTAAATCAACTCATCATCTCCAGCAATAGAGAGGCTTGAATCATAAAAACATAAATATAAATAGTCTATTGACGGTGAGAACGACCATTAGATAGCAATTCACATCAAATTCTTCCCTCTGTGAAAGATTTTGACCACAAAATTGGTACATTTTGGAACATTACGGAACTCGGAACTTTCTGAAGTCGTATACCCGTCTTTAAATTCTAAATTCTACCGCGAAGTTTACCGTAACCTGAAGTTGTACCCAAGTGCGGGGATACGATATTGTCACCAACATCCCCACATCCATTGACATCAAAAATTAAAAGCTGAAATAATATTGTGGTCTGCTCCTCGAACCCTACTACGAAGCTTTCCCAAAATGGACCAACATATAAAAATAATTCTTTGCCTAGGGTCATCATCTCCCCCATATGGATTAAATATTGGGATACCTCGAACTATAATATGTGTGAATAAAATTGATGGACGAGGGCGATCTATATCTTGTGATTCATACATATCCCATGAATCTACTCTTGAGTAGCACATTGATTGGTAGCTACCGCTGAAGATGCACTATTTTGTTTAACTTGGCTCGGCCTTAATTTTGACCGTACTCACTACTGGAACAAGTTTTTTTTGTTCACAAAGCATGTGCACAACACGTACTGCTAGAGTTGTCTTTCCTAAATGATAAGTTGCTACAGTTTGTATGGTGCCACACTCCCTCCTTTCTCCATCGCAAACCTGCAGTGTTTAGAGCCTTACTACACTGCGATTTTCCTCCTTTAATCTCATCTCCCCACTTTCTATGGACGGTTCCTCTTCTTCTAGTTCTCTCTTCCAATTGTGAAGACGAATCTGCGATTAGTATTTGGGAGAGATCGTGGGATGACTCGGCTTCGATTAGAGTGTGGGATGCTTCGGCGTAATTTTACTTTCTTCCACGACGAGTTCATCTTCAACTGTCGGCAATTTTACGGCTTCGATATGGAACTCTTCTCCAATAGCTGAAGTAGGTTCATCGTTGCTGTCGAACGAATCGTTGTAGCCCTACTCCTTAATATCTTCAAACCTTTTAATCGCCACATCGATTGGTTCAAATTGTAGAAACCAATCATCATCTGGGTTTATAATCTTGACGAGATATGCTTCCAACTGTTGTTGGGTTGTCTCTTTGTATGGTTCATTTGTTTGATTATCGAATATCGTAGCCGGCCCTTCAGCTATGGCTTGGATCCCGATTCCCTCACCATTGTAAGCCTCGATTTCAACATCTAGGCTTGTAAATGGATTGTTGAGATCGTTGCTCCTCGCGGTAATACTTCCTTCAAGAGAGGGATTTTCAAGTATGCCCAATGGAGGTGGTTGGAGGAATGGGAAAAAGGTTCCCTTTCCAAAAGCCTCGACAAGCTTATCAAGCTTATCCTATATCATCGCCACATCTTGACCAAGTGTAGGTTTCTTCGTCGCAGGTCTTCCACGAGGCATCTTACTCTTAAAACTTACTATACTGGGATCTTAATGTAATTCTGGTACCAATTAATATAAATCTACGAATGCGGAAGCTTAATTCGTATGTGATTTGCACTAAGTTTGAACTAGATCTCAAATAAAGTTTAATAAGAGGAAAACTTAACTTTTTTTATAAACAAATCTGTAATGGCCTAATTTCGTAGTAGTTTGAGATAGCTCGAAATAGTCCTTACATCAATGTACCTGTGACAAGAATTAGTATAACCCAATATAAAAAATAACACATGCGATCAGCGTGGAAACCTTTGAATAGGTAAATACCATGACCTCGGCTTGAGGATTTAGTAACTGTAACTTTTATTGCTTGAGGCTGATGTTTGATTACAAGATTATGATTTCTTGAGATAGAAAATATGGTCTTGAAGTGAAAAGTTTTTGGTCCTTTTTCCTCTCAACTCATCCATTTTATAGACCTCACTCTCAGTTCGTTATTGTGTAGAGGCACATTCTCCTAAAAATGGGGGTAGGTGGTAGTTGAATGTGTAACTGCTAGATCATGGGAGACAGGTATCTTTGACTTATTCTATTTTATTTGTAGTGCTCAATCCACGTTCTTCATTAGTTTGTGGTTCAGGTGTTATTGCTGAATGTGTATATTACCTGTATAATGCGTAAGTCTGGTATTGAGGTAGTTTGAGGTTGGCACTGCTCGAGGGACAGGTCCCTATAATCGCTTCCTTGCAACTGAAGGCACAAGTGGCTTTAGTTAAGAAACAGTTGTCGAGTTTTTGTGAGTTGGAATTTGGGAAGATTTGGTGCTGATATGGAATTGTCTGGGTACTATAACTTCTATTATGGGAGACTGGGTTTGGTATTGATTGCGTTTGAGGGGACTGATGTATTTGGTTGTTGGGTTTCCCAGTAAGTACTATTTTGAATGATGACTGCTTTAGAAATTCTTCCTTACATTGAATGTTGTTCTTCTAGATATATTGCTGATATTGCATCACCGATTATCCCTTTGAAAGTACTCTATCGCATGAAATATATTGTGATTTTTCTTGTATTGAGAATGGTGACTACCAGACGCCAAGTATATGAAGCTAGGGTTCTTTCTGTAGTACAGAAGCTCCAATTTTATTATTTTGGGACCCAACCATTGAATTTGCCTACTCCCATATCTGTTCTTCCTATGTACCATGGGATGACGGATGAGGAAGTTGTGAAGGCTGAGAATAACTATTATCCGATGTGGCGGTTCCATCACTTGATTATATTAGGTGAGCAGCACCGGGTATGTCTTCATCACCATGAGGAAGCCGGTGTACGTCCCAGGAAGTACTGCCGCTATCCTGCGAGTGATTAGGCTGTGTAAAAGGCAATTTCTTCTTATTTCTTTGCCTTTCTGAGGCGGTGGACGTTACGGAGGAAGAGATGGTGGTGGTGGTTTCAGATTAGAAATATGCTTTTATCTTTCGGATTGGAAGTATGTTTCTATCTGTTACTACAATCTTCGTTTTCTTGCATAAATATTTAATATGGGAGAAACTTCTTGTTCTCGAATCAGAAGTATTGTTGACAACTGCTATTTATTGTAACCTGTAGATCGATATGTAGGAAGTTTACTGAAATGTTTTGCTTTCTGTAAAGTATTATGTATGGTGAATTTTCAAGCTAAGGAAAAAGTTTTGTAGTAATCTTATTTAATATATCTACTTTAGAAATTAGTATGGTAAATCGAAATATTGATATATTGGCCTGTGTGTGATGGATAATGTGAGATATCTACGCTGAATAGACAAAATAGTTAGTTGTATTAAAACGAAAGTATTTTATGCATCGAGCTATATTATACAATCTTACAGTATGTAGGATAAGGTAATGTTGTGAAACAAAGAATTCGATCTGTGAGAGCGAGTGTGTGATGAAGGTAAAACATTTTGAATAGATTTTGAAATTAATTCGAAAAATATAAGTTTGAATATCCTATATACATGGATTTCACTTTGAAAAGATGTAATCAAATAAATTTTTAGCATGATTCGAGGGTGTCAAATTGATGTTATCGTAATCTATATTTAGAAATGAGGTTGGAAAAGGTAATTTTAAATTAGGAAATATGGTAAACACTCGTTCTTAGGGAGCTCGGCATGCGTCTGAGGGGCATTTAACGATAAAGGTTGCTAAAGTTTGTAAGAGGATATTTGGGCGGCTAGATTATGATGCCAATTTGCCTGAATCTATAATACAGTTTGAAGGTTTGAATTCGAGGGCGAGGGAGAACGAGGTTGGCCATCACTTTTGGTGTGAGGTATTCAGTGAATTGATCGTTGAGCCTGAAGCTCAAAAAATTGTACTTGATGAATTAGCTGTGGAAGATGAGGGGATTGCTGGGGATGTACTTGCCAGATGTGGTGTTTTAGGGTACCTAGGATGTTTCATATGTGACTATGCTTGAGAGGACAAACTTTCTGTTAGGCCGAATAAATATAAGTGAAATAGAGTGATAATATTTATGTTTTGAATTTGTTCCTTGTTTTTATGTGGATTTTGTTGAAAACATATTTGAAATTCGAAATTGTGTATCATTGGAAATGACGTTGGAATTTGTATAAGTAAGATGAGTAGGAGAATAAGAATCATGATTATGAGTATGTTGTTGGTGATATAGATCGATTTCGTGTAAGTGGAGTGTATCATTATGAGTGTAGGAAGTGTAAGAGGGATGTAGGTAGGAGAGAGAAAAATATATTTAAATATAGGACTTGGGGTAATGATGGAAAGGTGTTTTCTTCCAGAAGGTATGAATCGTCTGATAGGAATAGTGGAAGGGACGCATCGGTTCCAAAATCGGGATGGCTTATGTGAGCCCCAACAACTGCAAGTGGTTAGAGAGAGAAAGTATAAATAATCTTTCTTCTTCTTCCAAACATTTACAAAAAATAGAAAGGCAAAAATCTAGAGAGAGAAAGGAAAAATATGATATAGAGATTTTAGAGAAAGAAGAAATGATAGTAGGCACCGCTGCCAGTGGGAAAAGGAGGGTACCATTATGGAGATTAAGAAGAAACTCTTGATCCTCAGTTCTGTTGTGAAGGAGGAAGCTGGTGATATCCCCGATTCTTTTTCTGACGTTAAAGGTTAATGGGCTACTCTTGGATTTACTAATTTTTTGTTATATAATAATCATGTCTATCTGTGTGAAGATTACCCTTTTTGTCTATATTTGAATTTTGAAAAGTTTGCTATATTAGAAAACTTGTGAAATGTTGTTTCCTCATTTAGCGTGGGGTACGTAGGGAACGTATGGAAAAACATATATATTCTGGTATTATCTATTTAAAAAAGAAAGAAATTATAAAGAAATTTGATTGGAATACCTGGACCTGTATGTAGGTAGATGCGTGAGAAAGTTCTCTAGAAATAAGCCTCAACTTCGATCATATCGTTGAGATGGAGACTTCAACCTCTGGTCGTTTGACTGATCATGTACCTGTAGGAGTTGATATTGTAGAATCTATGGGGGGAGGGGGGTAAGCTAATAACTAATAGCTCGGATGTAGCAGTTTTAGAGGTGGAGGGGGAGAATAAACTAGAGTTTCCAGATTATCCAGGTAATTTCTATCCCTATCTTGGAGATTTAAATGCGTTCAAGGAGTTTTGTAAAGTGAAAAGTAGCTTAGGTGGTATATGGGGTAAGGTGATAGAACTTGCTAGGTGGTCTTTTAGGGGGTGTACTGTTGAAAATGGTGCCCAATTCTTTTTCTTGTTGCCAATTTATGGCATGAGAAACGTGAAAGGGAAGTGGACGAGGACGTTTCCCTTGAATACTTTAATGGGGATGTGAAAGGTGATTTGGATGAGGGATTTATGTGCTACCTTGCCCAATTCGATTATGGGCTAGTGGTGCCTTTATGCAATCTTTCAATATGGATCATGAATGTTATTGAGGTATGCCCAACCCTACCGAATGGTAACATGTGGGAAGTGATAAATGTTTGCATGAATCTGAACAGGAGGTGGGCTTTTGAGAGGGTAGAGAGGAGAATAACCCCTTTAGATGCTTTATAGTATTATGCTGTAAAATACTATATGGCGACTGGCGGTGCTTACTTCTCTTCCAGTTTGTTTCAACCTTAATTTTTTTGACTTGAATTCGGCTGGACAGGTGTGGAATGATAATATGATATGGGTGAAGGAGATTGTCTCCAACGAGTTGATGAAAAACCCCTGGATCTTATATATAAAAATTTAAAGAAAAGTAAGTAATCTTGACGATATTAAACTATATTTCGTGTGAGTGGCCTGTGCGTATGTAACAATGTTCTATTTTGCATCCAGATCCTCATTTTCAAGTGACGAGAAAGGAATCTCTGATTGATACAGTAGCTTGAGAAGGATCTGAGCTCGAGGTTGTACTTGGTGAGCTCGATATAAGTAGGTTTAAGAGAGCTAACAACATATCTGAGAAAGTTTAGAAGTCTTAGGTCAAGAGAAAAATTACTAGAATGGGTTTGACCTCGGGTGATGGAGGAAAGTCATCATCGGACATCGGAACACGTCCAACAATAGTAAAGCCTGGACCTATACCTTTGAAGCCAAAGCATGTGGGGGGTATATCTAGCAAATTAATTCAAAGACATCTGAAGAGGGAGAGTATTAAAGCAGACGGCTTGAACTCTACGGCCACGGAGAGTGGGGAGGTTGCGACAAGCTCGAAAAAGGGAAAAGTGGATGCTCCTGCTGCAGTAAGCGAGGTAAAGGAAACTGTGGTAAGTCCGATTGTGGAGAAAGATTTGGTGGCTGTGAAGAATAAAATGAGGGTGGCTGCTCGAGAAGACACTAATGGTTTGGATATGGCTATGAAATAGGAGCTGTGTAGGGTAAGTGTAACACTGTGATTTGTTCTATTCTCACGAAATCTTCGAACTGAATTGTTCTTTTTTTTCTTTGGTTTTACGTGTGCTGAAAGGAATCTGCCTTGGGTTTGAGGATGGGAAGACGAAGCTCGAGAAGAAAAGTACTCAGCTTGAGGAAAACTTAGAGAGGAAAGGGAGAGGTTGAGCTCGGCGATAAAGGACCTGAAGGATTCATTCCAGGTAACTACGACCGAACACATAGAAGAGGCAAAAATGAATGTGAAGGAAGTTACTGCATCTCATGATAATCTCAGTCAAAAGCTCCATGAGGTTGGATACTCTCAATCTGACGTTGATGCTATAATAGAGGGGCGATTTATGGAGGTTGATAAGCCTGATACAGAGAATGAGTCAGATGCTGAATGCACATCTTCTCAAGAGACTATTAAAGGCCTGGATTCGGTCTCTGCTAGGATTGAGGAAGATGAAAAGGTAGAGTAAAAGTTAAAGCATTGTTTTGTTTTTTGTGAGTTGAGGATTTTTATTGTATAGTATACATTTGGAGGTGAATGATGGAGTAGACTATGATATATTGCAAATGATTTGTAGGAACTTAAATGTTTGCACCTCAGAATTGAGGATTTAGAGAAAGAGCTCACTAAGGGCCAACACTTCTAGCAGCTCTGTTGACTTCTTCCACGAAACTCCTGGTTAGAAAAAAGCTCAAAAATTTAGACGTGCTCAATGCGCAACTCGTTGAGGGTTTGACATAAGAGAATAGAGAAAAGTAATGTACGAGGATCGATAGAAATAACTCTAAGATTGAAATCTTTGTGATTTTCTGTAGTAGAAAAAGATAATGAAAGTAACCCAAGAATTGTATAATCAACTATGTTTGAGAATATGAGAGAAATAATGAGATTGTTAAAAAATGTGTACCTTGAAATATGAGAGACTTTGCGGTTCATCTGATTCTGAGATGTAGATTGTATTGCCACCAGAGCAAGAAAACTTCTTAGCTTAAGGGCTAAGTATCATCTCGTTGTGTTGGCTCGTGATATATATAACTGTCTGTTAGCTATGTGAGTAATGTAGTAAACTACAGTATATTAACCATATCAGTGATGTACCGCTTAATCGAACTATTTATGCAGGCCGAGTTAGAATCTGTATGATCGAGTGAAGAACATGCTCTTCAATATAATTATGAGTTTAAGCTCAAATTTGATAGGATTAAATATGCAAATGAAGAGAGCACGGATCAGTATGTCAAAGTAGAGATCAAGCTTATTAAGGTAGGGGAGATTGTGAATGAGCTGACCCAGTGGATTAAAAGTAAGGATGCAGAAAAGGAAAAATGCAGGGTGAGCTAGTGAATGCTTAGAATGAAATATCGAAGTTAAAGTGTATGGTATAATTATTGGGAGTGAAAGGTAAGGATGTGGATATCGCGCAATATCATATCAGGCCGTTGGAGGTGGAAGCTAAAGAGCTAAAGGACAATCTTGTCTGTTTTTTTTTTTAGGGGGGGGGCAAAATTGGATAGGATGGATGTCGAACTGGTTAAAGTGTGAGCTGACTTGGCGAGTGTCGAAAGTGATGTGGTCAAGCTAATTGAGACCGTAAAAGTAAAAGATGTTAGCCTTTGGAATACCCAGAATCATTGTGATAATCTTAATACACAAGTAGCATAGTTGAAGGCAGAGTTGTCAAGTTCGTGCGGTAAGAAGGGGGAGGCTATAGAGAGACCGAAAAAGAGAAAGATTGTCGTCGAGGTGGCTACCACTACGGGTGATTTGGTTCATTCTCAGGCTCGAATCAAAGAATTTTAGGTAGGTTAAGTTTGTGTTCGAGTTGCCGTAAGGAAGGCTAATGAGCGAGCTAGAGAGAGTGGTGATAGGTTAGACGTTTCTCTAATCAAAGAAAAATAATTAGAAGAAACTATCAAGAAAAAAGATAAAATGTTGAAGAACGTTAGTGCCGGGGGAGGTAATGTACATGAAGTGGAGTTGGTGGCACTACGCACTAAAGTCGAGGAGTTAAAAAAGAAAAATTAAGTTTATCAAGAGAAGTTTATGGGATTAGTGGCTGAGTTGACCAATGTTGTGTCAGGCTTAGAGGGACGCTTGGAGCGCGCAAAGGCTCTCTACGCACACTTGGATAAAAATTATAAGAAACTAAAGGAGAGTTTTACTGACTTGGCCGTTCTGAACCGATATAGGATTTCCATGAAAGAGGTATACTTGAGGTAGATAATTGCACTAATTGCTTATTTTGTGGAAGAAGTGAAGATGCTTGAGTTTGAAAGGGATACCTTGCATGATTGTTTGATATTCAAAGGTTGTATCTGCAAATCTGAAGTTGATTGAAGTAATTGCCTGAACACCACGGAAACCAGTATAGGCCCCATTACTCTAGAACAAGTAGAGCGAGGAAGAGAGATTGTAGTGGCTCAAGCACCAGACTTTATGGCTTCACAACCTCCAACGGTAGGGGAAGGTTTATCTGACCTTCTACAAGAAAAACTTATATAAGTGAACTGTTCGCTTTGTATTGTAGATGTTTAGACAGATAAAAATGAGTTTTACCTATGTTTTATCTTGTGTCTTAGAGATAGTAGAGATCATTGATTGAAAACTAGTATTACCTTAGTTTTAATCATTGATATTTGTATAAATGTACAATTGTAGAGGAATGTGTGAAAACACATGAAAGTTTTCATTTAGTAGAAAAGAATATACACACTATTGGAGATTATAATCTTACTTTTGGAATGTAAAGAATTAGAATAGATGTATCATGTACTTGGGAACTAGAGATTTAGCGATAGTATCGCTTCAATCTCTTAGTGTTCCATGAGCTTGGTACTCTGATGCCTTTCTTTATCACGAGGTAGTAGGATCCAAGTCTAGTCCGTCCTACGACTAAAAATGGACCTTCCTAATTTTCTGTAAGTTTCCCAGCATTTAACTCGTTTCTGCTCTTGGGAATCTCTCGGAAGACCAGATCGTTGATTTTAAACTCGCAACTTTGGACTCTTTTGTTGTACGAGCTGGCTAGCATATGATGATATCGACCCAGGGGTAATAGCTCGATCTCGGGTTTCATCGATCCAATTCATATTGTAGGCTAGTTCGAACTCATTTTCCTCACCTGCTAGCTCGTCATCTTTGATAGGATGGTGGTATTCAGTTGGGATGATGGCTTCAGTTCTATAAGCAAAGAGGAAGGGGGAACATCTAGTTGATTGTCTTGGTACAGTACGGTATGCCCACAAGACATGTGGCAGTTCCCTTATCCCATTTCCTTTATTTTCTGATTTGAGCCTCATCATGATTCTATCCACTATCATCTTGTTGGTGATTTCGGCCTGTCCATTTCCTTGGGGGTAGTATGGATTGGATGGGGAATGAATGATATTGTATTTGTTAAGAAAAGTCACTACTTTCTCTCTAACAAACTACCGCCCGTTATCAATTTAAATCTGGTAGGGGCATCCAAACCGAGTGATAATATGCTCCCAGATAAATGAGATGACATCTTCCACTCTAGTTCAACAAAGAGGAACTGCCTCTACTCACTTTGTAAAGTAATCTGTTGCCACGAGTAAGAACCTTTGGTTACTCGGAGTATTGGGGAATTCTCCCACTAGATCAAGTGCCACCTCTTGAATGGCCAGAATGCCTTGCTGGCATGGAGTTCGAGTGCAGGTGCTCGTATCATGTTTCCATTTCGATAACACGCATCTTATTTTCCTGAGTACTCTTCCCTTTGTTCCCTCATTTATGGCCAGAATACTCCTTGTGTAATTGCTCTGTTTGCAAGTGATCGACCTGTGGCATGGGAATCACAAGTTCCTATATGCAAGTCTTTGAGCATTCCATCTTCTTGTTGCTTTGAGAGGCACTTGAGATAAGGCCCAGTCACTAATCTTCAATATAAACGGCCTTTTTAAACTATATAATGTCTCGAATTTTTGATCAATTGTCTGTATTTCATTGATCTTAGGGAAGGGGTTCGTCATATTGATTCTTTGGGCCGAGATATGCGATAAAAGGCTTCCTCCAATCGTCGTCCTTATTGCACCTAACATTGATTGCGCATATTAAGGGGAGGTCAATACTGGGGGTGAAAATCACTTTTATTTAAGGGTACCTTGCATCTGTACCTAAGACCTCGGCTAAGTAAGCTAAGGAATGGGCGTACCTGTTCTCTCAACGAGGTACGTA
This sequence comes from Kingdonia uniflora, assembly GCA_014058105.1. Lineage (NCBI taxonomy): Eukaryota > Viridiplantae > Streptophyta > Magnoliopsida > Ranunculales > Circaeasteraceae > Kingdonia > Kingdonia uniflora. Next base: position 37,354 of record JACGCM010001604.1, on the reverse strand, counting down.
TTCAAGTGTAGCTTTGTTGAATCTACTCATTCTATCAACAATGAGGGCCACATAATCAACCATTTTGCCATTCTTTTTGTATTGCTCGGAGTAGTGGTGGACTACCAACAAAGAATCTGTATAGACTAATAGCTTAGGAACTCTTATTTCCAGTGCTAAATCGAGCCCATGGATCAAATTTTTGTACTCTGTGACGTTATTCCACTAGGCCAAAAAGAGTAAAAAATAATGAGGTAGGTCAGTCGTTATTTTGCTAAAGCGACATCCATTATTGTCGAAAAAAGCATCGTTCTGTTCGTAGTAGTTTTATGTTATCAACTTGAAAAACGTCGTAAATTAACGATTGAGGGGCGGGTCGAAGTATCCTTCGTATTTACTAAAATTTATGATCCTTTTAACAATTGTTTTTTTGGTTGCAATAGAATGACACAATTCTTAGTCGCAACAACAGACGTATTTCATACTCTTTACGACTATAAAATTCGTTGCACTATGCGTCGCTAGCTTAAACGTCAAAAATAATAATCATAGTAGCCAATTTTTGAAATATCCAGTAACACATTTATAAGTTGTTTTATACATCGTAAAAAATACATCACAAATAAAGTCACAACATCAGTCATAATAATTATATTTTAAGACATGGCTATTGGTCATTTTATATGTCACAAATATAAACGTCCCATTTTTTTATCACTTTAGCAGTCATTTTGTTTCAATATACAACAATCATATCAATCAGGTCATAATTATAATAGTTATAAATTTCATTAACTAGAAGCAATTAAATGTAAAAAACAACATATTTCAATAACAAGAACAAGTTTTATTATAAATTAACAAGAACAAGAACAATGTCAAACTTTATTTCAAGAAATAATTAAATAAAAAGATGTCGCTCACACGAAACCGGTAAGACTCTTATACCATACAACAGTTTCACCCGAAGAGATGTCACCTAGAGTACCGCCTTCCATAAATAATTACACATCATCGCAAATAACCTCATCTACTATGACACGATAAAACCCTTCACGAGCCACCCCAGATAACTGAATACATCCGTAAGCAACTATTTTGCCATACATATCTTTCATAATACAGTTTCTACCCTCTCACTCCATCAGGTAGCGATGAATCTCTTTTTGCCTGCAAATGAATAAAAAGTAATCGTGAGTGCATAGTAGAAGAACGTTTTAAAAAATAACATGTTGTCTCAACAACATTGGAACTCTTAAGGATAGATTGAATATTTTAAGAACCATAATTTATCATTGAACGAAGTATAGCATTGAACGACCATAATTTATCATCTTAGGGCACCTGCTTTCTTGTAGGGCTGGGCTCATCTTAGGGTACCTACTTTCTTATAGGGTGAGGTAAAAGATGAATCCCCAGGTATTTTTTTTGAAGCACTTCAGAGAAGATTGTCCATGGCTAACAGAACAGAAGAAGATCATAATAGCTAGGAAGAGATGCTAGCCTAAGGTCTTCCTTTAAAAGAAGACGATTCGGGATGAAGAACCTAGGAAGGTAAAAGGCACTCATATCATTGTTTCTTTACTAGCCCAAGTTATTCCTTAAGATCCGTTGACAGCCTAAGGATGGAGCCCATCCAGGAAGATCATATTGTATCCGATCTTGATACAGTAGAATCTGGAGAGAGCATGACCACCTTGACTGAGGGAAATCAGGTTCTTAAAGATATTGCCATCCATAAATCTAAAAACAAACATATTGATGATAGTCCTTCCAATATGTGATACATGGTATATGGTATATGTGCTGCATTATCTAGGGTTCCATTGCTTGAGATTAGAAATGAAGCCCTAAATATAGGAATTTGGCTTTTAGATGTGCCAAATATCTATTAGTGAAAGTTGATTAGTTTTGCCTTGTGGCTTACTGTACATATGAAAATTTCAATGTTGCTTTGAAAGTAGCTTGTTTCTGAGCAATTTTACGAGTTTCAGTTGCTATAGAAGGAACAAAGTAAATTACAAACTTGTAAGTGAGGTGGTTGATTTCTATTGTAATTTAAGAATGTTATCACATCTTTTGAGCAAGACCCTTTGATTTCTCCTTTAACTATGCTGTCTTTTTTAACAGTGAGCTCTTACGCATCTATCTGCCATCTTACAGTCTTTATTCCAATCCAATACAAGAGTGTTGCAGTTGTTTCCCATGTAGTGATTATTGCACTAGGAAGGAGGCCCGCATGGCAGATTATTCACCATGATGAGGTTAGTCAAGTATGTATTCTCTCCTAATAAACTAGTGCCAAGGGACTTAGGAGGGTATATGCGAGTGAAAAGAAAGAAATTCTGTAAAATAAAAGGTGGGTGTCATGTGGTGATGGCAGCTCAGACTTAATTATGTCTCGAGGAGTGGGCCCTTCTCCTCTCTCTAGTACATTGTATGTCTCGAGTGGGCTCTTCTCGCTTAGTATGTTGTATCTCTCCCAGTATAAAGTGACAAATCTTGTATATGAAATAAGAGACCTCTTCTTCATCATTGCTGCCAATAAGGGTAGTACAATGGACCAACCTAAGATATTAGACAAAGATATTTTTGATGCCAAAAACCAAGTTTTAGAAATATATAACTATCTTTACATAGTGGTATTCTCATATCAGGCCTATAAACCATGGGTGACCTGAAGCATTTGGTTATAGTTAAGTTTAAGGAAGGAGTTGTAGTAGACGATATGTTGGATGGTATGAAGAAGCTGGCATTAGAGATTGATGTTGTCAAGTCCTTTGAATGGTAATCCTTTTTCTCTTATCAATAAATCACAGATTCCCTCGAGTGGGAATTGCAGGGAAATTTATTTGTTGTGGTCATTAAATCTCCATTTCCTGTGTTTTCCTCTTTTTTCCAATTCTATGATTTATCTTCAGTTAATGCTTGAAAACTGAAAAGCAAAATTAGTAAAGGAAACGAGAAAAGAAGGAACATATGGAGAAGATGGGTGCATCTGAACACTGGATCTTCATGCCTTTTAAGCAACGAAGGTAGGGAGATACGTGGATGTGTTGTAATACTTATTGGCTTCATTCAGAGAGGCATCTCTGGGTAACATTTTCGGGACCTCTTAGTAGGGCAAAGTATTGAGGTATTTTATACTTAAGTTTTCATATAGATGGCCACTATCTAAGAGGCTTTTAAAGCTTCTTAGATCTAATGAAGATTGCCTATCTGCGTGCAAGAGGTTTGGAATCTAACAAAAAGGCAGAGAGGCTCAGTGGAAGAGAAGGGGCTGTGACGAAGGTTCTTTTAATCTAGGTTAATCCCATAAAATTTGAACATCGACCCAATTAATTTGGGTCTAGTTCCTTCAAACTTTTGACCATAAAAAGCTCAAATACCCCAAATTTTATTTATACATAATGGGTGGATATTATCTTTCTTATAAAGTTTATGGTGGATTTAGAGCTCGATCTTCTTATTAAGTGAAGGCCAGCCGGTAGGGTAGGCAAACCAGTCTGTTGAATGTGTTTTATTTTTCTTGTTCAGTAAAATCCAAATTCTACTAAACAATAAATTAGTATAAGTTGTATAAATAAGCGTAAAAGAAAGAAAAAAATCCTGAGAGAAAGAGACATTGCTTGGAGAAGCATGGTGCATATTTATTCCATGTCGACCCTCGCGTGATTCATATGCTCCAATCCTTTCTTCAAGTCTTCTACGTTTACTAGCTTCCACCTCTAGCTTTTCTTCAAATTCTTGCCGCACTGAAAATACCTCATCTACAAACTGGTTGTTCTTAGATTTTTCCCGTTCAATGAACTTCCTCAAAGGTGTTGTAACTTGAACACTTGTCTTATTAATATGACCACTAAAGCCTCTCACATGCCACTTTCCATCTTCTCCATATTCCTTTTAGACACGAAAACAAAATTTGATAAGAATGGAATTAAAGTCAGACATATCACAAACACCTAGAACATTAAATTATTTACAAAATAGATATGCATAGAGTGACTTATATACCATGTGTAGATAAACAAGTTAACAAGTGTTTCATGTAGGTTCTAAAGTTCATGGATTGGATTTGTCTCTAACTTTTATCTTCTCCACGGGGTTCAGTCCCCCGCTTACCTTTCAAAAGTAACTTATAGAGTATTATGATACATTGACATGACTTACCAATGCAATTGGATCATTGTTTAAATCCTTCTCCATGATTTCTGGTTAATTTTCAATAAGTCAATTAATTCGTGCCTACAAAATAAAACCACTAAGTACACCATCATACAAATTGTTTAGGCTGTCAAGTTTTTAGCGTTCTGTCTTTCATTTGCTCAGGGAAAGTACCATCCTGCTTTGTATGGCAAACAAGAAAAAGTTTAGTCCTCTTCACAAAACCCTTAGGCCTACCTCTTTCCTATAAAATAATTAACAAAATTTATGAGTATGTTAAATAAACTTAAACTGACAAGATATAGTGCACCTAATATGTATAAGACTATGTTCCATGCTAAGGTGCCCAAATCCAACATATAAGAAACCCAAAGACTAAATTAAAATTTTAGAGTTGTCCATGATGACGTTAAGTCGCTATTTTTTTCTTTTCTTTTTAAACCTCATAAAGAGGAGTTTATTGATGATAGCTGAAAGGTACAAGGGAAGGATGTGGCTGATCGTTATAAAATTAAGTTCTAAACATTTTTAGTGATTTAGACAAACATTTGGGTTTGTGTTTTTGGTTAGTGTACCAAGCGGAGCCCTAATGAATCATTGTTTGGGCCAAAATATGCTCAGTTATGAAAGCATAGCTTGAGAAATTCAATGGTGAGCAATTGTTAAATGAATATTTACTAGATACCAAACAGAGCCTTAATGTGCCAATGAGAAAATAGCACCAAAAAGCTAATGATTTCCTCAGCGTTTAAAACCAAAAGTAGTTTTACATGGATTCATTTAACAGTTTGATGTTTTTGTTTTGTTTTCTCTTTTCGTTCAACTATGATTCAGGCAAGCTTCAGACTAGACAAGCCAGCTTCCCTTTATGTTGTATAAACTAAATAACTGGAAAGTAATTTATTGGCTGAAATAGGTGTTCCAAACACTAAGGTATTTTTCTGGCCCATCCTGTAATACTGTATCTAGATTAGGGTGGTAATTTTGACAGCACCCCAAAACACTTCCCACGCCTACTCAGGATCCACATGCATGGAGTAATGTAGAGATTTTTACCCTAATCAAATAATTGTTAGACTTATCTCCTACATTATTTGTCAACTTCAGAATTACCCCTCCTCTATAATTCTATAGTCATAAATGTACCGTTGGTTTTGGCTAAAATCTCAATATGACAATTTAGAAGTGAAAAAATTAGTGGTATATTTGTCAAAGTAGATGTGGTGGTGGTTTGTTGGGTGGCTTTGGGGGATAACTCTATATAGTATTTTTGTTCAATCTATTTTAACTAATAATACTTTTGATCTATAATAAAAAAAAATCTTCTTTTCTTTCCCCCTCCAGAGTTTCCAAGAAAAAGCCGAAACCTTTGAGGGAACTGCTTTGTGCCAAAGACAATCCATATAAGTAACAGATGGAGAATGCACCCAATTGGAATCCCAAGCGGACTTAATAGTGAAACTCCCATTAGTATAACTTGCCCAAACTGGAGTATCTATTTCAGCGTTAAGTCGTTAGTTGGTTTTATTTCTAGGATAGAAAGTCTCTTTCTCCTTATATTTTAATCCTTATAAATACTTGATGATTCTCTTTTCACAATAAATGTATCTATCTCTTCTTGTATACTATTATGCTAGTGTGGGCAGTCGTCTGTGGATTATTAACTACATTTGTCCACCTTAAACTATTATTTTTGGGATTATGTTAGTAAAACAAACATAAAGTTACTCTTAGTACCCTTTCTATTTATGTTTGGTGACCCAGCTTTCCATTTAAATGCATTTTTGGGTGATAACGTGAAGATCTTATACTCAAGTTGTTTGGTGCATTTTATGATGTATCCAAAGTAAACCTGACTATACTCGTATGTAATTAGCTAATAGCCCATCTATTTTGCTATAGGAAACTGCCAGTTGAACTGGATCCGTAGTTTACAACCTCAACACAGCGTTGTTTAGGAATACAACTGTGAAAGACATATATATACGTACTTACCCTGAACATGATTGGCGAAGTATTTCCCTGACACACAGGTGTAGGAAATAGGGACATAACACCACCCCAGGGATCGATTACTAGTCAAGCAAATGGGAATGGACCCACAGGTGGCGGTGGCACCGGCTCTTCCAGAAAAATCCTCTACCAAGAACAAGGCACCGCCTCCAGCCTCATCAAGTGGTCCCAGAGTAGGTGTTTATGGTGTTGCTTCTATTGGCCATCCCATCGGTATTCCCAACATTCCAGCAGTTGGAACACCCGTAAATCTCTCGGGTTCTCCTCATATGGCATACAACATAGGGGCCTTAATGCCTGGAATCAGCATGGCATATCCAATGTCTCATGCGGCTTCTCATAGGTGATATCATCTGTTGAAATGAAGTTAAACCCCTAACTGTACAAAAGTACAAAAGTAGATGGGATTTGAGCAAAAATAAAGAGATTGTAGCCGATGTTATTGCAGGTTTGCTTTTAACCTTAGATTTGGGAGTAAACAAATGGTGAAGAAATTATATATTGTGAATAGGCAAATTTAGGAGGTTAATGGGTAGAGCAGAGCAGGTTTCTTTATATTTACTTATTTTTGGTTCCTTAAAATGTTTGAATTTCTCCCATTTAGTATTAGTTTTAGTTGAAGCAGAAACGGGAGAAAATCTTAGCGAGGGAAAGATGTAAAAGAACTTATTTTATGGTTTTACTATTTTTGTAGTAATGGCCAAAAATTGTTCTCTGTTTTTCTATAATTTATATTGTGGTGCTTTCAAAACTACTTAATGCCCTCTTATTTATTGTTCTCCTACTTTAAGTTGTGCTTCACATAACTCTGCTCAAGTTTGGTCGTTTACGAGTAAGAGTAGTACACGTGCTATGTGTATTAGGTACAAAATTGTATTTTATATTTTTATTTGTCCGTACACCAGTCATTAAGATGGAACACACATCCTAGTGATGGTTGGTATGGATGAGCAAGGTCTTTTCCCTTACATGATCAATTTTCTTTCATGGAATATTATGGTAACCAGAAAGAGCTTCTTCTATTCTTTCTGTTCTATTCCAAACTGACACATTTGAATTGGACAAAGAGCCCATCAAACTCTCAAGTGAAGTGATGATGTGCACTCCAAATAATTCCCTCCCCTTTAATTACAACTTGAAGCTTCTTTTCCTAGACTGCCTTCAGTAGCAGGAGCCCCATATCTGATAGTCTTAAAACTACTAGGACTAGATAAGAGAATGTAGCCTTCCTTATTTGTTTCTTAGGAGTAGTTTTTGTTTATACCAAAACAAATATAGAAGTTTTAGACATCCTGATGGAATAGGAGATATCTTGGAGTTTCAGAAGGACTCAGATGCATCAGTAGAGTTTCAGGTATCTTGGACTCTCAGATATCTAAGAGTTTTAATATTAAGCTCTTCCTAGGTCTAATAGGATTGAAACTGGAGACTCTCTCCAAAGTTGTACTCATATATAAGTAAATATGGAATTGGGGCTTCAAACTTTTAGATATCATGATGTCTTGGAATACCTAGGTAGTTTCAGATATCTAGGTTTGAACTCAAAAAATCTCCAAACTCATGTGTAATGTCCTAGATTTTTTAGGTTATTTTTATTATTATTTATTATTAGTATTGTTATTCCTAGATGTTATTTGTTATGCATTCGTATTATTTCTATTGGCAGGTTCTGTGTTGTTTCCTTCCGGTGGTTTCAGTGGTTTAGGGCGGATTAGATTATATGGTGACCTTGGGAATCCGTAGATGGGTTGGTGGTGATGCTTGTTTGATGTGTTTGTGGTTTGGTGTGGTTCCGGTGAGCTGTTGGATTGGCCGATAGGTTTTGGAGTTTTCCGAGCAAAGATTCTTTTTGGGGGTTTAGGCGTTTTGGTGGTCGTGAAGCGGTAGAGGTGGTGTTTAGGCCTTGGGAACCCTTTGTTAGGGTTGTGATGGTTGTTCCAGTCTTCTGAGGGTCTTGACGTTGTGTGTGGTTCAGGAGGACATCAGAGTGACATTTTTGGATTCTTCCAGTTCCCATTCGAGCGATCGTTCGAACGACTGGTCGGTTATAAATATATCATTATCCATTCTCTCTTCTTGCATTTCTCTTTTACTCTCTCTCTTCTCCTAACCGAATCCTCTCCTCTCCAAACCGAATCCTCTCCTCCCTCGCTTGCTGATTTCTTCGTGGATTCTTCACAGTGATCTCCGCCGTTTTCCCTCGGTGAGTAATTCCTCTCTCTCCCTCTCTCTTGTATCATTGGTTGATTTTGGCTTTGGTGAGAACCCTTGTGATGTTGGACTGATTTTAGAGTTTATGATTATTGGGTGTATTGTTGATTTGAGGAGTGTGATCATTGCGGGTGTTGGCCGGTGGCGGTGATTGCGTGGGCTGACTTGTTGGTGTTTGGGTGCCAAAAATTATGGGTTTTCTTGCAGTTGTTTGGTGGTATGATTGGGGTTTAGTTTGGTTTGGAAGAGAAGGTGTGGTGGCTATTCTAGGTAGTAGTTGTTGCCGTTTCGGAGAGGGCTGCCTGAGCAGACAATTGTGGCCGTTTTGGTTCAGAAATTACTGTCGTAGTTACTATTATTCTGGAGGAAGGGTTAGGGTTGTTTTAACTCCCCTTGAATGCCGGGTATGTGATTGTTGGGCAGCTGATTTGGCGGGGTTAGAGTGGCATAGCTTCATGTGATTGTGGGTGATCGGAGTAGCGCAGCGTAGCGTGGTGGACCGTGGGTTTAGATGCAGTTTTGTTACTAAATTCAGTTGTGGTGCTGATATAAAACGCAGTATCGGGCGGGTATCCTTTGATGGAGCTGTGATTGGGCTATAGTACTTCATAGTGGCTGATGTTGTGGTGTACCTGGTTCTTTCCGTGATTGATTTGGAGTTCCGGAAGTCGATTCGCGGAGTACATTTCTGTTGGAGTGTTGTTTGGACAGTTTCGCCGAGATTGTCGTTTTGAGCATATCGTCAGTCAAGTTTTATCTTCCTTAATAACTAGACCATTATATTGATTTGTGAGTTATTTCATCACATATTTTATCATGTTTATTACCGTGATTATGTTAGTATATGGGTTAATTGCTTAGGACACATTCACGGGTTATCCGTTTGGCATACCTTAGACGAGAGTACTTAAGGGCTTGATAAGTTAGTAAAACCCGAGTTACTTATAAGTTTAGTTACTAGATAGAACCTGTAGGTTATGTTTAGCCAAAGGAGGTTATTCTCTGTTGTCGTCGATGTGACGATGACTCCTGAGATTCCTCTTAGAACGATTTCATTGTGGGCGGTTATTGCGGATCCTTTCTTCATTGAGGTTGAGAACAAAGGCATTTCTCAGTGTGTTATGATGCCTCAGCATCGCTATATTTTTATATATATATATATAGTATTTCGAGTATGGTACTGTTAGTTAGTTATTAGGGTGCCCAGCTTGTTTCAGGTACTAGTAACTTGGTTTGACTATTAGTAGAGACTTATGGATGGCATGTGCTTTCGCCGCCATTTCTTTGAGATAGTGTAGTTCAAAGACTATAGTTCTCACCTTATAGTATAGCACCATGGCTAGTTTAGGTTGTTGGACTTGTTTCTAGGGTAGTCTTGGAGCGACATAGCTTCAGTAAGACATGGTCTTCGATTCGAAGCTCGTCCTCTTGCCTGCTTTTGTTTTGATTAGTCTTAGGACTAGTCTAGGTGTACTCTGTGTTCTTGAGGACTGGTCCTTAAGCACTGTCATTGTGATTGGTGGTTGTTTGGAATGTTGGATTCCATGTGGGAGTGTGGTATCTCCTGGACTGTTAGTTGTTAATGGTGAGCAGCGGCTTGTCAGTGGTGGTTGGCTGTGGATGTTGAACTTCTGATAGTTTTCCTTAGGATTGTTTGCTTATCGGGTTGTGACACTTATTTTCCTCATGATTGTTAGGGCTATTAGAGCTTACTCGTAAGCCTTCTTTCCCCGGGATGAGGCTGTTAGGGCTGTGTTACCTTCTGTTATCTAGGAGGCAGTGAGACAGCATGGCTCAGTGTGATCCGCGGCTGACCCAGGTGGTTTACGAAGTTGTACATCACTTGAGATATTGGAATGCGGCTGAAACCTCCTATTGAATCTGGTTCCTGTACATCCGTGCTGGTGACTTATGTACATGATTAGGAGGATTGTGAGGCAGTTCTGTTATTCGGGATTGTTGACTACTTGTTGGACTCTTGTAGGTCACCCCATGAGTACTAGTCTGTGTTGACGGCCAGAGTACTGCTGTACTTGATGGTAATTATATTGCTTTGAGGAATCTTAGAGACTGATATTGTTTAGATGTCGTGACGGTTAAGTTACTGTTTCACCTAGGTTTAGATGGTGCAATTGAGTCACAGGAGGGCATCTGTGTTAGTTTTGGTTGTCATGCTCTCAGGCAGGTGGTTATCCTATCGTGTGCTGGCTGTGTTAATAGCAGTTGTGTTTCAGTCTCTAGGATCATGCTCACATCCATAGATAATATATTCTCTCCTTATCTTACTGCGTTTGGATACATAAACAACTCCGCATCAGCTGGCCCCCGATAGGTTGATAGGATCCCTGGATCGGGTTAAAGTTTTTAAGGTAAAGATATGGTTGGATTAGTTTTCCTGGTGCCCAGTCTCGTCCTACGAAGAGAGACATGGTTGGATACTATTTCCTGGTGCCCAGTCTTCTCCTGCGAGTGAAGTTATGGTTTGATGCTAGTTCTTGGTGCCCAGATTCCTCAGACGAGGTTGAAATACCTATGTTAATATCTTTTAGTCTGGTCGAGCTAGTGCAGTACATCGTACCCTTGTATCCAACAATATTCGATAAGGTAAATCCTTTTTTAGCAGTTGTCAGCCCGCTTTAGTCTTGGGGGCTAGCCCTTTGGGTTGACATCGCTAAACCATTGCTTTGTGATACGTATGGGACTATCCCACTTCACCATAAATCTTTCTGCATCATCATCATCAAGCATATCATTGCATCTCAGCATACTTCCAATTCCTAGGTTCTTCTGATAGAAATCCTTAACCCTTTCTGCATTATGTTTTAATATAGAATCTTCTGCACTTGGGATAATTATAAGATTATTTCAATCCATCATATCATCATCATACCAAGCCATTGCATTTGGGATAATTATGGGATTAACCTAGTTCATCATATTCCTCTACTCTTATCTTAAATTCTTCTTCTCCTAATTGATTGCGGTGTCATTATATTCCTCTTCCTTCTGCATATTCCTCTCCTCTCTGCATCTACTCCTCCCTCTTCTGTATCTAGTTAATTTATTAGGTTAAGTAGTCCGTTGGTTGCTGTGAGCTTTAGGCTGGTATTTGGTTGTGGGCGATCTTGTTTTGCTTGTGGTAGCTTCGGGATTGTGCCTGGTTGGGGTTTGGATAACCCGATTGGATTATTGTGAGTCAAGGGTTTACCCTCATGTGTGACTGTATTCCTGAGGTGGCTTAGTTGCTTGTGGCGCTGAGGGTCACGGTAGTTATTAGAGTGTAGTTAGTGGTACTTGTGATTGGAGTGTGGATTAGCACTCCTTTGCACGAGGTATATTTATAGATAGATTTATTAGAGTTAGTATATATACGAATACCTATTAGTCATCATATATATATTTATATATATGCATTATTTATCGTAAGATATTATTATATCCTGTTATCACTAATATTTATATCCATCTCATTGGTTAGTATAATCGCTTAGCTATTCTTGGGAGTTAGTGAGCTCGTTGTTTGCTCACTCTCGCATCCCCCTTTTAGTAGCAGGTTGTTTCAGATTTTAGTTGCTGCTGTGGTGATCTTTAAGGGGCTGAGCTGTAGGCTCATTCTCCAGTTTGCAGTTGGGCTTACTGCGTAGAGGTTTGTAGAATCTTACGTTTAGATTCTGTTATCTTAGTCCTCCGCTGTTTATGTTTTCCCTTTTACTCTGCTGTGATACTATTGTGAATGACTGGGCCAGAATTTGTCTACGATTCGGTTATTCGTGGGGAAAATCTATGGATTCCCCGACCTGCACAACTTCAGATCTAATAATTGGTCAAGCTATCGATTACTGGATTTTGGGGCGTGACATCATGCCACAAGAATAAATATCCATGAGAATAATGATGATGTCCAGTACTGGTACTTACGAGATGAACACAGTGATATTGGAAATGACCAGACTAATACGTATTATGCAAAGCAGGATCAAATACATACTAGTCAAAAAAACAGAAGTAATCATTTTTAGGATGACTCCTTTCGGGTTGACAGGAGTAAAGTGAGAAAGCAAGCGATAGGTGAAGATGGGTCTTTCTTTATTTAAGATTGCCAAGAATCCTAGGCTCTAGTCAAAATAGCCAAGGATCCTAGGTGCTTCCTAACATTTAGTAGACCAACGATAGACTCTATGCTGACCAATAGCTTCACTTAAAGTGGGTTTTCATTAATTAGAAATAAATAAAAATCTCAAAATGATAGTAATAAGAAGTTAGAGGATTACCAAAATCTCTTTCTTTCTGGCCGAACCCATTCGACCTGTTGTGTGAGGGCTAACCATTTTGCTCTTTGCTCTCTTTCCCTTTTCGCGCTTCTCCTATTTTTTAGCAGTTGAACAAATATCAACAAATAGGTTCCAATCTTCTTTCTTCACCGCCTTTGGTCTATGATTCTTCTTTTCCTCATCCGTGTAATATATATCATAATGATCTTTCCTCAGTTGTGTCTTCCAATTTTTGAATGCCATGTTAGCCTTGTAGTCAAGGAAATATTGATGTTCATCAGGGTCCATCTCATAAGTCCCATGTTTAAGAGCAAAAAACTAAACAAATGACATTAACAAGGCTACAAATAACCATGTACTTAATTTCAAAATAAGTAATCATATGGATACAACTTACAACAATAATATTTTGCAAATCTACTTTTGCGCCATTGTCTACATCACACCAATCACAAATTGGAGGTAAAAGATTTTCCCTTGTAGTCTCTCCAATAAAAATGCAAAAAAACCTGCGATTGGGCCCAATTGTTGATCCATCATCATCCCATTGCATGGATATTCGTCCAACTCAATAAAGATACAACTAAACCAATAAAGTCATTATTTTTCTATATTTTTAAATAAAATAAATAAATAAATTAGTATATAAAATCAAAAGAAGCTCACAATGATATAATAATTCTGCATACCTAGTGGTTTTTGAGGATCCTGAGACTAGTACTTTCTTCGACTAGTGTCAGGTGGTAACGATAATCCATCTTTGCTCGACATAGATACTAGAAAAGGTTTCAATATAATGGGATGATATTATAATTTGTAAAAGGTAGTTTATATCTAAATCTAATAGTAAAATATATAATTAAATGTCATATTCAAATAAAAATTAAATACACTTGATATGTGTAATAGAGAACTTATGACACTTATTATTATTGAAACTACTAAAACATTTCCTTGAATTCTGCATTCAAGATTAATAGACTATTTGGATTTAGTAGAGACAAAAATTAACAAACAATAAAACCATAAGATTACATACATCTTTCTACTTTTAAAATTCCTTATAATCTCACACTGTTTCCAAGTTAAATAAGGAAGCTTTCACTGCAAGGAATCAAATATGAGGGGAAGGAAATCCTTAAGAAGTTCTTGATCCAAAAAACTTTTAACTGTATTTTAGTGAAATGAAAAAAAGAAGGGGAAAATTAGATGATCTTTCTGCCAATAACAAACCTTATTGTAATAAATCCCTAAAACACAATACCGATCTAGTTGATCTCTATGAAGAAGCAAAAAATGGAGAGAAGATAATAGAGAGAGGAATATATAATTGAAATTGGTGTTTATATTGTTTGGACAATTAAAATTCAGTTGGAAATCAAATATTTGCGGAGCTAAAACCCTTAATTTAATTTGGATTATGGCGGAATTATTGGAAATGCAAAGTCGCGCAGGATTAGGGTTATTTAGGTGTTTGATTTGAGCAGGGAAATTTGTTTGAGCGGAGAAATTTTCTTGAGAGAAATCCATAGAGGTGGATGCAGAGATTAGGGGATATATATTTGAACTTTCCCAAGAGATTTTCGGATTTGTTAGAGTGATTGTGGGACAGAGAGAGAGAAATGGCGTTGGCGGGATTATGGCTTTCATTTTAAGATTTTTGGGCGGGTTCTTTTATTTTATTTTATTTTAGAAAGAACTAGTCGGGTGCCTACAATTATTTTTCAATTGCATTTTTTTAGCACTTTGTTTTAATATTACCATTTCTTTCAGTCATGCTCTAGAGAATTTCAAACAATGGTTTCATTAAAAGAATAATTGATCTGGATCCTAAAAATAATAATGCTTTCAATAGGCATGAGTTATCAAATGAAATAAAGCAGTTTGGTATAAGATCCTATACCTAAAGCTAACATAGTTGTTACGAATCTTTACTGCTTAGTTTTGAACTTGACCGAGATTCCCTTAAGGCACATTCACTTGGGCAATCACCTCCACAGACTAATAAAGCCGAATACTCATGTATTATGCCTCGTAAATGCTCGAATCTTTGAATCACATTAATAACGTTGGTGTATTTGTGGCACACATGCGTCTGTAAGAAACCACTTAGTGTCAAAATTTGTTCATACACATTTGTAGTAGCATTATGTCCAAAGAGGCAGTCTCTCTCCATCTCACCAAATTTAAGCCTTCTATGACGCTATCTATCTACAATAGTTGTCTAATGAGCATAAAGTTCTATGAAAGAAACTCATCCTCACGGTCATTGCCAATTCTAATATCTTCACAAAGATCGACTGCGGAAAATGCCTTTCCACGTGAGACTATTATAAATTATACAGAAGTGCTTTTGTTTTTCCTAATTGTTTTGAATGCGCATCAATACTTAATAGTATTTGAGGACAATCAAACCCTCTTCATTCTATAATAACTCAGAGTTAGTACATTCAATAGTTATTATTAATAACTCAACATGTTCATACAAAAATCAAATAGATAAAAATCTTATCAATTATTACAAAAAATTACAGATTTAATGTCTTGTCTTTCACCCTGGATATCATTGGAGGTGTATTACTTATCAAGCAAAATATGAAGAGCCTTCCAATATTTGATAGTCTACATGAATCTGTTGAGAATGAAAAACTGCTTTATAGTGAGTATAGCACACTGATGAAATGTGGCTCTGGCTTTTCGGCCCTTCTCGCGGGAGAGTTTATGTAGGAGCATTTGTTTTGCGTAACACCAGTTAAGAGATGTTGAGAAGCAGAGACATCAATGAATACGTCATTGTGGATAGCAAAATTTAGGATTGTAAAATCGAATTCACTCTGGTTTGTGACCACCTCAAAAAGGCATATAGCTTGGTGGGGTTCTCATATGCCCTAGGATTAGCTGGGCTAATGGTGATAAATTATGAACCGATCATTATGGTAAAAAAATAAAAATAAATGTCATTGGAGTATCTCATATGAGTTTTTCCCTAGATTGATGGGTATAACAGCGGGGAGAAATTACATGGCAATAGGTAATAGGCAATATGCTTTCAATTTGAATAAGTCTATTTTAGACGCTTAGCAAATCGCAATATAGTCAGGTCAACTCCAATCCCATTAAGAGCCGGTTTCCAGATACATTAGTAAAGTTTGCATAAAATGATAGGTTCAATTATACTATTGCAAGATGGGAAATATAGAAAATAATGACAGTATGGCCTTCTGGTAAAAGGTAAATTCGACCATCTGACAAGGGCAGTATTGGAATAGTTCATCAAAGAGTTGATATAAGAATGATGTGAAAATTATTTGGATATCATCTCCGCGCAAAAATAAGCATTTATAATGAAGAATGTTTGTTAATTTACGAACTCTCTCATAGAAGAATGAGGAGCACATAATTAAGAAAATAAACCTGTAATAAATGAAAGTTTTTAGTTTTACATTTTGCCCCTCTGACAATAAATAATGATTTCCACAATAAGGTCTGCCGATTTGGGAGAAGATGAGCTCATCTTGAGCTTGTGAGTAGAAGACTACAAGCAATTTGTGACTCAACTCCCTGCTGCTCCTCCAGGTAACAAACTCGCAAGGGAAGGAACTCTTTGGCTTCTCATTTATTCTTGAGCCTGCTTCATCTCTTCAGGGTCTGGGGGGGGGGATGATATTAAATATTTGTATGATCCTCATGACTCAAACAAGACGTAAAATAGAATACATATTTTTTTTTTTATAAATGCATTAAAATTATTTTATGCTTTTACTATGCACACCAGGGTGATCTGGGTTCATAAATTTATCACCATTTGCCCAACTAGTATGGATACCTCAGGATATTTATAAGAAAATATTTTTTAATACAAATAAAAGTACATGTGATATAATACCCATATAGTATATCGTTTCAGGAACAAATTGATGCTCTTAAGCAATGATATCATACATTAGGGCCTATGATACATACATCGTTATATCAGTGATTTTTAGAACCATGGATTCATCTAACAAGCAAGGAATGTTTCCCCTACCACTATGAGTCACATTCCTTGCACTCTGTAGAATTTTTTTGAAAGGGAAAGGTCAGCAAACATAATAATAGATCAAGTGAGAAGCACAATACCAATGTTCTCCACTAGTTTGGGCATGAGAAATACAACCACCACCATGAAACACATCATCAGACCCATTGGACTCTTCACAAGAGACAATATAGAGAATGGTTCCTTAATCTGTTTAAAAAAGAAAAATACACTACCAACATGCATTATAATTCGGTAAATAAGAATAACTTAATAAAAGTCAAACTTGTGTGGATTCAGAATCTCAGCATACCTCATAATAATGTTCCCATCTTAAAGGCTCTTATACCAGTTCACTAAGGCTCCTATTCTCAGTCAGTATTGCCTGAATCGAGCCAGCGTTTCTACCACTAGCATCAACATGTACCTAAATAAGTGCAAAAGAAATCATGATGATCTAAAAGTTAGTTTATGATTTTTAAAAGATCCAAACAAGCTGAGGAATTTAAAAGACAGAAAACCTACCGGTGAAAAGAAATAACCTATAGAAGTCACTTCAATAAGATGAGCCCCCGCTGGCATGTTCTAGCTATAGACATCACAAGTTAGATAACATAGCGCCAAATAAATAGAGTAAGAAATTGTCACTGAAAGTTTCAAGGAAAATTAGTTTGACCGGAGATAAAACCATGTATAATGACTCTTAAATGCAACATTTGTGGGTCTAATTCTTCACCCTATTCATGTTTTTAACTCCAATCAAGCTTACGAAATTTTTAACACTTTAAGCAAAAATGCACTCTTGCACTGATCATAAAAAAAATTAAATGCAGAAAAGGGAATGAGATGTTAATTGTTAATAGGCAGTTTGGTAGGATAAAATGAAAAATAACCATTAGGCCTTGGAAAAGAAACTTTTTGGCCACCATTAAGTATAACTTTGACATTTGATAGTTTTCCAGGAAGACAAAACCCATTTGCTCCAGCTCCTGCAAAAAGCATGATTTATATTATACTATCAAATAAATGAAACTCCAAAAAAATTACAAGAAAAATATCATGAACTGTATAACTAGCGTACTGCATACAGATGCGCTTAACATCATCACCTACATGATGGTCTATATTGACTGAGAAACTCTAGCAGTATTTGATTATATTTTATAAGAAAAATTTATTAGCAAAAAAATGATTATAAAGAAAAACAAAAGGCTGATAAAAAAAAATGAAACTCAACACGCAATAGTGAGCCGGGTAGTCTATACTTTCTTTCCAATTTGGCCCCCACCAAAGGAAAAGGTCATCACTTATAACGCTTCCCGGGTAGTCTACAATGATCTAAAATGTTGGAAAATATAAAAACACACTAAGGGGGTACTAGGTTGCATACCTCCTTTATCTGCAAAGCTTTCTTAAGGCATTCCTTATTTTCTTTTTCTTTTGCTCCTTTTTGGGTATCCCCCTCTTTCTATAGAGTTATATACAATATATGCCTCGCTTAATTGAATTCCTTGCGGGAGAAGATTCTGAAACTCTGAATTGTAATCCAAAAAATAAAGGTTTTTTAAACAATAGCCAACTAGGATTTAATCCAACTTTGTGATCAACCTACCCCTGAGATTCACTAATAGTACAGATGAAGGAACATGAGATTTTTAGGCTATCTTATGCTTTTTTCCTCTCCGTCATCAACGCATAAAATTGAATTGGAGAAGAGGCAGGGAAATCACAACTGAAACCTAGATATATCACAAAATAACCCAAAAATAATGTGTCACCAAAGATTGCAAAGCAACTACTAATTAAGAGCCGAATTTAGAATATTTGTTCGCTTATTTTCGGGAATGACACTAACAAGCAAGCATATAACACCTGTAACTACTGGACTTGCCACACTTATTCCTGAGAGACTTTTGTAACTTGTACTAATCTTTGATCCCATGATTTCTTGCCCATATGCAACAATATCAGGTTTTACGCGATCATAGTTGCATGGGCAAAACAATGCAATAACTATCAACACATACTTTTCGTCTTAATTAAGAAATGGTGCAATGAGATCAACTTTACTAATAAGTTCTCATCAATGAATAAAACTTCTCCATACTTGCTGCTAAAAAGACACCAAAACCTAGTGCTAGCAAATGGCCAACAAGGAATAAAGGGGAGCAGGTTAAAGGTAATAGCAAAGTTTTTTTCTTACCCATGAGGCATTTCCCAAGTACTCATGCCGCGAGAAGAGAATGAAGTTATGCAATCATTGTAATCAATGCCACCAACACTAATCACATCACTTTAATCCGCTAGATTGTCCAAGGTTCCATATAAAGGTCCGTCATTTCCAATAGCCTAAACCATAATAATATTATTAGTTGTCAGCTCCCAAACCTGGAAACAATTGAAGCCACCAGTCATCCCAGTTGTTTCTAGTGGGTATCATTGATGAAAGATTCAAAAGGAAATCTGCAAATGATAAATCATGCATACGCACACACAATAATATACTGATGCTGGAACTATACTAATTAGAAGCAAAAAATTAAAGCAATAGTTGTAGACCAAATGCGCTTACCTTTTCTACAAATGGAAGATCCAAGTAATAATCAGGTCCACCTATACTTAAATTCAGCACATCCTTGTGGGTTGCCATAGCATAGTTAAATGCATCAAGGAACCATGACGTGTAAGATACCTGCAATAGGCTGAACAGAAACTCCTCATGATCTTGCCAATGAATATAATATCGCAATTCACACAAACAAAATAGCTTTATATAGAAAAATTTACTGACGTTGGGATGAATTAATATCGGGCTACCACTATTAATGTTGGGATGAATGAATTAACTACCACAACCCACCTCTCTGAATTATAGCTCCTTGGTTGTCCTACTTGGGATTGTTTAGTCATCAATATGCAACCTGCAGGCAAATTCTCGCAAATATAAAATTAAAATGAATAATCACCTCTATGATTTATCAAAAAGCAACAAATTAAGACCCAAACAAAACCTGATTATCTCCAAATTGTGCCTTAGGATAAGATCAACTACTGAATTGGATATCAATGTCATAGAAATTCAGATCAAACAAAAATAAAACAAAGAACAAAGGAGTGCATAAGAGAGAGAGAAAACCTGTGATTGAAGGAGATGGGAGAGAGGGCTATTAATAAAGTTGTAAGGTTTATTTTCTTCTTGTCAAATATATTAATAATGTCAAATTTTGCAACTAAGTACACAATACACAATAAAATATGGATTAGCTTAAATTGGATTAGTTTTCCAACTAAGTACACAGTACACAGTAAAATATATAATTAAATGCCATATTAAAAAGAAAATTAACACAAGATATATGTATAGCAGAGAGAACTTGGAGTAGCACACCCATTATTATTGAAACTAAAACATTTCCAACAGTAAAAAAAATGGTAAGACTTAATGTTAAAGATCTTCAGCATCTTCCATGATAATATTTTCATAAGCCTCAATGTTTACTTGTGCTGTGAATACTAAGGGGTCTTCGTAAGCATTTATATCCTTAGTTAACCTCTTTGGAGAATCCAATGCAACATGGCATTCCTCATTCGGTCTACTTTGATCCTTGCAATGAAAAACTTGAGAAGCCTGTGTTGCAAGAATAAAGGGCTCATCATCTTCCTTTATTTTTTCAGTAATTTGCCTAAATTAACATTTATCAAGTTCGTCTCAGAATCAACAAGGCACCCACTCTTTTCTTCAATATGCACCCAATCACAATAAAATGCAGTTTTCTTAAACTTTTCGTAATCCAACTCCAATATTGATTTGACGATCCCATAATATGTGACTTCCTCGTCGATGGGGTTCTTATCCCCAACTTTTGAAATGAAAGTAGTCACAACCCTCATGGATACACCACTGTTTTGGATTGTCTTTCTCATCTCTGACTCCGATGTGCAAAAGAGATATCCATTAACTTGGAATGACTTATATGAAACAGCTTTAAAACTTGGTCCCTTAACAAGCAACTTAAATGTGGAATATTCCTCACTTTGTAACTGTTACCTAAGCTATGAAACATAATCCATCGGTTTCTCAAGTCTTTTATTCCTCCCTCTACTTTGACCACGAGAATTAAGATTATCTTTATATATGTCATATTTTCAGCAAATTGAACATTACATACCTTAGACAAGTACATATCAAAGAATGCAAATTATGTGCTTTATATATGGTTTTTGTACATACTCTTCCCATTTAGCATTTTTAGGAGCTTGTCGCAAAACCCATTTATGTGCTTGCTCGTATTGCACCGCTCCAAGAATATGATTATTTCCTTTACTGCCAAGCGGGCTAACACCTTCACCATCATCAACCTCATATGACTTTCACCCCCGCTTATGACCTCTTTTTCTACCATCAGTCATGTATTCAATGGAATACATCATTACTTCTTCATCAAGGTATCGCTCTGTAATAGACCCTTCAGGGTATCTCAGATTTACTACATATTTTTCATAAGTTTTCATCCTCCTGTTACATATTTAATACTTTAAATATTATTTTGCAAATATTAAAGCTATTAATTAGAAAGAGGAAATCGGGAATGTGGATGCTTTATTTACCTCTCAGAGGGGTACATCCATCTATATCTAACATGCCCACCAATTAGTACCTCATATGCTAAATGCACAATAATGTGTGTCATAGAAACTAAAAATGAAGGTAGGAATTACTTTTTGAAGATGCATAGTACTTCCACAATGGGTTCCTTCATCTTTATAAGTTCTTCACGATTAATAACCTTAGAGCGCAATACATTGAAAATATTGATAATTCTCAAATAGCGGCTCGCAAAGGCTTATGCTTCTTTAAGACGTGCATTAGCAATACCGGTAATAATTGTCGCATGAGTATATGGTAATCATGCGACTTAAGATTTTTCAGTTAGAAATCTTCCAAATTCATATTATGTTGCCAATTTCCGCTGTAACCAATAGGAACTATCAAGCTATACAGTGTTTTGCATATCAACTCTCATTCTGACCGAGATAGACAAAAATGAGCTTTCGGCAAAAAAAAAAAAACTTTCCATTCTTTTTCACTTTAGGCCATAGTTTTTTCCTCATCTTCATCTCTTTAAGGTCTTTACGGGCTTTAACTCCATCCTTACGCCTTCGTGTTCATAATTGTTGCAAATAAGATTTTTGCACAATACTTTTCTGTGTGCATCACATCAAGATTGTGTCGTAGAGGTAAATCCTGTATAATGGAAAGTATATATTATTATACATAATTTAGTTATGTTGATATATTTAATAAAATCACCTTATTGTACCTTCCAATATGGCAAATCAAATGAAATAGATCTCTTTGACCAAGCGGTAGATCCACTACCCCCATCAACGAAACTCTTCTTTTTATTGTTATCATCAACAAAACTCTTCCTTTTCTTGCTTTTATCACCATCAACAAAAATATTTCTTTTCTTGCTACTATCACAGTCATCAGAAACCTTTCTTTTCTTACTACTAATACCATCATCAAAAATCTTCCTTTTCTTGCCAACCTTTCCGTATTTTGTAGTTTTAGCTTCCATCTTACGTAATACTTCATAACCAATCATACAGCGTTGAGGCTTACCATTTTATTCTTTCCCATTAAATTGATACTTTTGGCTTCTAAATGGATGATTCATATCTTTTAGGGATATCCTATGTCTCATGTAAGCAAATTTTTCTCCATGAGTAAGCCATTCTGACTTCGTCCCTTCAGCACACACAGGACAACCATACTTTCCAGCAGTCTTGCAGCCCGATAGATACCCATACGCAGGGAAATCGTGTATAACCCAAAGTAATATTACTTCAATACTGAACCTACTCTTAGTTTAAGAGTCATACGTTTCAATCCAGTTAGACAATAGTTCTTTCAACTCTTCAACCAGTGGCTACAAATAGAGATCAATGGCTTTTCCTGGGCAATGCTTCCCAGGAACCAAAATTGTTAACATGGTAAACTCCCTTTCCCATGCATAATGATGGAGGTAGATTATACGGAACAATCATCACAGGTCAACAACTATACGAATTTTTCATGTTCCCAAATGGATTGAATCCATCAATTGCTAGACCCAACCACACATTACGTGCCTCAGATGTAAACTCAATAAATTTATGATTCACTTGTTCCCAAGAAGAAGCATCTACGGGGTACCTAATTGCCATTTCCTTTGCAATTGAGCCCATTTTTGCATGCCAAGTCATATTTTCTGCAATCCAAGGTATACTATACAGTCGTTGCAACCTTGGTGTTAGAGGAAAATACCTCAGCCTTTTCCATGGGATACATGTAAGTGTTGGGTTCAATTGGTTAATCGGTCTCCATCTACTTTCACCGCATGTTGGACAACTATCATTGTCTGTCTTGTCTCTCCAATATAAGATACAATCGCTCATGCATGCATGCATGATTTTACATTTTATACGCAAAGATGAGACCAACTTCTTAGCATTATCTGTACTATGTGGTAAAGTGTTCCCGTCAGGATGAATCTTTTTCATGTAATTTAACAACTTTGTTACAAAAGCATTAGAGACATTATGTCTAGTCTTCATTCTCAATAGCTCAACTGCAGCCACCAATCTGGTATCTTCCTCCCGACACGATGGAGATGGATACAGAGGTTGTGTTATAACTTTGATTTACTTCTTGTATTTTACAATTTCTTCAAGATTATTAATGGTTTGACTATTATCTTCTTCATTAGATTCGACCGTAGTATCCCCAACATCAGCTTCAAGATCATTATGGGTTTGAGTATTATCCTCTCCATTGGATTCTACCATATTTGCTCCAACATCAGCTTCAACATTATCCTCATTACGAAGATGTCTGAATCTGTCATTCTCCTTGGATGCGTATCTTTATTATTACTTGTCGAATGCATCCTAGTCGTATATGTCGTATAAATGGTTCTAATAAATGGTTCTCCATGGTAAATCCACGTCGTATATGTCGTATAGATGCCATTGCATATTAAATGATCAAATATATCATGCAATACTTTCTTCCCTTTCCTATTATGACATTTGACACAAGGACAACTATAACAATCTTTACCACCCTAATTTGCTCTATTTAAAATTAGAAACTGAATGAATGACTAGACGCCCTTGAGATATTCGTGAAACTCTCATGGTGCCGTCATCAATTCCTTATTTGGGATCACCGGCTTGTACGAAGTCATCCTATAGTGAAGGAGAATCGGAGTTTTAGATGGGGGCCTCCTACAGAAAGTGAAACCAAAGTTTGATATGAAGAGGATGCCTTATAAAATCTAAGAAATGCTGGTAAAATATTTAAAGATTGGAGAGGGGTTTTACTAGAAATTTTAAGCAACATTGTTATAGGCCCAATAACAAACTACATGGCAGAGTTACAATCAATTATATAATATATCATAGTTAAAAGGGGTTGTCAAAAACTATGGGTTATTTCAGATTCTAAGTAAGTTATTAAGACCTTTATAACTAGGACTCTCAATCTTCTACAATATTCTATTCATCTCAATCTTCCAAAAAATAATCGTTCAAGAGTACTGCGGCCCCAAACTAAATAATACAACCGTTTTACACAATCCTATTTAGCTTTTAATGCTTTTATACTAAAATACTAATACTAATAAAATAGTTACCCATATGTAGAATCACAACAACCATGTAACAAAACTTATCGCAATTTAAAATATTGGCAATATTAAAAGACAAACCCTATAAATCTTACCTCTTGCAACGAAGATAGCGAAATTTATATAGTAAGAGAAGGCTGCTATAGAAAATCTAAAATCTGAAACAACAAGATTATGATAAAGATATCAGACATTGAAATGATGAAGAATAAGAAACTCTAGAAATCGGACATACAAAAAAGTCCAAATACTAACAAATATAAGAAAATCCCTAAATTTTGTATTCAAGGTCATAAAATTAATATACTTTTTTTTGACATTTAGTAAAGAAAAAATTAACAAACAAAAAAGCCATAAGATTACATACCTCTTTCTACTTTTGAAATTCCTTATAATCTCACAATGTTTCCAAGTTGAATCAAGAAGCTTTTACTGCAAGGAATCAAATATGATGGAAAGGAAATCCTTAAGAAGTTCTCGATACCTAAAACTTTAGTGAAATTAAAATTTTAAAGGGAAAAATTAGATGATTCTTCTGCAAACCTTTTTGCCGTAAATCCCTACAACACAATGCCAATCTCAATCTTCTCCATGAATAACCAAAAAATAGAGGGAAGATACGAGAGAGGAATATATAACTGAAATTGGTTAAAATTCAATTAGAAATTAGAGATTTACAGAGCTTAAACCCATAACTGAAATTGGATTGTGGCGTAGTTGTTGAGGAGGCGAAATCGATCGGGATTAGGGCTTTTTTGGTGTTGGATTTTGGCAGGGAATTGTTTTTTTTAGATAAATGCATACAAAGATTAAGGAATTTGGCAAGAGATTTATAAATTTGAAACTCTTGTTGGAGTCGACAGTGGGAGAAAGAGAGAGAGGGCGTTGGTAGGTAGTTTTGGAGAATTTGGGCGGGCTCTTCTATTTTCTTTTTCATAAAGATGAATTATAGTAGTTTTAGGTTAATTAATCAAAATGACTATATAAACCATCTAAATTGGATTTGATTTCCAACGAAATACACAATCGCATTTTTTATGACGCAAATAAGAGGAAATAAGGAATAAACGATGGTGTTAATAAGGTTGCAACTGTTAAAGGATGTCAAATATTTCTAATACACCTGCCAAGTCATAAATGCATATCCAAAAGTATCAATATTTACTCTTTTTGGTATTGTTTTCGAGGCTTCAAAATCTAAGCGTATTGATTTCTTGATCCTGTCATTTGATGGTATTATCTGCACGATTCCTATCCCTAACCCTGTGGGTCCAGTTGATCCATCGGTGAGGAGTCTCCAAACTTTTTATGTAATCTATGCAACCCACTCATCAAAAGGTTTGGAAATTGGTTGACCATCTTATTTTGTTTATCTGAGATCTGGATCATGCTCTTCCCAATTTGGATCTTCTACTGGGAAGTCGGCTAGAAAATTAGCTACTGCTTGGCCCATTTTTGAAGTTCTATATTCGTATTTGATACCGTGTTCACCTTAACTGATTAACCTCTATTGTACTCTTCTGGACTTATCCTTCTTAGATAAAACTTCCCGAAGTGGGTAGTTTGTTATGACTTTAACGGATGAGCTTGAAAATAGTACTTGAGTTTAAGAGATGTGTAAACGAGGGTCAAGAAGAGCCTCTCAATATTTGAATATTTTGTTTCTGCTGGAGTGAAGGTCTTGCTGATAAAATATATTGGTTTTGCAATCTTTCTTTCGAGTCGAATGAGAATCAAGCTGAGAAAGTTATATGTTACTATAAGGTAGATGATCAATTCCTCATTTCCTAACAGGGTGCTCATTTTAGGAGACTTCCCCAAATAGGTTTTGAGTTCTTAAAAAGCTACTTCGTATTCTTCTGTTCAATTAATCTCTTCATACTATCGACTTTTGCCTCTCTTGGTTGATCCACGTAGTAACATGAATAACCATCGGCATCGATCTAAAGATTTTGAGACAAATCGGATGAGAACTACAATCTTGCCAGCGATCTTTTGTACGTTATCTTTTATTTGGGGAGAATTTTCCCTTCTTGCTGATGAGGTATCAGAAGAATTTTCCCGAATGTACCCCGAGCTGACATTTACTTAGATTGAGCTTCATTCTACATGATCGTAATATATTAAATATTGTATCAAGATGTTCAATATGATCCTCCTTATTCAAGATTTTGCAGAGCATATCATCAATATATACTTTTATGGTTTTCCCCATGTGGTGCTTGTACATACTTATTACTAACCTTTGATAAGTCATTCCAGCGTTCTTTAGTACGAAAGGCATGACTTTATAGCAATATAAGCCTCTTTTAGTGATAAAATTAGTATTCTCTTTATCTTCTTTTAAGAGAGGTATCTGATTGTATCCTGATGCAGGGTCCATCATAGATAATAGCTCATGACCTGCTGTAGAATGAACCCGATCTCGATCAATTTATTAATTTCTCTGTTGAATTCATCTCTGAGATGAGGTAAAAGTACTTTTTACTTATGTTTGACTGCCATAGCTTTATCTCTGATACTCAACTTGTGACACGCTTTCTCTGGGTCAACTCCTGGCATTTCTTAAAAAGTCTATGCTAATACGTCTTTATTGAGTTGCAAGAATTGTATTAGAGTTTCTATTTCCTATTGAACAATCTTGGTTCCATTATTGGTACCTCTCTTTGCCCATCGATCTCAATGTATTCTGTATGTTCAACTGTGGAAGGCTAGTCATTGGTGTGATTAGCTTTTATAATTGCTATGCGGCAAATTTCTCATAAATGTCCTGTATAGTAGATACTATGTTCGCGCAAGTTCGAGAGAACTTTTGGCTTCCTTTGATTTCATAGATACCTCCATTGTGAATGAAATGTAGTGCTTGATGGTTTGTAGAAGTGACCGCTTCCATGTTCTATATCTAGCACCGGCCCATTATTCCCAAATTGTGAGATTTCACATTGATGATGTAGAATGTAACGTCGAGAGTTGTTGGCCTAGTAGTGATTGATAGGATGATCTTTCCTACTCGTTCTTATTTGGATCCATTGAAGCCACTGATATCAATGTTGCTTGTTACAACTTTGTTTGTTAGTCCCTAATGTTTTAATGTACTCTAAAAAAGGATCTCGATTCTACTTCCTGTATCTATCATCATGGTATGAATAATATTTTTTTTTCATTCTTGAGTATGATAACCAGTGCGTCATGATGCTTAAATTTGACATGACCTATGTCGCAATCTTCAAATAAGATTCCAGTTCATCGATTGCTTAGCTGAGGAAGAAGTTTGGCTTCTTTATCTTACGCTGTAAGGTTGTAGCACTCTGTCAACCTTCACCTCTAAAATTTTGTGAAATTGTTGATCTGGTGGATCTCGATCATGTGACTATGTTAGGGGTAGAACAAGTACTTTTCCTCGGTGTGATCTTCGACTTGGACAACCTCTACCTATTTCTTGTTATTCCCGTTCTTGTATGATTCCAGATCGATAATATATTAGTGCATTCTTCCATCATTAAAAATATGTTCTAGCAATCTCTTTAAAGTGTAGCAGTTGTCAGTTTTATGATGTGCTACCTTATGGTGCATATAGTACGGTTTGCCTTCGATTGGCACCAGTGGTTGCGCAACGCGGTAGAACTTGTCTTTCTCCAGTGTATGGAAGAATTTGTCTATTTCTGTTTTGACTCGCTTCTTGTCACCTCGGCCGTCCTTTTGCTCACTGTCTCTTTCTGTATTTTGACCCTTTGTGGTTAGGACAAATTTAGTAGAATTAGGCCTTTCAGACATCATCCTTTCTAGGTCGATATGCCCATTAACTTTGGAAATAATGTCTTCCAAGGTCGTGGGTTTGTTAAGGAGCAGATGTTCCTTTGCTTTGCAATCGATCAGTAATGCATTGGTAAACGCTGAGACGGCTGTCTCATGGTCGAGATTATCATCCTTTCGAGAAAGTTTGTGAAGTTTCTTTGCAAAACTTCTAACTTCTCCCCCTGTGATTGTTTGAGACTAATAAGAGTGTACATATTCTCTTCTTTGTCTTTGTTATGAGCGTACATCTTGGCGAAGACTTTTTATAGTTGGTCAAAAGTAAGGATTGAGCTTTCTGGCAGGGAGTGAAGCCATCGGAGTGGTTCTCCCAGTAGACTTGTAGCAAGCAGACAACGGAGAATGCGGTTCACGCTTTAATACAATCCTAACAAGTCCCTGAATTGTTGGACGTGCTCCTTTGAATTGGTGTCATTGTATTTAGGTATCTTCAGAGAATGGAAACCTGTCGACAATTCCATATCAAACAACTCTTTGGTGATCGAACTGCCCTGTAATTTGGTCAAATCATCCTTATTGTAGAGAGTTTGAGCTTCAATAAATTAAGTCCTTGATGCGTTGATCCATATTCCTATGTAGCGTACTGATGTGGTGCTGGAACGGCTTGGCATGCAGGTCGGGGGTTATGAGTACCACTTCCCTCACTCAAATGTTCTCAAATTGGTAACCAGGTGGAGGTTACGGCTCCTCTTCTTGACGCCTAGAGGGCCTGCGACCTCTACTAACTTCTGATTTCTCTTCCTATCCCAAGTAAATTGAGGCCTCTGGAACATGTGGATCATCATGCTATCACCAGGAAACTCCTCTACTAGTTGCTTCACAAGGTCCCAACATATTTTGTACATAAACTCTAGAGGTTGTTAGTGCGGTGTCCTGTTCCCTAGGAGTATGAACTTGTTGAATGTTTTATAAAGCTTTCAAGGCAGTCTGTAATGTGGTTAACCATTTTTCTTATCGTTTGAGCTCTGTTTGTCAAGCTTTACATTCATCTTTGAGTTCTTTGTTGCAAAGCTCATGGTCATGTGTTAATTGACGCTCGAGCTCACTTCGTTTCATTGTTTTGGAGTTGAGATTTGGCCTTAGTTCTACTAAATGATCAGGTTCAATGGAGAGCTCATGCTGAGCTCATATGGCTGGTCGCTTGGAAGTTACCGTGATTGAAAACTAACTGTAAAAACTGTATGCCTTAGGATTTCTTGGAAATGTCTTCTTTCCTACAGACGCTGCCAAATGTAATGGCCTAATTTCATAGTAACTTGATCAAAATAGTCCTTACACCAAATATACATGTGACACGAATTAATATAACTCAATATAAAAAATAACACATGTGATTAGTGTGAAAACCTTTGAATAGGTAAAAACCATGACCTTGGCTTGAGGATTTAGTAACTGTAACTTTTATTGCTTGAGGCTGATTTTTGATTAAAAATTTATTATTTCTTGAGCTAGGAAACTTGGTCATGAAGTGTAAAATTCTTGGTCCTTTCTCCTCTGGAACTCATCCTTTTTATAGACCTCACTCTCATTTTGTTATCGTATAGAGGCACATTTTCTTGAAAATAGGGGTAGGTAGTAGTTGGATGTGTAACTGCTAGTTCGTGGGAGATAGGTGTCTTTGACTTGTTAAATTTTATCTGTAGTTCTTGATCCACGTTCTTCATCTCTTTGTAGTCCATGGGCCATTGCTGATTGTGTGTGTCACGTGTATACTGCGTGAGTCTAGTATTAATGTAGTTCGAGTTTGGCACAGCTCGAGGGACAGGTCTCTACAAAATAGATTCTACTAACTACTGAAGAACAAATAACCTAGACCTCCCATTTTATTGAACACAAGGGGGATTTGAATTAACAACCCTAATTCTAATTTATATAAAATTCTACTAAAATTGGGAAAACTTCCTTTTTAACCTTGTTTTGGTTAAATAAGCAAGTCTTTAAATCAGCTTAGCATCTCCAGCAATGGAGAGGCTTGAATCATAAGAGCAAAAATATAAATAGTCTATTGACTGTGAGAACGACCATTAGAGAATAATTCCCATCATTGCAATACTATTTTTTGTAGACCATTGGTAGCATTTATTCTGTAGAGCATCATCTTAAAGGAAACTCATGAAGAGTTTGCCATAAAGTTTTATGAAAACTTGCCTTTTACCGAAAAACCTGCATGTATTTTTTTAACTATACAGAAATGATGGGAATATTGGGAAACATGTTGTCAAAACTTCAATTCACAAGTTGAGAAAACTGTGGGATATATAACAATATGATATTTCCAGAAACGTGAAATACTTTTTTGATTGACAAAATTGTGCTTACCTCCAAATTTAAGAATACCATCCTCGTCTTGTTAAGATCAATGTGAGCAGACAAGTATTTAACATTGTGCCAAAACAAAAAGCTCGAGAAAATGAAAAACGTACCAAAGCTTAAAATCATTTCGTATGCTTTTCTACATTACACAAAGCGTAAAAGCTAAGTTTGTGGCATAAATCATAAAAGATGTCTTTTTCATCAAATCAAAGTTTCTTCGGGAAAAATATGTGCGTGCAATTTCTCTTAGTTCATAACCAATTATAAGAAGTTCACTTTTTCACCAATAAGAAAATCAGAAAATATGTTACAAAGAAAGAACAACAAATTATAAAATCTCCGTTACGACAATTTAATCAAGAAAAAAGAACTAGAAGATAAATATATGAAGAAGAAAGTCGAAAGAATATAGTTGAAAGGGGTGATAGGAGAAGATGAAAAGAAATACCTTTGTGTCAAGCAAAAGAGAACTTGAAATAGATTGAAGAAATGTACTTGGTTTCTGCTTGGCTTAGTTCTAAATAAAGAAAACTAAGAAACTATGTGCTAGAAACTCTTATCATTTTTCTCAAGTTAATCCTATTTGTTAGGATTTGACTAATATACCACTAATAGAAATGGAAAGAAGAAGTTTAAAACAATTATGAAAAGGGATTAGATTGAGAATGGCCATCTTGTTGGTGAACAATCAACTCTAAACTTGAATGCAACTATATATTCAAGTAAAATATCTATGATTTTCTTTTGTTTAACATGATATAAACTGGATGTTCCATATTATAGGTGTGCTTGGTTCGTGGAAAATGGCGGAAATGACAATCTGGATTTCCATGAAATCTATTTTCCACCGTTTGGTTCATTATAGAATTCAGAGTATGGAAAACACATTTTCCATCATAGTGGAAAAGAGAGGAAAATATGGAAATCTCAACCATCTTCCAAAAAGTAGAACGAAAATTATGAGAATAAATACTACTTTTTGCCATCTTTACAAAATCGATACTTTGGCAAGCCGCTTCCAATATCGATACTAAAATTAACAAATCGATAATGGTCCCACCTACTACCCCCTAGCTGCCACCCTATTCTCTAACATTAAATGTTGATGGGTCGTCTAATCTACTACAGTAATAAAACTACCAACTCACAAAGATTACTCAACAAATGACAAAGCTATACCAAAACAATTACAAAGATTTCCAAACGAATGGCAAAGTTCAGGCAAAGAAAATAATAAATAATACATAATAGATGAGAAACTATCCCACTGCAGTTGTTGAGTAGTCTAATCTGCTACAGTAATAAGAACAATAATAAGTGGGAAGATTCCCCCATAAATACACTACCAACCTTAAAAAAGTCAAAGCTTTTTATACTTCTTCTTCTTATTATTGTTCAACAACAAAGCTTCTTCCAAAATCAAAGCAGATTCTCCTTGATGTACTGTTTGTCTCCTTCATGTGCCAAGCCTTCCAACTATTGTTCTGCATTGGCTAAAGTCCTCACAAAGAGGTCATTGGGGAGGAAAAGAACGATGTTATCATAGGTTATTTTCATTTCCAAAGACCGTTGTTATCCGTCTCTTAGACCATTGAAGTAATCATTACTGTAAATATCATCTCTAACTCTGTATCCATCATCTTTCACTGTATATCCACATCATGATTTGAAGCCTTTTTTCTTAAGAAAAATGTTATGCAAGATGATACAATTTGTACGTAATCATTTTTCTTTGCCTTTTTAATCATTTGTCTTCAGCTTCTGCTACTTTATCATTTGTCATTTTTCTTGTGTCATTTTTAGCATTTATTATCTGCTACTATATCACCGAAATTGTTCATTGATATTATTTATTTTGGGATTCCTATCAGTTGTTTTTGGGATTGCTGTAGTTGAGTTTTATATTATTTTTCTCATTTGTTTTTTTGCTACTTTATCACCAAAATTATTTATTTATATCATTTGTTTTAAAGATGAATGGAGTTCAGCTTTATGCCATTGTTCATTTTGGTGGGGATATCGTATATCCAAAGATCGGATCAATCGTTAGTTATGTTGGAGGAAGTACAAAACTTACTTCACTAAGAGTGCACTCGTCAATCGAAGATTTTGTTACACTCCTTGATGAAACAAGCAAAATTCTTCGTGAGTACTATAAGTTGTACAACTTCATCCATGGTTGTGCATGCACAATTTCATCAGTCAAAAACTTTACCGTAATGATCAATATGCATAAAAGCAATCCCGGCTCATCCTTTCATATATGGATTATTAATTAGCTTAGGGTACCTTCCTAGAACTCCCAGAACTTTATTTCTGATTTCTATTCTTCGGATAAAGGGTTGTCCACCACCAAAGATACTGGCTCAGGTAAAGGTTGTCCACCACCAAAGCGAGGGGACCTTTGCATCATAACTCATTTCCTAATCCTTAACTTGAATACAGGGGTTCCTTTAAAACAAACGGCAGAGGGCTTGATCAACATAGGTTTGAACCTTTAGTGGACGATGATGTTATTCCTCAATCAAATGAATTTTTTGAAACTATTTGTACTGATGTTCTTCCCTTAAATGAACCTAATATTCCTCAATCAAATGTTCATCTCTCAAATGAACCTGTGCTAACTAATGTTTGTAAATTAAATGAGCCTTTTCAAACTATCCCTACTGATGTTCCTCTCTCAAATGAACCTTGTATTTCTCAATCAAATAATCATCTCTCAAATGAACCATTGCTAACTAATGCTCCTTTTTCAAATTAACCTATGTTAACTAATGTTTCTCTTTAAATTAAACCCGAACCTGCCATTGGGCAAACTGAACCTTCAAGTAAACTCGCAAAATTTGTCATTTGTGAGGATTTTGTTAATATTTCTTATCAAATTAGTATCATCTTAAGAAGAATATTTCTCATTTGTTCAGCTGAATTACAGTTTGAGCCACATCCCGAACATGTGATATATCTCATAGATTTTTTACTCAAATCTACTACGTACACAAAAGATCCCCATGACTTCAGTAAAGAGTTCAACATTGGAGATCTATATCGAGATAGTATTGAACTCAAGAATCACATAAGAGTTTATGCAGTTGTAAACAAGTTCAATCTTGAACACGTTCTAAGCAACGAATATAAAATAATGGTACGTTGTATAGGTCATAAATGCTCTTGGAGGATTTACGCGACATGGTTGCTCGGTTTTACCCTATTAAGAGTTAGTACTTATTTCTTCGTGCATACATGCATCTGAGTTGATGGGTTGCTTCTATAATCGAGCAAAAACTACGAAAAGACCCAAACTACAAACCTTCCAGAATTATTGATGATATGAAAATTAATCACAATATTGATGTAACATACAATCTTGCCTGGCATGCAAAAGAAAAATCCCACGCAGAGGTATCATCACTTTTTATATCATTTGTACAACAATTTTTATCATTCTATCACATGTCATTGTTTCGACTCACTGTGTCATTTGTACTGTGATGATTGTCATTTGTCTGTTACACAATTTCATTTGATCTACATCATTATTTAAGATGCGAGGTAGCTTTGCTCACGTGAGGTTGGTTGACCCAGATTTTGAATTTGACATACAAACTACAAGTTGTAAGGATAAGAGATTCACAAGGCGTTTTTGGTGTTTTGGTCCTCCCAAAAAAACTTATAAAATATTAAGACCAGTTGTTGGGATTGACAAAACTTTTTTAAAAGGGAGATACCGTGAGACTCTACTAACAGCCATCGCCATTGACCCAAACAATTATATTTTTCCACTTGCGTTTTCGATAACAAACTCGGAGACCACCAAAAGTTGGACATACTTCTTGGAGATGTTTGGGTCTAATTTCCACGGTCATAATACTAGATTCGTTGTCATCTCTGACTAGAATGCTGGAATTATTAATGTTGAACCCAAGGTGTTTTAATTTGCAATCCATGTGTTTTGTGCCTTCTACATATCGAACAACATTAAAACTACCCTCAAAAGCATGATGATCGCATTTAGGATGGCAACAGAGGCCCTAGCCACCATTGATTTAGATAAACACATGAATGCTATCCAGAATATAGATCCAGTGGGTCTCCAATACATACTAGGAATTCCCAAGGATACATGGTCTAATCTATACATTCCAATGAGTAGGTACGTTGTCACTTTGTATTAATCAACTTCTCATTTGCTATATTAGAAATAGTCATTATTACTCCATTTGCATTAATATTTGTCATTTTTTTACCATTATTTCTCATCAGTTATTTATTATTCCTTTTACAGTTATATGATCCCATTTGTCATCAGTATATACCCATTTGGCATTTGATTTCTATTGTTTATCAATTGTTCAGATACGGAGTGGTTTACGCAAATCATGTCGAGAGTTGGAATAACATTATTTTGAAAGTAAGAGATCTCCATATCCATGTGTTTATTAAGGAATTGTGTAGAATCTGTTTGGAAATGTCCTACGCGTATAGGGAGGAAGCTGGGAAGAGTCAAACTCACTTAACGCCATGGGCTACGGATCACTGTGAGAGCAAAAAGTTTGTGGCGGATTTACTAACCTGCAAGGTTCGTACGTCACGTCACCATTTTTAGATGACTAGTTTTAGCATAACTGATTCTGTAAATATTGAAGATGGTACTTATTCTTGTAGTTGGCGGCAAATGATGGGTATACCTTGTTGTAGGAGCACACTCCCGCTAGTGACGAAGTTAGAGTAGTATAACGAGCAAGCTCTTTCAACGACCCCAACCTCACCTAATCCGAGCAACAAAATGAAAGGTCGGTCGATGAGCAAGCTCGTCGGTTGTCCAACACGTGAGTGAGAATGCTCCAACGAAACCACTCTAAGTATCTCCAAACAACGAGCAATTATTAGCAACTATAAGAACAGTAACGAGGAGCACCCAAACCTACGACCTTGAAGAGATAACCTAGGAATTTCCTAGGGCACGTGAGTAAGGATGCTCCTAGGGAGGAAGGGATAAATGAAAGGGATCTTCTTCTGTCTTTAAGCATTCTATTATTCCTCAACGATCTCAAACACAACTAGAGAGACAGAGAGGAACCCAAAGAGAGTTGAGCGGTGCCCTCCACCGGCTCAGTATTAAGCCCAATCCATCGAACGATTATTATTGTCTCCTAGCAAAACAAAGAGACTACAATTGGCGATGTCTGCGTTCCCCACCAAAGCATCTTCCGAGCAACGATGGTGGTTTCCACCCGTAATCAGTCCCAGAACAAGAAGCCATGGCCGAGATGAGAGCGGCGCTGGCGCAGCAGCGGAGGAGAAAATGTCCAAAAAAGATGACCAAATACGATAGCTCCAACTTGCCAGCGATATTCTACGTGACACCCTCATCACTAATAATTATCCGCCATAAAGCGGTACGGTGGCCTCTGTGTCAGTAAGCGAGTCGACCCCGTACGAACCAACTCATAGGGATGAAGCAAATATTAACCCTGCAGTTGGAACCTCGGTAATGCCAATTCACCAGCCCCACGCACCACCTAGAGGACCAGCTATGCCTCTGTACCTAACGATTTACCATGGCACGGGCCAACCGCAGCATCGACCGACTTACCAGCTTAGCCATAACGACCCACACCCTCCTGGTTCATATGCTCTACAACTCCACGAGCACCGAGCACCAACTCCCGTTATGGATTATGGCGCCCGCTATGGTGACGACCGTGCAAAAACATTCACCATGGCATCCCCCTTATAGTATGATGACCCCCTCTTACCCTCGCAGCCATGACTATCACCCTAATCCGACCGGAACCATCCGTACAACAAGAGGTTTATGACCGATACAAGTATACCCTCATCGGGACCGACCTATGCCCATAAATACGAGAACCATTTGACGAATCATAAACCAGAGGTAAAGCCATCACAGAGGGGTCGCGGGAACCCAGACCAGTAACGCTAATAGCAGTGTCTGTGAAGGCACCTATCCAGACAATGCAAGGTACGAATCCAAATAGGCAGTTAACCACGGAGGCGCTCTGCCGGATCCACGACACACCTTTCACCGCGGCCATACGGAGCTACGTGTCAGCGGCAAAGTTACTCTCGGCAAAAATAGAGAGGCTTTACGGTTGCTAGGATCCTGGCCAGACATATCAAGTTTCAGTACAGCATCGACCTACATCATCAAACAGATGAACACATGTGTCGTCAATCCCCTCGACCTTGTCTGACAGGGCACTCGTCTGGTTTCAGAGTCTCAAGCCTAATTCTATATCTACCTTCGAACAACTCTGGTTGGCATTCATCGAGAAGTACCTCCACAACCCAGCAGTCAAAGAAACAGTTAGCGGAGCTGTTCTCACTGAAACAACAAATTGGCAAAAACCACCAACTCTTTCCTATCAAGGTTCAAAAGCGAGCTCACCCTCATAGAACGGGTTGGTGCGCTAATAGCGTGCCTCGCCTTCATGGGCGCCTGTCTCCCCGGTTCTAATTTGCGCGAGGCCCTCCTACATAAAAATGGACCGAATCCCTCTAGCAACTATATGAGAAGGTCGTAATTATCAGATTAGAGAAGCGGACAACCGTGCCTCTGCCTCGCAAAACCCTGCCCTCTTGAGCACCACATCTGCACCTACGCCGATAGTAGTTCTGAGGTACCCAAACCTTCTTGGGATCGCCAAGATGATCCAAACGATAATAGGAACAAACGAGGTACAGATCGCGACCCAAGAGAGATAAAATAGAAATACCAGGAACAGACGAAAGAGAACCACCGATAGGAACATGATCCTCCCAGTGACCTGACCATTCACGGGCGGACCTACTCCTCACTGTCAAGAATGACCCGAGTACAGAAAACCCGTAACAAGCCTGACTGACCTGCTCACCCTTACTGCGCACATCACGAGATA